>JASEVX010000002.1:9669418-9865185 GCA_031761405.1 Serripes groenlandicus | reverse complement strand
GTTAAAATGTTTACAAAAGTCGTCTGCTGCTGATGTGTCAACATGCATAAGCAATCGGTAAAGAGTTTACTTTACTTTACTTCACTGTACCTTGTTTATTTGATCCAAAGTTAGATTATCCAATGTCCACTTTTCTTCTGCGATATTCTCCGGAAGTTGATCGTCCGCCATCTTTGTTTTCTCGATAGTTTCAACACGTTAGGTTAACCTTAGGTTATAAGCTCCCTCCTTCTAGAACATTTACACAATAACAGTGTGTAGATTTACCATCATATGTAACAGTCAAGGCAACGATAAACTGTACTCCAACGCTATCTGAAGAGGGCTGCTTCGTTCACATCGAGTGTTACTTCAGTTTTCTGAAATAGATATAATGAGTCGGGTCCCGTGCAAAAAGGCACAAGTTGGCATTTCTGATCATTTAGAGGTTCAGTTGCTCATGTCACATGTCGAAATTCATTACAGTTGAATTTGAACAGTGTTTACCATTTCTAACAACTACTGAGTAAAAGACGGGCCAAAATGGATAAGGTTTATAAGTAAAACAGTGTGTTTTTGTTTTGTTGAGGTTTAACGTCATTTTTAACAATATTTTCAGTTATGTCATGGCGACAGTTCACCAACTTATTCATGATCTCTGGGTAAACCAACCAGTACTAGGCTAGGAAATGTGGCTTGTCAAAGAGCACTCCACCATGACCTACAGCGTCGCGACTAAGGGACACAATCGCTATACTTTGATACACTATTTATCTGTTTATCTTAACTGCAATGTATTTAACCCATTGACATTCAACTCATCATAACCTACACACGTTTATAGAAGCTTCTAATAAACTAATGTAAGTAATAGGATAGTAGAATAATGTAGATAATTGGTCAGACTGTCTGGATACACAGGCTGATCTGAATCTACACTCGTTTGAATTGTGTATTTCAATATTATCTGTTTTGTATTCGTTTGAATTGTGTTTTTTAATATTAACTGTTTTATATTCGTTTGAATTGTGTATTTCAATAATATGAGTAAAGGTGCTATTTCGGGTAAACATTTATTAACATTTGTGATCGGTAAGCAATTCCCCGTGAACTGCAGTTAGCCCCTTGCTTGCCGCACGATCAGTTAATTACGAGTCCTACCGACCTAAGCGAAGAAAATAAACCTCATCAGGTTAAGCATATATTTAACTTTACAATATGGCCAAGATTTTAAATCTACGAAATTATGATGACAAATACAAAAAATAATCAACTTGCCGTCCATAAAGTACTTCAACTGAAACGATTCCATAATTTACGGGACTAAATTTGTGACGAGTCAAACAATCCTCTCCTATCATTTCTGTCGTTTTCCTTTTGGTTAATTACTCATCATTTGCGTTACGCTAATATAATGACGTCATAATATGACGTCATATTACAGGAGTTTAGATTTGTAATATCCGGAAAGTCAGACAACCCTTATGAGTTATTATTATTTGAACTCGTTTTAGAAATAGACGACGAGTGTTAATAAACGCAAATGATCTCACATAAAATTACTTGTTCTCGTACCTTTATCGAGTACGTATTATCATATTTAATTATTTCCTCTAGAAGATGTTTTTGTTTCGATACTTTCTTTTCATCCAATCAAAACGAATAAATATCGAAAAATCCACTCCGGACACAATTTTTAGATAGACGGTATAGCAAACGGTAAAGCAAAGTTCATACACATTACCTATTGACAGTAAAATATGTGTTTACCCGTATCAGCTGGGTTTTTTATTTGTTTGAATTGTGTATTTCAATATTAACTGGGGTTTTTTGTATTCGTTTGAAATGTGTATTTCAATATTAACTGTTTTTTATTCGTTTGAATTGTGTTTTTCAATATTAACTTTTTTTTTATGCGTTTGAATTCGTTTAAATTGTGTATTTCAATATCAACTGTTTTGTATTCGTTTGAATTGTGTATTTCAATATTAACTGGATTTTTTTTGTATTCGTTTGAAATGTTTATTTCAATATTAACTGTTTTTTATTCGTTTGAATTGTGTTTTTCAATATTAACTTTTTTTTATGCGTTTGAATTCGTTTAAATTGTGTATTTCAATATCAACTGTTTTGTTTTCGTTTGAATTGTGTATTTCAATATTAACTGTTTTTATTCGATTGAATTGTGTATTTCATTATTAACTGTTTTGTATGTGTATTTCAATATTATCTGTTTTTCATTCGATTGAAGTTTTATTCGTTTGAATTGTGTATTTCAATATTAACTGTTTTTTATTCGTTTGAATAGTGTATTTCAATATTAACTGTTTTACATTCTTTTGAATTGTGTTTTTCAATATTAACTGATTCTTTTCGTTTGAATTATGTATTTCAATATTTACTGTTTTTTATTCGTTTGAATTGTGTATTTCAATATTAACTGCTTTTTATTCGTTTGAATTGTGTTTTTCAATATTAACTGTTTTTTTATTCGTTTGAATTGTGTATTTCAATATTAACTGCTTTTTATTCGTTTGAATTGTGTTTTTCAATATTAACTGTTTTTTTATTCGTTTGAATTGTGTTTTTCAATATTAACTGTTTTTTTATTCGTTTGAATTGTGTATTTCAATATTAACTGCTTTTTATTCGTTTGAATTGTGTTTTTCAATATTAACTGTTTTTTTATTCGTTTGAATTGTGTTTTTCAATATTAACTGTTTTTTTATTCGTTTGAATTGTGTTTTTCAATATTAACTGTTTTTTTATTCGTTTGAATTGTGTTTTTCAATATTAACTGTTTTTTTATTCTTTTGAATTGTATTTTACGCCGCTTTCAACAGTATCTCGGTTATTGCACGACGTTCAATGGATAACTTACTGCTGGTTCAGTTTTATACTGACACCAGCCCATCAGTCGCACCGTTATCACCGCGATCCTGATTTCAAGTTTTAAACCGACCCAGGATAGATCCCAGGTCTTCAGCTCGCGAGACGAACGCTCAAATCACTTCACCACCGATGCGACAAGATCAGTTTACGTAGAAATATATTATTTTGAGCTAATCATGATATGCATTTATCTCGTGATATTTCAAAATCAGACATACGTGTATATAGAAGCGATGCTTGGATACATATAATATGAGAGATAATTACAAAAATTACCACTTCCGACCGTGTAGCTAAAGTGCATTAATTGTATTTCTAACTGCATCAATAAAAGTTTTAGAAGAATGGATATGCTTTGTTATTGATACTAGCTACATGTATATTACAACTAGCAATAATATGTATTGGACAATTTAACCGCACTCATACGTGTAACTTGAACGTCTTTTATCTCTTCTACTCCTTCTTTGCACTGAGTTACTAGCTAGTCCCAGACGGTGAAGTTGTTAACTCTCTGAAAGCGATGTGTCTTGTGAACATCTTTTTTAATAACGAGCATAGCTCGTTATGAGGTTTAACCTTAATAAGGGGAAATTTCCTATATTCAGTATGGAAAAAAATTGGGTGCAAAGATACTACGGCCCAGCTCATGAAATCCAAATGAAATTACATAGAACAAAGCAGGGAACCATGGCCGACATTTATTCATATCCGGCCGACGTCACATCCGTCCAAATCAAGCTGGTTCCCGAGATAACGACAATAACTTTTTTGTTTACAGTAAAGGCTGATAACCAGAACCTATCGGCTACGATTCCCTTTGTTTTAGGTAAGAATTTTTATCTCTCTCGTTTTCGTAACATATATTAACACAGACAATATCATTTTGGCGTTCTTGTAGGTAAAGATATAAGATCTAGCTGTATTGTAAATTTGAATGTTTTGCATTCATTGACGGATGTTCCTGGCGATGGGATAACTGTCTGATCTAAGATGCTCTTCGTGGTAAATTTGTTTCACTAGATCAATGGCAATGCTTCACAAACCTACTAAAGTCGTCAGTCCTTCTGACAAAGCTCCTTTGGACGGTCAAAGATCGATGCAAAAATTGGTTGAACATACACCCTGTGTCAGACACAACTCAGAGACATGTATTTATGTCTCTGCCCAAATACACCAAAACAATGTTCATGTTTGTGACAGACAACAAATATAAGATGAAAGGTGGGATATTTTGCCATTAAACTGCAAAAGTTTCTTTTAAATTCTCAATTCCTTTATTCTAGCTATCACTATTTGTTTCGTTAGTGATCCGGAACTCCCACGCTTACTCTATAATGTAAGAAATAAATATGACCCTATATAAGTCCCTATGCATAAATATCACAAAAATAACACATAAGAAAGTAAATCTATTTTTAGAAGTGTTCTTCGAAGTTCTCGAGTGCAGATTGTTTACACATTTAATGACGTAATATCTTACGTGTCTACTGCATGGCATCCACTTCATTTTTTAGTGGTGAACACATTTGCAATGTGGATGGAATATTTAAGACTAATGGCTAATCAGGTAAAACTAACAGCTTTTTAGGCGAAAAGAACCCAAGAAGAAACGTCCCCAGTGTATTCAAGAGACATATCGGGAGTCCAAAAAAGGAAGTTTGAACAAGTTTTCTAAAAGACTTGACTGGAGACACATATCCGTGGCCGAGACGGATTTATATAGGCATGCCTTGTAAACAAAATTTTAAAAAATGTGATAATCAAAAATTAATGTTTACAAGGCACATTGCATGGACGGTAGCCAGAAATCTCGACCCAAAGAATTCTCGACCCCATTATCGGATTATATATTATAGGTGTGAATGGATGGTTTAACACACAGGTGTCATAAACAAAAGACTGATTATTGATACTTACTTACCTGTTGATTGATTATTTAAATGATCTTGATGTGTTCTAAATAGTTAATCTGCTGCAGACGACTTTGAAAACATTTGGTGAGAAAAGGAGAATATGTACATGACAGGTTGACTTCTGGCTAAGGTATAGTTATATTAATGAATAAGGAAGATTGTGAGAAAAGGAGGAAATGTCCTCTATCAAACAATACTTCAAATCTTAAGAATACTTTGAAAACCATGATATAGGATAATTTATAACAATGTTGAAACATACATCATTATTACATTAATCATTATCTAAATGTAGTGATTATACAACAAAAGAACCATCATCCATTCACACCTATATAAACTGGGATCTAAATTGGGGTCTAGAATTCTGGAAGCCGTCAGGACCACTGCGATGCTTTAAAAGAATCCACCCTGCAGCTAAACATCATTCAAGTAAGTATAAAAAAATCTTGCAAAACAGTTAAATCTTAAGAATTAGAAAATGCACAATTGATTTTAATTCAAAAGCATTGTGAGAAGTATAATTGCATATTGTCAACAATTTGACCTTTTTTCACAACATCATATGCTGTAAGGTCAAATGTCATCTTCATAAGATAAACACAAATGTAAGTTACATCTGTATCATCTGTAATTATAATAATCCTATGTCAATTAAAATGTTGATTTATCTTTGATTGTCAACAATATCTGTATAAACCCCTCAATGGCTACTTTTTCTGAACACAAGTGGGGAATTGGCCCTTTTTCAAAAAATTATAGAAGCATCTTTGCCCAAATATACTCAAATGAAAAATGTATAAAAATACCAAAATACACCGGAATCCTCAAAGTCTACCTAATTCTTAAAAAAATGCCCCAAATATCTGAATCAGAATTCAGTGAAGATTGGGATTTTCCGCACAAATTGGGCGAGAACTGGTTGTATCTCCAGAACATTGAGCGTGATTAATATAAGATTAAAGCTTGTTTCACAATTGATGTAAAAAAGATAAGTTTAAAGTCACTGGTTTAAAGGAATAATCTAGATAAGACTGCACAGGGGTACAAACTGGTCTAAAACAAAACTGATTGCAGAACCCAAAGCTTGGCTAATATAACTAATATACATGTATATTGTTTTCAATTCTGGTCTATTTTTTAAATATTAGGCTATTTAAAAGGAAAAAGGTATAAATAGTGTTTGTAATCTCATTCTTTAATTTATCATTTCATTTTATATAATATTAGTTATTTGGTCTGTTTCTGACCCACTACGGAAAAATAGGGGGTCTGTGGAATTTATAAGGGGCGAGGCGTTAGCCGAGTCACCCTATACATTCCAGACCCCCTATTTTTCCGTAGTGGGTCAGTAACAGACCAAATAATTGATTTATTTCATCGACCACTTTTCATGAGCAAAAAAAAAATTAATATTGTTTCATTTACATTAACGTTTACAATATGTGTAGATGAAATTTACAGGTTTTGGCGCCAAATGACCAGCGTTATGACGTCAAACCGCTGATGTGACGTCATTTTCCTAGTATTAGGTCCCAGTATTTTTAAAATTCCTAGTATTAAACCCACTTTAATAATGAAATGAAACAATATCAATTTGTTTTGCTTATGAAAGGTGGTTGATGAATAAATCAGTTATTTGGTCTGTTACTGACCCATTACGGAACAATTTTGTGTTCAATTTCATAAACACAATTTACAGTTTTAATATTGTAAGTGGTTTCCGTGATTTTGAGATAGAAAAAGGTGAATCGATGAATGGCGGCCGTTTTGTCTACTATTGACTTTGCAGTTATTGTCTGATGTCATTTATTATAACAGCAGTCAATCATATTCTGCATCAAGTTTTATTTTAAAACAGAATGGATTTAGAACGTCCCATACAATCATGGAATAACAGTTCTGATGGCGATTACTGGAGAGGAAATTCATATAAGCAGTTAGTGATATACCCCTTGGTCATTGGTACCTGTCTATACAATGAAAATATCATGCATCTTTGACTGTGGGGTAATATTCTTTCCTGCATACACATCAAAACAGTAAATGGATTGAGATCAACCTGTACAATCATGGAATCACAGCTGTTATGGCGATAATGGGAGAAGAAGTTCATATAGGCAGTTAGTGATATACCCGTTGGTCATTGGTGCCTGTCAAAACAATGAAAATTGCATGCATCTTTGACTGTGGGATATAACTTCCTGCATCAACATCAAACAAGGGAATATATTGAGAGAAACCCATTTACTGATGGAATTACAGCTGTTATGACGAGGACAGGAGAGGAACTTCAGCTGATTACCTTTATTACTAATGGATTCATACAAGGTAATCTTTATTAATGGATAAGTTTATCAAAATCATATCAAGCTTGTTTTATCTAATTAAATGTAGTATATAAAGGAAGTCCTGTTTTTTTATTGCACAGTTTGTGTTTTTTATGATCAGGTTTTGTCTGACTAGATGTCCTTTGGTCACACGCCATCAACAATTGCCTTGTGAACAATATACAGGCAACATTTTACATCCAATATGAATGAAAGTTTATCAGAAAATCATCTCCATCAAATCTTGGCCAAGTTATAGAGGAACGAGTTATAGACTGGGTCCTGTAAGGTGAAAAACTAGGTTTCAATGTCAATTTGAAGGAACATATTGAAAACACTCTGGATGCCTTATTTTAAAGTTAAGCATGTTGAAATGTTTTCAGAATAACTGTTTTGATGATATCTAGGCTAAGTTTAAATATATTCGGTCATAAACTAGGTCATGTTGGGTCATAAACTAAGTCACTCCACCAAATTGAAGGAAAATCTTGTTAGTCTAGAAACCACACTTTGCCTTGAGAAGCTTGAGGCTTGGTCAGACCTAGTAAGAATAAGGGTCATGGTGGGTCAAAAACTAGGTAACTAGACCAAAATGAAGTAACATTTTGTTAACACTCAGATATTTTGAATGCTGCATTTTTTATTTTAACATGTTGAAATTTTGTCAGAACTGGTGTTTTGGTGAAATCTAGACTAAAATATAGGTCATGTTGGACAACAATGAGGTCCAAAGAAAAACATTTGAGAAAAATCTTGTAAACAGCTTGACCTCAAGGTTTGATTCAGCATCTTGAAACTATGTCAGAATGTTCGCCTGATGATTATTGATATCTAGACCAAGTTCAAATATTGGTCAAGTCGGGTCAAACATAAGGTCACTAGACCAAATTAAAGGAAAATCTTGTTAACACTCTGACAGCTGTTCTTTTAATGTTAGCATGTTGAAACTTTGGCAGAATAGATGTTTTGAACATTGCTTTTAACCCAGAAACTATGTCACTAAGCCTAATTGAAGGAAAAACTTGTTTTCACTATTTACTTTTTTTACCTTTCTGTATTGATTATGTTCATGTGATGAATTGAATGTTAAAATTGTTGAAGATTTGACTTTGCACCAAGAGATAAAGTAGGAATAGTGTACAACAGCTGTCTCAGTTCCGACAGCTTGAAACAGATTCCTTTATCATGGTAGTCACATACCTACAGGTTAGACCCATTATAGACGCTGTGCTCGTGATGAGGCTTTGCCTTTTTCATATTACTTGTTTGAACAAATAATTATGTGTATCATGTTGTCAATCAAAGTACTTAAAGTACTGATATAGCTGAGTTAAAGCCAGCAAGAATGTGAACCGCAATGGTAAAACTAACCAGTTCCATGCATCACATTTCAATCAAATGACTCGATTTACTACCCCCGCTTCTCTCTGGATTAGAGGATAATTACTAAATAGTTCACGATTGTGAATTGATAGCTCTCTAGAGCAGCCTTGTGTACATTTAAATTTAATGTATGAGCATGACAATCCTTTCGAAATTAAGGCGAAGCTAAGAATGTGTGTTGACCATTTTATCAAGCAGAGAAGATGAAGTATCTGTTACCAATAGTAAGAGTTTGACCGATATTGGAGGAAAATGACCGATTTCGGCCGTACAACTTTGACTGGCATTACAACCTCCTCTTCATACACAACTAGACGATTGTCTACGATTTCCAACATACAACATATCTACAGATGATGATTTTGAAAACTTCTTGACAAAAAAGTGTCGCTTTTTCACACAGAAAAACGACTGTGTTTGTATTTTGAAAACATTTTTGTAAACATGTAGTTGGCGTTTCTGAACAGTATACTTTCAGATGAGCCTGTCCAGGTAAGTAAATCTGATTATTATATAACCTATAAATAGACGCTTTTTCATTGGCTAAAAAGAAATTTTTTAGAAAAAATATCTAGCGATAATCACCGTTTTTTTCTGATATTCACCAGTTTTATAAATAGTAACAGGGGAAGACCGGGGAATCCCATGAGCCGCCTATTAATATCCTTCGCCATTATCCGTACGCTACGGAATTTTCCGAGGCGCGTTCTGAATGACAACGGAAACTTCCGAAGCTCGTTCGGATGATCATGACAATATTATATAGTGACGTTATTGTTTGAAATGACGTCACGCACGTGCATAACCAACATTTTAACGCGCGTGCCATGTAACAGTACACTGTTAACCGTCAAAAACTTACTGTTATCATGAGACAGTAAGAAATTGCCCATGATGAGTATATGAGAATTTAACATTACAAAGTCACGTGAGGTATAATAAGATAAATTGATACTCCTTATTTAGATCAAATGGACATTCGTCTTCTAATGTTCTTTCAGGAACCACTTTTGCAGATGACTTAGAACTTATGTTGGTGAACATGTAGATATTTCCTTCCAATTAAAATGATGTTATTGAATCGAATTTAAAACATTTTGATAAAGGAATACGTTGCTCTTCATGAGTATTTATTTTTTTCATTTGTCACACTGTTTTTAAAGGTTTTTTGCTGTTGTTGCGTCAAAATACGTCTACATGCGGGAAAGGGTTAATGTGAAAATATTTAATCCGTGTACAGGTCTAAGTTCCTGATGAGTCAGTATGGAAGAAGTCATCAGGAATTATCACGCGCCATTTATATTTTAAAAAACCCGACCTGCGTTAGAACTGATCGAATCTATTCTGATTGAATGTTTCGTATACTATCCAAAATAACATGGGCACTGCTTGAATGTTTCGTATACAATACAAAATTAACATGGGCACTGATTATTATCTTGTAAAAGAACCGTAAACTAATTAAACTTCGGGTGCGGGAGGTCGCGGGTTCGATCCCCGGTCGGGTCATACCAAAGGCTTTAAAAATGGTAGTAATGGCTGCCCTCCTTGGCGCTTAGGGTTGCGGGGTAAGACAATTACGACTGTCAGGCTGGTGTGAGGATAAATTGACCAGTAGTACTGGTAACTAACACAGGAAACTCCGTGATATAACTGAACATTTCTTAAGAGCGGCGTAAAGCACCAAACAATTAATCAATCAATCAATCAACAACATCTGAGGTTTAAATAGAGTTTAATTAACATTGTTTTCATGATACGGGATTTAAATCCCAAGTGGAAGAGATTCTTGCGATATAAAAACGCGTGCGCCATAGCGCACGAGTTTTTATATGCAAGAATCCTCTTTCACGAGGGATTTAATTCCCAAATCATGAAAACAATGTTTATTAAACTATATATTATATACTCGGCGATAATTTTCGTTTTTAAACGACAATACCCCTGTGCAGCTCATTTATTTTTAGTTCAGAAGTGGAGAGATCTGAATGACGTAATCTGCCAGTTTTGCAGTGACGTCACTATACGTGACGTCACCGACAATGTGTACATTGATTGAAATAAACTTGTGTCATGTCGATTCAAGCTCTTATTTGCGGATTTAAAAGTGCAATTGTGGATTATTTAACGGTTCATCATGGAAATAAAGTGTTAAGTAGTGAAAACGGAGCTTAAAAGTGTTTAAAAGAGATTTTAAAAAAGTAGTTCCAAAAATCCGGCTAGTGAGCTATATCGCACACTAGGCGATATTGCTCAGTAGACAAAAAGCATGTTATAGGTTTTCTCAAGTTGGGAAATCTCTATATTTTATCATTCAGTATATAATATAGGGAGTTTAAGCGTTTAGCTAAGATGCCTCGATTATAATACACTTGTTATACAGGATCTATCAACATAGAAGCTGATGGACATTCAGTCAAAAACCCAAGAGGGGTTGTCCTACGGGTGTTACTACACTATTGTAGCCGTGTTGTTCCGTTATGGAGATCGTATGAGACATCCTTTTATGCGGTGTCGTCAGATCCAATCTAAGTCCAGTATTTTGGTCTGGTTTTTTTTATGAAATTTTGTTGAACCATTCCCTGTGTTCAGAATCGTTTTAAATATAAAATGCTTTTTCTAAATTAGCAAAGGAAACACAATTTCAGATTGGCTATATCAAACCATTTATATTTTGAAATGGAGAATTTTCTTTTAATTTAGAATTTTAAATAATTCTATCAGAATAATTGGTGAATTAAAATATTAACTTTTTACCTACATGTGGATAATATCAAAGCATACAATAAAAATGGTTATTGCATATAAATGGGAAACATTATGTTTTAGACTTGAAACTTCGGCGGAGTTCTGCCGAATCAACTCGCCCAACGCACTATTTCCCTTTATGGTCTAATTACGCAAAATACATCCGCGGTCCTGCTGATCTTGAGCCAAATAGTCCCTAAACAAACTTTGTTTGCGTATAAATGAGTGTACACCATCACCAGATTGCATTGATTATATGACATTGCGTTCAATCTCATTTTAAATGTGTATAAGATGCACTGGAAATTATTGATTTTATCGTTTTTAGTATATTAGCCTTGTTTGAAAGTGAAAGTGAGGAATGTGAAACACCGGTTTTGTGCGTGCCCGATTTGGTCCAAAATGACGGTAACCATTTTCGCCTGTTGAATTCTTTCTTGCATAATGCATAACCCCCCCCCCCCCCCCCATTTTTCTTTTGATTGTCTCTTAGCTTAGAGGTAACTCTTTTCAATGCTATTGGTGTTCTACATGAGAAACGCATGGAAACAAAAAAGGAATTTATTTGGTGTTGTGTGACCTAATCACGCAATATCCTATACAACGAAACTTCTGGAAATAATCGTCCCAAGGGTGTTACTACTAAATACTGGTTTTGTGAGTTGCGGAGAACCAGTAAGACCTCCAAATAGCCAGGCTTATCTCATATAATTGGATCTTTGTAACCCGTTTGGTAACATTCAGAGAAGCTCTTGATTACATTTGCATATTACGAACCGTGCTCTAGGAAACCTAATTTCACTCGTACTTATTGAAACCCTTCCAACATACGGACGTTTCTGTGACAGACAACTTTTGAAAACATTGTGGTACAATTTCACTTTTTGCCCAATGTTTTAAACTATATTAAATGATTATTCTTTCATTTAAAGAGATTTTCCCGAGTGATGCGTAGATGCTATAACACTCGTATGCTGCCGAGTTGTTATATGTGTGAAAAGGGTTTAGCATTTACGATCTGTATAGAACCGGTCATGGTATTCAACAATCGTTTGAAACCCTTTCCCACATACAACACATCTGCAGCACACGACATCTCCGTTAAAGATAGCCTAATTATTAAATAAAGTTGAAAACATTGTGGCCAAACGGGAAATTGCTCATCATGAGCAATTTCACCTTTGGCCACAATTTTTTCAAAAGTCGTCTGCTGCTATTGCGTCAAAATTACCCTTCTTATTCCATAATAAGCAAAGGCTCACACCTACTGATAGGTTGATGTAGTTATATAAGTTTCCTTGATCATTTCTTTTTTATTTTGTTTCGAAAAAGGGAAAATAATTAAACATGGTAACATCAAGAGAAACAAGCTTATACAAGCCAGCTTTAATTTATACCACAGGAATATAAACCTGGTTTATATGTACGTGTTATATATAAGAATATATGAATATTAAAACATACTTCTATCTTCAATTATGTACTTTAATTCTTTCTTTTTCACAATTTTTTCTTTTTCTCTTATTCTAAACGTTTTTTCTGATATTGTTTTCATCATAACGCGTTTGGTTGCCCTCTGATCACTAATATATAAGTTACAGCAAGGTGGTCTTTTATGTATTATGTACAAACTCAGCATCTTAAACCATGCTAACCAACCCTCCAGATTCAATCGTGAGGATAACTGTACTGAAAATTACTACAACTATTTTATAACATCCACTTCTAAACATATTGTCAATGATTAAAAGCCCCTCCCTTCAAAACAATGTGTGTCTCTCAACTAAATGATTACGTAATGTATTGTCCCTGTGTCATTAGATTTAACAAAGATTCCTTTGGTACCCAGTTTTTCATTCAAAAGTATGTGTAATTAAAATGTTGCCAAGATGTTTATTTTCTTGGATGCAATACGAAAAGACAACTTGCTTGATTTTCTAGTTAACCACAGTTAAACAAAAACAAATATCAATGCATGGATTTAAAAACATGCCAAAATAATATTTAAATGCTAACATACAGTTGAAAATATTCTGTTAAATAGAAAACATTCTCAAATTGAGTCTTTTTTTTTATTCTTTTCCTAAAAATATTGAAAGTATTGTCTCCTGCATAGTTATCTAAATTCCGTTCTATTGTGAACATTTCTACTGTTAAATTTACCGTGCAGAAAATCTCCCACTTCAAACCCCAATCTCGCACTTTGAGATCATGAAACTCCCCCTTGAGGATGAGAAAAGGTTGGTAAGCATGGGTATTGGTTAAATCATACTGTATATGGTTAGACATGCTGACTATTCGTCAAGTTTAGAATAAGAGATGCATTTAGTCAGAACGGATGTTGAATACGGAACCAGATCAACCAGATAACACTCATAAGGACATGTAGACTGATCTGGGTCTACGTTGGTAGTCAAGTCCAGAATGGTTGTTTTCGTGTGACCTCTGAAAGTTTGCAACACGTCAAAATAAAATAACGTTTGAATATCAAAAATATAGTACTTAAATAATAATGTAAGAACAAATAAAATAATCATGAAATGCTTAAAGTATTATTTTTGTTATACTTTCACTGAAATTGCCGAGTGAAAAATGGTAAATAATACTGACATCCGGTTAATATATTCAAGTAACATCGATTGCGAAACAAGCTTTCAGCTTATATTGATAAGGCTCGATGTTTGCTACCTTGATACATTAGCAGTAAACGTATCGTTTGTGTAAACAAATATAATGCCGGGCATAAGCCGCTCTTCACCGGATTCCAGCCAGGGGCCTTTTGTACGAGATGTCGACGCTTTGCCCCTGCACGACAAACGTCCACGAATGTGTGTAATACTGTTTAACAATTACGAAATTTCAAACCAAGTATCTTTTATTTCAAATTTCGACGACCAGAGAAAAGTGAAGTCGAACATTTTCAGAAGATCTGCAGCGTGTTCAGTTAACAGTGCCTAAACTAACTATAACAACCCCACTTAAACAATTAACAGCTACATAAAAGTAACTGTAATTTGATTGGTTTTTCTTTTTACAGTTAGTTTAGCTAACAGAATGGTTATCTGAATACTTGTATGGAGCTACCCGCCCCTACCATTACATTATCGGGTCAGGCCTTTTTGTGGACCAAACCGGTTAAACTTTCAGACTCCGACAGAAGATGGCTGCATTATTCATGATTCCCAACAACATGTTGTATCGGTCCACTGTAGTGTATACGAGAAATCAATGTATATTTACAAATTTACTTTAATATGCGATAGCAATACATAACGTGAGGTAACCAAATCGTTTGTTCAAGCCAGATGTACTAACTGACTATAGTACGCCGGGTGCCAAACTGCACTGCAAGCCAAAAAAAGTCCGTCTGTGGATAAAGATCAATAGAGGTCAAAATAAAGCTGACTTTATTATCTATTATTAATTGTTCAAAATATCCAAAGTGTCACTCTTAAATACTAATTTACTACAGTAAGCCGAGTACCAGACTTGCCGAATGCGCCGCTGTTTGTAGTTCTAGTGAAGAGGTTCACCATTGAACACATTTCATAAATATGCATGGCCTTTGTGATATACATACATATTAAATCATGCAGTGCTCTTGGGTATCTCTTTATTAAATCACTGTCTCTAACTCGCTTAAGGAGCATTCACTATTGAAAGCTATAATCTAATGAATATGCATGACCGATGTGATATGCATAACAAATAAATCCAGTAGATCCGATCACCATCGGCGTAAAATGTTCTTTTTTTTTTACCTTTCCTATTAAAAATGACGGAAACTTTTCAAATTGTTGCGAATTATAATAAGAAAAATTAATAGTCGCCACAATTTATTGAACAGTTGTTTACAGAAAACCAATTTTTAGTTCACACACGTGAGGAACGGTCTGAAATTTATAGTATTTTAATGTCGAGTGTATGATCTTGTTCTCAAATTAGTTGATTATTTGATTGATTGATTTCGGTTTGACGTCATTCTCATCTAGTTTCGGTAAAATAAACATCAGTCAGTTCACAAACCCACGTGCCTCCTTGTTCTTGGTCTTACACAAGTACTCCCCTTAACAATCTTTCCAAGCAACTGGCTGCTTTCCACATAGAATGTTAACCCATAAGTGGAAGATGACTGACACGTGTCGCATTGCCCTTTGTCAAACGTCGGAAAGAATATAGGCCGTGCTTGGGTTCGAACTCACAACCCGTGAAAAAACAGCCCGTGTCACGAACGACAGAGCTACCGTTTGGCAACATGATTTGAACAATCTTGAATGAACATGTTTGGAAAACTTAAACACTATCTATAGCAAAACATAAGATGGCACGGGTGCGCCTTCAGTTTGAAGTGTCTTGCATGGAATACAAATAAAATAGTATTCCTTCTTGTTGAATACATTTAAATGACTTTTATCATTTTATCAACATACATTTATTTCTTCAAATGTCTGAATATCTTTAAATCATGCATTGAGTTTTCTTTTCAAATTTAACCATTAGATAGACTGCACATGATTCAATATATTGATAGTTTAAGTAGGTTAATAGTGCATTTAATTTATGCCATTTAGGATGTAGACGCACAAGGTTACGTGTTTCAGGCTTTGTAAAATGAGTTTACTGTGTGAGTTATAACTTATGATCTCTTAAAACATGGAATTTTACTTTTGTGATAACGAAGTTGATCGAGTGACAGTTACTGTGTGCGCGACACTATCAAAAAGCTTAGGCAGTTCTAGAATGGTTCTTCTTTAGATTATCGGTACGTAACGGGGACTATCCGTCTGCGTTTTATGTCATATTTGAGCTTACAAAGAAGCAATGTGCAAGGGTCTATGAAACGCTTTTAAAATAACTCGAAAACGAGCTATATTTGGTAATAAATGAAATGTCAAATAAATATTGCGAAATGGAATATTTTGCATTATATTTTGCGAAATGTATTAGTCTGATTATCGAAAACTAACTATATTTGGGAATAAATGAAATGTCAAATAAATATTGAGAAATGGAATATTTTGCATTATATTTTGCGAAATATATAAGTCTGATTATCGAAAACTAGCTATATTGGGTAATAAATGAAATGTCAATTAAATGTTGCGAAATGAGGATTAATTTGTACGTAGATTACCTCATCAATGTTTAATGAAATATCCCCAACCAGTTAATGTCATCTTTCTCCATAAAGTTTTCAACGAACGTATTTTCTATTTTCTATTGAGAGCAATGTTATTTAAAGGTGATTATTTATTTTCACATGTACATAATTTATGTAAGTTATGGGTGGCTGTCGCTTAATCACAAACCTTATTTAAGACAGTAACTGGGATATTTTATTTTACATTTAAAATCTGAGACTGTCCATATCTAAATGATTAAAATAGAAAAACAAAAACAAACTTTAGGACAAAATATCTTTTGATTATCCAAACCTTGAAGATTTGCAATTAAGCGGGATAAACTATGCTTTGATATTCATCATAATAAAATAAAAATGATCTGTTCTGTGTGGCAAAATCTCCATTTCGCAAGCGTATTGCCTTCATTTCGCCGGCTTATTACCTCCATTTCGCTACTACTACTACTGCTACTTTTCTACTATTACTACTGTTTCAGATTTCTCAAAACGAGTTTTCTTCGAATGTATTTAAACATTATGCTTATTGGTTCAGAGCAAAGGTACTATCTTGGACGGATTTGTTAATTATCTTAATGGAATAGGAGCCAAAACGTATTTAAGTCTAAAAATGTGAATGTCTCTCTTCATATACACTTTCTAAAGATATAGTTCGAGAAAAGAAAGGGCGCGTAGGGCCTATTAGGTTTATCTACATTGTCAGCAAAGAACCTTTAAAGTCTTATATAAAGCTAGATAAATATTAGATACGGATAAGTAGGTCTGTCTGTGCTTGCTCTGTGTGAAACTATTGTTGCGATATCTTTAACTTCTATATCTATAACATCGCAGCGTTTCTCCATATACATGTACACCGATATCTAAAAATAACTTCTATATCTATAACATCGCTTCGTTTCTCCATATATATGTACACTGATTTTTTTAACTTCTGTCTCTATAACATCGCTCCGTTTCTCCATATTCATGTACACTGATATCTTTAACTTCTGTCTCTATAACATCGCTCCGTTTCTCCATATTCATGTACACTGATATCTTTAACTTCTGTCTCTATAACATCGCTCCGTTTCTCCATATACATGTACACTGATATCTTTAACTTCTCTATCTATAACATCGCTCCGTTTCTCCATATTCATGTACACTGATATCTTTAATTTATCTATCTATAGCATCTCTCCGTTTCTCTATATGCATGTATACACTGATATCTTTAACTTCTCTATCTATAACATCGCTCCGTTTCTCCATATACATGTACACTGATATATTTAACTTCTCTATCTATAACATCGCTCCGTTTCTCCACATACATGTACACTGATATCTTTAACGTCTCTATCTATAACATCGCTCCGTTTCTCCATATACATGTACACTGATATATTTAACTTCTCTGTCTATAACATCGCTTCGATTCTCCATATTCATGTACACCAATATCTTTAACTTCTCTATCTTCATATTCATGTACACTGATATATTTAACTTCTGTCTTTATAACATCGCTCCGTTTCTGCATATACATGTACACTGATATATTTAACTTCTCTATCTATAACATCGCTCCGTTTCTGCATATACATGTACACTGATATATTTAACTTCTCTATCTATAACATCGCTCTGTTTCTGCATATACATATACACTGATATCTTTAATTTCTCTATCTATAACATAGCTCCGTTTCTCCATATACATGTACACCGATATCGTTAACGTCTCTATCTGTAGCCTCGCTCCGTTTCTCCATATTCATGTACACTGATATTATTTTAGCCACGTTGAACAAAAACAGAATATTAGAGGTTATAACATTAATTTCAATTGCTAGTACGTCCTGAATGTTAGTTCTACGTGACATGGTGGCACTTTTTATACTAACCCATTACCTGATAAACTCGTCTATTTACTACTAAATGTCGAACAGTGAAGATTCTGACCAGACTGTACGGATGCCCTGACTAATCTGAACCTTCACTGGTAGTAAAGTCCTGAAGGTCAGTGTTCAAGTGACCTTGCGACTCTTTTATCTTAACCCCTTACCTAATAAACTCGTGTATTAACTACTAGAAGGCGAACAGGGAAGATCCTGATCAGACTGTACGGAAATCCTGACTGATCTGCTACTTCACTGGTAGCAAAATCCTGAATGTCAGTGTTAACTTGATGTGACGGCTTTTCTTTGGTCTGAATCAATTACTTAATAAACTCTTTATTTACTTCAAGAAGGCGAACCGTAAGGTCCTGATCAGACTGTACGCATGCCCTGACTTATCTGGACCTTCACTGATAGCAAAGTCCTAAAGGTCAGTGCTTACGTGATGTGATGGTTATTTTGTTTTATCTCAACCAGTTACCTAAACAGCTCGTTTTAAATACGGCTATATACTAAATCGTAGATTTTTTACAACTCAAACTCGATACCAGAAATATGTTAACCCTTTCCCACTTGAACACACTCTGCAGTAGACCACTTTGATCACATTGACGCAAAAACACGCTCTATCAACGAAACAACACTTTAAGTTACTTACATTGTGACAAAAGTGAATACAGTTGAATACATTGTGGTAAAAGTAGTCCGCTGTAGATTCGTTAAAAAGTGTCTGTATGTGGGAAAGGCTTCAATTCAAATATACAACTGTTATATTTTACTGTATGTAAGGTAAAATCCAGACCAAACGTTTTTGATAAGGGTACATGTAGATAGATAACATTCTAAATATAAACATTGATGTGTCATACTGTTACAAACGGTATCTCTCGGGCATTTACGGAAAAGGGCTTCGTTTTTCGGAAAAAATAGAAAGAACCTCTCAATAAAGTTATTTGTCAATGTCACAACTTAAGAACTAATGTTTTCATGAGTCGATTCTTTTCGTGGGTTTCAGCACTGATTACTACGATTAATAATACAAGAGGAGTTATGAAGTTGTTAACGATTAGAGCCGAATAGATACGAATGAGGCATTCAATCACATGATCCGCCTCGGCTTGTCACATACACAAATAGGCCCCCTGATTTCCGGAGGAGAAAAAATAATTGTTTTATTTCGAATACTAACTATTAGACAAGGTAATGTTATCTTATTTTATACATACTACGTTTTATTTAATTGGAAATATCTTTTATTTTTTACTAATTGCTAATATTCGAGCATAGAAAAAACTAGTTCGAATTTTAAGTCTGAAACTAAATTATGCCGTGGGTTAGTTGGACATTGACTGCGTGAAGTTTCCATAACGTACAGGTGTCAACTTTATATACACTCCTACATATTAAGTCGCTCGTTTGACTGGATTTACGCCGCCTTCAGCGAATGTTCAGTTACATACTTTCCTCCTTAAATTCCTTGGGAGGAATATGTACGTTTCTTTTAAAACTGATGTATTTTTCATAATGCTATCCCCACAATGTTGATTGTAAGTTAGTTAAGGCAGAAATCGTCCATGTTTAACCCTTTGGAGTTATCCTATACGAATCCTTATTTCTCTCGGGTTAATGCAAAAAGCCTAAACTGATGTTTCATTGGTAATACTATCTACATAACGATGATCGTGAAATACAGAAAACCATTTGGTATTACCCTACACGAACCCTTATTTCCATATCGTTAATGCAGAAACAGCAATATGTACGTTTAAACTGATGTATCAATCATAATGTTATCCACATAACGATAAACATGAATTAGGGAAAGGCAGAAATCGTCCATTATAAACCCTTTGGTATTACCCAGCACTAACCCTACCCCAACCTACGTGATTTCGGATCTACACTAATATAAATGATAGAATACTATTAGTAGTATGAACCCTACTTTGGGTGTAAATACGCCTGACCTACTTACCTGACCTAGTTACTATTTATAGTATCTCATTTGCATATAAGGATTGACACAAGAGAGGGCGCCATTTTGTTGACTTTTATATATAACGGCTGTGCATGCGTGGTGGCCATCTTTAATGACACCATAGGTCTATATTTTGAACAACAAATCTATTTTTAGAAAGCTTTAACAATGGAGCAAGTGTTCAGCAGCACCCTTCAGGCGAGACCACCAACGATTTGTCTCTAGCCTTCTACCAATAGATTCTAGCGGGTATGTTGTTGGAACTCTCGAAAATAATGACGGGGAAATTCGACCGAACCTTTGCTACATTGTTTCGGGAAACTGAAACATCCATACAACACGATATATCCCTTTAGTATGTCGTTTAGTCGAGCCGAAGAACTCGGTCAAACATGTATGGCAATAACAGTGTCCAACGTCTATTGATTTAAGGCCGGAAACGTGTACAATAACCCATTGACATGTTGAAAATGAATCCCCTTTAAAGGCGACATACTGTCTGTGTCTGAACACCTGCAACGAACGCGTTAACACTTGTCTGAGTATAACCCTTTACACTGCTGTTCAAAAGTTTACCCTACATGATAAAAGTTATTATTATGTTTGAATTTGCACTTGAAAAGTGTCACTGTAGTTATACATGACTTTACCAATTTATCATATTTCAAATATAAAGGGAAAAGGAGCCCCTTAAAAAGCATCAAATCAGTTTTTAGCGAGTTGTGCAACCGATTACGCTTTAACTTTTTTGTTTTATGCTACCAAATGGTAGAGGACACCAAAACCTTTCATTTAAACCAGTGGTTGTCGATAACATTTTCAGCCGTTTTCGTGTTATGTAATATGAGAGATTTTTAAACCCCCAAAATGAACTTTCCCCGATCCTCAAGTTTGATATACCGTTGGAAAGATTTTGTTGAGCCCTTTTCATATATGAAAAAATATGATCCTACGACTATTAGTTTTCTAGTTATTGCCGTTTTAAATTATTGCTAAAAGTGCGTCAAAAGTCTTCTTAATGCGTAAATGCCGATATCTCCTTTATTTCTTGTCCGAATGTAGTCGTGTTTGGACCCATTGAAAAGGGTTTCGGATTTTCTATCGATTGAGATGATCAAACCGGAAGTGACGTCATTTTTGAATATTTGTTTGTTTCATAGTGCGTCAAAAGTCTTCTCAATGCGCAAGTGCCGATATCTTCTTTATTTCTTGTCCGAATGTAGTCGTGTTTGTACTCGTTGAAAAGGGTTTCGTATTTTTTATCGATTGAGATGATCAAACCGAAAGTTTGGTCTGTCTGTAAACCGGAAGTGACGTCATTATATATTACAATGGTCATATCTTCCTTAGTTCTGAACCGATGTTTACAATTTGTATGTCATTCGAAAGCTCTTATCGATATATGAGTATATTCGAATTTGAAAGATATCCGATCAATGTTTTCATGACATTGTACTTTAAATAAGCAGCGCAAGGGGTAAAAGAAAAACAAAGACATGAATACAATTTCTACAATTTTATTATATAATCAAGTATTGTAGTTCGCAGAATCAAAATAACTAACACTATTTATTGAACACAGTATTTACAAATCACGATTCATTGCAGTATGAAAATCATTGTCAATTCGTCTCATACTCCATCCATGACGTCTATGAATAACTGTCCACCGTTCCGTTATCTTGTAAACGTGGTTAATTTAGGGCTCCACCAGGCATTTTCTTTCCGTTAATTTAGTCACGTAATCCCGGTGGTCCGTGCATTCGATACCCGTTTCTCGCATTTTCAATCCTGGTATGTTGTCTTTTTTCTGGCTACCGCTGACTTGGCTTGTTCGACAGCGTGAGCCATGGGTGTCACAAAGTTAATGGTAGGTTCTTTCACCGCCCCACCCATTTGTATTTTTTCCACCACGTATTATCCTTTATGATTAGGTTTCAGTTTCCCTTCAGCCATCTGCTGAAAATGTCGTGTCCACATTTCTACTTTGTCCATCGTCGACGGTAGTAAAGTATACAGCGAGTGATAGTTTTATCTTTATCTATTAGCTGTAACTTTCCTCCCCTTATAGCATTTCTTCACCAGCACTGTCGTCGCTACCGTCGTCGCTAACGTCGTCGTTCCCAGACTTCACTATACCTTCTATTAGATAACGGTGTTTCTTAATGGCCGACTGTATGGCCTGTTCTAGTATCATTCCCTCGGACATGAGTTCGTGCACATCTTCCATGACACGTTGGTGAATGACTCCGTGTTCTAATTGGAATGTGTGGAGAAGCAGTTGTCTATACATACGTAAGACATGTGTTGTATCTTCCGCTACTATTTTTGAGTCTGCCTTTTTCTTGGCCTCGTCATTGGACATTCCATTTCGCTCATATTTTTCCACTTTTTTCCGCCAAGATTTTTCATTATTGTTCGAAGCTTTACGGTACATGACTCCAAACACTTTGTGTTCTTCGCTGACTTTATCTTGTACATCTTCTTCGCTCTGGTCATAGGATATCCACCGTTTTAATGGAGGCGTTTCCGCGTGATCTTCTGAGGCAGAACGCTTATTACACCATCGTTTGACGTGATTTTGTAAAGAATGAACGTCACCAAACACGATACCGCAATTGTCGCAAACGGGCATGTCTAGACTTGTTTTAGACTCGAGGCTGGAATCACTCTCTATGTACTCTACCGGGGTATCCCTTATAGGAATGTGGACACGACATTTTCAGCAGATGGCTGAAGGGAAACTGAAACCTAATCATAAAGGATAATACGTGGTGGAAAAAATACAAATGGGTGGGGCGGTGAAAGAACCTACCATTAACTTTGTGACACCCATGGCTCACGCTGTCGAACAAGCCAAGTCAGCGGTAGAAAAGACAACATACCAGGATTGAAAATGCGAGAAACGGGTATCGAATGCACGGACCACCGGGATTACGTGACTAAATTAACGGAAAGAAAATGCCTGGTGGAGCCCTAAATTAACCACGTTTACAAGATAACGGAACGGTGGACAGTTATTCATAGACGTCATGGATGGAGTATGAGACGAATTGACAATGATTTTCATACTGCAATGAATCGTGATTTGTAAATACTGTGTTCAATAAATAGTGTTAGTTATTTTGATTCTGCGAACTACAATACTTGATTATATAATAAAATTGTAGAAATTGTATTCATGTCTTTGTTTTTCTTTTACCCCTTGCGCTGCTTATTTAAAGTACAATGTCATGAAAACATTGATCGGATATCTTTCAAATTCGAATATACTCATATATCGATAAGAGCTTTCGAATGACATACAAATTGTAAACATCGGTTCAGAACTAAGGAAGATATGACCATTGTAATATATAATGACGTCACTTCCGGTTTACAGACAGACCAAACTTTCGGTTTGATCATCTCAATCGATAAAAAATACGAAACCCTTTTCAACGAGTACAAACACGACTACATTCGGACAAGAAATAAAGAAGATATCGGCACTTGCGCATTGAGAAGACTTTTGACGCACTATGAAACAAACAAATATTCAAAAATGACGTCACTTCCGGTTTGATCATCTCAATCGATAGAAAATCCGAAACCCTTTCCAATGGGTCCAAACACGACTACATTCGGACAAGAAATAAAGGAGATATCGGCATTTACGCATTAAGAAGACTTTTGACGCACTTTTAAGCAATAATTTAAAACGGCGATAACTAGAAAACTAATAGTCGTAGGATCATATTTTTTCATATATGAAAAGGGCTCAACAAAATCTTTCCAACGGTATATCAAACTTGAGGATCGGGGAAAGTTCATTTTGGGGGTTTAAAAATCTCTCATATTACATAACACGAAAACGGCTGAAAATGTTATCGACAACCACTGGTTTAAATGAAAGGTTTTGGTGTCCTCTACCATTTGGTAGCATAAAACAAAAAAGTTAAAGCGTAATCGGTTGCACAACTCGCTAAAAACTGATTTGATGCTTTTTAAGGGGCTCCTTTTCCCTTTATATTTGAAATATGATAAATTGGTAAAGTCATGTATAACTACAGTGACACTTTTCAAGTGCAAATTCAAACATAATAATAACTTTTATCATGTAGGGTAAACTTTTGAACAGCAGTGTAAAGGGTTATACTCAGACAAGTGTTAACGCGTTCGTTGCAGGTGTTCAGACACAGACAGTATGTCGCCTTTAAAGGGGATTCATTTTCAACATGTCAATGGGTTATTGTACACGTTTCCGGCCTTAAATCAATAGACGTTGGACACTGTTATTGCCATACATGTTTGACCGAGTTCTTCGGCTCGACTAAACGACATACTAAAGGGATATATCGTGTTGTATGGATGTTTCAGTTTCCCGAAACAATGTAGCAAAGGTTCGGTCGAATTTCCCCGTCATTATTTTCGAGAGTTCCAACAACATACCCGCTAGAATCTATTGGTAGAAGGCTAGAGACAAATCGTTGGTGGTCTCGCCTGAAGGGTGCTGCTGAACACTTGCTCCATTGTTAAAGCTTTCTAAAAATAGATTTGTTGTTCAAAATATAGACCTATGGTGTCATTAAAGATGGCCACCACGCATGCACAGCCGTTATATATAAAAGTCAACAAAATGGCGCCCTCTCTTGTGTCAATCCTTATATGCAAATGAGATACTATAAATAGTAACTAGGTCAGGTAAGTAGGTCAGGCGTATTTACACCCAAAGTAGGGTTCATACTACTACTATTTATATCAAGCCATTCGAAGATAGTCCTTTAGAAGCGCCATTGGAAAATCGACCTTTAGAGTTTTAAAGTTGGGAACAATGCCGTTAGTTTTATATATTCGTTTGTTAAACCTTACATCAAATGATGCAACAGTGCTTCAATGAATGTATAAATAGTGACCGTTGAATAAGCAGTTAAAATTGTTCTAACAGAACTAAATATGGCCGATCGCTGGTCGTAATGACCTGATAGTCGATTAACGCATGATGGCTTTCATTTTATAGTTTTGTTTCTGGTTAGTGGATCAATAATGCACCAAGTTTAGATTGTATGGAGAGAGCTCATGAAAAGGAATTGTTCATATATAAAGGAATATTTTTCACTGTTCCGCTCACAATTATCAAATCTAGATGGGGTTTAATAGTATTTATCATATAAAGCCCTCTCTGGGAGTTTCAAACGGGCAACTTTCATGTACATTCTTTCGAAAAATGCCCCATAAATCACTTAATGTGATAAATAAAATTAAAATATCTCATTACTTTTTATTTATGATCACCTTTAATAAACTCGTTAACTAAGCCAAATATGACGCTCGCCAAGGCCCGTAGCATATCATCTAAGTAAACTCGAAAATTATTTAAACAACCTTATACCAATAACTACATATCTAATGGATATAAGTCCAATGAATCCATCCCCCCTCCCCTCCCCCATCGAGTTTCATCGAGGCGACAAGTTCTTATATCAGTGTGCTACTGCTTTCCTCCGTTTGTTTTTATCTTATTACGCTCTGATTTTATGCCGACTATAACATTATTTCAGTTATATCATGACGACAATCATTAATGAATGATCGCTGAGAAATAAAACCAGTACTTGACTCGGAAATATGCCTTGCCCATGGGCTCTCTACTATGACCGCTGGGACTGGGGATCAAATTGTTAATTGTATAACACAAACATGGTTATGTTTATAGCTAAATAATGTACAAAATATTATATACAATCAGCGCTCTAATTACAGAATGACAGACCAATTACATGACAGCAATGAAAGGATGTCCGAAGAATGTAATAAAGAGACTGACGTGAACGATGTCCTCTATTGTGATCCATGTAAATATGAGGGCATACAGGTAAAAGCTGCAGGATTCTGTGTTGACTGTTACGATTATCTCTGTACAGAGTGTCATCAGGCACACAAACGACACAAGCTAAGTAGACACCATTTTCTTACAAATACAGACAACATTCCCAAATCCAAGCCAAAGAAAGAGAAGAAGTCAGAACAATGTCAAGAGCACCAGAATGAACCGATTAAGTGGTACTGTAAGTCCCATGATAAATGCATATGTGATATTTGTAAACAGGTACACCACAGAAACTGTACGAACGTAAAACCCATAACAGACGTCAGTCAGGACTTTCTGTCGTCCGACAAACTTAAGAAAGTCAAAGATCGACTAATGCAATTACTGAAGGCATTTGATCAAAAGCTACTTAGATAACAGAGCACACTGAATCAGTCAAAAGTTGTTATGCGACTGCCATTGAAGAGGTGATAAGACATATTTCTAAAATGAGAAATGAAGATTTGGAAAAAATGAAAGCACTTGAAGTGACCTGCGACACTACCATGCAGACGATACGATCCGTGTTGAATGAGATAGAAACACTGCAACAAAATGACGTAGAAGATCAGGCGTTTGTTGCTACAAGAAAAGCGGAATCGCAGTTACAAGACTTTGATGAGAGACTCGAGTCAGTAGAAAACGACAACAAAATCACGAAGTACAGATATGTTTGTGAACCTATGAGCAAGGCAGACGGGATGATAGGGAAAATGTTCGAATGGAAAGATAGACATGCCTTGAGTATCGATGACTTTAACGTGAAAACATCAGCTGACACATCAGAATGCATTATTACAGGTATGGAGGGACTGTCTGATAACAGACTTGTTATCGCTGACTACATCAATGGTAAGATAAAACTAGTTGATATGACAAGTCAGACTGTTATATCAGAGTTAAACTTAGACTGTAAACCCTTTGACCTGACTAGGATTGATGATAACACGATTGCAGTTACAACCTATGAAACAAAGAAGATTCTATTTGTGGCTATATCTGACACAATAACTGTTCATAAAACTATAGACAAAAATGAATTTGATTTATGTATGGGTATAGTATGTAGTAACAATACACTGATCGTATCGTATCATGGTCCACAACAAATACAAATACTGAACTTGGATGGAACTGTTAAACAAGTCATAGACGACAAAGACGCATACGGTACTGAATGGTTTGGTAAAGTAAGTTACCCGAGACAAGGTGCCGATACTAACATTATCTACTTATCTGATTGTTCAAGTAACAAATTATCAAGTATGACACTGGATGGTCAGGTTATATCAAGTTTTACACACGAAGACTTGAGAGGTCCAAGAGGTATCACTGTGGGTAGAGATGGTCGAATATTTGTGTGTAGCTATAGTACACACAAGATATTTGAGATATCATCTGACCTTTCTGAAGGTCAAGTCATACTGGATGAAAAGGACGGGATTACACACCCACGGAGCATACTATACGACGAATGTAAACTGTATATTGGTAGTGATTACCCGAACTTAATACAAGTATTTATAATATAAGTATGTTACAAGCATTGAAACAATGCATCTCGTGTGTATTTAACTGGAATGAAAGAGCTGTTTGTGTTTATGATAGTGTCCAGCTGACACTTTTTGCTTCCTTTCTCTTGATATTTCAGTGTTGCTTTGAACTATTTTATATTTTTTTCTTTATTTATTCAGTTATGCTAGGCATAGTAAGCACTGTTAGAACTAAAGCTATGAAAATACCTACACACTAATTAAATATTAACTCATCCTTAACAGTAATTAACATGAATGTAAAGGTTGATATTGTTCTGTCTAATAGGTCGCTCTTCTGGCTGTTACTCAAGATAGCGGGCGAGATTCTGTTAGGTCGTGATTCGATTCCTTCTTGATGCTAAGAGAATCAATATAAAAAACTACAATTCTGATCAGTATTATACAATAATTAATACTGTTAATGTATTGAAAATGTACTATGTAAAACACAAGTTAATTATTTAACTGAAATCATGTGAAACGCGTTTCAACAATATAAAATCAGTCAAGGTGAACTTTCCAACTCCCGAACTAAACTAATTAAAGACTGATTTAGTTTTCAAACACAGGGGCATTTCGTTACACATGGTAAATGCTACTAGTATATAATGTATAGTATAAATCATTTCCTGTTCTGTCTTTTATGTTAAGTGAAAACCAGTAAAAGGGGAAACATTTAAAACAAGAACATGCTTAATTGTATATGTAATAATTTAAAGAGATCACAGAGGCGAGATTGTGTGGATATCATTGTAACTCATCAATCGGTATGAAGAAAAATGATTCCAAGAATACTAGTCATTTAACCAGGAAACTGTTGAGAGAGGTGCATATTAAAATGAAATAATTCAATTCAAACTTGCCACCTTAAATCACAGACTGTTAAATCAAGGACTTACATGTATAATTCAAAAGGATGGGTGTTTTGTGAAAAACAGATTTATAAATACATGTACTTCTCTCATTTTCACGTTTATTTAAGATTTAAATAAAAGGTAGCCAATTGCTAAGACACATTTAATGTTTTCATGAAAGACAGTAAGGAAAGAAATATAGTGAGACAGAAAGAAAGTGAGAGGGAAGTATATATAGTGAGAAGAAAGTAAGCTGGCAATGGAAAGAAATTTTGTCATAAAGAAATATTGTAAGAAACAAAGTCTGTAAGACAGAAAGATAGTTAAAACGAAAGATGGTAAAAAGGGAATGGACAGCCAGAAGGAAAGAAAGAAGTGTGCCTTATTTATACAGCTATTGCATTTAGATCTTTAAATGAAATTGGAAAATCAATACGATAACAAAACTTAAAAATATACGAAGAACCAAGTTTCAATTCAGCCTGTGCCTGCGAAGTCCCATAAGGACTCTAAGTGTCCGATATATGCCTTAAAACCTGGTCAGACGGTGCTGTACTGGTGGCAAAGGTTTCACATATTCGGTCCAAGTCAAAGGGTTGTTGTGTAATATACAGGTTAAAGCAACCATCTGTACGATCAGAAACAATCTAGATCAGCCTGTGCCTGCGCAGCCCTCTAAGTACCCGAACTTTCCGCCTTATGCCGTAAAACCTGGTCTGTCGGAGCTGTACTGGTGACAAAAGTTTAACACAATCGGTACCAACAGTCAAAGTGTTGTTAAGTAAAGTACAGGTTGACGGAACCATCTGTACGATACATACTTCTAAATCAGCAAGTCCTACGCAGTCCGATAAGTACGCTAACTTTGGCGAAGGCTCCACAAATCGGTACCAGCAGTCAAATGATTGTTGTGTAATATACAGTTGCAGGAACCATCTGTACGATACATACTTCTATGTCAGCAAGTCCTACCCAGTCCGATAAGTACGCTAACCCCGACGAAGGCTCCACAAATCGGTACCAGCAGTCAAAGGGTTGCTGTGTAATATACAGGATGAAGGAACCATCTATAAATAAATAATTTCTCGATCAGCAGGTCCTGTGAAGTCCGATAAGTACCCTAACTGTTCGCTACATCAGTGCAATAAAACCTGGTCAAGTGATTGTTGTGTAAAAAACAGGCTGAAGCAACCATCTGTAGGATTGATTGATTGGTTGATTGATTGGTTGGGGTTTAACGCCGTTTTTAACAATTTCTCAGTCATATCACGGCGGCCAGTTCACCTACTCATATGTTTACTGGTTTTCGCACACCAGTACTCAACACAACAATCTTCCCAAGCAACTGGCTGCTTTTCGACATATACTTAGCCCATTGGTGAAAGACGAATGACGCATGTCGCAATGACTTTTGTCAAACGTCGGAAAGAAAGTTGGCCGAGCCTGGATTCGAACTCACAATCCCTGGATTGACCGCCCGCGTCGTTACCGACTGAGCTACCGGGACTCGACCCATCTGTTTGTGTAAAAAAACAGGTTGAAGCAACCATCTGTATGATGAGGAGTGGGTTTCTGGCCTATTATGACGACTTCTTTGGTCTTTCCACTGCATTTATATTATTGTTAGATTTATCATGGGACATCCACCGTGATCGATTGGTTAACGTTGAGGATTTGGAACCGACCTCCCTTCCAAACTGAACCCTTTCCCACATACAGCAAATCTAGCGTCAAGGATTTGGAACCGACCACCCTTCCAAACTGAACCCTTTCCCACATACAGCAAATCTAGCGTCAAGGATTTGGAACCGACCACCCTTCCAAACTGAACCCTTTCCCACATACAGCAAATCTAGCGTCAAGGATTTGGAACCGACCACCCTTCCAAACTGAACCCTTTCCCACATACAGTGGGCCTCTCGCCTGATATCACGATATACAGCAAACCGTGATCGAGTGGCTAGCGTCGAGGATTTGGAACCAACCACCCTTCAAAACTGAACCCTTTCCCACATACAGAAAATCTGCATCAGACGACTAAGACAACATTTTGGCAAAAACATGAAAAACAATTTGATGTAGTTGAAAACATTGTTGCAAAAGGAAAGCTGTTCCTAATTAAAAAGTTTTCATTTTGTCCCAATGTCTTTAAAAAACTCGTCTGTTGCAGATGCGTGAAAAACGTCAATATGAGGGAAAGGGTTAAACAGTTTAATAGCTAAGACAAGATTTTCCTTCAACTTGGCCTAGTGACCTAATTTTTTAACATACATGACCATAATTCAAATTTGGCCTACATATCATCAAGAAAAACATTCTGATACAGTTTCAACATGCTCAAGGTAATGCAGCCTCCAGAATGTTAAAAAGACTCCACTTCAATTTGGCCTAGTGACCTAATTTTTGACCCAATATGACCCATATTCGAACTTGACTCAGATATCATTAAGACAAACATTCTAACGAGAATGCCGTTGATACCTCCACAGCGCACAGTGCAATAGGGCCGCCCGGTTGAGGGAGTATGTTATGTTTGCACTCTTACGCTACAACTTAGTTATTGGTGCATTGTTGTCTGAAGAGGAAAGACATGGTCTCATTCACTTTACTGCCACTCTCCCTCTCTTGTGGGTACTGCCCTCTCACTCTTCTCCAGTCCTCCCTTCTTTTATAGGGCATATTGTAGAACTGTTACTCTGACACTTCTGTGATAAAAAGTGAGTGTTAAATTACAACCTTCAATGAAGAGCACGGGTGGATAATCTGATTAATAATGCGATGAGTCGGCTTTTATAACCATCGAGCCACAGTGGGTGGTCGGCCAGACGCCGACCTGTCCCCGGTCAATGTCTGCCCGATTTCCGGCCGGGCTCTGAGCGCCGAATTTGGCCCGGTGCTTGCCCAATATGTATGATGGTCGGGGTGTCAGGTGGGGGGGGGGGAGGTTATTCGAGCACGGCCCCCGCTAAATCCGCCACTGCATTTGACACTCTACTTCTTTGTTAACCATTAATTTTTTGTCGCACGGGCCCTTCGGCCCCCGGTTAATCCGCCACTGCGTTTGACACTCTACTTCTTTGTTAACCATTCATTTTTCGTCGCACGGGCCCTTCAGCCCCCCGGTTAATCCGCCACTGAATATTTCACGAGACTTCTTTGTACTTTTCCGATCCTCTTCGCGAATGTTAATAATGTTAATAAGCTTCCATATTTGACCTCTCGGCGCATTTATTTCTAAAGCATTTTATGAATTTATATTGGGGTTTTCACGCCTAAAGCTTTTCACTGATGATCGAACAACATTGTAATGACATATTTTTGGGGGATCTTAACCTTTTAAATGCAGTTTTGTTGAATCTATGATGAACTAATTTTCTACTACTATGACCAGGGACGGAAGCCCCAGGCCAAAACACAGAAAATTGAATATATTACTAGAACCAAATATGTATATATGGTACCTTCGTAAATAATCATAAGCGGATACATGAATACATTATTCAAACCAAATATGTATATATGGTACCTTCGTTAATAATCCTAAGCGGACACTTAAATACAATTTAAAAAGCAAATATGTATATATGGTACTTTCAATAATATTCATAAGAGGACATTTTAATACATTATTCAAACCAAATATGTATATATGGTACTTTCAATAATATTCATAAGAGGACATTTTAATACATTATTCAAACCAAATATGTATATATGGTACTTTCAATAATATTCATAAGAGGACATTTTAATACATTATTCAAACCAAATATGTATATATGATCCATACATTCGTAAATAATCATAAGCGGACACTTGAATACATTATAAAAACCAAATATGTATATATGGTACCTTCATTAATAATCATTATCGGACACTTAAATACATTATTCGAACCAAGTATATACATGTATGGTACCTTGAAAACATTAGCAGGACCAAATATGTATATATAGTACCTTCGTTAATAATCATATGCGGATACTGGAATACATTATTCGAACCAAATATGTATGTAGGGTACCTTCTGTGGCTTGACATATCTTAAATACGGATGAGTAGGCTTGTCTTAGCCTGATCTGTAAATCAGCCCAAAATGACTTACTTTTCTGTGTGACTCAGACTAGTGTTGCTATATATTAAACTTCTCTTATCTTTATTATCGATCCGTTTTCCCTATATGCACAATAATATTTTTTGAACCGCGTTGAACGAAAACCGAACATCGGTGGTTATGACATTAATACCATCAAATTGAACACTTGTGTAATGATAGCTGTTTAGTCATATTGATATATTAACTTATGATCATTAATGAAAGTACCATATATACATATTTGGTTTTTATAAGGCATTCAAGTTTACCTGACGTGGAGGCTCTTTATATCTAAACCCATTACCTAATAAACTTGTTTATTTACTATTAGATGGCGATCAGGGAAGATCCTGATCAGACTGTACGGCTGGTAGTAAAGTCCTCAAGGTCAGTGTAATGACGTGGTGGCCGTTTTATCTCAACCCATATCTTAGTTTACTCGTTTATTTACTATTAGATGGCGGTCAGGGAAGATCCTGATCAGACTGTACGGCTGGTAGTAAAGTCCTGAAGGTCAGTGTAATGACGTTGTGGCCCTTTTATCTCAACCCATATCTTAGTTTACTCGTTTATTTACTATTAGATGGCGGTCAGGGAAGATCTTGATCAGACTGTACGGCTGGTAGTAAAGTCCTCAAGGTCAGTGTAATGACGTGGTGGCCCTTTTATCTCAACCCATATCTTAGTTTACTCGTTTATTACTCGTTTATTGACAGCTAATTGGCGAACAGGGAAGATACTGATCAAACCGTACGGATGCCCTGACTGATCTGGTCCTTCATTCTGAGCAAAATCCTGTTGGTCAGCGTGCACGTGATATGGCGGCTCTTTTTATCTAATTACCTCGTTTATTTACGACTGTATTACTGTATTTTAATATTATGTAAACCTGTGCAGTGCATATATCTTAGGACTGCATGCAATATAAAGTACAAATATACGAAATGAAATCATCAATATCAGGAAAGATAATATAAAAATGTCATTAGAACAGTATATGCTTTAAAACTACCTATTTTTGGGGGATATAATCATAATGATAATCAGGCCAAAATATGTAAATTTGCAGATGTCAAACAGATATTTATCTTCATGTTTATGTAAACATTACGCTAAGGTTGTTTTTCTTATGGCACCGCTCATACAGACCGTGATCTCATTTATTTTTGTTTATCATTACGTGATCTAGTCCAATAATACAGACTTTTGAAATGGAGAATTCTAGTATAGATTTAGCGAAATGAATAATTCTGTTTATCGAAAGTTAGCTATAGTTGGGGAAAATGAAATGTCAAATAAATATTGCGAAATGGAACATTTTGCATTATATTTTGCGAAATGGATTAGTCTGATTATCGAAAACTAGCTATATTGGGGAATAAATGAAATGTCAATTAAATGTTGCGAAATATGGATTAATTGGTACGTAGATTACCTCCTCAATGTTTAATGAAATATCCCCGACCAGTTAATGTCAACTTTCTCCATAAAGTTTTCAACGAACGTATTTTCATATTTCTATTGAGAGCAATGTTATTTAAAGGTGATTATTTATTTTCACATGTACATACTTTATGTAAGTTTGTAGTAGATGTCGCTTAATCACAAACCATATTTAAGCCAGTAACTAGGATGTTTTTTATAAATTTAAAATTTGAGACTGTCCATGTCTTAATGATGAAAATGGAAAAAAAAAAATTAGGACAAAATATCTTTTGATTATCCAAGAATTGATGATTGGCAACTAAGCGGAATACACTTTGCTTTGATATTCAGTTTTTGACACGAATTTTTTCTTTCAAAACAACCAAACCAATCATTTATACACAGCAGACTGATGAACGTCCGTTTAGAACGAGCTATTCTGTTAGAACTGTGTCTGCATCGATGCTATAGTTATCGCTTAAGTGTCATCGTATTTTCTGGCGTAACGTCATTCATGTCTGAGTGATGAAAATATACTACTTCAACTATTGATTGTACTACTACTACTACTACTGGTACCACTTCTACTACTACTACTACTGCTGCTACCACTTCTATAACTACTACTACTGCTGCCACCACTTCTACTACTACTACTACTGCTGCTACCACTTCTACTACTACGAATTATACTACTACTATAACAACAACAACAACTACTACTATTACTGCTTCTACTCTACTAGTACTACTAGTACTACTACTACTACTACTACTACTACTGCTTCTACTCTACTACTACTACTACTACTACTACTACTACTGCTTCTACTATACTACTACTACTACTGCTACTCATACTTCGTCTTCTTCTACTACTACTACTACTACTAATACTACTAATACTACTAATACTACTACTACTAATACTACTACTACTACTACTACTACTAATACTACTACTACTACTAATACTACTAATACTACTAATACTACTAATACTACTACTACTAATAATAATAATAATGCTAATACTACTAATACTACTAATACTACTAATACTACTAATACTACTAATACTAATACTACTAATACTACTACTACTACTACTACTAATACTTCTAATACTACTAATACTTCTAATACTACTAATACTACTAATACTACTACTACTACTAATACTAATACTACTAATACTTCTAATACTACTAATACTACTAATACTACTAATACTACTAATACTACTAATACTACTAATACTACTAATACTTCTAATACTACTAATACTACTACTACTACTACTACTACTACTACTAATACTACTAATACTACTAATACTACTAATACTACTAATACTACTAATACTACTAATACTAATACTAATACTACTAATACTACTAATACTACTAATACTAATACTACTAATACTACTAATACTACTAATACTACTAATACTAATACTACTAATACTACTAATACTACTAATACTACTAATACTACTAATACTACTAATACTAATACTAATACTACTAATACTACTAATACTACTAATACTACTAATACTTCTAATACTACTAATACTACTACTACTACTACTACTACTACTACTAATACTACTAAAACTACTAATACTACTAATACTAATACTACTACTACTAATACTACTAATACTACTAATATTACTACTACTTATATTACTAATACTACTAATACTAATACTAATACTACTAATACTACTAATATTACTACTACTTATATTACTAATACTACTAATACTACTACTACTAATACTACTAATACTACTTATACTACTAATACTACTAATACTACTAATACTACTAATACTAATACTACTACTACTACTACTACTACTACTACTACTAATACTACTAATACTACTAATACTACTAATACTACTAATACTTATACTACTAATACTACTAATACTACTACTACTACTAATACTACTACTACTAATACTACTAATACTACTACTACTAATACTACTAATACTACTAATACTACTACTACTAATACTAATACTACTTCTACTACTACTTCTTTTCTACTACTACTACTCATACTTCTTCTACTACTACTACTACTATTACTTATACTAATACTACTACTACTACTACTACTACTACTACTACTACTACTGCTACTTTTACTACTACTTCTACTACTACTACTACTACTACTACTACTACTACTGGTAAATGCAGAATGTATATCCTTTTCTTCTACTATTACTTCGTTTTATAGTGGTGATACTAAATATATCTATAATAGCAACAACAATAAATATAAGAAAATAATTTTAGAAAATAAATAATACAAAAAAAGAAAATCTTACCGGGAACACAAGTTTTAAGCCATCTTTCCCCTGTCGTAATTCCACGTTGTCTGATGATGTGTGTTGCTTTGATACAATAGATAAACCCAGCTAGTGTTTTCCATTGTGTTTGAATTCATCAATATCGGATTTCAAAACTCCTCCTGTGCATCGATCAAACCGTAAGGACAATTGAACCCCGTCAAACAAAAATTTACCATCGGAAATTTGCGAGTATTGAAGATCCAGATCAGCCTGCTACGCCAAGCAACCGTGTCAAAATCTTCCTCGTTTGCATTATTGTCAAACAAGCATATTTTTGAAGCCTCTGATGAAGGGCTGAGACCGTAAACCATGGACAAAAGTGTGCCATTAGACTATATCCCAAATACAACACATTTGTAGCAGACGACTTTAAAAACATCTAGACAGAAGTATGGTAACACTCTATAAAAATGTATAACTATTGAACGGTGTTTCAAAAGACGAAACTGCTAATATTTTGTCACAATGTTATCAAAAAGTAAAATGCTTCGAAATGAGTCTGCGTTTCGGCAATGGTTAATTTTAAAGCATCGAGATCAGTTGAAATTAGACTACTAAATGGCTACACGTTCGCAAATTTTCCTGCATTACCATTGTTTCATTCCGTTTCCCGTTTACCAAGTATATTGATGGCTTCGGTGGTGCAGTGGTAGAACGTCCACCGCGAGTGCAGTTGGCCGTGGGTTCGATCACCGACCGGGTTAAAGCAGTACAACTGATTCGCTAGTGTCAGAATTAATGGACCAGTGGTACAGGTAATATATCCAGTAATCGCCGTGATATAATAAATACATGTTACAAACGGCGTGAAACACCATGCAAAGTATAATATGAGCCGTCCCGCGAGAAAACCAACATTGTGGACTCTGCGTAAAGTATCGACCTGATCAGCCTAAGCATGCCGTGCAGGCTTACCCGGATAGACACTTTTCGCCTCCTGTTGATTTTTTGTTTCAGGAATCATTACTCTTTACCTCTATCCCCCTGAGACAGATTGTGTCGGCCCGGATCCGTCTGCGCGGACTGCGCAGGCTGATCTGGATCGATACATTTCACAAAGGCCATTATGTTGGTTTTCTCGCGGGAATGCCGTCTGCTTTGAAATCGATTGATAATTTGTTTTGTTTTTAACCTCATTATGAGTAATTTCGCCTATTTCACATCACACAATTCCGCCAGATAGGACGGGTCTAATGATAGTTTATCATGGAAAGAAATAACGCAAAATTAACCCTTTCCCTGATTGAGAAAATGGATCTTTTAAGCGAGCGATTTTTTTTATCATTTTCCAGCAATGCCTGCGAAAAATTGCGATTAACTTCAAATCAGAATCAAATGTTTAATTCCAATATTTTATTTCATGATTACATCAGCATAAACTTTCAAAGCACAAAGCACATTTCAAATCAGGTCAAACAACTTCGTCTCCCGTCTTGGTGCTAATGGTTGTGGAATCATCATTTCTCAAGACTCGCTGGTGTCAGGATAATATGATTAATGGCGCTGATATCGTATCCATGTAACGCCGTGGTAACTGAAACATAGTTGAAATCGGTGTAAACTGACACATTATAATTCTTTTTTAAAAGAACATGTGCAATACTTCACTGCAAATTAAGTTGTCAAAATTATCGTTAAGGATCAAAGGTTAAGGGCGCCATAAAATAAGTCTGGTTCTCGTCTCTACGTTAATTGTGTTACCTTGTATAACGTTTACGACAAATATAAAAAAATATACATATTTTTATGATTAAATAACAAAATAACACAATTTACACAAACAATTAAATTTACGATTGGCGCCCTACTACCGCATTTTGAATGACGTATTATCATATTTAATCTTCTCTGATATTTTCTTTTAACACAATCAAGACGTAGGAGTATCGTGACTGCATCAAAGAATCCCCTCTGGAAACAATTTTTGGATACAGCAAAGTTTATACACATTATCTATTGACGGGAATATCCGTATAATTCAAGATAATAATAAGCTATTCTTTTTACTCTCATACATGTATACTGTAGTGTATAACCCGTGTTGAATGTCGTAATGAATACAAAAAGTAAATGTTTCCTCTTTTGTTACATCGTTTTCAAAAGCCGTCTGTTGCAGATGGGAGCAAGGTTTAATGGCTCAATATTACTATTTCTACAACCTTGGTCACTGTCAATGGACTAAAACAAATCTTCAAGTGTATAGGCTAATAAGGTAGCCCCCTTCCTACATTCAAGCCCATGCTCACGACATATCGAGGGCTTGGCGTGAAACGGTTGTATCTAAAATTTGTATTTTTTTTTACCAAGGTTAATCACCTCGCCATAAAGTCTTTATAAGCGTTAAATCACTTTTCTTGGTAAACAATGTAAATTTAGGTGCCATTGCTCGTTCTGAGCAATGGCACCTAAATTTGAATTGTTTACAAAAGCGTCAAAATTGCCCCTAAACCAGGGTTTTCAAAATAGGTTTTAAGTTACAACCGTTTCACGCCAAGCACTCGATATGTCACGTATGGTTGGCGAAATATGCTGCTAGCATTCAGAGAATTAATTAATGTTTAGTATATTTATATATATTACCAGATTATGCAAATTTTATTAACTCCCCTGGTTGAAAGCCAGTCGAGCTTATGTCATGGTGAATTGTCTGTAGTGTGTGTATGTGTGAGTGCGTGAGTCAACTTCTCCTCTGTAACCTGGGCCAATTTGGATGAAACTTCACAGGTACATGTAGTATCCTGTCAATAGCCTCTTCTAAACTGGTTTGCCGATTTACAAATAATATGGTTAAAATGTTCCTTGTAAGACCCTCTACCAGATTCCTTCAAACCATGTTGATTGGTCTAAAAACATGGCCACCAGGACGACGTTGGAATGTTGCTATATGGACGTGGGTCGTGGTGATTATGTTAATTTCACGATCTATCCCGACTGCGTTAAGACATTTTAACGACAGTCGTACGACTTTCCTACGATCCACTATGACATGCCACGATCAATCAAGACTATATTACGATCTACCACGATCTACTACGACTTCCTACGAATTGCTACGACGTTATCACCTACCACGTTACGATGTACCTACGACCTACCAAGACCGATTTTGGTAAGATATATACATATCGAGGGCTTGGCGTGAAACGGTTGTAACTAAAAACCTATTTTGAAAACCTTGGTTTAGGGGCAATTTTTGTAAACAATGCAAATTTAGGTGCCATTACTCAGAACGAGCAATGGCACCTAAATTTCCATTGTTTACCAAGTAAAATGATTTGACGCTTTTAAAGACTTTATGACGAGGTGATAAACCTTGGTAAAAAAAATACCAATTTTAGTTACAACCGTTTCACGCCAAGCCCTCGATATAGGTTCAGATGAAAAAAGACATTCATGCTTAATCATGGCGATCTATCTACAACTCAGACTAGCTGCTCTTTAGGAAGAGAATATATATTGGCTGCTGTGGCACTGCTGCTACGTGACAGGGTCGGAGGGGGAATAATAGCGTATAATAGCAGCCAGAAGGACCGCGTTGGATAGACAATGGCTCTATTTGGACAGAATGAACATCTCACCCAAGAACTGAACAGAGAAGATTTGAAAGGGTTTAAGAACTTCCTTCTTATACCACCGGAGATCTTCCACGAGATCGTTGAATCGTGTGGGTCCCCGCCTACAGAAGCAAGTAACCTTCTACAGGTAATCATTAGAACTAGGGCTACGTATTGCCTAAAGATTACGCCAAATAGCTACTGCGGACTCTTGCCAATCACTACAGTACGGCTTTCGAGTTGCCCACAATACAATCAGTTATTTTTTTCTGCATTGCAAAATGGACCTTCATAACGGTCCAGTCACACGATAACCGACCTTCAATCGTGACCAGGACAGGTCAAGGTCAGCCTTAGCCGCCACGCAGTCAGAGCAGGATCTGACCTGTTTACGATCTAGTTGTACTCGCATCATGTAAACCTTCTGAAAACGATTATGACCACTGTCTGACTATACAAGTATGAAATGTGTTCATAGATACAGTGGAGTACTCGAATATTTGAGAACATCAGTATATATTGTTTTACTCGAATCATTTCCTGGAACGGATCTGTCGTTTTAAAACAGCGTAGCAGCAGTTTTGATTAATCAAACGATTAACCAGAACTGATACTGCACTGTTTTACCACTGGCTTGTGATTTATTATACACACTTTAATTAAAGGATAACATAAAAGATAAACGAAGCTGACAAGTCAATAATGAATTAAGCATAACACCAGACGATCATTCAAACAGTTAGAGATAACTGGTAGCAATTTACATGGGTTCCGTTCGAGTTCGGGTCAACCGTACTTCCAAATGTCAGTTTTCGCATCACGTGACACTAAAACGGCGGAGATGTCTAGCGTGACGTAATGGACGATGCATTGGAACATCATTAACGCCGGTCTGGTTCTCCTCTCTACGTTAATTGTGTGAACGCTTTTCACGGAACTAGGTTACCCAAATTGGAATTTATGATTAACAATAATAACCAAAGCAACACCCAAGAAACAACGATATGTCTGTTTTACGGTCATGTTAATATTTATCAAAATTTAATTTTTGTAATCAGTCGACGTAAATTATGCACATATTCAATAATGATTCAAATACGAAGACTTGCTGTTATTTCCTCATTAATGGTGTTGGTAGAAGGATTACAAGTCTAATTGGCTCTATAAAGGGTATTTGCAGGAGGTTTCATGTCATCATTACATCGGTCCTGTGTGCAACAATAAACGCAATCGAAAGCCAGAGTAATGGAAAAGTCCTCGTCGAATTTTTTGCACTTGTCGTCGCCAGATGAACCGAGGTACCAGTCTTTATAACAACGGTCAAAGTTTCCACATCTAAAAATAGATCAACTAATGGTTTCCGCATGAAAAACAACCCAGAAGTAAAGGTTTGTGGCGTCTAAATACCAAAATAATAGTATTTGATATATCATCGTAACATGTATATAATAATGCCATTCAAGTGTCTGATAATATTAGTGTGTTAAAAAAAAACTTATTTAAAGCAGCTAAATGAGTTTTATTTACAGACGGCTTTAGTTAAGCCTATAACAGGTTATCTGTCACTTGATGACGTTTTGGATGATGACACTTTAAGTTTGAAGATGTAAATCATAGATTAATCGAAATATAGATGTACATGTGTATAAACATATTTGTATCTGATTCAAAATGTCTTATTCCGTAAATAGCCGAGTGATACTCGATTGCCGTTTTATCGATCGGAGTACTGACAAAACCGGAGTTTGATACCCTATCAATGGAATGGATCCCGAATGATGATTCCCCTGGTCAATATTCGGAAATAGCCGAGTGGTTCCCGATTAATTATTCGCTATGTCCTTTTACGGAAAAAACTGAAAGGAACTCGAAGGATGATTCCAGGAGTCTTTTTCCGGAAATAGCCTAGAGGAGTATGGCGTTATGATTCCTGAAGTATAGTTACGGAACATTCCAAGTCTCGAATGGTGATTCCCGAGGTATTTTTACGGAAATAGCCTAGCGGAGCCCGTGAGACGTACGATTGATGATTCGAAGATCCCGAATAAGGATTCCCGAAGTCTATTTACGGAAATAGACGAGAGGTTTATTTCAGTATAGCTCGAATGACGATTCCCGAGGTTTATTTACGGAAATAGACGAGAAGAGTAATATTGATCATTCCTGAAGTCTAGTTAATAGAAATAGACAAGAAATTTATTTCAGCATAATCCGAATGATGATCCCGATGTCAATGTACGGAAAAATCTGAGCCTAGTTGGAATGCACTTACGTTCTGTTGACTGTTAACCTTCCGTATACTGTGTTAGTAACTTGGTTGATGCAATAATTGTTGGGCGGAGTACACGTGGTCTCTACATACCAAGAATCACACATGAAATCCGGTACGTTGTCCTTACAAACGTAGCACTTCGCTGATCGAATAAAGAAACAGAAACATTGAGGTAAGCAACAGAACAACTAACCGACGTTCTAGGGTTTATGGCAAGCAATGACCCAGATCAGCCTGCACCACGGCTCAGTCTGATCTGGGTCTTCACTGTTTGCTAATTAGTCAAACAAGAATCATGGAAGCATTTCTAGAATAGTTACATCCGCAAGGAAACGAAACACACAGACATGCAAAGTCCTTGCGCACAAGCTTAAGTAAATTTACTTGGGGTTAAACCGTTTACAAAAGAATTGCCAATGCCACAGTACCATTCACTTACTCTGGATTCCTTGGTTGCAAACCAGTATTAGGCTAGGACATAATCCTTGTCAAAAACAGTCCACTTTGAACGCAGTCAGTAGGGATCGAACTTGGCTCACTCAGTCTCAAATCCTGCATAGTATCAATTCGCCAACAAATGTTTCCCGACATTCTGAACGAAGTGTCAAGGAAAGGCAGCTTAAATCAGATCAGTATGGACACAACGTAGAAACTACTGTTTGTTTATGAGAACCATTGACCAAGTCATTGCAGAATGCCCTTGGGCAAGGCACATTTCCTAGCCTAGTACTGGTGTGTTTACCCAGGAATCTTGAATAAGTGAACTGTCGCCGTGATATAACTGAAATATTGTTGAAAACGGCCTTAAACTCTAATAAAGCAAACAAAACCATTGACGAAAAGCAGACATTGTCAATTGTAGTTTCGCCACTATTCTGCTCTTTCATTGAAATATAGCTCGATCGTGCACTTAAACCTATTCAACTATACGCCACTTAAACATAACAGTTTGTACCACCTTTATATACGACTTTAAAATACAATATAAAACAAATTTACCAAGATCAGACTGCAAGTTTGTGCAGTATCATCTTGGTCTACAAAAGCTCGCCATTCACCTTTCAATAGTTATCAAAAACTGATAAGTAAATACGTAAGAACTTTACATAACTCAGGGTTGATAATACAGGTTCGGTGGGGTAAGGGTTAAATCAACTATTCCATGTGTAATATCAATTACAGCACAATCGTTCGTTGACGTATTTCAAGAAAACTAATTAGAAACTGTTTATTGTCTACCAATATTATCCACATGCCATTTACAAGCAGTGTAGATACAGAACAACCTCCTGATAAACACATGTTGGTCTGTTCTTAAACTTTTGGACAATTAATCACGTAGATACGATAAGGCCTGTTTTCCTAGAGTATATCGAGGGCTTTGCGTGAAACGGTTGTAACTAAAAACCTGTTTTGAAAACCCTGGTTTAGGGCCAATTTTGACCCCTTTGTAAACAATGCAAATTTAGATGCCATTGCTCAGAACGAGCAATGGCATCTAAATTCCCATTGTTTAAAAAGGATTTAATGCTTATAAATACTTTATGGCGAGGTGATTAACTTTGGTAAAAAATGCCAATTTTAGTTACAACCGTTTCACGCCAAGCCCTCGATAAACTTACTCGGGTTTGGGTGAAAAGCGTAACCTGTCGGTGTCGAAGCCTTTGTTGTTGCTGCTTTGATCGTCGTTTTAGTCATGGAAGCTATCGTCGTCGTGGTTGGAGAAGTTGTTGTGGCTTGTGTGGTCGTTGTTTGAGTTGGTGTAGTCGTTGTTAGAGAAGGTGTAGTCGTAGCCTTTGTTGTTGTTGTGGCCTGTGTAGTCGTAGCCTTTGTTGTTGTTGTGGCCTGTGTAGTCGTAGCCTTTGTTGTTGTTGGGGCCTGTGTAGTCGTAGCATTTGTTGTTGTTATGGCCTGTGTAGTCGTAGCCTTTGTTGTTGTCGTTGTGGCTGTTGTAGTCGTAGTTGGAGTTGTTGTCATGGTTGTTGAACTTGTCGTAGTCTTGGTGGTTGTTGTTGTCTTGATTGGTACTTCATGTATACAGAGGTTTATTTTGTGAATGTCATTTTGTTTTTATTAGATTGGTGAAGCTTTCATGCTTAAATGTGCTACGTATTTCGACTTAGTAATACTTTAAATACGTAGGTATGTTTTAACCAGGTATTTTCAATGAACATGCTAAAAATTGCAATTACAATAGATTAAAAGTTTGCAACTTTGAACAAGAATAATATAGCGGATAACTGTTTGCTTCAGTGTATTATCAAAATATCTTTCATCGAGTGAAAAGCAAAAGATGATATTTTCAAGAGTGTCGAAACTTTTCTTTAATGCTTTAAATGAGTTTTCTGAAAGTGCTGAGGTGAAAAGCCACATAACTTATGATGACTTAGTAATAAATTCCCCGTACGGAGCCCCAATCTTAATTTATTCCCCGTATGGAGCCCCAGTCGAATTACATGAAAGTTGACTTAATGTCACGTAAGTTTGCATAATGCAGTTGCCATATTAGTTGATTTTTTAAAGTTGACAGTTTTGGTTAATATATAACGGTAGTATTGATGAAAATCCATGTTATGGCGCTGTCATACTGTTGCGTATCGTACTAGCGTATTTCAGCGTATGAAAAACACCACGCATACGCTGGTATACGCTGACATACGCTAGGGGTACATTAGGCATAGGTTGTATACGTTTCAAGCACGGTCGCATACGCTGGCATACGCTAGCATACGGCGAGGCAGAACCTTTTTTTTTTAAGCATGCCTAAACAATTTGTGAGTATTCGGACGTATGATTTATACGCAAAGCAGACGCAAGGCATACGCTGAAAACGCTCGAGTGACTCTAGAGGTACGTTTCTCATAGGTCATAGGTCGAGTATGCTGGTCATACGTTGGTATGAAGGTGTACCGTACAGTTAGCGTATTGATGGCGCATGAGTAACGTAGTTCTAATGTATAACTTCTGTTTCTGCAACATATATATACATCTTGGCGTATGCCTGACGATTGAGTAACGTATACATAACGTACAACTAGCGTATAATGGACGCATAGGCAAGCATATTCGCTGCGTATTGCCAGCGTTTTGATAAAGTGTATATAGAGGATCCCATTTCTAGATTTTCTACAGCTCTTAGTGGACTTATATGGGCACTTTGCCACGTGATAGCGGTACGCTAGACATGCGGTACGTTAGACATGCGCAGTTCATACGCTACTCATTCGCTAGCCATACGCAGACTACGCTGGCAATACGCTAGACATACGATGGAGATACGCTACTCATACGCTACTCAATACGGTAAGTATACAAACAATTCTGTATTTTCAAAGGCTTTTTGTGCGTATGAAAATTAATTTATGAATTTCCATACGCAACTAATACGTTTTTCTCATACACAATAGTGTGACAGGGCCATTACTCTAAAAAATAAATATTTTGAGAAACACACAATGGCTGAAATCGTATTCCGGGCGAAAACTCTTTATTGGTGCGGATGAAATTCATGTTCTCCAACAAAGGTGCTTTGGAGGTCTCGTTAAGAATGTTCAACTGTGTATTTTAATCATATCTTTTAAATGTAAAGAATTATTATTCAATATATCTCGGAGATTTTGTTGGATGGAAACCATTTGCAAAGGAAATAATGTCTGATATCGCTTATCAGGGAAGAGAAAATTTCAGTCACAACGGGTCGACTCGGTCGACAATTTGTGTTCTTACAAGATAGCTAGATCTATATTGAGGATGAAAACAGGCGACTTTCATCATTCCTATACAATAAGAAAACTCTAAAACACTATTCTAAAGTAACGTTACATCTGATATATTCGATGTCTATTACTCGTAACATTCTTATATTTGTTTACACTATGTCTGCAAACATAACGCAAAAAAGACAATGTGTAAATATGAAAATCTAGCTTCATTCCCCTTTTCCTACCTTCTAAACCTGATTTGAACACTTCTGATTAGAGAGCAATACAAGCACGATTATCGACAGTAGTTAATATCAAAATCATTCGAGCTAGAGAAAGATATTGCTTATACTATCTAAAAGACAATAAATCTACAGTAAAGTACAGGTTATTGCATACATGTAGAAAAACATGTTGATTTGTGTATTAATTCAATGATATATCACTTGTTAAGGGAAGTAAAGCTCGCCAATTTACGTACTTTCAATCATATTTTGTTTCCCTTGATAGTTTTCTCTACAAGTGATATATATTACCGAGTCACACTAAAATCACCGCAACTATTGTTTTAATATAAACAGTGACTTGTGTTGATTAACGTCATTAAATGTAGGCCTACTAGTTGGGCATTTTCAATATGTTATCACATATTTAGATGCACAGATCATCTTAATTGTATCGTTAAGTGGAGTTTTTACTCGTTTCATGACTCAGTATTTTCTAAATTATGTTAACAACATGGAGAAAAAAGTAGTTCCGTAAAGAAAAATTTCTAACTCACTGCAAAAGTTATAAATTCACTGCAAAAGGTTAGAAAAGCTCACTGTGTGTTTAAAAGATTATAATTCACTGAGAAATGCCTATAATTTATAGGTAAGCATGACAGAAAATAACCTTTATAATAATAATGATAATAATAATGATAATAATAATAATAATAATAATAATAATAATAATTGTAATGATAATAAAAATAATAATAATAAGGTAGAAGAAAGAAAGAAGTGGAAGGCATTTCTTTAAGATATCCGAACTTACCTAAGGCTGTTGGACATTGCAATACGTCCGCTGAAATTTTTAAATTAAACCAATAAATTGAGATATCTACTACATGGTTAGCGGTATTGGATATTCTTCTCAACATCTGGGCTCCAATTTTATTGTTTTATTTATTCTTTTTAAAAGATTATACGTGAATAAATACTCAATTAACTCGTATTCATCAAAATAAAACTTAAACAAAATATAAAATAATGTCCTTACATGTTTCAGTGAAAAAACATAGGAAATAATATGTTGCAGAAACGATACGCCGGTTAGTATAGTACTACGAGTAGCGTGGGCAATTAATAACTCGCGAGATCGAACCTCAAATGAGATGTCCATTTCCCCACGCTACGAGTAGATAAAACAAAGCCGCGTGTCGCTACTGCATCATAATTTCCCTTTTATTATATACGTATTAAAACGTTTAACACAGAAAAAAGACACATTATACAAAGTTAAATATTTCCATAATAGTGAAATAACACATTTTACACACGGAATGAAATATAGGAATGTCACATGAATGACGTCCCACTATCGCACCCGAATGACGATAAATACTAATTACAATGACATCATATCATATATCAGTGACGTCCCCTTATCATAATTGGTACCGATCTTGAGCATGTGAAATATGGAATTTTAATCAGTCGTGATGTTTATGCTCGTGAAAATCAGCATGTTATTGCACCGGAAAAAGTGTAAGCGCACAATACATGCTAATAGTATGATTTCCCATTGTAACTCATATGCAAAGTGTATATATAGTCCGTGTCGCATTATGAAATACAAGATCAGTTACGTAGAAGTAGAACGTAAAACTAATTATGTTCATGACTGCGACTATTTACAATATATATACACCATGAATACTTGATAAGCTATTTTAAACACATCAGTTCTGAACATATTAAAGAAAAACGTGTTATATCTGAATATTGTATATGTTTTACTCTTCGTTTGAACGGTGTTTTACGCCACTTTCAACAGTATTTCAGTTATATCAGGGCTTTTCATTATTGGTGTATCAATACTACCGTCTTTACTATCCTGGTGCCATTGCATCAGTCGTAATGTTATCCCAAGGATCACTGAGCGCCAAGAAGGGGAACCATTGCTGAACATTCGAATACCTATATAGCTACAGAGTTCAAAACGTTCTTGTGAAAGGATAGCAGACGGAGAAGATTCTGATCATGAACAAATTCTTCCTTTTGCTACAATGTTTTAAATTTTATTCAGTAATCGTATTATTATTTATTTAGATGTTCTTTTTGCCTGCGTGTTTAAACAGTTTTCTGCTGCAGATAACACATGGGAAATGGTTGATGAAAAGTTACTTTCCTGCTGAGGACTCCGTGTGATTTGACTTCGGATTAAAATTCTTCAAGTGTCCATCGTAACATTTCAGCCTAAGTGGCTCTCCACTCTCTATAGAAGCATTATATGTTGCATCACATATCTAAAAATAGAATTATAAGTCACGCCAAGTGAATCTCGAACAAGCGAAGAACCAGATCAGCTTGCAAGTCCGTGCTAGTCCGTTAAGGAAATTCCACATGCCCGTTGAGAGTGTTTAGATGTAAACTGCTCTGTGCAAAGACTAGTACTACACATGGGTTCGAAGCTATGAAACTGTGACAAACTTTCCTCTAGACTAGCACTATTTATTTACAAAGGGATAATGGATAAGTAGACTGTCGTGATATAAATGAACTATTGCTGAATCGGCGTTTAATCCAATTAAAACATAAAATCTTTTTAAAGAATATGCTATTCTTGAGGGAAACCCTCATAGGATTTATCAACGTTTCTTGTACTACTATAAAAAATCGATGCTACTAATTTAATATTCCATTTCTATTGCAAAGGGGCCTTGTACGCTATTAAAAAAAGTATGTTCTATTATATCGAGGGCTTGGCGTGAAACGGTTGTAACTAAAAACCTATTTTGAAAACCCTGGTTTAGGGACAATTTTGACCCCTTTGTAAACAATGCAAATTTAGGTGCCATTGCTCAGAACGAGCAATTGCACCTAAATTTCTATTGTTTACCAAGAAAAAAGATTTAACACTTATAAAGATTTTATGGCGAGGTGATTAACCTTGGTAAAAAAATATCGATTTTAGTTACAACCGTTTCACACAAAGCCCTCGATATAGAGGGCTCTAACTTCCTTGTCAGCCAGATTTGACCCATGTATGCATTTTAGTCCGATAGAAAATAAAACACGACGATCGAATAAAGCGCTTTAGGCCAGCACGAAGCCAAATATTTACCCTAAACACTGGTCACAAGGATTTTTATCCACAAACGATCGGTTTACGAACACCATACTTTAAATCACGACACTATCGATGAAATTTGACTTACGTTTTACAGAGATTTTAACGAAAGCTGTGTTTCAGTCATTATGCCCTAGTCAGACAAACACATTACGAATAGGGCGGATAAATGCGGATAAAATCCGCAGGCTTCCGCAGAAATTGTGGGCGTGGTTTTCTTGATGAACTTACGGATACAGTTACCTATAGATACTGATGGTTGAGGGTAAATGAGGATGTCAGCGGAAATCAGCTGTTAGATACGATCTCAGTGAATTGACACGATGCGGATAGATACGGATAGATACGGATGACTTACCTCCATTACCTTCTGCTACCTGTAGATGCGGATAGATGCGGCTAGATACCGTCATATATGGACTGTTGCGCATGTCTTGCGGAAAGAAGGGGTCACGTACACAACCGCCATTTGCAGTTTGAACAAATTACATCAACAAATTATTGAAATATGATATTGAATTACTACTGAAGTTGGATGATTCTGTCCATAACTAGGATACTAGGATAATCTAGGATACTTTTGTAGTCTACTAGTGTATACATTGACAAGGTTGTGTGAAATTTATCTGGATAAACATGCCTGCAAAGAAGCAGCAGAAGAAGAGACAGCTTCCCAAGAAGGCACACACTCCACCTCCAACACTTTGAAATGTTGAATATGAACCCTTACAGTCATGGAGATGATTTAATAAAAGTTTAACATGTAAATTATTTGTCTTCTCTTTCTTTATTTATTTCTTTCCTCAAATAATAAAAAAGGAGAAATACATAAAGGTCAAAGAAATAAAGGTCTAAGAAATATAAACTGAATCTTACACCTATATTTCTTTGACCTTTATTGGAAAACTAATACAAAAAAAAAATCAAATATGTTTAAGAATTGGTGTCCCCACTTTTGTGCATCACTGCACCATACGCCACTGCCATTGAACCGACCCGGCCTCTCCGCTGTAGTAGTGCTTGAGATACAGTCTCTGTCTCTTCGCCGCCCTACTGGTGTTGTTGCCGTACAGCCGCCTGTCCAAATCATCCAGAACAGCATCATCTCTCCACGAGCCGGGATTGAGGTTGTGCTGCTCGTTCTCACGGTTGCCAAGTGCAGCATCATCTATGAAGGCCGTCCGCAGCATATTGTGGAGTGTCACACACGCAATCACCATGGTTTCCACGTTCTGCGGCTCCTGTCGGAGGGTTGTGAGCAGGCAGCCCGAGCGGTTGGCCAGATTGCCAAAGGCATTCTCCACACATCGTCTGGCACGAGATAGGCGATAGTTGAAGAGCCGCTCGTTCTCTTTCAGAGGCGTAGCAGCAATCATCCACTCGTTGAGGGCAAATGCATTGTCCCCGATGATGAAATACGGCATCTGACGGTCGTCGGCAGGCAGAAGTTCAGGTTCAGGGATGCCGAGGATGTTGGAGATAACCGCGTCTCGCAGAGCCGACACGTTCCACAGCTGGGCATTAGTTGGGCTCACATGAACCTGTAGTTCGCATCAACGAGGGCTTGGAGCACAATGGAGTGGTGCCCCTTGTAGTTGTAGAACTGGGACCTTCCGTGGGCAGGACACCGGATGCGTATGTGCTTGCCATCCAAGGCATCTAGGACCTGGTGAAAATCCCACCGGCTGCTGTAGCCTGCAGCAACCTATTTCCACCCTCAGCTGTCGTTGGGATGGTGACAAACTCTTCGCCGTATTCGTCCCAAATGGCCTGACAGACGTAGCGGACTATAATTGAGATTGTGTTGTGCGGCACATAGAACAGGTACATCATTAACTTGTAGCAGTCCCCCATGGCATGATGCCTGAGGGTGATGGCAAACCTTCAGTCCAACCTCCTGCAAGTCTGTACCATGTGTTTTTCTTACGAAATCTCGGCGTGAGTCGTTCCACCACGTCTCGGAACATCTCGGGTGTGAGCCTGGTGAAGATGCAGAATTCTCGTTTCTCAAGAGCATCATGAGGTTGCCATACGCTCCCTGTTCCGGCCTGAGAGTTATCCAACGGCGGACCCACCACCTCCTCTCCCGACGGCGTGTAATCCAGATGCGCAAGATGTTTGCATAAATGAGTGTGAGGTTCAGCAAGAGCAGTCTGCATTCGCTGTCCATGGCTGTGGAACTAGGAAGACTATCCAGTATATATAGATCGAGAAAACTTCCCAGAATTCTATGTTAACGTGTCTTTTTGTTTTGCCAAAGTGGTAAAGATCGTCGCATAAAAAGTTTATGGAACGCAGGAGACCGTAACAATCAGTATTTAACTGTATTAATTCGCAATTATTCACATTCATCCCCACAAAAAGGTATATGTCAGTATTGGAAAGCAAACTATTCGTATGGAAAACGTTTCTGTAGGTAACAGTCCATAACAATACGCAGAACGAAACCTGAAATTAACCGTAACGATCCGCATGAAACCGTATTAATCCACAACTTGGGATGGACCGCGGAATGATAGGTTTAGATACGGGTTAGGTACAGATTAGATACGGATTAGATACGGATAAATACCTTCAGTTACGGATCATTACGTTTTTCTGTGTGTGTCTGACTAGGGAATAAGCGACCAATGAAATAACCTGATACAATACGGATAAAAGTGTACAACAATATCAGAAAAACTTTAATTCTTCAAACGTACACACATAATATGTGATCATGAATTAACACAATGGGAATAAAGTAAACTCACTCATAAGTTTCAAACTGAATATGGTTGCAGACTCGTTTCCGATTTGTCAAATTCCACAGTTAGTGTTGCGGTATTAAGTCTGGTTTTCGTAAACCGATCGTTTGCAAATAAAATCCTTGCGACCAATGTTTAGGGTAAATATTTTGCTACATGCTGGCGCATAGAGCCTTATTCAATCGACATTTCTTATTTTGTATCGAACCAAAATGAAAATTTGCATCAGACGACATTGAAAACTTCTAGGTAAATTTAGAAAAAAAATCTCTATTTATAAATGAATTGTTAATGGTTTAGTAGTTTTGAGAGCAATATGAGAAACTGTTATCTTTGAGCTATTTCTCCTTTTCCCACAATGTTTTCAAAATCCATCTGCTTCAGAAAGAGTTAGAAAGCGTCTGTATGTAGGAAATGGTTTGCACTTAGCATAGACTGTCACATAGGTATGCAAAGAAATGTCAACAGTCAAGAATGCTGGTACTAGTCGTAGGAATCGGTCAAGATAAAGATCACTATTTTTTTCACAAAGTCGTCTAAAGATTGGAGATGTTAAAGTTACTGAGCCGTCCCGCGAGAAAACCAACATTGTGAACTCTGCGTAAAGTATCGACCCCGATCAGCCTAAGCATGCCGCACACCTTTCGCCTCCTGTGGAATTTTTGTTTCAGGAATCACTACTCTATCTATCCCCCCTTAGACGGAATGTGTCGGCCGGATCAGTCTGATCTGGTCGATACATTACGCAGATATACTGATATGAGCCGTCCCGCGAGAAAACCAGGACGGCTCATATCAGTATACTCTGCGTAAAGTATCGACCCGGATCAGCCTGATCAGGCCGCACACCTTCCGCTCTCCTGGGGGATAGTTAGAGTCAGTGATTCCTGAAACAAAAATTCCACACGGAGGCGCCCGATCAGTCTGCGCGGACTGCTTCAGGCTGATCGGGGTCGATACTTTACGCAGAGTCCACAATGTTGGTTCTCTCGCGGGACGGACTCAGTACTTTCTTACAACGTCTAAAAATTGGAATTGTAAGAGTAACTAAGGATTGAAGTTTTCAACATACTCCTTTCTTTTCACAGCCTAGATTGAATTCGTATTTGTTCCCGTTTCTGTCTACTGATATTTTGCACACCTGTGAGTATTAAAGTTAAAAAAGAAATATAATATGCAGTAAATCAGTTTAACCCTCCCAACGTGCAATACCTCTGCAGCAGACGAAAAGATCAGATGAACAACAGACGAAACACAGAAGACATTACTTATCGAGGAAGATTTCCCCTTTTGTCACAATGTTTTCAAAAATCGTATATTATAGATACGTTCAAATACGTCTGCGTTTGCGAAAGGGTTAAGTCAAACTTAATATTTTACAAAAAACATGTCTATCCCAATGCAATGTATATTGGACACCAGTATATCACGAACTTCAATTACATTTTGGCACCCTCTCACGTTGATCCAAAAGATCTAGCGGGATAAAGGAATGGTCACTTTGCATAAAAGACTTTGGTTATGAATAATCCCGAATCACCCTCTGCCATAGAACAAAAAAACAAAATTGGTTTGATTGATTCTGGAGGCGCTCATGTTAATTTAAAATCTTAGTACATTTGTATTTCCTTCAACGTTTAGAAAATTTAGTTCAAATGAAAACCTTACACAAATAATAATATATAAATAAAGATATCGAAGTAAGTACACTGTCGAGCTTAATTAAAATTATATTGTATTCGTTTGTTTATGAACACAAAATATGTAAACAACATTGTGTATTGACTGACGTATACTTATGCTACTAGCCTAGGTCAAATTAACCGCAATTAGCTCTTTCTATCAACGGTACGTACTGCTATGTCATCAAACCTGAACTATGCAAACCCCCGTTCGTTGGTCACAAAAACTTATTCGCTAACGAACAATAGTGTACGATAACTCTGTATAACTGATAGTGTCTATTCAAAGTAATAGGTAATATAGTGTTGCAGTAGCGAAACCTGTTTTGGTATTGTACTACGAGTGGCGTGGAACGTTGAAATCTCGGGAGACCGAAGATCGAGATAGATGTTAAATTGTCCACGCCTCGAGTTGACAAAACTAAGCCAGAAATCGCTACTGCAACATAATCTTAGTATATTACTTGTATAACTTTTAAGACATAATTACGAACAACTATACAAGTTTCTACATTTTAGATAACAAAGTAACACAATTTATACATAAAATAAAATGTATGATTTGCGTGTGAACCACGCCCATCTACTGCATTTTGAATGACGTGGGAACATATTCCAATGACGTCACATCATATTTCAGAGACGTATCAATACCATATTTGGTACTGCGTTTCACCTAGTGAAATACGGATTTTTTATCCATCGTGTTTAATTTGCACATGACATTCTCCTTGTATTTGTACCGAAAAAGTGAAGATATATAATAAACTCATCTAACGCCAGGTCAAACTACACGACAGATGAAAAGTACCTACCTATAATAATTAGTGACATCTGATTTGCTAACGAACGATTAAAAACGATAAAATTGTATAAGCGGTAAAGTCTGATCAGATCAGGACAAACTTACACGTCCATGTTTACCTCTGTTTGTTTGTCACTACAACTCATTTGGTACACGTTGATCACATTATATATTTTGCTATCGAACGAATACTCTGTGTAAACGTATATTGTCTGATCTAGTAGTTTAACATTATACCTGTATACCTCTGTCGTTTGGTCACAATAACTAATGTACTAACAAATAATTGTGAACGACCAATCTGTACATGTAAAACGATATAGGCTGATCAAATTGACTGAGTTGTACTTACATCAGGTAACAGTAACTAAACAATACCTACCTCGTTGTGTAGGGTACAATAACCCATTTGGTTACACGTGGAAGTATCGTCCAGCTGGATGTGTTGACAGGTAAAACATTTCTTGTGGAGCTTCTCCCTTTCTGGAAAGGAAATAAACCGCGTCGTGCAAAACCGTGTCTTATTGCTTTTATAACAAGTAACCAGAGACGTTCACACTACAGTAGCACATTCATTAAAGGGTAAAGCGTTGCGATCAATGACTGGTCTGATTAATGTTACTTATAGTGTAGACGTCTTTATTAATAGCATATATAATTATCAGCACTTTTTTATAACTTAAAGATATACAAATTAAGGGTGAACTATGTTTTGACATGACGTTGTTTTCCTTGATAAAATCACGTGTAGGCTATTCTATCTTTACTCCCCATTGTATTTGTTTTGGAAATATTCGAAAACGTTGTGTTAGAATGAGACAAATGAGTAACAAATTGCCCATGACGAGTATATGGTATAATAATGCTATAATAAATATAAAATGTTCATAGACTGTTAAAACAACTGATTTAAAAATGTTTTTATAGTTGAAAAAATCGAATATTTTCAAAACAAAGACAATTGGGAGTAAAGATAGAACAGCCTACACGTGATTTTATCAAAGAAAGCAACGCCATGTAAAAACATAGTTCCCCCCTAAGTTGTATCCCTTTAAGTTATAAAAAAGTGCCTGAACTCCAAATCGTGATATAAGAGCCGGCATATCACTCAAAATGAGATATATTTCCGAATTATGGAACACGTCTCTCAATATCGTATTTTGATTTGCTAAACATGTTGTTACGGAGACGGACGTAATCGTTAAAACCGTTCGTAATCATTCAGACAGTTCGTTATTCACTGAGCGAGCACGTATTACTACAAGCGATTATAACCGACGTCTAACAAAATGCACTGCTTATCCAACCCCTAAAAAACCTCGACATGAAAACCGATAAGTAAAGAACCGTATATATATATCTAGCTCCTCCCTGACGTGTCAATTAATTAAGACTAATTAGTCACAGCAATTTCGACCGTTTTCCATATACAACACATCTGCGGCAGACGACTTTGCCAAGTGTGTACAATCTGTTTACATGAAGGGATACGTATTGCATAGAGTTACAAACATTGTGACAAAAGGAAAAATTGCTCAATATGAGACAACTATGCCACGACCTCTTTATGAAATACCGTAGGTCAAAAAAGTATTTGCGATAGACCCTCATCTTGCATAAACAATATTGTGAGTTTAACTGCAATATCATTAAAAATACGGACATAAAAAAGGGATATTGGTAAGAGATTTTGATAAACTTTTGTGCTCGGTAAATCCTTGTCCGAATGGCATCCGTAATCTGTAGTGAGCCATTTCTGGCAGTACTTTCAGTGCTTTGGTTAAAAGACGCATCACAAGTCATGTAATACAGCGGAGTATGCACTTCAAGTACACCTATAAATTAAATATGTCTCACCGGGGTCAATAGCGCTACCGCCACATCCTTTTACATTGCACGTGTCGTTGTAACAGCATTCTGTACAGAGTGAAATCTCATCAAAATATCTTTTACCGGAATGTACCGGGATCTTTTCTGTTACTTCATTACTGCAGCTTATCAGTTTGCATTCCTGTAAAACATCAGCATGGAGTGATATCTTATTCACATTTCTTTTAACGGAATGTACCGGGACTTTATCTGTTACTTCGTTACTGCAATTTATCAGTTTTGCTGTCAAATTCATTATAACAGCCTGGAAAAATCAGTATAGAGTTATTTATATCTCTTTCACATATATTTTACTGGAATGTACAAGGGCCTTTTTTAAGGCTGATAAGTTTGCACTTCTGTAACATCAGTATAGAGTGACATATAGTTTACATAGTTTTACCGGCATCTTTTCTGTTACTTCAATATTACAGCAGATCGAGATTCCAGGAAACACATAAGTATGTGAGCTGACGGCCGTGGTATGATTGAAACATTGTTGAAAACGGTGTTAAACCCTAATCAATCAATCAATCATTCAATAATTCTGCTGATTAACCTAAAATAATTTGAGCCGCGAAAGCTCATTTGGTAATAACGATGGCTATCAATTCAGGGGTCGTGAGTATGAACCTGGACTCCGCCATCGACTCTTCCCAATGATTGTCAAAAGTCAGTTTGAGTCTCGTCATTAGTTTTCCACCAATTGGCTAATAATAGTCTATGAGGGAAGGTGGCTAGCTACATTGAAAGAACATTGTGATGAGTTCTGGTGTGAGAAAGGCATGACTCAAATGGTCAGGTGAACTGGTACCTATGACAGAAGTGAAAAATGTTGAAAGCGAACCTTCGATCCGATCAAACAATAATTTCATAAATCCTGTAAAATCAAAGTACTTGAAGTACTGCCTGCTGGATGGCCGCACCATAACAAACTATTTCTGGATATACGAGGTTTCCAAACTACAGAGACCTCACTTTCAGACAATTGACAGCATGGCAATACAAGACATGCCACTAACTTAAGTCTAGTTCGGTGCGAAGATGTAGTCACTATAATAAAAGATCGAACTGAATCAGTTATTCCTGTAATCCAGTTTTTAATATACAACGTCAAACGGAAGTTTGGATTTGCCCAACATGGCCGTTAATAGTGATCTGTCGGATTCAAGGCATATTAAGAATTCATGATTTCTACGCGGTTTAAGCTTGTTGTGAAATCTTCAGAAAGAACACCCAAATACAAAAATAACAATTTATAAATTAGGTGAGAAACCTCACAGTTTCGTTAGTAGTTAAGAAAAAGGTAGGACACGGTTCGAACACGATGTGGGCAACGGTTGGGAATTTACTACTTATCGTTACGCAAACCGGTCCTAAACCAAACCACCTTCCTATACCATAACAAAGCAGAGAACTGTGTAGCGGTCGTGTTAGACATATTCAAACTAATGTCGACCGTTGTATATTGTATACAGTGGTAGTTATCTCCCTTGATGACATGTGTCGCATGAGTTCACACTTCCGCTCAACCAGACCGTTACTAATAACGATATATGGATTATGCATTCGGCACTAGGTCCAATCGGCAGGAGCAATCAAATATATATATGAAACTAAACATATATGTTTCACATGACGATCTTCAAAGAATATTTGTCTCTCTAACTGACATTTGAACTGAGGCGATATCCCGAGTTCTCGATTCCTAATGTAGGATTCTGGACCGTTTGTAATTAATTAACTTACATGTATGTCTCTGCAACCAGCCCTGAATAGAGTAGCCGAAGGATTGTTTTCCAAAACGAACCTTTCAACGTAACACACCTGATTCAAATACAAAATATTGTGAATTTTAAATTCGGCAGCAGATTTGATGAAAAGTTACTGACAGATATTACGGTAGCAGTATAGCGAACTGTCCCTTCAATTAACAAACCTTATTTATTAACACAATAGGCTCATAGAGTTGAAATTGTATGAATTCTTTGAATAAGTGAGTTTTTAAATATCGTCAGATTCAGTTTGTTAATCCATTAAACTGACTTGAGCAGGGTGGTTGAAACTAATCAGTCCCTTAGTTATCTTCCCTGATTATGCGTTAAGTGTCGCATGTCCGCTATAGTATACCATTACGAATAGTTGGAATTGCATAAGGTTTGATTGCTTGATTGGTTGATTGGAGTTTGTTAAGTTATATCACAGAAGCTAGTTCAGCTAACGTTTTCTTCCTGGCGTTCTCGTAGCTGTTCTCTACACAGCACTGTATTCTTCCAAGATAAATGGCTCCCTTTCCACATGGACTATTTAGTCCACCGGTTGAAAACAAATGCCGTTAGTCACAATGACTTTTGTCTTTTATTAGAAAGTATGTATGGTCAAGCCGTTGTACGACTAGACCTCTGGACCACTGGATTGATAATTTTTGTTAAAACCGTCTGAATTATTGTGGGATAAAGTCAATCAGCTGAAACATACCTCTTCTGGTCCACATTCCTCTATTTGAGAAGCGTCTTCCAGTCCGTTCACATAGTCAATCTGACCATTTATGTTCTTAGAACTGAGACAAGCTATTCCACACACATCTAGAATATTACATAAAAAAGGTATTATGATGATAATTGTAATGATAAAGGTGTTAACAATGATGTTTATGTTAATGATAATAACGCTGATCAATAATGTTATGATGATTATGATGATGATGATAACGCTAAAAATGATGATCATGATGATGATTAGGGTGATGATCATGAAGATAATAATGGTGATGATGATCATTACGACGAGGAAGATGATGATGAATGTGATAATAATAATGATAGCGATGATGACAACCATGCTGATGGTGCTGATGAAGGTGATGATGCTGATGACAATGCCGATGCTGATGCTACTGAAGATAAAAAGAAGACGATGATGACGGCGACGACGACAACGACGATGGTGATGATGATGACAATGATGATTATAATGATGCTGATGGATGAGATGATAACGGTGATAGTGGTACCACGATAGAGGTTGTGATTAAATAATGACTTGAGCTAAAAACGTATTAGGCGTACGGTGTTAACAAATAGGTGATTACATCTTAAAGTCTATATAAACTGACAAAATAACTCAAATGAAATTTACAATATTTACCCTGCCAAAGGAATCCTGTCGCAGTAAGAAACACAAAACCTATAGTAAAGTAAAGTAAAACGGATAAACCTCTATCTGCCTTTACGCGTGCAACAACAGTTTGTGCAAACGAAACAATCTCATTAAAAACAGTTCTTCGTTGTATGTATATTTGACCGCATTAAAGGTCGTACGAAATGGTATAAAATAATACATGATCATGTGCTCGATTTTTGTCCATTGAAAGCGCACGATACAACCAACTTTCGGTTCTATACAATTGTGGATGAATCCGTCGTGGTCGAGTGGTTAGCGTTGGGGGATTTGAAGCCGGGTGTCCCGGGTTCGATCCTCAGTCGCGGTACGACGGTCATGGTGGAGTGCCCTTGGACAAGGCACATTTTCTAGCCTAGTACTGGTTTGTTTACCCAGGGATCATGAATAAGTAAACCGTCACCGTGATATAACTGAAATAATGTTGACAACGGCGTAAAACCTAAATAAAACAAAAATAATACAATGGGAACATAATGACCGTTTCTCTACATTTGTAGACGACCATTTGATTGGCTGACACAAAAGTTAATCTGAGACGACCTGCATGAGGCAGTCATCATATCAATCTACGAGCGAGGTCTTCTTTTAATGAGAATGAGAACGAAATAAACCACATTCAAGCTTTACAAACACCAACAACATGTCCCAAACATACCCCCCCCCCCCCCCCCCCCCCCCATAATATCATATAATCAACTCATCAACTTTTAAGCCATATAAGCGGTGCTATGCAAAAACCAAACTTAAAGAAATGATTACACGTGTTGAAAAAGTCATTGCATCCGAATCCATGACGAGGATCCATTGATATTGTTTGACATAAGTTACTAGAAACCATCAATGACTAACTGGTCACGTTAGACTACACGGATACGCTGGCTAGACTGTATCTATAATGGTCGCATATGATTAACGGTTGGTTTTCCGCAGAGCCTCATTTAAATGATATTTGACAAGCTTGGGATAAAAGGTAGCATTTGAATAAATGAAATAAGTAGACCTCACCTAAAATCAAACGACGATCCATTCCACTTTTAAAATGTTATCAAAACTACGATTTTCAGCAGTAATCTGTGTCAACGGAGATATCGAAAACTCAGTGCGAAACGGTTGTAACGTTATGTAATTGTTTAAAAGCAGTTGCAATTGTTTCAAACTGAGACATCGATGTTCAGGCCACGACACACGAACATCAACCTTTGCGCCTTTTCGATCAGCAAATATATAGATCCTCCTTGCTGTATGATCAGGATCTTCCCCGTCGCAATCCAGTCGTACAAAAAGTTGCATCATGCTAAATAGTTCTTTCTACTCCACACAATTTGGCGTTACAAAGAGGGAAGTACAACTAGTTGGAGTGTTTTATTGGGTCGAGGTTGGGGTGATGTGCTATTCGGTTGATAAATCAAAGCTCTGAAAGTGCTCATAGCAAGGAACTAACTGCAGATTACTAATGGATTTACCATATATTGAATGATAAAGGAGTTGAATGAAAAATACTGTACACACAGTATGGTGGTCTATCGATATACTTAAATTTGGCATACATATGTGCATCTGCTATCTGGATAGTTTCTGCTAAGCACATCTTCTGGTTTACAATAGATTTTAGCCGTTTCTTTTAATGCAATTAACACATATATATGTCATATAAAAAATCACAATTGCCTAACAATGATAAATATATTGAGAGTCCAATTCTACTATCAAAGCAGAAATCAAACCCTGTGTTATCCACATTTTTTTCAACGTGATATAACTGAAATATTGTTATAAGCTACGTAAAAGATCATACAAACGAATTAATCAATGTCTTAAAGTGTTTCACAACGCATAGGTGAAAAGTTTTAAATGCATTGCTTTTTAATTCATTTTAAATCCCAACATTTTGAAGGAGTTTGTTGCAGCGGTGTCAAATGACAATTGCACCAGTGATATAATCAATTTATAAGGCAAAATGAAAAAGATAATCGAACCCTGGTCTCTCGCGTGACAAGCGAATATGCTAACAGTTACACTTGAGCCGATCTTTGCCAATGTAAAGTTAGTTTATGAAATCATTAAACATCGCTAAACGAGGTAGCGAATTATTTATAAATATTTATCTTTATAAATAGCAACTATCATTTAAATAATTTGATTCTTTTTCGGAGTATATTTTATCACTGAGACTTGACTATCTTATTCCATCTTCTGGGGTTGTTATGGTTAATTTCGGTTGAGAATCTGATGTATTTACGCAGGAATCTAGAATTAAATACTCTAATATTTAGATTCATGATTAACGTTACCGCTGATATGTTATATTTGTCAACTACTTATTTTATTATCATTTCAATAATTTGGATTTTTTTAGTATATATTTTATCATTAGGACTCGTTTATCTGAATTTGTTTTTGAGTCGTAATCGATAAGCTGCCTTTACTCCACTCGATTTACAATATTTAGGAATCACCCATGAACTTTACGCGCGATCAAGTTTGTTGAAAGTGTAGAAATACATTGTAATTTTCAATTTTGTAATTCATATAATTTAAAATCAAACTTCTTTAGGATCTTTCTTTTGCTTAAGTGATATCAAATCGAATCACTGTTCCTGTCAATATCCTACCAAGTTTTGATTTTTAGACAAGAACTATTTTGCAGTTCGAAAGGTACAACATATGGGTATAAGCTGGCAACAGTCTATTCATTTTTAAAAAATATTCCACAGATCATCCACTTTCATTGACATTGTATACGATCTGCAACTACCAAGACATCTCTCTGAACCCGAGATGTTATTCGGAAACGGAGAGCTGATATAGGAAGACAGATGTGAAGTAATTCAATGCCTATATTGTAAAAACACTAGTCTAGATTCCAGTCTCAAAACGATGAGTGTCTTCGGAGTTCGCCTACTATAGCAATTGGGTTAATTGCTAAAAACTGCGTGACACGTTTATGGTCTGAAAATGTAACGCCTTTTAAACATATAACGAAAGTAAGCCCCAACCACTGACAATCGTCATACTTGTTGCATTTACCGGGCTTTGTGTGTGTAACAAAAAATTAAATGGCAAGCCCTAATGTCAATGTCAACGTCGCTTCTGATCAACGGTGCTGATCTTATTTCAACAATACACGTATACACTTGGAAAGTAATTGTGGTGCCGCTTTGCGAAAAACCAACCCTAATTAATTTGCGACCAGTGAAGAACCAGACCAGACTGTGCATACGCGCTGTCTGCTATGGTTCTGCGCTGTTCGCCATTTAGTCACAGAGGGTTCCAGTAAAATGGTGGAAAGCGGTATCCATTTGTTTCATTTAGCAGGTCACTAAGGTAAATTTCCTTGAGCACCGCTAAGTCGTAATAAATTCAAAATTGTTCTAATGTCGATTTTCGTCTGACGTAGTTCAATTGTCTATGTATGTAGGTCGAACGATTTCTCCTTAATTTATTCTCTCATTTTCTATGTCTGTAGGTCGAACGATTTCTCCTTAATTTATTCTCTCATTTTCTATGTCTGTATGTCGAACGATTTCTCCTTAATTTATTCTCACATTTTCTATGTCTGTAGGTCGAACGATTTCTCCTTAATTTATTCTCTCATTTTCTATGTCTTTAGGTCAAACGATTTCTCCTTAATGTATTCTCTCATTTTCTAGGTATGTAGGTCGAACGATTTCTCCTTAACTTATTCTCTCATTTTCTATGTATGTAGGTCGAACGATTTCTCCTTAATTTATTCCCTCATTTTCTATGTATGTAGGTCGAACGATTTCTCCTTAATGTATTCTCTCATTTTCTATGTATGTAGGTCGAACGCTTTCTCCTTAATTTATTCTCTCATTTTCTATGTCTGTAGGTGGAACGATTTCTCCTTAATTTATTCTCTCATTTTCTATGTATGTAGGTCGAACGCTTTCTCCTTAATTTATTCTCTCATGTTCTATGTCTGTATGTCGAACGCTTTCTCCTGTGTTTGTTCTCTCATGATATAACTTAAGTTTTCTATGTCCGAAAGTCGAACGCTTTCTCCCGAGTTCATTTTCGCAGGATATAATTTAAATGGTCAGCATTTATAAATCTCCTCAAAATGGACTAACAAGTGAATGAACAGAACAGATCAGAACATAACTTTATTCATGACTAATGACTTGAACACAGATGGTTCATCGTCACAATACAACATATTTTGAAATACATGAACGTTTATGATGGGAAGGAGGTTACCTGAGAAGGGTGTTGTTTGAAATCCAGGAACGAGAAAGTCAGAAAACACGCGTTAGATGAACTTACGCTAGTAATATAATAATATAACTGAAATACAGTTGAAACTTCATTAATCTCTAATAAGCCGTCCCGCGAGAAAACCAACATTGTGGACTCTGCGTAAAGTATCGACCCGGATCAGCCTAAGCATGCAGCGCAGGCTTACCCGGATAGACACTTTTCGCCTCCTTTGAATTTTCTGTTTCAGGAATCATTATCCTGTACCTCTATCCCCTGAGACGGAATGTGTCGGCCCAGATCAGTCTGCGCAGGCAGATCTGGATCGATACATTACGCAGAGTCCATAATGTTGGTTTTCTCGCGAGACGGCTCAAATTAATAAACCAATCATTATGCTGACCATGTATGTCAGAGGTATGTAAAAAGAAACAACGTTAGAAAAAACACTACGATTAAAGTCGGTATATATTCAACCCTCCCTACATATAACAAATATGCTGTAGGCGACTTTTGCAAACTATACAGGTTTAAACATGGAACATCTGTATATTTATGTAAGTATGAGTATTGAAAAGAATCGAACAAACATTGTGACAAAAGGAGAAGTGGCCCCTTTTGACCAATTTCTCTTTTTGTCACACCGTTTTGCTGCTGCATTGGCGTCAGAAAGTGTATGTATGTGGGAAATTGTTACTCGTGCGTGAGGTCAACAAGTACTTTCTTTCTATACTTACACAGCACATAATAAAATAAAAATGGTTTCCGAATGATAAGGAGTTGCTCCAGTTACACATCATTATCTTGACACGAATATGAGCCGTTCCGCGAGAAAACCAACATTATGGCCTCTGCGTAATGTATCGATCCAGATCAGCCTGCACAATCCGCGCAGACTGATCCGGGGCGTCATATTCCGTCTTAGTGGGATAGAGGTATAGAGTAGTTATTCCTGAAACAGAAAATCCACAGGAGGAGAAATATGTCTATCCGGGTAAGCCTGCGCGGCATGCTTAGGCTGATCCGGGTCGATACTTTACGCAGAGTCCACAATGTTGGCTTTCTCGCGGGACTGCTCATATGTTGACTTGTTTTATTGGGGTCATAATGCAGTTTTCAACGGTATTTTATTTGTAAATAAACCAGTGATAGGCTAGGTACTCAACCATAACATTGAGAATGGCAGGTACAGTGCATAAATATATCTCACAGTTGTCTTAATTCCACGTGGTTTGTTTAAAGATGTCGGTTGCTCGGCACACATACAGACCCAGTCGATGAGCCGCCACAGCTCAGTCGGTAACTACGATGGCTATGCATCCAGGGGTCGTGGGTTCAAACTCCCGCTCGGTCATTTAATCTTTCCGATAATTGATGCAAATCATAATAACTAGCGCCATTCGATTTCCACCAATTGGCTCAATAGTGTAAGTGGGATGGAAGCCTTTAACCCTTTCCCTCATATATACGCTTTCTGACGCCTCTGCAGCAGACAGCTTTTTGGAAACATAGTGACAAAAGAAGAAATTGCTCAAAACGAGCAATTTCTCCTTTTGCCACAATGTTTTCCACTTTTAGTCATAGGTTATCCATTTAATTATAGAGATTTTCTATTTTTTGACAAAATATGTTCAAAGTTGTCTGCTGCAGAATTGTCGTATGGGGGTAAGGGTTAATCTGCGAAGAACGATTTGTTGAGAGGAGTATGATTTACCCAACACAATAGTTTTCCATAATTATGAAATAACCTTTTTAATTGCATAATTGGATATTGGCTATTTAAAATTCGTCGTTTTGTGTGTTTTAAACACTGCGTGCATTTAGAAAAGTAACAATTGTTTTGAATTGTTTTGATAAATTAAGAAGCTTCATACAAAGAAACTCTTTGCAAGGATTTTTGTTGTTGATTTATTTTAATTTGTCACATAGATAAGAACCATCGTGGGAAAAAAAGAGTTACATCGAGTTGTCACCGTGGAAAAAAGAGCTACAGAGAAGCAAATCATCGTAATAAAAGGAGACTTGAGGTGTCAAATCATCATGATAAAAGGAGCTTTGAGAAGTGAATTTTACCATGATAATGTGATCTTCATATCTCCTTTTACCACGATAATGTGATCTTCATATCTTATTTTACTACAATCAACAACAACAATCCCTGCATGGAGCGTTTCTACGTATCAAACGTAGTTTCTAAGTTCTACATTTTCCGAAATGTTATTTTTTGTTATAGATAGACACATACTACCTGCATTTGATATGGTACCAAGAAACGTGAAATGAAAGGAAAATATGCCGGTTTAAAATGCGGCATCTTTATTGATAACGCTGTCAACGTCTTATGATGAGGGTAAACACTGCAATTTACTATTGCCATGTTCTTTTGGTTATAGATTATTGCGGTTTTCAATTTTGCTTGACCTTCGTGACGAGTTTTTATTGAAATGCGCAAGTACGAGTTGGCGCAGTTCAGTTACTTTCGCCAAACTGTCTGTACACGTCTTTTCATGTTTGGTTGATTGAATGATTAGTTGTTGTTTTACGACGCTTTTAACAATGTCTCAGTTACATCTCGGCGTTTCCCAGGTACGTTACAACCACTACTACTGGTCTGATTGCTTCTTGTTGTATGTCCCTTTCAACAATTGCTCAGTGATATCACGGCGTTTCCCGGGTAAGTTACAACCACTACTACTGGTCTATTTATCCTGACAGCAGCCAGTCCGCAACACTAAGTTACCGGTACTACTGGTCCATTTATCCTGACATCAGTCGTAATACTAACCCCGCAACCCTGAGTGTTACGAAGGTCAGCCATTTTTACTACCATTTTGAAAGACATAAGTATGAACCGACTGGCGATCGAACGAACGACCTCCCGTACCCGAGGCGGCCCTTTCATGTAGGGATACGAATCATTATCTACACATTCCAGTCATTTTTAGGTCAATGAGGTCACCCAGTTGACCTTGTGTGCGTATTAGGTAGGTAATGACGTCCATACGGTCCCGGACGAGCAAGCAAGGAAGATACAGTGAAGATCGTACTACTATTAGGTACTTGTGCGGAAGAGCCAGGAAAAACACGGTTGATGAACTTGTCGCTTGTTGATAACTCCTATCAACAAACACACCCATTATGTTGTATTGTGTTGGAAATCACCAATATTGGCGCATCGATCACTAGCTTAAGTCAATTGGATCACACGAAACCTTCTGGGTTCGAAAACCATGGTTTGCGAGTTTGGGGTTTGGGATTTGTCAGCGCAAACGGCGCGGTAAATCTCCATGAAGCAGCTGCCGAGCGTGATTAATATATTTTGAAAGCTTTTTCCCACGATCGATGTAAAATAAATTATGTTCTAAGAGCTAAAAGGCTATAGGAACATAAACCAATGATACACGTTTGTCATCAATATCTGAGCCGTCCAGCGAGAAAACCAACATGATGGCCTCTGCGTAATGTATCGACCCATATCATTCTGCGCAGTCCGCGCAGACTGATCCGGGCCGACACATTCCGTCTTAGGGGGATAGAAGTATAAAGTAATGATTCCTGAAACAGAAACTCCAAAGGATGCTGTAAAGATGTTATCAACCAGCTTTCTCTGTGACACGGTTAGCTTTTCTCTAACTGTACTGTACATTTTGACAGGCGCAATTAACCAGTCAAAAGAGTTGGACATCTAACCATTAATTAATGGACTAACTTCCCTAAGGCAGTTAGGCTGTTAGTATTTATAAGACTGAGATAATATGAACCTCAGTCACTTTGGTGGCCGTGTGCTGGGACATAGACGTAAGATAGAGCCATAGTCTGGCAGGTTTTGGGATATGGGCATCTCGTAATAAACAAGTTGAAATGTATTATGCGTTGTTACTTTGGTACATAACCCCGTATTTGGCGCCGATGACCTAGGACTGGAGAAGTACTACACTAAACATTATGAAGGCACGGGTGAGTGAATAATTTTTACACTTTGGATTTCTGTTTCAGACTGACATATGGCAGGTTGTGAATTGGCATTGTCTTTTCAAATATTAACAGAACAACTAACACATTATAGTTTAAATGAGTTGTCAATTGAAATACCAGTTTTCGATGGAGATACATCAAAATTTAAGATATGGATTAAAACTATTGAAAAGTAAGCCATTCTAAATAACTTCAATGAAACTAAGACACCACCTTTGGCATTTAGATATAGTACAGGTCATGTTTCTGATTACATTTTGCAACTTTTGACAATAACTCCTACACTAAATTGGCAGCAATTAAAGACAGCACTATGTGAACGTTTTTCAGAGATAACAGACAGTCATATTCAGATTTCAAAGTTAAGCAATATTGCGTAATTCGAATCAGAAAACATACAAGCATTTGCAGAAAGGATTTTGAGTCTGTGTGAAGAATCTTACAAGGGTTTTGAACAACATACTGCTTTAATTAATCACCAAACTGTAGGTATTTTCATTAATGGTTAATATAGACAGACCTTGCTCAGAGCCAATCCAATTAAATTTCAGCAAGCTGTAGATTTAGCTACACAAGAAATATCAATTCTGAAACGATGTGAACTTAGAAATAGGGATTTTCAGTCTTCGCGTAATTCTAATAATGAACATGAAAATGTGGAAATTTACCATTTACGCCGCGGAAGTTATTGCACTTTTTGTAAAATTTCAGGACATGAATATAATCATTGTAGGAAAAGGCGTGGACGAATAAATTCAGTCAAGTACAAATTTGATAGGCAACATACTAATTTAAACTATAAAATACAAAACACACAGATTCAGTGTTGGTTTTGTGGGCGTGTCGGTCATATACGTGCAAGATGTGTCGAATATTTACGGTTAAACCCTTTACAACCTTTTGTTCCAAAATATCGGAAACCTCGTGTTTGTCTCGGTGCCTCAGACACAAGGAAAATAGGAAATAATGCATTTAATTCTCATTCAGATAACAAAGAAATACAAAATTCGTGTGTTTTCAAGATAGGTAATATTCCCTTGAGATTTTTAATCGACACTGGAGCGTCCTTCTCTCTTATTCATAAACGCATTTTTAAATCTTTAAAACCGTCATTTAACTTAGAAAAATCTTCAATTGCATTACAATCTGCCTCTGGTGATGCAATAAAGGTGTTAGGTACAGCTAATTTAGATGTCAAAATTAATTCACTAACGATCAACAATACCTTCATTATAGTTGATAATCTTTCTAGAAATGCTATTATAGGAAAATATTTCTTATCGGCAAATTCCTGTCGAATATATTTTGATTTAAATTGTATTAAAATTAAAGATACTTATGTCTCTATGCAAGATGATCGTTGTATAGTCTCTAGTGTGCGACTTACCAAAACAGTACAATTAAAACCTATGACTACATACAAATTGCCAGGAAAACTAAAACAAATCCCAGTATTTCTAATGGAGAAACTTATGAAATTTCAAGTATAGAAAATTGTTACCTTGATACGGAACCACATCTAAAGCTTTCAAATGCTTTAGTGACACTTACTAATTACCGTAGAGTACCAATTATAATATCAAACCTGTCAAACAAAACTGTAAAACTTCGTCGAGGTTGTGTTATGGGTAAATTGGATCAAATAGATAAAGAATATGACATTTCATTGATTGATCGGCCGCAAGTACCGCAGAGTTCATCGCAAAATATCTCTTCAGTCGAGTTCGTCAATGAAAATGTTAATGTTCCAAATATACATAAAGACAGGTTAGATACATTAATATCAAGTTATAATTCAAAAGATTTCAAAAGATGAATTTGATCTAGGAAGGTATCCGTTGCTATAGAGACCCAAAACAGATCAAGTGATTAGGGAAAAACCTTATCGAATTCCATTCAGCGGAAGATAACATTTTAAACAAAAAATTAATAATATGCTCAAAGCAAATATCATACGTCATTCACACTCAGAATTCAATAACCGTGTATTCTGGTGAACAAAAAAATGGCACCAAGCGTTTAGTAATCGATTTCAGAAAAACAAGCAAAATTATTAAGACTACAGCTTATCCACTGCCTCGTATCGAAGACATTTAAGCTTCCTTAAATGGAGCAAAATATTTTACTTGTCTAGATCTTTAAAATTCATACCACCAAATACCAATCAAAGAAGAAGATCAGGAAAAAACTGCATTTTGCACTCCATTTGGATTTTTTGAGTGGACAGTTTTACTGCAATTTTTAAATATTTTAGCTGGAAAGTTCCAATCAATCATGTCCTCTGTTATAAAAGGATGTGAAGAATTTTCGGTTGTTTATTTAGACGATTTCCTTATATAATCGAAGACTCTAGAAGAACATTTTAGTCATATAGAAGAAATATTTAGGCGACTGAGAGCTAATCATCTTAAGCTAAAACTAAAAAAAGTGTGATTTCATTAAAGATAAAACCAATTACATTGGACATAACATATCAGCAGAAGGTATTCGTCCTAAGGCTGATAAAATTAAAGCTCTTAGACAAATAAAAACTCCACAGAATGTTAAGGATGTAAGATCATTTTTAGGTTTTGTCGGATTTTATAGGAAATTCATTCAAAATTTTGCTGAAATTAGCATCCCATTGGTAAGATTAACTAAAAAGAATGTTAAATTCGAATGGTCTATTGAATGTCAAAACAGTTTTGAGGATTTGATCACTCAATTAGAAATATTACCACTGTTAAGTCACCCCGACATAAATAAACCTTACATATTATATACCGACGCAAGTGATTATGCTATAGGCGCCGTCTTGATGCAAAATTTAACTGGTAAAAAGGGAGACGAACTCCCAATATTTAATCTTAGTCATGCCCTATCTAGAACTCAAAAGAAATATTCCACAATTCTTAAAGAGACCCTAGCAATCACCTATAGCATTAAAATACTTGACTGTTATTTGCAGGGTTCAAAATTCGTATTTGGACAGACCACAACTTATTTGTTATGTTCAAATTTCGGTAATAAACTTCTACAAAGATTTGCATTAGAAATTTCATGTTATGACTGTTCAATTGTATACGTACCTGGAAACACTAATGTAGTAGCTGACTTGTTATCCAGACATGTTAAAGGATCGACCTTTGATTCAGACACTGATATTATGACTGAACATAATAACGGAACTATGATTAATGTTATTAATAGTCAAGCAATTAATCATGATGAATTAACAAAATCATATGAAGCACCACAAACTATACCAGTTACTACCCCAGAAAATTTAGTCTCTATAAATATGAAAAAATAAACAGGAATTAGATTTAGATCTTAAGAAATTAATAAACGAGTTCAGACGAGCTCTTTAACTAAATCTGAAAATAGGAGATGTGTTATGATTCAGGACATTTTACATTACTTGTCAGATAAGGATATTTACCCTTGCCCAAGAATATATGTATCTAGACAATTAAGAGAAATTGTTTTAATTTCATATCATAATATAGGACACCCTGGTGTGAATAGGATGTTTGATGCCGTGCGTAAAGCATATTACTGGACCAATCTCTTAAAGGATATGTACACAATTGTAAAGACATGCATAGCCTGTCAAACTGTAAATAGTAAAACCATAAAATCACCCTTACAAGATCAGATAATACCAAGCTACCCTTTTTCGGACATTTCATGTGATATCGTCGGACCGATGGCTCCCACAGCTTCGAATGCCAAATATATGAAAGTATTTATGGATGAACTTTCTGGTTATCCTGAAATAGTTGCATCACCAACAGAGACTGCAGCAGACGTTGTTAACGCATTTCTCGAAAAGATATTCTGGAAATACGGCTCTCCTTTATCAAAACTGACAGACAACGGGTCCGTTTTCACCTCTAAAATGTTCAAAGATGTTATGCAGGAATTAAATATCAAACATCGTAGAACAGTCACATATAACCCCCAGGCTAACGGAAAAAACGGACGTTCCCATAAAACTAGTATTTGGTCGAGACCCAGTCCTACCTATTTATTCACTGTTAGGAAAAATGTTGGCAACGAATTACATAAAGAATTATTACAAAGAAATCACGAAATTTACTGTGATGTATTTGAGCAAATGACTAAATCAAGAAGAAGGCGTAACAGATATGCCAATAGGAAAGCCCAACAAGTAAAATTCAATGTAAATGACCCTGTTTATTACAAAAATTTCCAACGCACTTCTAAGACATCTCCTCAATGGATTCCATACTACCGAGTTGTCGAATTTAATTGTTCAAAGCAATTAATACTTAAAAATCAATTAGATAACCAAATAATCAAATGCAATGTTGATCAAGTTAGAAAGGCAGAAATTGACGAGTGGACTATCCCTTCCACCCAAACTATAGAGACCTATTCGAAATTGCAGATACGTTATTCCTCCTGAAATTGTTTCAGAGAGCTCTGATGATAATACAGATTCAGATAATCTAGATTTAATTCCAAAACGTAAGGTTCAAAAGACAAGAGTAATGGACAAATCATAAGAATAGGTCTGAGTCCTCAACCAGTCAAGAGAGCGAAGATAATATTCCACTTAGTAAATTACAAGCACGTCTTAGGCGTTTAGAATACGAGCGTATTCACGGTACAGACGGACAAAAATGAGAGTTATATGTCAGTTCGTAGTGATCAATCAATCCAATCGAATATTTCCGATCAATTGTCTACGTTTGATGACAAGTCTTTTTCAGCTCCGTTAAGCGATATGGAGATTGACAGATGTTAGATTAATATCTTTAGTAAGATATAGGGTTATACCTATTAATTAAATAGTATTAGCGTACTAGCTATAAATAATATTGTGATGATAATTCACATACAAGACTGTTGGATCGATATTAATCATCGTACTGTTTGGAGAAATATTTATATTGTTACCTTGTTGTATTGACTATTTCACGTTCGTTTCTACATTTATCATTTCCTACTTATTCAGTACAACTATGTTAATATGGTGTTCATTTAATTGCTTCTTTTAAATTGCAAATATTCAATTCACTTGAATTTGTGAATGACTACTGTTTTCAAGTACTATACATGTTTGATAAATTTGTTATTTATCAACATAACCATTTATTAATTCCAAATACATGTATATGTTCTTATTAAGGATTGGTCGTTACCGATCTTTCTGACGAATTTCTATGTAGAAATAACATGGAAAGGTGTAAAGATGTAATCAACCAGCTTTCTCTGTGACACGGTTAGCTTTTCTCTAACTGCACTGTACATTTTGACAGGTGCAATTAACCAGTCAAAAGAGTTGGACATCTGACCAATAAATAATGGACTAACCTCCCTAAGGCAGTTAGGCTGTTAGTATTTATAGGACTGAGATCATATGAACCTCGGCCACTTTGGTGGCCGTGTGCTGGGACATAGACGTATGAGAGAGCCATAGTCTGGCCGGTTTTGGGACATGTGCATCTCGTAATAAACAAGTTGAAATGTATTACGAGTTGTTACTTTGTTATAATGCGAAAGATGTCTATCCGGGTAAGCCTGCGGGGCATGCTTAGGCTGATCCGGGTCGATACATTACGCAGAGTCCACAATGTTGGTTTTATCGTGGGAAGGCTCATATTCTGTTTTCACGACCAGGCGCATTTAAAGTTTCTACGGCATGTATGACTTATTAGCAAAATGAGAAGTTGGTCCTGAATAACTTTTTCATGTTATGCCACACACTGTTTTCATTTTTGTCTCAATAATTATGTAATGTAATGTAATTATAGAGACCAATTGCTCTGATCGAGCATGAGCTTGCTAGCTTCTATAGGCCGATTTGGTAGTGTACACACATCTGACAGGTTAAGAATAATTTAAGAGACAGAGTAAGATATACAAGGGAGTCCGGGTGCGATACCCTAGCTCTTTTCGAAAAGACCCCTTGGTTCTTTAACGTGCTCAGTGTAATGCACCGATACACGCGAGGCACTTTTTCCTGGAATGGAACAGTACTTGACCTCTAGTTGAGTGGGAGACACTTAGAGCACCTCAGAAAAATCCAAGTCCGGACCGGGATTTGAACCCCAGACCTATGGATTGACAGTCCAGCGTGTTAACCACTAGACTACCAAGCCACTCAATGTGATTTATTTTATAGAGAGTTTCCATAGTTTTTACTTAGATGTGTTCAAAGTCGTCTGCTGCAAACGTGATGTGTTAAGGTTAAAAAGTGTAAACCCTTTCCCTCATATAGACTCTTTCTGACTGCAGCAGAAAGCTTTTTGAAAACATAGTGACAAAAGAAGAAATTGCTCAAGACGAGTATTCTTTCCTTTTGGCACAATGTTTTCTACTTTTAGTAATAGGTTATCCTTTCAATTATAGAGATTTTCCATTGTTTGACAAAATGTGTTCAAAGGCGTCTGCTGCAGAATTGTCGTATGAGGGAAAGGGTTAAAACCGAACAAGGCTTATTTACGCAACGTCCCTTTATTACAAATCATGTTCATCGCACCCCGTTTACTACGTCTGATATGGCCACCTGCTAAAGGGTTAAATGTAAGTTAGGATATAACAAGATAGGCATTTTGTCAGCTGTGGGTGAAGGTTATTTCGTATTATAAGTCGCCGGGCAGAAGCCCGTGACTTATATTTTGATAGATTTTCGGAAATGACATGGGAGGATGAGTTATTATTAGAAAGAAATAAATTTAAATGTCTTGAACATATTAAATTTGCGTTTGTTTAAAAACACTACGTTATGACACATCTAAAATGAAATAAATATTCCTATGTTTAAAGTATTTTCAGTTTCTTTATTTTGACTCGCATTTAAGTTTTTTTGTTTTATTTACGAAGACAAATCAGTCCCTATTAGACTTGAAGCAGACTGTTATGTGTCAATATCGAGATAAAAATCACATCAAATTCTCCTTTTAATAGCAATTTTAACTTACTGAATGTTATTTTCATGGTCGAAGAAATGTCTTGATTTTTGAAGAATGCATTTAATAAGGTGTATTCTTGTATATCTTAAATATGAACTGTTTCTAATCTAAAACTGTTGATCACGTGACTAGCGAATACCGACTGCGTAGATATATATCCTTTGCAGAGACTGTCACAGGGCTCGAATTTAGCACTCGCTAACTCGAAAAATAAGACTTAAAATCCAATTTTGCCAGTTCATTTTCTGTGAGCTCGCAGTTTTTTGCGAATGCAAAATTTTGGCTCAAAACAAAATCGGCATCGTATGATTTTCTATCCGACGAGTTAAACTTCAGAATGGAATTGTATTTTGAACATGCGTGCACCTGCTAGACTGAGGTATTGTATTTTCATTTGTCGCCGGGCAGAAGCCCGCAACTTATATTTTAATAGCTTTTCGGAAATGACATGGGAGGACGAGTTATTATTAGAACAAAACAAATTTAAATGTCTTAAACATAATAAAATTGTGTTTGTTTAAAAACACTTAGTTTGACACATCTAAAATGAAATAAATACCGATGTTTTAAGTATTTGCAGTTTCTTTATTTTGACTCGCATTTATGTTTTTTTGTCTTATTTACGAAGACAAAAGAGTCTCTGTTAGACTTGCTGCAGACTATTATGTGTCATGTCGAGATAAAAATCACGTCGAATTCTCCTTTTAATAGCAATTTTAACTTACTGAATCTGGAATGGTATTTTCATGTTCAAAGAGATGTCTTGATTTGTGTAGAAATCATTTAATAATGTTAATCCATGTATATCTAAAATAGGAACTGTTCCTAAGCTAAATATAGTTTCCTGTTGTGTCCTAATTTCCTGACCTTTAACATCGATTTTCGCTCATTAGCATTTCGATGTGAAGAAGCGAGTGGTCAAAATATGATTTTAATTTAGATTAGTATAAACATAAACTGGTAACATAAACAAAAACAAGAGGGTCATCAGACCCTGGAATCGCGCACCTGAGAATGGGCTATTTAAGATATAACTCTTTCAGCGCCAATGGCATTACCATCAAGACAAAATTTCTGACAAACTTTCAAGCTGCTCAAGTCAAAAATGCGATCTCTATAGTGTAAACTAGATTATTCTACAATTTGACCTAGTGACCTATATTCGAACTTACCCTAGATATCATCAAGACAAATATTCTGACAAAGTTTCAACATGCTTAAGCCAAACATGTGGCTTCCAGAGTGTTAACAAGAGTTCCCTTAAATTTGGCCTAGTGACCTAGTTTTTGCGGACATGACCCATATTCAAACGTGGCCTAGATATCATAAAAAACCCATTCTAACAAAGTTTCAACATGCTCAAGCAAAAAATGCGGCTTCCAGAGTGTTAACAAGATTTTGCTTCAATTTTACCTAGTGACCTAGTTTTTAACCCGACATGACCCAGTTTCGGACTTGGCCTAGATTTGATTGAGATATATGTTCTGATTAACTTTCATGAAGATTAAATGCAAAAAGGTGCCTCTAGATTGTTTACAAGCAAATGTTGACGACGGACGACGGACAAAAGGCGATCACAAAAACTGACCTTGGGCACTTTGTGCTCTGGTGAGCTAATAATAAATATTTTGAAAATGTGTCTCAAACAAATGCCTGTTTATCGGTCAAAACGCTTTCTCCTCAGTTGGTGATCTAGTTTCATATTGCCAAACTATAAAGGAAAGTAACCGGAAGTAAAATGTAAACTTAGAAAAACGCTTCCATGACATTGACGAGTTATGCAGACAAAAAATGTCGCTCAAAAGAAATGATTTCTTATACCTCACGAAACGAGTGCAGGGGCCGAATGTAGGAGAAAGAAGGATATGCTCTGAAAAATGTTGATCACGTAACTTGTGCATACCGACTGCGTAGATTTGTAATTTTTGCACACGTCACTGTTTACAACTGTTCTCACTGTTTAATTCACTACACAGACTTAAATCATTGTATTAAACACAAAATATAAATTTCACATAAGAGATAATATAGAAATGCTTTTTTCTCTGTCGAATGCAGTGGAAAAAAACATGCAGGAAAAACCTTTGCTTGATTTGTTTCACTTTCTTAGTATGTCACAACGACTCGATCTTGACACGAGGTCAACATTTCGAAAGAATGCTCAAACACCTAATAGTACAGATAAAAAGCTAATATTACACACTTAAATGATTAAATATATGTGATATTAAATGTTTATTTGGCTTGAAATAAATTAAGAAAAGAACAAACTCTGATAAACAATACTTTTAGAAATAAAGAAAATCTGGTCTTTCGCACCCAATTAATTTCATACTTGTCACCTTTTAAATAGTAATGGGACTCGCAACTGGCATTTCTCTTGCGCCATACATATATTGTATGCATGAATGATTTACATTAACAATTTAGCTGATATGGTGTGGTCTACTTTTAAACATATGAGGATAAATGTTACCATCTGAGAAATACTTATTATAATTATTAATAAAAAGGAGGAAGTTCATGTCTTCAGCAATTTAACCATTGTCTCAATGTTTTAAATGTTTAAAGGTTTTCAATGTTGCTTCAGACATGGAAAGGGTTAAATAGCTTCGTATTGCATGTAGATTTAAATCCCAAACTGTATTTGTTGTGGTTTCATTGACAAATACAAATAATCCAAAATCCTGACCAAAAGAATTCCTGAAATTAGTATGTGGAATTTCAAAAATCCTGGAATAAGTCCTTAATGAAAACATTATGTGTATGTTTAGACTAATAAAAGTAAAGAATGCATGTGTGTTAAAAAATAAATGAGTGCAGTCTTTTTCGGCGACATTGATGCCTTGCATCAACTTTCTCTTGTATACTTCATGTAATCACAACGCGATAACTACATACCTTTACGACGCACAGTCTTGTCTCTTTACATACGCACATCTGCTAGACTGACGCACTGTATTTTATTTTACTATTGATGGCAAGTTGTTACTGTGTACAGTCTAGTAGTCAAATTTGTGCAGCCGGTTCATTGATAATTTAGTAAACAAAGATGTCAAAGCGCAAAATAACAAGTTTCATCACGTTTTTAGAAGATATAAAAAACATTAATGATGAACAACAAACAACTGTTACTCCCAAACAAAATAAAATAAATCAGCCATCAGTTAAAACTGTGAGGAAATGGGACTGAGCTCCATATTAACTTTCGTCACGAAGTCGATGATGATGGGAATGTAAAAACAATAATCTGTAAAGATTTGTCAGTTTATGTTAGGAATTAATTTTGAAATTATACAACAATTTCAATGAAATTTAACTGTTTAGCTGATATTATATTTCGAGGGTGGTCTAATTTATAAATAATGGACTACATTTTAAAATTTGTCAAAGTTTGATATAATTAGGATGCCAAGCTAATATCATTTTGAGAAAAAGAAAAATCATGTCTTCAGCGATTTAAACCCTTTCTCATTGTTTTAAAAGTAGATTGCTGCAGGTATCCAATGTTGACTTTAATAGGGGAGCGGTAAAATGACGTGCTATTGCATGCACATCCTTTATTGTTTGTTTTGTGGTTTTATTGATAAATAATAAAATTCAAATATTCTGAAAAACATCTTGAAAAGTATATGTGGAATTTATAAATCTTATGATTATTCCTTAATAAAAAGAACTGTATACATACTAAGACTAATGCTTGGCAAGATTACTACTTTCTATTACTGTTTATGAGCAATAATTAGTTGGCTGTGTGTATGGTCAACCTTTCTTAGAACGGAGATTGATCATAACAAATGAAAGGCTTCAATTATATTTCAATGAAGGACATTCACTTCGTTGACAAAAAATACAAGTTATGATACATTTCCACTTGAGCCCCTTATACCAATATGCCCCTCAGTTGATAACTTTTTTTTCAACTACTATATTGTAAGTGTTATACATAACTGCAGTATGGATTTCTGGCGACATTGATGCGTTGCATCAATTACCCTTGTACACTTCTGATATGACCAAACCTTATATTATAACCCTTATAATTAAAATCAGTAATCTACAATGGTTTTTAGTGGTAAAAAAACCCAATGGTTTTTAATATAATTTAAAGCCGTAACTTTTGGCGACTCTTTCTAGATTGGGACTTTCGATTTGCGCGGAAGGATTTCGTTATGCATTTATTTATTTTGACAATCATTTTCAAGTAACTGAAACGAGCGATACACAGTGAATTTGAACCAACTGCAATTATTTTCAAAATTAATGATAACAATGTGATTATGACCTCAGTATGAAAACACTCATCTGCTTTCACCATGTTTTGAAAAGCAACCGATGTGTTCTGCGGGTGTTTACTCGTATCACAACAATGTTAACACTTCTGCCGATTATTTCATGAGTGTTTTATTATTATCACTTTTATTAAACGAGTTTACTCAGATGATATGCCGCTTGCGAGATACTCTTGTTATCAGAAAAAGTGATTTATGAGGCGTATTTCGATAAATTGTACTTAACGTTTACCGAATTTCTACATGAAATTTACCGGTTTTGGCGCCAAAGTGACTAACGTTATGACGTGTTATGGCATTTTGACACTCCCTGAGAGGATCAATGTGATAAATACAAATAATGGCGCCATAGCACACGATATATAAATGAGTTAAGCAAAACCCAACGATAATTCGAACACGTGGATAGCTCGTAGTAATGTATGGGCTCTTTTCGAGTTTAGGGTCCAAATGTACTATTTGTGGCAATAACTCCGAATGTCAGTTTTCGCATCACGTGATGCATTATGCACGTACTAGTATGAAACTCGATACGGCGTTGTTGGCGAACGTGACGTAATGTACCCTGAGTTGCGACGCCATTAAAATTAGTCTGGTTTTCATCTCTATGTAAATTGTGTGAACGTTTATAATTGAACCAGTCTACCAAAATCGGGATTCATGATAAACATTAACTAAAGCAACATCCCAGAAACAACGATCTAACTTTTTGATTATAATTATTACAATTTATTTATTGTGGTGTGTCAGCGTACATAACGCTAATATTCATTCATAAATTATTTACGAAAACTTTCTGTTTGAGAGCCCATTAATGGGGTCGGCAGAAGGTTTTAAAGCCTTATTTATCCTCATAAAGGGTATTAGCGGGAGGTTTCATGTTGCTATTACATTGGTCCTCCACGCAACAATATACGCACTCGAAGTCCAGAGTAATGATCTGGTTCTCGTCGAACGTTTGACACACGTCCTGGTCGGAGGAACCCAGGTACCAGTCTTTGTAGCAACGGTCAAAGTTCCCACATCTAAAGATAGAAAAAAAAGTTTCTGCATGTAAAAGTAGAACAATGCAATATTGATGCATCTTATAGTAGAACCATTCACAATTTCCACATCTAAAATGGAGATCATATTCTTTACTGTTGGAACTCATCACGATCTTATTCCTACATAATATCATTCGTATAGCTGATAAGCTGTTGTTCCAAATGTCTATTTCCGGAAATAACCGAGTGGATCCCGAATGATAATTCCTTGGATTTTTAACGGAAATAGCGGAGTCAAGTATTGTACTTACGTTCTATTGATCGTTTTCTGTCCGTCAACTGCGTTAATGACTTGGTTGATGCAGTAATTGTTTGGTGGTGCACATGTTGTTTCTGCATACAGGAAGTCGCACAGCTCGGGTGCGTCGTCCATACACACGTAGCAAGTCGCTGATCGAATAAAGAAACAGAAAATGGAGCTTATCTTTTAAACATCTGACCGACCTCTGGGGTTTACGGCCAGGGAGTACCAAGATCGGCATGCGTTTTTGGGAGGTTTTATCTTGGTCATCTGTGTTCGTCATTAAGTCATGAACAGGTCACAGAAGCGTTTTGAAAATTATTTTAGCTAGTCTAGTACCCGATGTAATATAGAACGTTAGTGCGTATTGTATGAATCTACACTAGCGACACTAATTGTCTAGTACCCGATGTACTATAGACACTTAGTACGTCTTGTATAAATCTATACTGGCGACACTAATTGTCTAGTACCCGATGTACTAAAAAACGTTAGTATATCTTGTATGAACCTATACTGGCGACACTAATTATCTAGTACCCGATGTACTTAAAAACGTTAGTATATCTTGTATGAACCTATACTGGCGACACTAATTGTCTAGTACCCAATGTACTAAAGAACGTTAGTATATCTTGTATGAACCTATACTGGCGACACTAATTATCTAGTACCCGATGTACTAAAGAACGTTAGTATATCGTGTATGAACATATACTGGCGAAACTAATTGTCTAGTATACGATGTACTATATAACGTTAGTACATCTTGTATGAACCTATACTGGCGACACTAATTGTCTAGTACCCGATGTACTAAAGAACGTTAGTATATCTTGTATGAACCTATACTGGCGACACTAATTGTCTAGTACACGATGTACTAAAGAACGTTAGTATATCTTGTATGAACCTATACTGGCGACACTAATTGTCTAGTACACGATGTACTATATAACGTTAGTACATCTTGTATGAACCTATACTGGCGACATTAATTGTCTAGTACCCGATGTATTATAGAACGTTAGTATATATTGTATGCACTTATACTGGCGACACTAATTGTCTAGTACCCGATGTACTATAGTCAGTTAGTACATCTTGTATGAACCTATACTGGTGACACCAATTGTCTAGTACCCGATGTAATATAGACAGTTAGTAAATATTGTATGAACCTACACTAGCGACACTAATTGTATAGTACCCGATGTACTATATACAGTTTGTACATCTTGTATGAACATATACTGGAGACACTAATTGTATCGTACCCGATGTACTATAGAACGTTAGTACATCTTGTATGAACATATACTGGTGACACTAATTGTCTAGTACCCGGTGTACTATAGTCAGTTAGTACATATTGTATGAACATATACTGGATACACTAATAGTCTAGTACCCGATGTACTTAAGAACGTTAGTACATATTGTATGAACCTACACTAGCGACACTAATTGTCTAGTACTCGCTGTACTATAGACAGTTAGTACGTATTGTATGAACCTATACTGGCGACACTAATTGTCTAGTACCCGATGTACTATAGACAGTTAGTACATCTTGTATGAAACTATACTGGCGACACTAATTGTCTAGTACCCGATGTACTATAGACAGTTAGTACATCTTGTATGAACCTAAACTGGCGACACTAATTGTCTAGTACCCGATGTACTATATACAGTTAGTACATCTTGTATGAACCTATACTGGCGACACTAATTGTCTAGTACCCGATGTAATATAGACAGTTAGTACATCTTGTATGAACTTATACTGGCGAAACTAATTGTCTTGTACCCAATGTACTAAAGAACGTTAGTATATCTTGTATGAACCTATACTGGGGACACTAATTATCTAGTACCCGATGTACTAAAGAACGTTAGTATATCGTGTATGAACCTATACTGGCGAAACTAATTGTCTAGTACACGATGTACTATATAACGTTAGTACATCTTGTATGAACCTATACTTGCGACACTAATTGTCTGTTACCCGATGTACTAAAGAACGTTAGTATATCTTGTATGAACCTATACTGGCGACACTAATTGTCTAGTACACGATGTACTAAAGAACGTTAGTATATCTTGTATGAACCTATACTGGCGACACTAATTGTCTAGTACACGATGTACTATATAACGTTAGTACATCTTGTATGAACCTATACTGGCGACATTAATTGTCTAGTACCCGATGTATTATAGAACGTTAGTATATATTGTATGCACTTATACTGGCGACACTAATTGTCTAGTACCCGATGTACTATAGTCAGTTAGTACATCTTGTATGAACCTATACTGGTGACACTAATTGTCTAGTACCCGATGTAATATAGACAGTTAGTAATTATTGTATGAACCTACACTAGCGACACTAATTGTATAGTACCCGATGTACTATAGACAGTTTGTACATCTTGTATGAACATATACTGGATACACTAATTGTATAGTACCCGATGTACTATAGAACGTTAGTACATCTTGTATGAACATATACCGGTGACACTAATTGTCTAGTACCCGGTGTACTATAGTCAGTTAGTACATATTGTATGAACATATACTGGATACACTAATAGTCTAGTACCCGATGTACTTAAGAACGTTAGTACATATTGTATGAACCTACACTAGCGACACTAATTGTCTAGTACTCGCTGTACTATAGACAGTTAGTACGTATTGTATGAACCTATACTGGCGACACTAATGACACTAATTATCTAGTACCCGATGTACTATAGACAGTTAGTACATCTTGTATGAAACTATACTGACGACACTAATTGTCTAGTACCCGATGTACTATAGACAGTTAGTACATCTTGTATGAACCTATACTGGCGACACTAATTGTCTAGTACCCGATGTACTATAGACAGTTAGTACATCTTGTATGAACCTATACTGGCGACACTAATTGTCTAGTACCCGATGTAATATAGACAGTTAGTACATCTTGTATGAACCTATACTGGCGAAACTAATTGTCTAGTACCCGATGTACTTTAGAACGTTAGTACGTCTTGTATGAAACGATACTGGTGACACTAATTGTCTAGTACCCGATGTACTATAGACAGTTAGTATGTATTGTATGAACCTACACTGGAGACACTTATTGTTTAGTACCCGATGTAATATAGACAGTTAGTACATCTTGTATGAACCTATACTTGCGACACTAATTGTCTAGTACCCGATGTACTTTAGAACGTTATTACGTCTTGTATGAACTTATACTGGTGACACTAATTGTCTAGTACCCGATGTACTATAGACAGTTAGTACATCTTGTATGAACCTACACTGGCGACACTAATTGTCTAGTACCCGATGTACTATAGACAGTTAGTACATCTTGTATGAACCTACACTGGCGACACTAATTGTCTAGTACATGATGTTCTTTAGAACGTTAGTACGTCTTGTTTGAACCTACACTGGCGACACTAATTGTCTAGTACCCGATGTAATATAGAACGTTAGTACATCTTGTATGAACCTATACTGGCGACACTAATAGTATAGTACCCGATGTACTTTAAAACGTTAGTACATCTTGTTTGAACCTACAATGGCGACACTAATTGTCCAGTACCCGATATAATATAGAACGTTAGTACATCTTGTATGAACCTATACTGGCGACACTAATAGTCTAGTACCCGATGTACTATAGACAGTTAATACGTCTTGTATGAACCTACACTGGCGGCAATAATTGCCTAGTACCCGATGTACTTTAGAACGTTAGTACGTCTTGTTTGAACCTTTACTGCCGACACTAATTGTCTAGTACCCGATGTACTATAGAAGGTTAGTAAGTCTTTTATTAACCTATACTGGCGACACTAATTGTCTAGTACCCGATGTACTATAGAACGTTAGTACATCTTGTATCAAACTATACTGGTGACACTATTAGTCTAGTACCCGATGTACTATAGACAATTAGTACGTATTGTATTAACCTACACTGGCGACACTAATTGTCTAGTACCCGAGGTACTATAGAACGTTAGTACATCTTGAATAAAGCTATACTGGCGACACTTATTGTCTAGTACCCGATGTACTATAGAACGTTAGTACATATTGTATTAACCTGTACTGGTGACACTATTAGTCTAGTACCCGATGTATTATAGACAGTTAGTACGTAATGTATTAACCTACACTGGCGACACTTATTGTCTAGTACCCGAGGTACTATAGAACGTTAGTACGTCTTGTATAAACCTATACCAGCTACACTAATTGTCTAGTACCCGGTGTACTATAGAACGTTAGTAAGTCTTGTATTAACCTATACTGGCGAAACTTATTGTCTAGTACCCGAGGTACTATAGAAGGTTAGTACGTCTTGTATGAACCTAGACTAGCGACACTAATTGTCTAGTACCCGATGTACTATAGAACTTCAGTAAGTCTTGTATTAACCTATACTGGCGACACTAATTGTCTAGTACCCGATGTACTATAGAACGTTAGTACATCTTGTATAAACCTATCCTGGCGACACTAATTGTCTAGTACCCGATGTACTATAGACAGTTAGTACGTCTTGTATGAACCTATACTGGCGACACTAATTGTCTAGTACCCGATGTAATATAGAACGTTAGTAAGTCTTGTATTAACATATACTGGCGACACTTATTGTCTAGTACCCGAGGTACTATAGAAGTTTAGTACGTCTTGTATGAACCTATACTGGCGACACTAATTGTCTAGTACCCGATGTACTATAGAACTTTAGTAATTCTTGTATTAACCTATACTGGCGACACTAATTGTCTAGTACCCGATGTACTATAGAACGTTAGTACATCTTGTATTAAACTATACTGGCGACACTTATTGTCTAGTACCCGATGTTCTATAGAACGTTAGTACGTCTTGTATAAACCTATACTAGCTACACTAATTGTCTAGATACCCGATGTACTATAGAACGTTAGAAAGTCTTGTATTAACCTACACTCTAGACACTAATTGTCTAGTACCCGAGGTACTATATAACGTTAGTACGTCTTGTATAAACCTATACTAGCTACACTAATTGTCTAGTACCCGATGTACTATACAACGTTAGAAAGTCTTGTATTAACCTTTACTGGCGACACTTATTGTCTAGTACCCGAGGTACTATAGAACGTTAGTACGTCTTGTATAAACCTATACAAGCTACACTAATTGTCTAGTACCCGATGTACTGTAGACAGTTAGTAAGTCTTGTATTAACCTATACTGGCGACACTTATTGTCTAGTACCCGAGGTACTATATAACGTTAGTACGTCTTGTATGAACCTAGACTAGCGACACTAATTGTCTAGTACCCGATGTACTATAGAACGTTAGTAAGTATTGTATTAACCTAGACTGGCGACATTAATTGTCTAGTACCCGATGTACTATATAACGTTAGTAAGTATTGTATTAACCTATACTGGCGACACTATTTGTCTAGTACCCGAGGTACTATAGAACGTTAGTACGTCTTGTATGAACCTAAACTAGCGACACTAATTGTCTAGTACCCGATGTACTATAGAACGTTAGTAAGTCTTGTATTAACCTAGACTTGCAACATTAATTGTCTAGTACCCGATGTACTATAGAACGTTAGTAAGTCTTTTATTAACCTATACTGGCGACACTAATTGTCTAGTACCCGAGGTACTATAGAACGTTAGTACATCTTGTATGAACCTATACTGGCGACATTAATTGTCTAGTACCCGAGGTACTATAGAACGTTAGTACGTCTTGTATGAACCTAAACTAGCGACACTAATTGTCTAGTACCCGATGTACTATAGAACGTTAGTAAGTCTTGTTTTAACCTAGACTGGCGACATTAATTGTCTAGTACCCGATGTACTATAGAACGTTAGTAAGTATTTTATTAACCTATACTGGCGACACTAATTGTCTAGTACCCGAGGTACTATAGAACGTTAGTTCATCTTGTATAAACCTATACTGGCGACACTAATTGTCTAGTACCCGATGTTCTATAGACAGTTAGTACGTCTTGTATGAACCTATACTGGCGACATTAATTGTCTAGTACCCGATGTACTATAGAACGTTAGTAAGTCTTGTATTTACCTATACTGGCGACACTAATTGTCTAGTATCCGATGTACTATAGACAGTTAGTACGTCTTGTATATACCTACACTGGCGACACTTATTGTCCAGTATCCGATGTACTATAGATAGTTAGTACATCATGTATGAACCTATACTGTCGACAAGAACTGTCTAGTATCCGATGTACTATAGACAGTTAGTACGTCTTGTATAAACCTATACTGGCAACATTTATTGTCTAGTATCCGATGTACTATAGACAGTTAGTACGTCTTGTATAAACTTACACTGGCGACACTTATTGTCCAGTACCCGATGTACTATAAACAGTTAGTACATCTTGTATGAACCTATACTGGCGACAATAACTGTCTAGTACCCGATGTACTATAGAACGTTAGTACGTTTTGTATTAATCTAAACTAGCGACACCTTATCCGGGCCGACACATTCGGTTTCACTTGGATAAAGGTATAAAGTAATGATTCCTGAAACAAAAAATCCATAGGAGGCGAAAGGTGTCGCCATGACTTAGCCTGTGCGGTATGCTAAGGCTGATCCAGATCGATACTTAACGCATAGTGCACAATGTTGAATTTCTCGCGTAACGGTTCAAATGTAACAAAGCCATTCCTTGATGATTTCAATCTGTAGTTCTTCCGCAGTTGACTACTCTTTGAAGCATCTGAACTGACTGCTCCGGGGTCTACATTGTTTACCATCTATCAAAGGAGCATTAAAAAACGTGTTCTAATAAAAGGGTATAAACACTGACCACACTGTAGGTAAGTGAGGACTGATCTCAACCTTTTCCCCCTCTGCAGACATATTTTGACGCATCTTCAGCATATGAACTTTGACAATTGTATGGTAAAAGGCAACATTTGCGATTTCTTATTCTATTCAAAAATTATATATACATCTTGAAATTCTCCAAATCTTTTTCTAGATTTGATCTCTTAGACACAAGAATGGACTGCACTTGAATTTCCTTCTCTCTTTTTTTATCTTGATAAAGACCAATTGGTCAAAACTAAAGAGTATTAGCAAAATTCGAGATCACAGTCATATACAATAAACTTACTCGGGTTTGGAGGAATGGTGTGTCCTCCCAAAGCCTTTGTCGTTGCTGCTAAGGTCGTTGCTTTAGTCGTAGGTGGTGTTGTTGTAGTTGGTGTTGTAGATGGTGTTGTCGGTGTTGGCGTAGTTGGTGTTGGTGTAGTCGTGGCCTTAGTAGTCGTAGTAGTGGCTTGTGTAGTCGTTGTTGGAATTGGTGTTGTTGTGGCTTGTGTAGTCGTTGTTGGAATTGGTGTTGTTGTGACTTGTGTAGTCGTTGTTGGAATTGGTGTTGTTGTGACTTGTGTAGTCGTTGTTGGAATTGGTGTTGTTGTGGCTTGTGTAGTCGTTGTTGGAATTTGTGTTGTTGTGGCCTGTGTAGTCGTTGTTGGAATTGGTGTTGTCGTGGCTTGTGTAGTCGTTGTTGGAATTGGCGTAGTTGCGGCCTGTGTAGTCGTTGTTGGAATTGGTGTAGTTGTGGCCTGTGTAGTCGTTGTTGGAATTGGTGTAGTTGTGGCCTGTGTAGTCGTTGTTGTGGCTTTTGTAGTCGTAGTTGTGGCTTGTGTAGTAGTTGTTTTTGGCGGTGCTTGCGTAGTCGTAACGGGAGTTGTCGTGGTTGTAATTGGTGCTTGCGTAGTCGTAACGGGAGTTGTCGTGGTTGTAATTGGAGCTTGCGTAGTCGTAATGGGTGTTGTCGTCGTGGTTGGAGATGGTTGTGTCGACGTTGACGGTGCCACTATTAATAATGTAGCACGTTTAGATATAAAACCAAGAACACATATATACTATATTCTTACGTTATTAGTGAACAGCTCTGGTCGGGATGAAGATTTGATAATAACTCTATTGGTATTGTCACCAAAATGGATAAGCAAACAAAAACCGTACACGTAGTAAGTTTTCCTGTTATTATGAAGCTTTCTATGGATAAATTCCTTCAAAAATAGAACAAAAGTGCAGCCAACAACGTTACAAATCATCTTGGTAAAATATTGATATTTGTTATAAATGAAACTATAATTATAATTTTTAATTATGATTGGAAGAAAACGCTGTGACTAAGTAAAATGTGCTTATTGTAAGCCATTTCTCATCTTGTCCAATATGAAAATGCTTAATATGCGAATGCATGTGGCTAAGGTTTAAGATAAAATATTAAAACTATAACTCACAAAACACCGTTCATCGTTCTTTATTTGACGTATGCACTTACTTGTCACGATAGCTGATGCTATAGGAATCGTCGGGTAAGTTGAAACCGGGAGACTTGGTGAGCTCGTATCCAAAGAAGTTGGTACGAGGGTACTCGTTGACGTTCTTGGTGGCAATGTTGGAGGAACAGGCGTCGTTGTCTTCGGAGTCGTCGGCAGTCGTATTGTCGACGTTGAAACTTTTAACGTAGGCACAGGTACTTTCGTCGTTGTCGGCGTCGTCTGTGTACTCGTCGTAGCTGACGTAGTTGTTGTTGGAGCTTTTGTTGTCGTAGACGGTGTTGGCGTGGTGGTAGCCTGTGTGGTTGCTGTTGTTGTAGCTTCCGGAGTCGTTGTGACCCGTGCTGTTGTTTGTGTTGTTGTGCTCGATGTCGTAGGCATCGGCGTGGTTGTTGAACTAGTCGTCGTCTTTGTGATCGTTGTCGTCTTTAACGTCGTTGTTGTAGGCGTGGTAGGAACTATACAGACATACATACACAGATAGCTTTTTACATTGACAACGGGTTTAATATACGCTTTGATGTTAGTTTTTATGTTAAATTTCACAATAAGAAAATGTGCAATGCATTTCGACTTGTTATTGCTATTTTCAGGGACATGTAATCCTTTGATTTGATTTGATACAAGTATTTTCAATGTGTATGCTGAAGACTATATATTCATGGCCATGGCCATTAACCCAAAAAGCTGTGATAATTCAAGATAAAAAATAATAAATAAAATAAGTTATTAAACAGTTTGATTTTGAAGTCAGTAGCGTAAAACAATAACAGTTACACTGATAATGATAATAACAATAATAATCATGAAAATAATAATGATAACAATAATAATAATAATAATAATAATAATAATAATAAAAAAATAATAATAAAAATAATGAAATCAAAATAATTTAAGAATGAAAAATAAAGGGAAGAAAAAGTAGATGCTGAAGAAAAGAAAGAAGAAAAAGTAGGAGGAGGAGAAAAAGAAAAAGAAGATGAAAAGTCAAATAAGAAGTAGAAAAAGAAGGAGAAATGGGTGGATGTAGTTTTTAAATATCTGAACTTACCTAAGGCTGTGGGACATTGCAATAGGTCCGCTAAAATTTTAAATAAACTAATTAGCTTCCAGATCTACTACATATTTTGCCTGCGTTCAATAACCCCGCAAAAGTGTAACATGTTTCGCTTAAGAGTATATTTCAAAAGGTTTCAATGAAACCGCCTTAATTTCGTCGAAAAGAAAACGCTTTTTCGCGTTTAACTGTAAGTTCAGTATTAATTGAACGCAGAACTGATGTAATATTTTGGAGTCGTCTGCACTCAAAAGTTCTGGAGGAAAACACAGAATAACATTACTACTACGTTGAAAACACTGTTAGCAAAGAAAATAATTACTCTTCCTTAGAAATTTATCCTTTTCCCACACTGATTCAAAATGTCGTCTTGTGTTAACTCGTAAAAAGTAGTCTATATTAGAGAAAGCTATAACAAAAGTCGTACATCCTTTAAATGCTGAGTTGTTTAAAAAAGAATAAAAGGTATTGTCTAGCTTTGCATTACATATTAGAGGGAGTCAATAGCTTATTCTAGGAAAGCCAAGAAATAATGTTGCAGTTAACGAGCCATGTGTTGGCTGAGCTTGTTCTATAATGGTGGCACAGGCTGTACAAAAAATATTCCAGTATCCAAAGGGTTTGGTTTGTTTGTTTTGTTGGGGTTTTACGCTGTTTCAATATATCACGGCAACAGTTCACTTATTCATAGTACCTGGGTAAACAAACCAGTACTAGGTTAGGAAATTTGCCTTGCCCAAGAGCTCTCCACCGCGACTTGGGATCAAACGTCTGCTGCAGATTTGTTGTACATGGGAACAGTTTAATGAAAAGTTACTTTCCTACTGAGGACTCCGTGTGATTTGACTTCGGACTAAAATTCTTTAAGTTTCCATCGTAACATTTCAGCCTAAGTGGCTCTCCACTGGCTATAGAGGCATTAAAAACTGCATCACAGATCTAAAAATAGAAACATGAATTAACCATAGCAATACCGACTGAAGATGATCTCCGACCAGCGAAGAACCAGATCAGCCCGGCGTTGAAGCTTGTTCGTTAGGAGACTTTCACGTGCACGCTGAGTTAACTGCTCTATGCAACGATTAGTACTGGACCTAGTTCCGACGCTATACAGCTATGAAAACTTTCTCCGTGCTCAGAAAATAACTGCATGTTCCAAACAACACTCTGAGTTGGTTAATTTGAATTAACTTGCTCTTGCTTTTAACTAAGTAGTTAACCCTTTCCCTCATACGACAATTCTGCAGCAGACGACTTTGAACATATTTTGTCACCATAAAGAAAATCTCTATAATTAAATGGATAACCTATGGGAAAAGTTGAAAACATTGTGTCAAAAGGAGAAATTGCTCGTTTTGAGCAATTTCTTCTTTTGTCACTATGCTTTCAAAAAGCCGTCTGCTGCAGAGGCGTCAGAAAGCGTATATATGAGGGAAAGGGTTAATGAGCACACGTTCTGAGCACAGAGTAAGGTTCTATAGATTTATAGCATGGATATTCTAAAATAGATCATGGATTGTCTCTTTGAGTCAATAAACATACTGTTGAAACCGGCGTAAAATTTAATTCCAACAAAACTCTATGACAAGAACAAGGGGAAAACATCACATGAGTTTTTTAATAAATCTTTTGAAGTAAGTATTTAAGTTCCTTTCTTTCTGTTATTTGTAGTTGCTTTCTTTAAACTATAAACTGTAAATGTCAACATATCTGTGGTAGACATTTGCAAAATATGATGGCAAAAGAAGAAATTACTCATTATGAGAATTATTCATTTTGTCACAATTATTTCAAATTTATTCAATTATTGTACTGTTATTTATTGAGAGTTTCCATATTGTACCTATGTAATCTGTATTTTTGTCAGATGTTTTCAAAGTCGTCTGCCTCAGATTTGTTGTACGTGGGAAAGGGTTAATGATTTTTATTTATTTCCGACTTCCATGGGTACTGTCATTGAACTAAGATATATCTTCATCTGCACTTACAGGGTCGGTTAATTGATTGGAGTTTAATATAGTAAGGCTCTATAATCGAAAGAATAACTACTGAAAAATAACAGGGAAACATTGCGACAAAATGAGAAATTGCTGATTTTGATGCGTCTATATGTGGGAAAGTGTTAAAAGTGGCACATGTACCTTGTATTATAATATAGATGTGGATATATTAATGATACAACACTTAGATTAGATACGCGTTCGCATTAATTGATACCTTTGGACAATTGATTGATAAATTGATCGGTGTTTTAGACCGTTCCAACAATATTTGGGCGAGTTCATATGGGATCCGAGAACAGCCCGAGTGCACTCCGAATCCATTTGAACGGTGATACTTTTAACCTTAGTGACGTCATTTTGACCTTTTGACCCGTATCCTAATAACCCACCTTAAGCCTGGGGTTACTAGCATTTCAAAATGGCGACCGACGATGTTACTACTAAGACGAGGAAACACCGTTCAGATGGAAAGCATAAGTGCGCATGTTTTCTAAATTTATATTTAGACATGACGTACAGTTCTCTATCCTAGAGAAGCCCATCCGAACTCGCCCTTTCAGTCATATCGCCGCGGTCCGTTGACATACCCTTGTGTTTCCTGGTTCCCTCTCACCAGTACTCCACACAACAGTATTTCAAAGCTTTGGCTGCTTTACCACAGGCTGGTAACCTGTTAGTGAAAGATGAACGATGCGTGTTGCATTGACGTTTGTCAAACGCCGGAAAGAAAATTGGCCGACCTGGGGTTCGAATAACCCCTGGATTGACAGCTCGTGTCGTTACCGAGCAGCGCATCTTTACACACAGTTCAGGGTCAAGTCAGTATTGTAAAGTAATAGTTGTAAAAAAAGGTTTTCAACATACACTTTTCTTTTCACATCCTAGGTTGTATTCATATTTGTTGCCGTTTCTATCTACTGATACTTTGCACACCTGTAATTATAAAATAAAAGAGCGGAAAATATGAGTTTAGCTTTTTCTCACATACATAAAATCTGCAACAGACGTCTTTTAAAACATCTAAGGTAAATATATGAAAATATAAAAATATAAATGAAAGTAGCCTGCTGCAGATGCGTCGAAACCAAATTTGACTGACATGTATGCAGTTTACCAACCTTAGACAAAATATGATTTTAGAATTCGTCCCTTAAGTCGAGCCATACATTTTTAAGAGAACAATGGACAGTAATTGTACAGGAGATTGACTTTTAGGTCATTGTTATGCATTGTTTGCACACCTGGTGTGTTTCTGATGAAATATACGATGGTGATTGTGAAATAACGAGACTAAAAATAGATCGGGTATCGGGACATGCGCACTTGTCATTTGAGATCTGGACGTTAAATGTTAAATGTATTGCTTTGCCATACATGTTTGACTGCGTGTTTCGGCTCGACTATACGACATACAAAAGGGATATATCGTGTCGTATGGATGTCTCATGTAAGCAATGTAGCAAAGGTTCGGTCGAATTTCTCCGCCATTATTTTCGAGGGTTCCAACAACATACCGCTAGAATATATTGGTAGAAGGCTGGAGACAAATCGTTGGTGATCTCGCCTGAAGGGTGCTGCTGAACACTTGCTCCATTGGTAAAGTTTTTTAAATATATACCTATGATGTCATTTAAAAGATTGCCGCCACGCATGCGCAGTCGTTATATGCAAATAGCAAAGTCAACACAATGACGCCCTCTCTTGTGTCAATCCTTATATGCAAATGAGATACTATTAATAGTTACTAGGTCAACTCAATGGCGCCCGTTTGTTTACAACCAAACCGACCCCTATATTACTTACGCTTATGTTTTTGATTTGTTTTTTAAATATTTTCATCACGTCTGGCGATTTAAAAATCTATCCGAGTCCGAGATTAACTAAATGGAACTTACCTCTGTTGGTTGTTTAAAAGAACCGTTTGACTAGCTAACGTTTGTAGAAGCAATGGTGTCAGGTCAAAGTAACTAGACTGTACCTACCTCATTTGATAGGCCACAATAACCCATTTCGTTACACGTGGATGTATCGTCCAGCTGGATGTGTTGACAGGTAAAACATTTCTTGTGGTACTTCTCCCTTTCTGGAAAGGAAATATTAGCGGCTGAACGTTGCGTTTTGCAAACAGTGAAGATTCTTTGACCACTTGTGTACATAGTTCGGTTGGCACATGTTCTGAACTGTTATACATGTACACCAGAGCAATTACGTCACAATGTTTCAAAGGAAAACTGCCAGGTTAGACAGACCGGAAGACCGAAGAAGCCGGATGCTTCAATGTAAAACATTTATATATTGAAAGGTACTCAATGGAAACCAACATTAGCGTAATTTATACCAGTGTAGAAAAACATCTTGTCGTGCATCCACACTAAAGGATCCTTATAGATACTGATATACATAATGGTCTTCAAATAATTCAAGACTAATTCGCGAACAGGGCACAGTCAGTGTGCAACGGTTGTAGCTAAAATTGGTAGTTTTTTACCAAGGTTAATCACCTCGCCATAAAGATTTTAAAAGCGTTAAATCATTTTTCTTGGTAAACAATGGAAATTTAGGTGCCGTTGCTCGTTCTGAGCATTAGCACCTAAATTTGCATTGTTTACAAAGGAGTCAAAATTGTCCCTAAACCAGGGTTTTCAAAATAGGTTTTTAGTTACAACCGTTTCACGCCAAGCCCTCGATATACCTAACGGTGTGTTTTCACAGAGCGTCGGTCATTTCATTCTTTGTTAACACACTTAGTTATTGCAAGAATCATTATGCAAATATTAACACATTTTGATGATGGAGTTTATCTTTTTTAACCTTTGAAATATATTTATAAAACAATAACAGTATATGGAGCAGTTCTGTTTTACGGGATTTGCATGTTCATTTGATTTATAGATTCATTTGCATACGCAACGCGGCGAATGGATATAATTATTTTCTTAAACAAAATGGTTACCGCGCATGCGCAGTTCATATCATCAAACTACCCCGTGTCCTTCTTACAGTTTTAAAAATCAACAAGATGTCGATGGATGCTACCCGAAGTAAAGCGAGGTCACAGGAATGGTGCTATAATAAACTACAATTTATATGTAGCAACAGGTAATTGCGGAGAAATAACCCGGACATGAATGGTTCTATATCATACTATATAGTAAATAAAAGGGCCATAATTATGTGAAAATATATTCAGCGGGACATGATGATAAATGTACATCTCCTCTTGTTAGTGAAGCTTCCCATTAAAGTATCATTGAATTCCGACTGGGGTTTAATGAGAAATAGTCCGGACACGACTGGTCCTATATCATACCATATGGAAATTAAAAGGGCCATAATTCAGTGAAAAATCATTTAACCAGAACATGGCGATAATATGCACATTTCCTCTTGTTAGTGAAGCTTCCCATATTGTATCATTGGATTTCGACTAGTGGTTGCTGACATAGCTATGACGTGAATAGTCGTATATCATACTATATAAGTATCATCGAGCCAGAATATGGTGATAATAAACGCACATCTCATATTGCTAGTGAACCCTCCCATATACTGACATTGAATTCAAGACGGTGGTTGATGAGACAAAGCCCGGACACCAATTCTCCTATGTTATATTATAATAGAAATTACAAGGGCAATAACTCTGTAAAACATAAAATCTAACTGGAATATAGTGACAATATGCACACCTCCTCTTGTTAGTTGAGCTTCACATAAAGTTTCATTGAATTCAGCTCCGTGGTTGCTGAAGAATTATCTTATGTCATATTATATAAAAAATAAAACCGCAATAACTCTGTAAACAATCATCGAACCGGAACATGGTGACAATATGCACATCTCATCTTGTTAGTGAAGCTTCCGATAAAAGTTCATTGAATTTAAGTGTGTAGTTGCTGAAAATATCCCGGTCAGAAGTGGGACGGAGAGACGTACGGACGCACGTCCCAGAATGTCACCCCTTGGTTGGTACATCCAACTGTTTTTCAACAAAAGACAGACCACTTAAAAAACAAAAAGATTTTAAGTGGTTACGGAATGAATCAAAGGATTATTTTGTCTTAGGCCACACCTCTAACCACATAAGACCCCAATCGTGTACACGGACGAACGGACGGACGGATGAAACGGCGCCTCCCGAATTTTTTCCCGGATGTTTTTAACAGGAATTTGGAAGAGGGAACAAATCTAGCCAGCGCAGGTTTGCATGGATCTACACTTGCCGCAAATGCCCTAGGATGTGCGATGCCCAGTGAAAGATTTAACTTACCAGGGTCAATAGCGCTACCTCCACATCCTTTCACATTGCACGTATCGTTGTAACAGCATTCTGTACAGAGTGAAATCTCATCAGAATATCTTTTTCCGGAATGTACCGGAACCTTTTCGGTAACTTCATTACTGCAGCTTATCAGTTTGCATTCCTGTAAAAAGAATAATTCTAACACCATTGACAATTTCTCTTCCATACGCAAAGAGGGATTTGAGCGAGATATAACTTGCACAAAATCTCTTTTCCACCCATTACCACTGACTGTGTTTCTAATTCCAACACGGTTAATGAATGTTCTATACCATAAAGCAGTTGTGGACATGTTCACTGAAACAACTCCAACAGCAGCAGCAACGTAAACATGTATTCCAAGTAGACAATGGATAAAATGGTCCAAAACATTTGTTTTCCTTTTTCCGCGTTGCCATTTTTTTAGCTGTAGTCATAATAAATTAATTTTTGTTGAATGTCATTGTTATATTATTTAACCATGTGTTAAAATTGTAATGTGAATAAAATGTCCATTGACTGTTTATAAAACTAATTTAAATTTACTGATTTCAAAAACTGATTTAATTTAACTGATTTCAAAATGCTTTGTTAGTTGAAAAAGATCCGTGAATATTGCCTAAACAAATACAATGGGTAGTAAAGATAGAATAGCCAACACGTGATTTTATCAAGGGAAGCAATGTCATGTCAGAATTCTACATAGTTCCCTCCTCAGTTGTAACCCCCCTCAGTTGTGCCCCTTTTTGTTATTACGCGTATTTGAATGCAAATAGAGTTTACGTTTAAGTGATATACCGGTTCTTATATCACTAAAAAAGTAAATTATATTTCCTTAGTATATACGATATCAAACCCACTTTAATTAACCCAGGGTATTTCGATATACGTATATAGGATCTGACGCGAGCGCATACAAAGTCTTCTCGAATTGACACTTAACACTTTGATATTCATCAGCAGGTATTCGATCTTCTGTCCAATCAAATCACGCGTGACAACCAACGCTTGGTTCTAAACAATCGGAACACTCGGCAATCCCCGATTTTCTATATCGGATGTTCATTATGGGTTATCTCCCCTGTTTTATACCTATCGGCTGTGTATCTGAGACGACACACATATATATATATATATATATATTTATTTATCACATGACAATTCTTGTATCCGAGTTAATATACCTATTACGTATTTCTTTATATATAACGTGTTTAATTAAGGATTGATTCTTCTTATTGTTCGTGCGTTCATGCAGTATGAACGCTCGGCCGCGATTTTGCAATTCCATAAAGCGCGATGCACTCATCTGCTGCATATTATGGTGGTGATAGTGTGCCCGTTGAAGAAGTCCAGCAAGTCTACAGTGGTGAGACTGAACCCTTTAACATTCCTGAAGTGGTCAGCACCGGTATACTACACATACTTCTATACACTCACACGTTATACTCCAAACGTGAGCTGATCAGCGGAATCTAGAAATCCATGCATCTGGAATCCTACAACTGTCGCCATATTCCGGATGATCGGGACACTGTGGATACGCAATCCTATCACAGTCCGCTGTACCGCATTGCAAACGGCTATGTATGGTCTCAGTCGTATCGTGTTCTGTAATTGTCGGGACTATGACAAGGGTATTCTTTACCGAATTTCCTATTAATTACGGGACTGTTCCGACACGGATTCGGCAAAGAAGGTTTGCATTCGGCAAGATGTGGACGCAATCGGCAAGAAAAAGCAATGACAAATTAATCTTGATCATGCCTGTAGCACAGGACACCGTCGAGACACCGTCCAGACAACACTGGGCATTGTTACGATTTTGATCCGATACAGCAGAATATGTCATTGGACTGATATCAACCAGACTCATCGGAATGTTACTCTGGTGTTCCTCTTTCAAACTGTTCGAAAATGATAACGAATGTCCTTTATTGATAAGTTTCATTTATGGAGTCCACTCCTAGTAGTTTCATTCACGCTCTTGATTAAATTTTCTCCAATATTAGTAGTTACTCATATGCTGCTTAGCTATCACTCAGGTGATCGATTCAGGGCCGAGTTTGCCCTCTGTTTTGGAGATGCAAAACTCTTTTGTACATTATCACATTGATTTTGGTTTAGGCATTTTTATATCAATCTGTTCATTTTTATACATTTTTTCTGTCAAAATAGTAGCTTGCAATCAATTTCATTTAACAAACACTAAAAGTAAAGTATAATACTGGAAATGAACAATCAGAAAATCATTCAAAACACAATTGTTTTGGTAGATTTCACACGTTTGCTGTTATCAGTGCAAACATTAAATAGATTGCATACTCTGAATACATAAGTTGGTTCAGTACAGTCAATATATAGGAAGACACTGTACTGTCATGAATGTTCATGGTGGGATTTCCGTAGAGCTATTGGGTAATATGATCAATGACACAAGTACCATGTGGACCGAATGATATATTCGGAGTAGGATCAATTAATTTTCACAATACCAACAAGCATTTATGATCTTGGAAATATTTCATGGCCTGATGCATCTTGTCTGTCATGGTGGGGATATTTTAAGATAAATATTAAAATATGCAATTCTGCAATTCTGCATCTTATCTTCAACGATCGCAATCCTACTTTCAGTACTTTGATTAAAGTATTTTATTTCGTAAATATTCTGTAGGATTTAATTGCAAGATAAGGGAAATAATAATTTCAACCGTCTGTAATTAATTAACTTACATGTATATCTCTGCAACCAGCCCTGAATAGAGTAGACGAAGGATTGTCCTCGAAAACGAACCTTTCAACGTAACACACCTAATTGAAATACAAAATCAGACAGCTGAATGGCTGAAATGTTACTAACAAAAGAGGACAGCTGTAAAGCGAACTGTCTCTACATATACAACGTTTCTAGAGTATTGACACAATAGCCTTAGAGAGTTAAACGTTATATGTGAGGATTTCAGATTCAGTGTAAACTAGGATGTCAACGGATAACTGGTTAACCGGGTAACCGTTTGTTATACGATTAACCGGTTCGTAATAAAAAATAACGAGTACTCGAAAAAGTAGATAAATATATACACCGTCGTGTTTCACCTTTAGTTCCTGTCAATTTGTCACACGTAAATGACTAGAGATTAATTATTCACACCTCAATCGAGAGTGTTTACATTACTGTGAAATACGTGCTAAAACACGGTTTTATCCGGTTAACCGATCTCAAGATCAAACGATTAATCGGGGTAATTAATATTGGTGACATCTCTAGTGTGAACAAAAGGCAGTTAATCAAGTTTATCGACATAACGTTTAGTGGCGCATAATTTTACACTTACGTTAGTTATATCATTCCATTACTAATAGTTATTTTGACAAAGATGCAATAAGCTGAAAATTACCTCCTCTGGTCCGCATTCCTCTATTTGAGAAGCGTCTTCCAGACCGTTGACATAGTCAATCTGACCATTTTGGTTCTTTGAACTGAGACAAGCCATTCCATACACATCTAGATGAACACAAACAAACACGGATCTTAATTCAGTACACAAAGAAGAAGAACATTAAGAATAACAAATAAAAAAAAACCACGAGGACGAGGAAGTAGTAGATTTAGTCGTAGAAGAACAACTGGGTGTTTGATGAAGAAGTAGTAGAAATAGTACTGGTATTATAATAACGATCATTTTTATTATTATTATTATCATTAAAATAAATATAATTTTAAGTTATATTACCCAAGAGTATGCAAATGAAGCGTCGTTATACAATGCATGTACATAGGATAATATGGATATATACACTGCTATATGAAATGATAGAGATTTACTGCTTTTCTTCATGGACAGGTGCTTTATCACCTTGTGGCATATCCAATAACGAATATTCGCGCACAAAGAGAAGATATGTGCATTTGGGTGGGAACTATGTGTGATACTATGATGAAAGAAATTACACTAAGTTCCTTAGACAGTTATAGGCATACACCAAATATAAGAAGAAGAAGAAGAAGAAGAAGAATAAGAAGAAGACAAATGAGAAGAAGAAGAAGAAGAAGAAGAAGAAGAAGAAGAAGAAGAAGAAGAAGAAGAAGAAGAAGAAGAAGAAGAAGAAGAAGAAGAAGAAGAAGAAGAAGAAGAAGAAGAAGAAGAAGAAGAAGAAGAAGAAGAAGAAGAAGAAGAAGAAGAAGAAGAAGAAGAAGAAGAAGAAGAAAAGGAAGAAAGAAGAACTATGATGATTGTATCAAATGCAACAACAATAACTTCGACTGTGACTATAATTCAACTTACGGTTGGCTGTCCCCCCCCCCCCCCCCCCCCTTCCCCCTTTGCGCTCAAGCTTGCAGTGTTAGCATAACGACTGACTGGCTGGTGTCAGAATGAATGGACCTGTACTACTGGGTACAATACAATTCCACCAACCTTACTTAGTGTTAAGTTATACTTTAATACTTAAAAGTGTATTTCATCATTAGTGTGTCTCTAATAAAAATGCCCCAAAAGATACTTTCTTATTGTATTGTACAAAGTATTGTTTTCAGCAAGGTACCTATGTATGTCAACTTTGCCGTGTACTTAAATACATTCAACATTTCATGTTTTACACACTATTAGGGAAACACAAAAATAATGAAATATGCGTTTAAGTATGTAAATATTGCTTAGCGCTAACTAAGGTTAATGTGATTGAACCCTGTTAACCCTTTCCCTCATACGACAATTCTGCAGCAGACGACTTTGAACATATTTTGTCAGATGGATAACCTATGACTTAAAGTGGAAAACATTGTGACAAAAGGAGAAATTGCACGTTCTGTGCAATTCCTTCTTTTGTCACTATGTTTTCAAAACACCGTCTGCTTTAACCCTTTCCCTCATACGACAATTCTGCAGCAGACGACTTTGAACTTATTTTGTCAAAACATAGGAAAACTCCATAATTGAATGGATAACCTATGACAAAAAGTGGAAAACATTGTGGCAAAAGGAGAAATTGCACGTTTTGTGCAATTTCTTCTTTTGTCACTATGTTTTCAAAAAGCCGTCTGCTGCAGAGGCGTCAGAAAGCGTCTATATGAGGGAAAGGGTTAACTCATCCAGGAAACGCCGTGATATAACTGTACATTTTTGAAAGCGGTGTAAAACACCAAACTATCAATCAATCAATCAATCAATCTTTTAAACAAACAATTAACGTGAAACAGATAGATTTTACCTTGCCAAAGGATTCCTGTCACAGCAAGATAAACAAAACCTGTAAAGTAAAGTCAATATGTTTTAGACAAAACGGGGTCTGTTATTTCCCTATGAAGTTGTTAGAGCTCGGAATTGTTTGTAGGGTTGCCGATCATAATAACTGAAAATGACCGACTCGTCCACAACAATTGCCGATCTCTTACGACTTCTGAATTAAGAAATATCAACGTCATACGGACATTACCGAACCAATCCATTATGGGTGTTCAACGTTAACTTTGAAGAGTATATAGGTAGTGGTTCGACTTTGTTTTGTACGATCTACCATGATCAGTTATTCCCTTGTTAGTTAGCGTCATATAAGCATGTTTCCGCTATTCTAAATTGTTACTTATAACTAGATTGTTAGGGGCGTAGCTCCCTTTAGGCACTGTAGGCACGTGCCTACACATTTTTTTCTCAAAATGCCCCCAAAATGCAGCTGCGGCGATACACATCTGCGTAATGTATCGACCAGATCAGCCTACGCTGTCCGCGCAGACTGATCCGGCCGACACATTCCGTCTTAGTGGGATAGATGTATAGAGTAGTTATTCCTGAAACAGAAAATCCACAGGATGCGAAAAGTGTCTATCCGGGTAGGCCTGTGTGGCATGCTTAGGCTGATCCGGGTCGATACTTTACGCCCACACTGTTGATTTTCTCACGAGACGGCCTACACATTGATTATTGCAAAGCTGCGCCCCTGATTGTAACAGCAACCAAAACACGAAAAAAATCAAAGCCTTTCACAACAGCTTCCTTCAACTAACAAAGTGTCTTTTTTTTAGGTGTAAGGATGGTATTATTCCAAATATTTGTCAATTAATAATAAACGAAATATTGATGGTAACATCAACATGGTCTAAACAGTTTTTGTTGCAATTCTCCTTGTAAGGTTTACCAAACATATGAGCCGTTGCACGAGAAAACCAACAATGTGGACTCTGCGTAAAGTATCGATCCGGATCAGCTTAAGCATGACGTGCAGGCTAACCCGGACAGACACTTTTCGCCCTCTGTGGATTTTCTGTTTCAGGAATCATTACTCTATACCTCTTTACACCTGAGACGGAATGTGTCGGCCTGGATTAGCCTGCGCGGACTGTGCAGGCTGATCTAGGTCGATACATTACGCAGGGTCCATAATATTGGTTTTCTCGTGGGACGGCTCATATAATATTGCCGTACGCTAATGTGTGTTGAGAGAACAAACCGAGAAACGACAGCTTGCCGTTGAAATAAGTTCGATCATTTTAAACAAGAAATATTGCGACATAGTTTTACATTAACCAAAGATTCGGCATTTATGTAGCTTGCCCAATTCAAAGCAATAGTATTAAACAAACCTTACCTAAAACGAAATGACCATCCATTACACCTTTTATAACACAATTTAATTTTAAATACCGATAAAGATTAACGGATATGAAAAAGGAGGGGTTCCCAGTACAGTGTGTCAAACGAGACATTCGAAAACCAACCCTCGTCTTCTAGCGACCAACGCGGTCGTTGATCAGCATACATTAACGCGCATTAAAAATCTTGTTCATCACTATATAGTCGTACATTCACCAAAGAAGCCTTTGAAAAATGGGGACGAACAAAATACCCGAATGTACAAGAAAGCGATAGGATAAAAATTGTAATTTATTTCGAAATATCGGAAGGTCATTTTTCGTGTGATGTGGTTCGACGTTTTAAGTCTGAAAGTCAGTTTTCTTGTCCTTAGTTTTACTATCTCTCAACACGAGCCTGTTCCTGCGAAAATGTACCAGTTGTCTTGGTTTGATAGTGTAGATTCAGATCATCGTGTACACCACCACAGTGTTATCAGGTCCTACACGAGCACTCACCAGAACAAAAATTGTGCAAGTGAGTTTGCGAAGGTTTCAAATCTTGACCAGGCTGTGCGAATGCTGAAGCTGGTCGAGATTTACGCTGTCCGCTAGGGTTCAGGTTGAACCTTTGTGCATGGGATGTTTCATGTAAGCTTGGATTCCACACGTATGTAAACGGTCACTACACGATATGAAATTTGAAAACAAATGCGATTAAAGTCCGTATACGTTGTTGGCGAGTTGGAGATCTTTACTTTTTATAAAGAATGATTTCGTTCTGTAATTACACAGTAGAATGTTAAAGTAAAAGCGTTTCTCATTTAACTCTTTCAGGGCCGAATTGTTTAAAGTTGACTCTTCCATGTTCAAAATAGGGCGTCTCCATTTCTCAAGTAATAAAAGTTTGGCCTATTTTGATAACTGAAAGGCAAACAATGCTGATTTCAGGTGAGACAGCTCGTTACGAGCTGACTCACCTGAATCAGTGTTGTTTGCAAACACCTCAATATTGCCATTGGCGCTGAAAGAGTTAAGCCATTCTCACATACAACTAATCTGAAGCAGACTACTTTAAAATCATCTCGGCAACCCCAATCCCTATAAATAAAAGAATGGTTAATGAATAGCGGAATAGCGTTGAAAATATTTTAACAAAAAGAGAAACTGTTCATAATGAGCAATTTCTCCTTTTGCCACAATGTTTTTAACAGTTGTCTGCTGCTAAGGCATCATAGTGCGTTTGTATGTGGGAAAGGATCAAAAGAGGTTCACTTGCTACACGATCTTATCTTTAAAAGAGCATGTCGAGACTTGGCGTGAAACGGTTGTAACTAACAATCGGTATTTGTTACCAAGGTTAATCACCTCGCCATAAAGTCTTTATAAGCGTTAAATCATTTTTCTTGGTAAACAATGGAAATTTAGGTGCCATTGCTCGTTCTGAGCAATGGCACCTAAATTTGCATTGTTTACAAAGGGGTCAAAATTGCCCCTAAATCAGGGTTTTCAAAATAGGTTTTTTAGTTACAACCGTTTCACGCCAAGCCCTCGATGTATGATATCTTGTGAAGTGGAAGTTCATAAAGTCTCGAGACCATCTATTCCGTATGATGGACTGGCAACCGTCCTGTTCTATATGTGTACGGGCATTGGCATTTATAACTGGGAACCATTATTTATTTCGGAATGAATATTATGTTTTGCTTCAAGTTCTAAACAATGTGATGTGATTGACCTAGAATACTGTTGCAGCCGACGTCTATTGAAAACGTTGTGGCAAAAGGAGAATTATTTCATTATAATCAATGTATCGTCACCTTTTGCCACAACGTTTTACAACTCTATTCAATAATCATACTTTTAATTTCTATAGAGTTTTCACAATTGTGTGTGTATTTTGAAAGTCGTCGGCTGAAGATTGTTCGTAGGAGGAAAAAGATTAACCCTTTCCCTCATACGACAATTCTGCAGCAGACGACTTTGAACGCAATTTGTCAAAACATAGCAAATCTCCATAATGTAATGGATAACCTATGACAAAAAGTGGAAAACATTGTGGCAAAGGGAGAAATTGCACGTTTTGTGCAATTTCTTACTTTGTCACTATGTTTTCAAAAAGCCGTCTGCTGCAGAGGCGTCAGAAAGCGTCTATATGAGGGAAACGGTTAACCCTTATCGTGTAGGTCAAGTTGAAAACGAAAACGTTACAATCGACCTTCTCGAAAAGTACTTTACGCATTGTTATCTTTCAATGGAAACTACTAACGTTAAACGTTCACAGTTTGTCCCTTTCCATCACACAGACGTATTTTGACGCATTATTATTTTTATTTTTTTCAAAAACATAAAAAAATCATAAAGAGCTATTCTCATTTAGCCAAAATGTTTTAAAGTACTATCTAAATAATTGTACCTTCATCAATAAAGACTTTTGCTACATGTGTTCAAAGTTGTCTGTCGCAGATGTGATAATTGTGGTGAAGGAGTTCAATTTGGGACCAATACACTCGCTTTTGACAATATCATTCAAACCGCAATTTCATTCTGGTTTAACCCATTTTCACACACAATAAAATCAGCCATAAACGACTTTGAAAATGTCTTGACATAATATGGAAAGTCTCTACAGATGAATGTGTAATTATGAAAAATAGTTGAAAACAATTGGACAAAAGGAGAAAGTGCTCTTCAAGTCTTATAGTGTTCATTTCAGAGCACAGTGCTATATACAGTTTCAGGCGGCTCGTGACTTTGTGTCCGATTGACCCTCTGGTGGTCTGACATGGTTTCAAATCACATTGACGTTCACCTATTGGGATCACATTTCTATGTTTAGTCAGAAAATGTGCGATTTGCGTCATTCGTCTTCCACCAATGGGCTAAGTCTACGTGGAAAAGCAGCCAGTTGATTGGTAAGATTGTTGTGTGGAGTACTTGTGTGAGAAAACCAGGAAACACATGAGTAGATGAACTGGCCGCCGTGATATGACTGAGAAATTGTTAAAAACGGCGTTAAACCCCAATCAATCAATCAACATTAGTCAGAAAATGCATTACGGTCTATATAACATTAAGGTAAACAATAAAGACCCTTTGCAGATGCACTATTAACTGTACGCAGATACAATAAAACAGTACGAAGATGCAATTAAATTGTACGCGGGTGCACTAAAAACCGTACTCAGATGCAATAAAACTGTACGCAGATACAATTAAATTGTACGCGGGTGCACTAAAAACCGTACTCAGATGCAATAAAACTGTACGCAGATACAATAAAACTGTACGCAGATACCATAAACCTGTACGCAGATACAATAAAACCGTACGCAGATACAATAAAACTGTATTCAGATGCAATAAAAGGGTACGAAGATACAATAAAACCCTGTACGCATATGCAATAAAACCGTACACAGATACAATAAAACTGAACGCAGATACAATACAACTGTACGCAGATACAATAAAACTGTACGCAGATACAATAAAACTGTACGCAGATACAATAAAACTGTACGCAGATGCAATAAAACCTGTACGCAGATACAATAAAACCGTAATCAGATACAATAAAACTGTACGCAGATACAATACAACTGTACGCAGATACAATAAAACTGTACGCAGATACAATAAAACTGTACGCAGATACCATAAACCTGTACGCAGATACAATAAAACCGTACGCAGATACAATAAAACTGTATTCAGATGCAATAAAAGGGTACGAAGATACAATAAAACCCTGTACGCATATGCAATAAAACCGTACACAGATACAATAAAACTGTACGCAGATACAATACAACTGTACGCAGATACAATAAAACTGTACGCAGATACAATAAAACTGTACGCAGATACAATAAAACTGTACGCAGATGCAATAAAACCTGTACGCAGATACAATAAAACCGTAATCAGATACAATAAAACTGTACGCAGATACAATACAACTGTACGCAGATACAATAAAACTGTACGCAGATACAATAAAACTGTACGCAGATAAAATAAACCTGTACGCAGATGCAATAAAACCCTGTACGTAGATGCAATGAAACCGTACGAAGATACAATAAAACCCTGTATGCAGATGCAATAAAACCGTACACAGATACAATACAACTGTACTCAGATGCAATAAAACCGTACGAAGATACAATAAAACCCTGTACGCAGATGCAGTTTTATTGCATCTGCGTACAGGGTTTTATTGTATCTTCGTACGGTTTTATTGCATCTGAGTACAGTGGTATTGTATCTGTGTACAATTTTATTGCATCTGCGTACAGTTTTATTATATCTGCGTACAGGTTTATTATATCTGCGTACAGTTGTATTGTATCTGCGTACAGTTTTATTGGATCTGAGTACGGTTTTATTGTAACTGCGGATGCAATAAAACCGTACGCAGATACAATAAAACTGTACGCATATGCAATACAATCTGTACGCAGATACAATAAAACTGTACGCAGATGCAATAAAACCTGTACGCAGATACAATAAACCTGTACGCAGATACAATAAAACTGTACGCAGATGCAATAAAAATGTACGCAGATGCAATAAAACTGTACGCAGATACAATACAACTGTACGCAGATACAATAAAACTGTACGCAGATACAATAAAACTGTACGCAGATAAAATAAACCTGTATGTAGATGCAATAAAACCGTACGAAGATACAATAAAACCCTGTATGCAGATGCAATAAAACCGTACACAGATACAATACAACTGTACTCAGATGCAATAAAACCGTACGAAGATACAATAAAACCCTGTACGCATATGCAATAAAACTGTACGCAGATACAACAAAACTGTACGCAGATGCAATACAATCTGTACGCAGATACAATAAATATGTACGCAGATGCAATAAAACCTGTACGCAGATACAATAAACCTGTACGCAGATATAATAAAACTGTACGCAGATGCAATAAAACTGTACGCAGATACAATAAACCTGTACTCAGAAGTAATAAAACCGTACGAAGATACAATAAAACCCTGTACGCAGATGCAATAAAACTGTACGCAGATACAATACAACTGTACGCATATGCAATACAATCTGTACGTAGATACAATAAAACTGTACGCAGATACATTAAAACTATGTACGCAGATGCAATACAACCGTACGAAGATACAATAAAACCATGTACGCAAATACAATAAAAGCCTGTACGCAGATACAATAAACCTGTACGCAGATACAATAAACCTGTACGCAGATGCAATAAAACCGTACTCAGATGCAATAAAACCCTGTACACAGATACAATAAATATGTACGCAGATACAATAACACCTGTACGAAGATGCAATAAAACTGTACGAAGATACAATAAAACTGTACGAAGATGCAATAAAGCTGTTCGCAGATACAATAAAACTGTACGCAGATACAATAAAACTGTACACAGATACAATAACACCGTACTCAGATACAATAAAACCCTGTTCGCAGATACAATAAAACTGTACGCAGATACAATGAAACTGTACACAGATACAATAAAACTGTACACAAAAACTGTACGCAGATACAATAAAACTGTACACAGATACAATAACACTGTACAATAAAACTGTACGCAGATACAATAAAACCTGTACGCAGATACAATAAAACTGTACGAAGATGCAATAAAACTGTACGAAGATGCAATCAAAACTGTACACAGATACAATAAAACTGTATGAAGATGCAATAAAACCTGTACGCAGATTCAATCAAATATGTACGCAGATGCAATAAAACCTATACACAGATGCAATAAAATTCCATATTGTCTTATGCTACTGATATATTTTGTCCTGGTTTTCAACGCTTTTTACCTGAAAATGGCAAATATCTTTGAACCATTGAGTATAAAAAAATATAATGCCTGCACTGAACTAATTCTTTCTCTCTCTCTCTCTCTCTCTCTCTCTCTCTCTTACATTTACGTCACTCTCCGGAATTACCCCCCCTTGTCAACGTAGCCGCCATTTGCACGACAGGTAAAACAGGTGAAAAATGTATCTGTTTACTTCAAGCGTTGTGATCGCACTGACTGCATTTACAGTGTATTTCACACAAAAGATGATGGAGCCCAAGCTTTTACCGATTGTTGAAGGATATTTCCAACCAGAGTTCATGTCTGTTGCTAATTCTTTGAGGTAAGATTGAAAACGAAACTGGATCTGTTTCGCTTGTAGTGCCATTCGTCCTAAGTTATTTCGCCACAGTCGGTTACCGTATTAAACGTTGGATTTTTGCAAATCATTACTTAGTACAGCCAAATCCCTAAATAGAATATGACTCAGTATGGCTTAATTTTCAGAAATCACAGACTCTTTCTGAACTTTAGTCCGACATGGAAAGACATCGCATATGCTCATTTTTCATTTTGTAATTATTCTGCATATGCGGGTTGCCCAATAAATGGACAGATGATAAAACGAGCAAGCGAAGGTCTAAATTATTTGGACTATCTGGACTTGAACTTTTCCCGGTTTGTCTCCTCTGCTGCAGAAGACTTTCACAGAAAAATATAGAACATGCTCACCATAAAAACTGAGTATCACAGTTATACCTCCGATTTCAAGTCTCTCATGAGTGGGCACTATCAACTAATTATTTGTATTCTTACTAATTGTTTAAATTTTAGATCCTTCAGGGGACTAGATAAAGGGGAGTAAACAGGTCTTTTCCGAAATATGTCTCGCCTATTACTTAACCAAACTCTATGTTGCGGGTACTCAAAAGAATTGTCTCAGTGAGACAATTCTTTTGAGTACCCGCAACATAGAGTGAGACAATTCTTTTGAGTACCCACAACATAGGGTTAGAGAGTAAAATAAGGATTTTAGAACATGAAAAACGCTCCTTATGACATCTAGAGCTCTGTCCTTAACCTTCCACTGGTTATATACACTTTTTGATGCTTCTAAGCAGATGTCGCGGCACTACGGACATGGTGGAGTGCCCTTGGGCAAGGCACATTTTCTAGCCTAGTACTGGTTTGTTTACCCAGGGATCATGAATAATTAAATTTAATTGCGCGCTAAATGACCTTAGCTGTCGATGCGCCATAAAACAATATACATTCATTCTAAGCAGATGACTTTTGAAAAAATGTAATCATTGTAGATCTAATGAAGAATGAATAATTCACTCCTTTTTCCACACTGTGTTCTTGGTATTTGAGATTTAATACCGAGCATCCTGAGTTCCACCAGTTGCTGGCAGAGATCATGGTTTGTTATCAACAAAAAATGGCAAATAACTCGAACAAAAAACAACTGTAGTTTTAACCCTTTCAACAAAATTGCAGCAGAAGACTTTGAAATTATCTTGGTAAAATGTTTGAAAAACCTCAAAATTACTGAAAAGAGTTGAAAATACTGTTGCAAAAGGAGAAATAGCTCATTATGACCAATTTTTTATTCCAATAAAATTTTCAAAACATGTCTGCTGCAGAGATGTCAGAAAATATCTACATGTGGTAATGGTTATATTTACAGAGACAACATGGAGAGTGGGAGAGAAAGAGGTGCAGCGTTAGCAGTGTACCATGATGGAGAGGTCATCATTGATATGTGGGCGGGGTACGCCGACCCCGACAGTCTAACTCGATGGAGGAACGGCACCACAACACTCGCATTTGATTGTACAAAAGCTGTGGCGGCAGTTTTGGTAGCCAAGATGGTTGACAGGTATTTATGGACTGAGTCTAAGCTCTATATAAGAAGCTTATTATGACCTACAATTCCTATGTTGTTGGTCTTCAAAAGGATTGACTCAAATAAGACAATTCTAATCAGTACCACTACATAGGGTTTTAAGGGTTTTAACCCTTTCCCTCATTAAGACGCTTTTTGACGCCTCTGCCGCAGATGGCTTTTTGAAAACATAGTGACAAAAGAAGAAATTGCTCAAAACGAGCAATTTCTCCTTTTGTCACAATGTTTTCCACTTTTATTCATAGGTTATCCATTCAATTATAGAGATTTTCTATTTGGTGACAAAATATGTTAAAAGTTGTCTGCTGCAGAATTGTCGTATGAGGGAAAGTCCAATGCTGCAGATTCATTGTGCATGGGGAAAGGTTAAACAATCATTTTTAGAAACAGAACGGCTTTCAAGCCCTATAAGGCAGGGCAGGCCAACGCATTAGAATCACTAATCTGTCTGTCTGTCCATTGTCAGATAATACATTCGGTTCTGTCAACAATAAGAGGAGTAAGGAGGAGTAATAGGTATTTTCCTAGCAATATCTTTTGAGTACCCACAGCATAGTGTATGATGGTAAAATAAGGATTTGGATGTGAAGCACATTCTGTTCTGTCAAACATACCCACAGCATAGTGTGTGCCCATGTCAAATAAGGATTTGTGGATGTGAAATACAGTCAAACATTTGTTTAACCCTTTCCCTCATACAACAATTCTGCAGCAGACGACTTTGGACAAATTTTGTTTAAAAATAGAAAATCTCTGTAATTGATTGGATAACCTATGACTAAAAGTGGAAAACATTGTGGCAAAAGGAGAAATTGCTTGTTTTGAGCAATTTCTTCTTTTGTCACTATGTTTTCAAAAAGCCGTCTGCTGAAGAGGCGTCAGAAAGCATCTATATGAGGGAAAGGGAGACCACCCATGGGAAGTGAACATGCAATCTGTTCTTTGTTCAGAGGTGGTCTGTAACTGCAGGGTCATATATATACAGTAAATGAGTGTTTAGGAAACTAAAAGCATGGTCGCTATAGACAGGGAAGCGCTATTCCAAGCTGCTCTATAGCACAGGTTCAACTACACTTTTCTTATCTCTTCTATATCTCTGAAATATTTTCTCTTTTGTAGAGCTATGATAACAAATTCAGATGGTAGCAACAAGGGCTATCAATCTAAGGATTGTGAGCTTAAACGGCCGCTCATTCGTTTCAATGATTGATCAAACTAATTTTGACTAGTGTCATTAAAATGGCCAGTTGCCTGGGAACGATGTTGTATTGATAATTGGTGCGAGAAAGCTAAGATACACAGACAGTGTATTGGCCATCATGATATTATTGAAACTGTTGAAAATGGCATTAAGCCCCAATCAATGAATCAATCAGATGCCTTTGTTTTGCGTTTAATTTCAGAGGAGTTTTAAACTATAGTGCACCTATATCCCAGTACTGGCCACAGTTTGGAAAACAGGGGAAGGAGGAGATAACTTTGGAACAACTGTTAAGTCATCAGGTATTTATTAACCCTTTCCCTCACTTAGACGCTTTTTGATGCCTCTGCAGCAGATGGCTTTTTGAAAACGAGCAATTTCTACTTTTGCCACAATGTTTTCTACTTTTAGTCATAGGTTATCCATTCAATTATAGAGATTTTCTATTTTTTGACAAAATATGATGAAAGTTGTCTGCTGCAGAATTGTCGTATTCATGAGGGAGAGGGTTAACTAACAATGTAGACCGGATCCTGACCTTTGTGCAACGTTGTATGTTAATATGATTTCAGTTTTATACGCCCGTTTTGAAAAAAACGGATCGTATTATAGTTTTACCTGCAGCGTACGGGCGGGCGGGTGGACGGGCTGGCGGGCGGCATCCAGTATGTTGTCAGCTCAATAACATTAGAAGCCTTTGTCCAATCATCACCAAATTTGGTCAGCATGTGTATTGGGATAATATCTCGGACAAGTTTTATAACTAGCCATATCGCTTTTGTCAATCGAGAGTTATTGCCCTTTAATTATAGAAATTACCCAAAATTGGTCTTGTCAGCTCAATGACTTTAGAAGCCTTTGTCAAATCATCACCAAATTTGGTCAGAATGTGTATTGGCATAATATCTCGGACAAGTTTGATAACTAGCCATATCGCTTTTGTCAATCAAGAGTTATCGCCCTTTAACCCTTTCCCTCATACGACAATTCTGCAGCAGACGACTTTGAACGTATTTGGTCAAAACATAGAAAATCTCCATAATTGAATGGATAACCTGAACAAAAGTGGAAAACAGTGTGTAAAAGGAGAAATTGCACGTTTTGTGCAATTTCTTCTTTTGTCACTATGTTTTCAAAAAGCCATCTGCTGCAGAGGCATCAGAAGGTGTCTATGTGAGGGAAAGGGTTAATTATAAAAATTACCTAAAATTGGTCTTGTCAGCTCAATAACTTGAGAAGCCTTTGTCTAATCATCACCAAATTTGGTCAGAATGTGTATTGGCATAATATCTCAGACAAGTTCGATAACTAGCCATATCGCTTGAGTCAATCGAGAGTTATCTCCCTTTAATTATAGAATTTTCCCAAAATTGGTCTTGTCAGCTCAATAACTTTAGAAGCCTTTGTCCAATTATCACCAAATTTGGTCAGAATGTGTATTGGCATAATATTTCGGACAAGTCCGATAACTAGCCATATCGCTGAAGTCAATCAAGAGTTATTGCCCTTTAATTATAGAAATTACCTAAAATTGGTCTTGTCAGCTCAATGACTTTAGAAGCCTTTGTCCAATTATCACCAAATTTGGTCAGAATGTGTATTGGCAGAATATCTCGGACAAGTTTGATAACTAGCCATATCGCTTTTGTCAATCAAGACTTATCGCCCTTTAACCCTTTCCCTCATACGACAATTCTGCAGCAGACGACTTTGAACGTATTTGGTCAAAACATAGAAAATCTCCATAATTGAATGGATAACCTGAACAAAAGTGGAAAACAGTGTGTTAAAGGAGAAAATGCACGTTTTGTGGCGTCTATATGAGGGAAAGGGTTAATTATAGAAATTACCTAAAATTGGTCTTGTCAGCTCAATAACTTGAGAAGCCTTTGTCTAATCATCACCAAATTTGGTCAGAATGTGTATTGGCATAATATCTCAGACAAGTTTGATAACTAGCCATATCGCTTGAGTCAATCGAGAGTTATCGCCCTTTAATTATAGAATTTTCCCAAAATTGGTCTTGTCAGCTCAATAACTTTAGAAGCCTTTGTCCAATTATCACCAAATTTGGTCAGAATGTGTATTGGCATAATATTTCGGACAAGTCCGATAACTAGCCATATCGCTGAAGTCAATCAAGAGTTATTGCCCTTTAATTATAGAAATTACCTAAAATTGGTCTTGTCAGCTCAATAACTTTAGAAGCCTTTGTCCAATCATCACCAAATTTGGTCAGAATGTGTATTGGCATAATATTTCGGACAAGTTCGATAACTAGCCATATCGCTGAAGTCAATCAAGAGTTATTGCCCTTTAATTATAGAAATTACCTAAAATTGGTCTTGTCAGCTCAATAACTTTAGAAGCCTTTGTCCAATCATCACCAAATTTGGTCAGAATGTTAATTGGCATAATATCTCGGACAAGTTCGATAACTAGCCATATCGCTTTAGTCATGGAGAGTTATTGCCCTTTAATTATAGAAATTACCTAAAATTAGTCTTGTCAGCTCAATAACTGTAGAAGCCTTTGTCAGAATATCTTAGTCAGGTTTGATAACTTAGAACGTTATCTTAGTCACTACACAATTATGTCCCTTGAAAAGGCCAAAACTGTACTAGCAGTGTCCGCTCTCTAAGTTTGGCTGATGTACAACCAATTATCACTATACTTGGTCTCAAAAAAAACAGGACAGGCGTATTTTGTGACATTTGGCGCTCTTGTTCATTATATTTATAGCCCATGAAGGGGCATTTATTTTGATGCCTCAGCCGCCCAAAATCTTTTGAAAATATTGTGGCAAATGAAGAAACTGCTCATGATGAGCAATTTTTCCACTCTACACAATGTTTTCAACTCATTTAAGTAATTAAACCTTTCTTAATAATGCTTTTTAATTATGTTGCCTTTATGTTTTCAAAAAATAATATGCTGCTGATTTGTTGCATGTGGGAAAGGGTTAAACTGTGTGACATTTACCTCCCCCCCCCCCCCCCCCCCCCCCTCTTTTTATTTTTTTAAAATGAATCACAAATTTGAAGAAGTGAAGAGGCAACCGTATACATGTATGACATTAAAAACCAATATATCAATCAACTTTTTTTAGCTCACCTGTGCACGAAGTGCTCAAGGTGAGTTATTGTGATCGCCCTATGTCCGGCGTCCATCGTCCGTCGTCCGTCAACATTTTCTCCTCTGTAACCGGTGGGTCAACTGGGATGAAACTTCACAGAAAGCATCCTCTCAATGTCCTCACCAGAATTCCTTAAAATTTTCGGGATCCATGCAGAATTCTGGTTTCCATGGCAACGAAATGAAAAAACTTCAAAATTCTTAAAAAATCTTCTCCTCCGAAAGTGTCAGGCCGATTTTCAAATAATTTTGTAGAAATGTTCCTCGGGTGACCCTCTATCAGATTCCTTCAAGCCATGTTGATTGGTCGAAAAACATGGTCGCCAGGGGGGGCGGGGCTATTTTTCCTTATATGGCTATAGTGCAAATCTTCTTCTCAAAAAGTGTCAGGCCGATTTTCAAATAAATTTGTAGAAATGTTCCTTGGGTGACCCTCTATCAGATTCCTTCAAGCCATGTTGATTGGTCAAAAACATGGCCGCCAGGGGGCGGGGCTATTTTGCCTTTTATGGTTAAAGTGCAAACTTAAAAAATCTTCAACATCTTCTCCTCAGTAACCGGTGGGTCAATTAGGATGAAACTTCACAGAAAGCATCCTCTCAATGACCTCACCAGAATTCCTTCAAATTTTTGGGATCCATGCAGAATTCTGGTTTCCATGGCAACGAAACGAAAAAAAAACTTCAAAATTCTACTTCTCCCTAACTGGTTGGCAGATTTTGAACTTATTTTGTAGAAATGTTCCTTGGGTGACTCTCTATCAGATTCCTTGAAGCCATGTTGATTGGTCGAAAAACATGGCCGCCAGGGGGGCGGGGCTTTTTTGCCTTATATGGCTATAGTAAAAACTTAAAAAATCTTCTCCTCCAAAAGTGTCAGGCCGATTTTCAAATAATTTTGTAGAAATATTCCTTGGATGACCCGCTATCAGATTCCTTTAAGCCATGTTGATTGGTCGAAAATCATGGCCGCCAGGGGGGGCGGGGCTTTTTTGCCTTATATAGCTATAGTGCAAACTTAAAAAATCTTCTCCTCCAAAAGTGTCGGGCCGATTTTCAAATAATTTTGTAGAAATGTTCCTTGGATGACCCTCTATCAGATTCCTTCAAGCCATGTTAATTGGTCAAAAAACATGGCCGCCAGGGGGGCGGGGCTATTTTGCCTTTTATTGCTATAGTGAAAACTTAAAAAATCTTCTCCTTCAAAAGTGTCAGGCCGATTTTCAAATAATTTTGTAGAAATGTTCCTAGGGTGACCCTCTATCAGATTCCTTAAAGCCAAGTTGATTGGTTGGAAACTATGCCCGCCAGATGGCGGGGCTTATATAGCTAAAGTGAAAAAAAAAATCAGGTGAGCGATTCCAGGGCCATCATGGCCCTCTTGTTTAAATTTCAGGCTGGACTTCCATATTTACAAGAGTCAATATCTCTGAGAGATTTACAACAAACAGATAGTAAAAATGTGGACAGATTGTTAGTGAGCCAAACACCTGTATGGAAACCAGGTATGTTGCTTGATGAAATGAGGTTTTTCCGATCTTTCAACACTTTTTCAGTCAAATCATTTTGGCCGGTCACCCACTCAAAGTATTTCCTGGCTTTCTCACACCAGTAATCCACACAACAGTCATTTTGTCTTCTTGGTGTCTTGGAAGCTCTAATTATACCACCAGATACGTAGTATATGGGGGCTATATAGGAGTCACGCTTGTCGGTTTGTTGGTTTGTTGGTCGGTCGGTCCGTTGGTCTGGACATTTCTTGTGAACACTATTTCTCAGCAACCCTTGGTTAGAATTCAATATAACTTCACAAGAATGATTGATACCAAGCCTAGTTGTGCATATTGTCAGCGTGTTGCACTGGAATTATTTTTAAATGAGTTATGGCCCCCTGAATTTCTCATACATAGATGGTCTGTAGCCATTTCTTGTGAACACTATTTCTCAGCAACCCTTGGTCAGAATTCAATATAACTTCACAAGAATGATTGATACCAAGCCTAGTTGTGCATATTGTCGGCGTGTTGCACTGGAATTATTTTTAAATGAGTTATGGCCCCTTGAATTTCTCATACATATGTATATTGTCAGGCACCAGCTGGGGGTATTCATCACCTTCAGTGATATTTCTAGTTATAATAGCTTTCGTTCATTAATTAGTGCACACTACTGATGAAATGACCATTGGAAAAAGTGCAGGTTTCATTTCAGCAGTCATGCAAGTGAAAGAGTCTGAAAATAGCATAAAAACAGTCATTTATTTAGTTAACTGTTACCAAAACACAATTAAACATCTTAAAAAATTAACATTTAATATATATTCCTACAACTTTGTATAATATTATGACAACAATGTATGTATGTATATTTTGTATGATGGGCCGGCCGGTGGCCTTTATGTACAAACAAAATATATTGTATTGTATAGTCTTTATAAGAATTGATTATTTTGAGTTGATACAACATAGGATTTGGATAAGGTATAGTCCGGAAAAGACCAGTTCACTACCATCTTCTAGACCTCTGCATTGTGATAATTTCCTGCCAATAACAAACTTGTGCTGACATAATAACCTTTGCCCACATACACCAAATCTGCAGCTGACAACTTTGAAAACATTTAGAAACAAAAGTATGAAAACTCTCTATAAATGAAAGAACAAATATTGAATAAAGTTGAAATCATTGTGGCAAAAGAAGAAATTGCTCATCATGAGCAATTTCTCCGTTTGTCACAATGTTTTCAAAAGTCGTATGCTGCAGAGGCACCAGAAAGTGTCTGTATGTGGGAAGGATTAAACTCCATCTGTTTCTTTGCAGGATCCAAATTTGGCTACCACAGTTTTACCTATGGTCTTTACTTGGACAAACTCGTACATGAAATAGATCCAGCTAAACGAGACATTGCCAAAATATTTGAAGAAGAAATAGTTACTAAATATGGTATGTTATTCCCTCCCCACTTCCTGCCACATTTAAAGGCATGTTCAGCAGACAAATGTTTAAAACATTGTGACATAAGAGCAAATTGCTTTCTGTTCAATAATTATGTCCCCCACCCCCTTCAAAGAAGTGGAGGTATATTGCTTTGTACATGTCAGTCGGTCCGTGGGTAGACCAAAGCTTGTTTGATTGATAACTGGGTAATGCTTTGACACAAAGTACTCAGACTTGGCAGGCAATTGGGAATGACCCATAAATGACCCCTATTGATTTTAATGTCATCCATGCAATGGTCAAGGTCACGGCAACCTTTAACACAAAAAGGGGGCCATAATGTTTGACATAATGTTTGTTATACTTTCATTTGCAGACATTTCTCATATTTTCCACAAAAAAAATCAAAGTAGGAAAGGGTTATATCATTTTGTTAATGAATTTGTTATGTCCATTGTCTTGGCAGGTTGACACCTAGGGATTACATCTCTGTTGTCATAGTGTCATGCATATGGTACTCTTATAGGTTACAATGAATAGTCCTGCTTGTCTGCCTTTTTATCATTGTCTTGTGTATGTGACTCCACCTACAGTATTCCGGGGATTTCAATGAAACTTCATACTGATGATAACTATGAAATGAAGAAGTGCATTACACATTCCAAGTCTAGGTCAGATACAATCTCATATAAACCAGACCTAAACTTCACTGCAGTAGCAATTGTTGGCACATATTATGAAGGCTTGAAATAGGTTCTCTTTGTCTTCCAATCAAATTGTCCCCTTCAAAATGATTAGGTATCAACAGTGGCGATATTAACCCATATAACCCTTTCCCACATATAGACGCTTTCTGATGCCTCTGCAGCAGAAGCTTTTTGAAAACATAGTGACAAAAGTAGAAATTGCTCAAAACGAGCAATTTCTCCTTTTGACACAATGTTTTCTACTTTTAGTCATAGGTTATCCATTCAGTTATAGAGAATTACTATTATTTGACAGAATATGTTCAAAGTCGTCTGCTGCAGAATTGTCATATGAGGGAAAGGGATAAAGAAGCGTTGATAGCCAAGTTTTCTGATTTAATGAAATTTAAATTGTATAGGATCAATTTTGACTCAATATTTTATGCAGTGTCATCAGAACTAATATAGTTACGTACCACATAGTATTTTTGTCTGGTTTTCGGATAAGGTCAGAAAAGGCACGCCAGAGTTATGGGTCCTTAATCTTACGAAAAGCTCTTGTTTACTAGAAATATCGTTCTAAATGCAAGTCCAACAGTTTTCGACCGTTTAACAACGTTTCTTTCTAGGAAAGGAAAAAGTAAGGAGAAATTGCTCATAATATTTTCTTACCCTAAAATGTTTTTTACTCTATTCTAAAATAAACTATCATTAATAAAGAGTTTCCATATGTATGCTGAGATGCTTTAAAAGTTGTCTGCTGTAGATTCCTTCTATATGAGAAAGATAATTAGATCCCTATAATAAAATTTCATTTCAGGAATTGAGTTTTCACTCAATGTAAAGAATGAAGACTTTTACAAAACAGCCAGACTTGCTTCTGTTCCCATAGCAACTAGACTAGTACAACTTTTTACATCCCCAACCTATCTAAAACAGTTTTTAACATCGATTTTTGATTCACAGTCTATTTTCAGTAAGACTGTGAATACTGTAAAGGAATTGGCAATGGTAAGAGGTTTTTTATTTTTGTGAGTTAACACTTATTCTTATTCATCAAATCTGCAGCAGATGACTTTGAAAACATTTAGGCAAAAATATGGAAAATCTTTTTAAATGAAAATATAATCAGGGACGTAGATAAGATCTACGTCCCTGATATCATGAGCAATTTCTCCATTTACCACATTGGTTCCAAAAGTGTTCTACTGTGGATGCGTCAAAATGAGTGTGCAGGTGGTAAGGGATTAACTAAGCAAACAACTTTTCGCTATTTACCTTGAAACCTAGTTATCCGCGATGGTTGCAATGTTAGTACAATGATTTGAAACAGAGTGTCCCACGTTCAATCCCCAGATGAGGCAGTTATTGTGGAGTGCCCTTGAACAAGGAACATTTCCTTGTTTAGCACTGGTTCATTAACCCAGGGTTAATGAATAAGTTTGCTGTTGCTGTAATACAACTGAAATATGTTGAAAACGGTGTTAAACAACTATAAAAACAAACCTTATAACGTAAGATATTCCAAATCTCCCTGAAATTGACAGGGAAGCATTAAAGTCAGATGTGTATCTCGGTTACTATTCAGGAGTGAAATTCTTCTCCCAGCCACAAATTTAATTGCAAAAACTATTTTTTAGCAAAATGATGTTGATGCAGCTTAGACTGGCATATAGGCAGGTACACATCTGATAGTAACCATATTTTCTGTTTGTGGCATGTGTGTGTTTGTCTGTCAATCAAGGCTATTTATCCTTATCTATGGGCTGAAATTCATTGAGGTTTTATCAGAAGCTTCAGTATCAAGAGATGTGCATGTTATAATCTTGTTGAGATTAAGGCATTTTTTTAAGGGAATGATAGACCCCGTAATTTTGTGTGGATTTTTTTTGAAGTTGTCTGCTTCAGATGACTTTTTGAAAATATTCTGACAAAAGGAGAGCATGAGCCTTTTCTCCTTCATATCTAGACATCTGCTCTATTCGATAAGTTAACCCTTGCCCACATACAGCAAATCTGCTGCAGACGATTTTGCAGAAGAGTTGAAAACATTATGGCAAAAGAAGAAAATCTATTGCTGCAAAGTAGTCACATGTGAGAGGGTTATAAATGAATGTTTTCTATTTCCAGTCTTACACAGCTTTAAACAATCCAGAACTAAGGGAAATAACTCTGTCATCCTATATGGGAACTGGGACAGCAAGGGGTCTTGCTAAAATGTTCAGGTTAGTAAATCTTAACACTTTCCCACTGACAACAAATCGGTTGCAGACCACTTTTGTACGCAGGAAAATGTCTATAAGTGCAAGTATAATTATTGAAAGGAGTCAAAGACATTGTGGAAAAAACGAGTAATGGCTCTTTATTAATATATTTGGGAAAGGGGTTTATAACGATTCAGATTAACTCTTTCAGCGCCAAAGGCAATATTGAGGTTTTTGCAAATGTAACCAAGGTACATGTAGAGAGTATTTTTCCTACATGTACACTGCTCATGCATAATTAGCTGGCTGGGCTTGTGTGATTACAATGAGAATCAGTGAATGTTAGTGAGCAGATATCACCTAACATATCCCAGCATGCACTCTAACAATCCCTCTTTTCCCGCTCTTCTTCATACACTTAGACATTCTTATGTTAATTCCGAAAGGACGAGGAATGATATGTAGAGAGCTTTACTTTTCTCTATTTCTCTATGAAACTCGATTATCCTGGTACGTGTCTTTTCTACTACTTTTGTTATATATGTTTATATTCGCTTGCTCCTTTTCTGTTAATGATAATTGTATTTAGAATTCAACTTGTTATATCCATCACTTTATTCATTCTATATTTCATTACAGACTCCATTTGTATATTAACAACACGACAGTAAAATTATACAACCCACCAAGGAGTATTAGTCTTAAATCCCCTGGACCTGGGTTACACAAACAATACTGATTCAGGTGAGTCAGCTCGTGACAAGCTGTCTCACCTGAAATCAGCATTGTTTGCCTTTAAGTTATCAAAATAGTCCAACCTTGTATTACATGAGAATCGGAGACGTCCGATTTTGAACACGGAAGAGTCTACTTTAAACAATTCGGCGCTGAAAGAGTTAAACAAAAACATTTTTACATGCTAACCATATTGCCTTCTTGACGAGGATGATGAGTTGAGCCTAACCACTGGAAATGGTACAAGTTGGCTTTTGTGAATCTGTTGATCCAAATCAGCCTTTAAATCTGTACAGTCTCAACACTGTCTGTCAAGACATTCAACAAATCTGCTGTATACGACATTGTCATATTGCTTTCTTGACGAAAATAAACGATGTTTCGATCCCATCAGTGGATTTTAAGTTGGGTTTTGTGAACAATGTTGATCAAGATCAACTGTTGCAACAGTCTGTGATTTAACTACATCTTGTATCCATTGGTAGGTACAACCTTTTTACATTGAGACCACAACATGTTAGATGTACATGTACATTGTATAAACAGTTAGTCAATATTTTCAGCCTCTTAACTGGACTCACTCCATCTGGTGATCTTTTTCTGTCTCCAAAGACATTGACGGCATTATCAGATAAAGTTACAGGTGGGGTTTGTGGCGTTACTGACCTACCAAAATCATTTGGTAGAGGTGTCCAGATATTTAAAAACCCATATGTAAGTATTGATAGATTAATTGATTAGGGTGTTCAATGCCTTTTCAAAAACAAGAGGACCATGATGGCCCTATATCGCTCACCTGATTTAATAGAACTTCAATAGTTTTCAAAGGTTTTACTCTATACATATAAGGAAAATAAGCAACCCCCCTGGTGTTCATGTTTTTCAACGGATCAAATTTATTTGAATAACCTTGGTAGAAGGTCACCCAAGGAACATTTGTGCCAAATAATTTTTAAATCAGGCAGGTGCTTTTGGACAAGAAGATTTATAAAGTTTTAACAATGCACATATAAGGAAATTAAGCTCCGCCCCCCTGGCGGCCATGTTTTTCAACGGATCAGACATATTTGAACAATCTTGGTAGAGGGTACCCCAAGGAACATTTGTGCAAAATTTTCAAATCGGGCCAGTACTTTAGGACAAGAAGATTTTTTAAGATTTGGCAATTTTCCCCTTTTCTAATGCCGCAGCAACCAAAGTTCTACTTGGAATTAAAATCTTTGAACAACTTTGAAAGAGGACCACCTAAGGACCATTCCTGTAAAGTTATTTTGAAATCTTTCTATTAGGTTAAGAGGAGAAACCATTTGTAGAAAATTGTTAACAGATGGACAGACGACGACGACTATGACGCCGGATGGCGAGTTATCACAAAAGCTCACCTTGCACTTCGTGCTTAGATGAGCTAAAAAGAAATCAGACATTATTATCATGTTCGGCAGTTCACATACCCATGTGCTTCCTGGCTTTCTCACACCACTAATTCAAACAAGTCTTTTCAAGTAATTGACAGCTTTTGAAAATAAATTCTAACATGTTGGAAGATAAATGATGCTTTTCAGTACATGTTATCTCCTTAAATTTTGGAGAAAAAAAAAACATTGTGTGGATATGTGCAGACTTCAAAACTCCTACATGTAAGAATCATATTAATAACTTTTCGTCTTTCCCTAATATAGACAACTTATTTTTACACCTCTGCAGCAGACTGACGACTTTTGAAAAGATTGTTGCAAAAGGAGAAACCAGCCTCTTTTTTCATTCAAAATAATAATTTGTTCAGCCACATATCAAAATTAAACTTTCAAATTCTTCTCCTTAGATGTTATCATTGCAGGAATCTTCAATAAGCATATCAGATCAAACTACACATACATGACAACTGACTATTTCTGACCAGTGTGGATGAAGATTAATCATATTTGCACCGTCCACCAATTAGTCACTTAATTGTGCATTTGATATATCTTTATATATTATATGTATTTGTGCAGTGGTCTATGAAAATCCAAGGATTTGCCTTCACATTCATGCTTAGGATTCAAATGGATATCGAGGGCTTGGCGTGAAACGATTGTTACTAAAATTGGTATTTTTTTACCAAGGTCTTTATAAGCGTTAAATCATTTTTCTTGGTAAACAATGGAAATTTAGGTGCCATTGCTCGTTCTGAGCAATGGCACCTAAATTTGCATTGTTTACAAAGGGGTCAAAATTGTCCCTAAACCAGGATTTTCAAAATAGGTTTTTAGTTACAACCGTTTCACGCCAAGCCCTTGATATTGTTTTACAGAAGTTGCTTGAAATCTTGTATGTCTAATTGGCAAACAGTGCAGCCAGATTATAATGTGCTGGGTGATCTGGGTCTACAATGATTGCTAATGCCTGATGATTGGATTTTACAGACCACTGCTCATTTACACTTACATCTTAATCCTTTCCCTTATATTATATAGACGATTTCTGACTGCAGCAGATGGCTTTTTGAAAACAGTGACGAAAAACGAGCAATTTCTCCTTTTGCCACAATGTTTTACACTTTAGTCAAGAGTTATTCATTCAATTATAGAGATTTTCTATTTTTTGACAAAATATGATCAAAGTCGTCTGCTGCAGAATTGTTGTATGAGGAAAAGGGTTAAAGTTGGTTTTCCAAGAGTTTGGCTTATATATTTACTGTTTCAGGGTGTTTTACACTTTAGTCAAAAGTTATTCATTCAATTATACGAAAAAAAACCATGAATGGGGTTTTTCGCTTATAGTTAACAGGTGTGAGATTTTTTTTTTTTTTTTTTTTTTTTTTTTCAATAACCCATGAAGCTTTCTGAAATGAAACTGGCCAAATCCATGGGGGCCGCCATTTTGGGTATGTATAAAATGAGCCGAGAAACACGGATTGAAAAAAAATTATTGTCGTCTTTTTAATATTTTTTTTTAAATCGATAATTTGGGTATGTATAAAATGACACGAAAAACACGGATTTTTTAAATTATTGTCGTCTTTTTAATATTATTTTTTTTTAAATCGATATTTATTAAAGTGCTGTGTTTTGGGGAATTAACATTAAAAATAAATGTAAGAAATATGTTTTCCCGTTCGTCAAAAAAACGACAGCATTAGACTTCTACCCCTGAACCTAAATTTGACTGTATCGTATCCAAAGAAGGACGTGACGTCATTTCCGTAACACTTCATCTTGGCGTAACGTCAATGGGGCGTCGTTTCCCGCAAAAATAAGTGGTATCAACATGAAATACCCCAAATTCCTATACATGAGCTATTTATCAAACATTGTGGCAAAAGGATAACTTTCTCATAAGGAGCAATTGTTCTTTTAACGACAATCTTTCCCTAAATCGTCTGTTGCAAAGGCCTCAGAAACCGTCTCTAATAGGGAAAGGGTTTAGCAGAAATGTGACCCCTTACATCATTTGTTCCAGTCATATTGACTGGTTGAAAAAGGCAGTTGCCAGGTGGCATCAGCAAAGAGCTGATCTTTTTGCTTCTTTACCATAATGCAGGTGATCGATTAAGGATCATCTTGGGCATCATGTTTTAACCTCGTTCATTTATCTTGCGTTTTTTCGTAAATAGGTAGCACCTATAGATATATTAGAGATATTCTATTTTTTGACAAAATATGATCAAAGTCGTCTGCTGCAGAATTGTTGTATGAGGAAAAGGGTTAAAGTTGGTTTTCCAAGAGTTTGGCTTATATATTTACTGTTTCAGGGTGAGCCAGTTTTCGGACACGCAGGAGAGGGAGGTCAGATGGTGATTGCAGACCCCAAGAACAAAATATCAATCGCGTTTTTAACGAATTACCTGTCTATATATAGTAACGGTGATGATCCGAGGTTTTTAGATATACAGAAACAAGTTTATAGCAAATTGGATCAATACATTAATAGAAAGAAGAAAGTCCAAGGTAGTTGAATAACCCTTTCTCACAATTTGAATCATGTTGAAACATTGTGGCAAAAGAAGATATTGGTGGTTATGAGCAATTTTTAGCTCAACTGGCTGAAAGTCAGTCGAGCTTATGTCATGGCGAATTGTCTGTTGTGCGTGTGTGCGTTAACTGTTTGCTTCAAACAACTTTTCCTCCCTAACCACTTCGCCAATTAGGATGAAACTTCATAGGAAGCATCCTCTCAATGTCCTCTCCGGAATTCCTTCAATTTTTTTGGATCCATGCAAAATTCTGGTTTCCATGGCAACCAAAAGAAAAAAATAGTGTAAACTTAAAAAATCTTCTCCTCCGAAAGTGTTTGACCGATTTCCAAATAATTTTGTAGAACTTTTCCGTTGGTGACCCTCTATCAGATTCCTTTAAGCCAAATTGATTGGACGAAAAACATGGTCGCCGGGGCTATTTTGCCTTATATGGCTCTAGTGAAAACTTAAAAAATCTTCTCCTCCAAAATGGACGGGCTGATTTTCAAATAATTTTGTAGAAATGTTCCTAGGGTGACCCTCTATCAGATTCCTTCAAGCCATGTTGATTGGTCAAAAAACATGGCCATCATGGGGCAGGGCTGTTTGCCTAATGGCCATGGAGCGATACTGGCCCTCTTGGGCCCCATTGTTTCATTTGTCACAATGTTTTAAATATTTATTTTCTCCAGATGTGAACATTTGTCTGTATGTTGGGAAGGAATAATTCTGAACCCTTTTGACTTCTGGAACCAATCAATTTAGAGCCAGGTCATGGGGTCCATATGCTGCCGGATTAAATCTGAGAAACATTTGAAAGTGAGAGCAATAACTGCTAGAGAGTCATTGTCCAAATATGCTATGCCTTCGTTGAAATAAGCCAGTATCATGGAAAGGTAGCCAGTTGCCAAGGTAGCCAGTTGCCTGGGAAGAATATTGTGTTGAGCAGGAAAGCCTTGAAATGCGTGTTAAATGAACTGGCTGCAGTGATATAACTGAAATACTGTTTGAAAGGGCATTAAATCCCAATCAATCATCAGACTGTATAAAGAAGAACTAGATTCAGATGTTATATTATTAACTTTATTTACAATTTTTCATCTATCAATGTGTTTTCACCATCCCATACCATTAACCAGAAGGCTATAGACTCGTTCAAACAACCCTGCAGCAGACATTTAAAAACATTGTGACAAAAGTAGAAATTGCTCAAAACAAGCAATTTCTTCTTTTGCCACAATATTTTCAACTTTTTTTCAGTAATTATACCTAAATTTTTGGACCTCTTCTGTGTTTTTGCCAAGATGTTTTCAAAGTCTTCTGCTGCAGATTTGTAGTATGTAGGAAAGTGTTAACACTGTTTGTAAATGTGACTTCAGACATTTTTGCATTGGATGACATTATGAAACATAATGACTAACTTCTCTGTTTCAACAATGTTTATTCTGTTGTACACTATTTCAAAAGGACTTGAATTTGCCATTTCTTCTAAACCCTATAGCAATATAAAACAATAGCAGTAGACGACTTTTGAAAACATTGTGGCCAAAGGTGAAATTGCTCATAATGTGCAATTTCTCCTTTGTTCACAATGGTTTCAACTTTATTAAACAATTAACCTATCTTTTATGGATATTTTTCAGGTTTTTGTTTTCAAAGTCGTCTGCTGAAAATTTGTTGTACGAGGGAAAGGGTTAAAATGGAATGCGTATAATCATCCAGTATTGTCTTGTTAATATGATATAAACATGTTATACTTTAGATGCTATTAAATCTATAAATATGAATAGAATCTTAAACAAAACTTTTATCTTCGTTTCTTATTTTAATGTTGATGATTTTGATTTCATGATGTCCTAAATTTTTTACCCTTTCCCCCATACAACAAATCTGCAGCAGACGACTTGGAAACATTTGCATAAGAATGTTTAAAATCTCAAACTAAAAAGCATTTATTGAAAACAGTTTTAAACATTGTGGCAAACGGAGATATTGCTCATTAAGAGCAATTTCTCCTTTTGCCACAGTGTTTTCAAAAGTTGTCCGTTATAATGCGTCTGAAGGTGGGAAAAGGTTAAAATCCTTTATATATGTATCTCTTTCATCCTTTCTGAATGTCGTATCAAGCCTGGAAGAGCCATGCTCTGAAGAACCAACTTAACCCTTTCCCATAAACAATGAATCAGCAGCAGACGACTTTGAAAACAATAATGCGATAACATGGAAAATCTCTATAAATGAAAGTATTATTACTCACAAAAGTTGGAAAAAAAGTGGCAAAAGGTCAAAAGTCTTCTGCTGCAGACTGAGAGGTGTCAGAAAGCATCTATATGTGGGAAAGGGTTAAGGGTAATTTATGATGGGTGATATTCATGAAACATGATCTAAATGGAGAAAGTTTATCAAAAGCTTTTAGAAATCTTATGCGACTAATTACAGTGCAAATCCTGATCAAACTGCTTGAATGCACAGGCTGATCTGGATCTATACTGGTAAGTGGTTGAAAATGCCGTGTGGTTGGTTTTTGTAGAGCATGCGTCTCATATACATGTCATTGATTATGATGTTTTAAGTCCTGAAGCATTAAAATCCTAGAAAAAAATATTTTTTCTCATTTTCTTCCTTTCTTCTTTTTCTGTTGCTTGCCACCTTGCTGTTGAGAATGACTCTGCGTAGAGCTGCTGCTATGTTGTCTTGCTTTCGTTTTTGGAATTGTCTCAGCGATATAATTCATTATATCTAGACCTGGTTGAAAAAATTGAAGAGAACATTTATATCACAAACAATACAAGACAAGATCGTTCCATGGAACAAATATCATTGGCTTCATTCAAAACGGTTGTAACTACATATTGTTACAAGATGTAGTTACAACTGTTTTGCATGAACCATCAATGTATGACCTGTTTAAGTTGGAAAATAAGTGAGGAAATGACATAAACAAGGGAGATAATTTCAGAAATAGACTGATTAGATTTATGTTCCTTGTATTGATCCATTCTCATGATCACAACGTTTATCTGTTGTAACTATTAAGAAAATCTGCCAAACAGAAACAATGTTATGACCAATTAATGCCAATGGACAGACGATGGAGACATGATCAACAAGTGTTTTCCTGCCTTACAGAGTAACAGACAGGCAAAACAAAATGGCTCAAACCCATAGTTGGTCCCTCAAATGGTTAGTAAAATATCAAAGGGCCAATACTCCGTTGAAGCATACATGTATTCAAAGATTACAAAGCTTGTCCAAATAACAACGTAAATTCAATGATAATCTTGTCTGAATGAAGTTTGCTATTTTAACCTATTTCCACTTGCAGACGCATCTGCAGCAGATGACTTTTGAAAACATTGTGGCAAAAGAAGAAAATTATCATTATGAGCAGTATATAAGGAAAACGAGCCTCGCCCACTCATGGCCATGTTTTCAACAGATTGAAAAAATTTGAACAATCTTTGAGATGATCACCAAAGGAACATTTGTGCAAAAATATTTTCAAATATATTTCAGTAAATTTGTACAAGAAGATATACATATAGGAAAACAAGCCCTGTCCCCTGGCGGCGATGCTTTTTAACAGATCAGAATAGTTTGAAAAATCTTGGTAGAGGTTCACCCAAGGAACATTGGTGCAAAACAATCTTTAATTGGGCATATTCTTTTAGACAAGGAATTTTTTAAAGTTTGGGTATTTTTCCATATTTTTGGCTTCAGAAGTTCTTCTAGGAGTTAAATGCCGAGGTTCTACTAGGATTAAAATTCTTGAACTATTTCCACTGAGGGTCAATAAGAGAATATTCCAGTGAAATTATTTTGAAATTAGACCAGTCGTTCAGAGAAGAATATTTGAATGGACATTGGACACTGTATGATGTACAGATGACACACCATGAGTGATCACAAAAGCTCTCCTCACTAATGTGCTGCCGAGCCCCGGTAGCGACGCGGGCTGTCAATCCAGGGGTCGTGAGTTCATACCCCAGCGTCATTCGTCTTTCACCAATGGGCTAACAGTCTATGAGGAAATTTTGTGTGGATTACTGGTGTGAGAAAACCAGGAAACATATGAGAAGGTGAACTGGCAGCAGTGATATGACTGATTTTTTTTATTGAAAATGGCGTTAAACCCCAATCAATCAATCAACACTGTGCTTAAAGTTATGGAAATTTTTTATTAATGAAAGTTTAAATATTGAACAGAATTGAAAACATTGTATTAAAGGGAGAAATTGCTCATAATGTTTTCAAAAGTTGTCTGCTGCAAATTCGTCTGCAATTGGAATATGGTTTTTATAAACAATTTCTTCTTTTACCACAAAGGTTTAAACTCTTTCAAATAATTATTCATTCATTCATAAACATTATTAATTCTTTTGCCAAGATGTTTTCAAAGATTTGTAGTAAGTGGAAAAGGGTTTAAGTAACAGATAGCCTAGCTTAGTTACTTACGTGTTTGATATTTTTCGTATATTGGTTTACCCTCTTCATTCTTCATCTGCACTCTAATTCTTCCCCTGAATTTGAGATCCTTATGCTCAAGCTCTCGACAATACGTCTTATTCTGTGAAGATAAACACATTTAATTCAAATGTTTGTCGGGGCCCGCGCTGTCATTCACTAAATGCGAAAATTTGAAAATTATTGTGACATTGAGTGGCAATAACTTAGTTTGGTGTTAAGTGGAAAACAATGTTTCACACACTTTTACAAGCTGGTATCTCTTTGGTTTTCACCAACGTGTTAATCAAATTGATGTGCCCTTTTCCTTTTATCCACGTTACACCCATATGGGAATGCTATAAAATGGCAGCCCCATTACACAACGTATTGTGTCGCAAAAGTATTGCCTAAATATCAGTAACTTGATTATTGCCATTGCTTTGTAATGAAACTTTGTATGCAATGCATATCACCACATTACCTGTGTAATTTACAAGTACATTGTAGTACCAGTATTATTCATCCTCACACTTATGCTTGAACAGGCATTCTCTATTGTTCAATAACTATATTTCTATTTATACATGAATTTTCCTAAATTCATGCCTACATGTTTTCGAAGGTCTCCTGCAGATCTGTTGAATGTTCGTAAAGGGTGAAGATTGTGGGAATAGACTGAAACAAGATATTAATGGAACTGATCGATGCTCCCCGAAGTAAAGCGAGGACACAGGAATGGTGACAATATGCACTTATCCTCTTATAAGTGAAGCTTTCCATAAAGTTTCATTTAATTCAAATCAGGAGTTGCTGAGAAATAGCACTGACAAAAGCGGAACGGAATTTTCCTAAGTTAATTATATCAGAAATTAAAAGGGCAATAACTCTGTGAAATATCGTAAACCGGAACATGGTGATATGTGAGCACTTCCTCTTGTTAGTGAATCTTCAATAAAGTTTCATTGAAATCAAGTCAGTAGTTGCTGAGAAATAGTTCGGAAAAAATAGAATAACTATGCCAAAAATCATCGAACCGGAACATGGTAATAATATGCATATCTCCCCTGGTTAGTGAAGCTTCCAATAAAGTTTCATTGAATTCCAGTCAAGCGGCCAGACACTTTTGGATCAAAAATATTTGAAGGAATTTAGGAGTGGACATAGAGAGGATGCTTCCTATGAACTTTCATCAGAATTGGCCAAGTGGTTAGGGAGGAGAAGTCGGAAGGAAAACACCATACAAACAGACAAAGCTATGAATAAACTTTTTGATCATGACATAGTGCGACATCTTCAAAACCGGAAGTTAACATTTATTCAGAATTGAGATCATTATGGGAAAAGGAGAAATGGCTCATCCTGATCATTATCTTCCCTGTTTGTCATTTGGAGGTGCAAGCATCCTAAAATCCTATTGAGAATAGTTATGACCTTAAACTGAGCTCATGACTGAATGAGTAATTAATTCTCCTTTTGCCACAATGCTTTCTAGTGTTGGGACGATGATCGATTATAATCGAAAGTTGATCGGATATGCATCACGTTAGCGATAATCGATTGCAATTTACCACGATCGATTATCAATCGGTTCACCTTTTTTGCTTCATTTATGTTTGATTAATATTCGCTTCTACAAGGGAGATTACTCTTGTGGGCTAGCATGTAAATACAGCAACTTGAAATCGAAACAAAGTGTTTTTGTGGCAATAAAATGATACAACCTAGTAAAGACAAAGACATTAAGCCGGTATATTTGTTATCAAACATAAATAATAAGAAGCATTGCGAACATTAAGGCTTGTTAAATACAATACTGTATGAACCGATTATATAATCGATGTCTAATCGAATGAAGCAAAGTGATTGTAACCGATAATCGATTGTAAAGATGGAACCGATGGCCCAACACTAATGCCTTCGCATCTATTTGATACATAACAGAGCACTAGATTATAGATAAGGGGCGTTTTACATGTTCTAAAATCCTTTTTTGACCCTCTAACCCTATGTTGTGGTTACTCAAAAGAATCTCAGGTGAGACGATTCTTTTGAGTACCCACACCATAGGGTTTGCTTGAATAATAAGAGAGAAATTGTGGTAAAAAGAGCTGAATACTCCTTCTTATCTGGACATCTGTATAACATGCTTTTTTTAAAGAGATGTTCCATATTTTTTGGTAAGATGTTGTCAATGTTATTGTTAGTGTGAAAGGGTTAACCCTTTCCCTCATATAAACGCTTTCGGACGCCTCTGCAGCTGACTGCTTTTTGAAAACATAGTGACAAAAGAAGAAATTGCACAAAAAGTGCAATTTCTCCTTTTGCCACGATGTTTTCAACTTTTAGTCATAGGTTATCCATTCAATTATGGAGATTTTCTATGTTTTGATAAAATATGTTCAAAGTTGTCTCGAGGGAAAGGGTTAACAGAGCTCTAGATAAGGAGAGTTTTTCATGCTATAAAAATAAAATCATGGTTTGACCTCTAAAACCTATGTTGTAGGCAGGGCCTGCGCTGTTGTTCGCCACTTAAGCCAAATGCGAAGATTATTTTAAAGTGGCGAAGTTATTTCATGAGTGGCGAAAGGTTTTTATCATCAACATTTGCCTGATTTGGATATCAGTTTACGACATACAGTGACTGTTTCCATTAATCTAAGATAATGCACTGCCATTTGATTCAATGTCGGGAACCAGTGACCACTTTACAACATTTTTACGACACCCGTTTTTATAATTTTGACAGCTTGTGTATTTCACACTTGTGTTATTGTTGTGAAGTGTTAATTCAGCCTTTTAATCCGACTGACCAAAAACTCTGAGCGATATTGATACATTAAAGGCCGTACATATGATAATTGGCAATAATTGGCAATTATAGATGCATTAAATATATCAACACGCTTTTTGAAGCAAGTTTCGACGATCAACGTAGGCCTTTCATGATTTAATGACAATGTAAGTTTGTCATTTTTGATTGGGAAAAATCTATTTAATTATGGGCGAGTACAAACAATTATTGGACCCATTGATGAGATTGGCGAAAATGAATTGCTCCTAAAATTTAAAAGTGGCGAACTTTATTAATTTCAATTTGGCGAAAGTGGTGGCGAAAGAAAAATTCAACCCAGAGCAGGCCCTGTTTAGGTATTCAAAAGAATAGACTCATTGAGACGATTATTTTGAGAACCCACAACATAGGTTTTAATGAGTGCGAACAGAGATATCATGTAAGAAAGACCTGTTTACTCCTCCTTATCTAGTCCTCTAGGTTAATTTCAAAACATGTAAAGTCATCTATAATGAGTTATAGCCCTTTTCAATCTGACTTACCTCCACTCCTATTACAAGACTTGCTGCCAAACACACATCTCTTATCTCTGTATACGAGGGGTTATCAACACACTGAAATGAACAAGGAAAATTATTTCCAGCGTGCAGCCGCATTATCCTGCATCGGCAGCAGACAACTTTTGAAAACATCATGGCAATTTCTACTTTTTCCCAAACGTTTTTAATTTTATTCTAAATTTATAGTTCCATTTACACAGATTTTCCATATTTAGCTAAGATGTTTTCAAAGTCTTCAAATTCTCCTTTTGTCACAATGTTTTCGACTCATTTCAATTATTTAACTTTCATTTATAGAGATTTTCCGTACCTAGGTGATTTCAGTCGTCTGCTGCAGGTTGATTGTATGTGGGATTGATTGATTGGGGTTTAACGCCATTTTTAACAATCTCAGTTAAATCACGGCGGCCAGTTCACCTAATCTTCCTAAGCAACTTGCTGCTTTTCCATATAGATTGTATGTGGGAAATGGTTAACGAGTAAAAACAGAAATTTACTTACAGATTTTTTAGGTAGACGCCTGCCTTCCTTTACAGTCTTTTTGCTGTTAATGTATGCTGGGTAAACACAGATCCATCTGTTAGAAAACAAAAATGATTATTTTATTGATTTATTATTAGTTAAACAAATTGTAAGAAGCATTTTGAATCATTCCCGGCTGACAGTTATGAGCAATTTATCCAATTAGTTAAGTCAATCCAGCGTTTGTGAGTTCGAATCCCGGTTCGGCCAACTTTCTTTCCGACGATTGACAAAAGTCAAAGCGACATGCGTCTTCCACCAATGGGCTAAGTCTACGTGGAAAAGCAGCCAGTTGCTTGGGAAGATTGTTGTGTGGAGTACTGGTGTGAGAAAACCAGGAAATGCATGAGTAGGTGAACTGGCCGCCGTGATATAACTGAGAAATTGTTAAAAACGGCGTTAAACCCCAATCAATCAATCAACCAATTAGTTAAATTATTTCCATTGATTGCGAAACAATCTTTCTGCTTATATTAATCACATTTGATGATAGAAAGACATATGCAGAGCTCTAGATAAGGAGCATTTTTCATGCTCTAAAATCCTTCTTTAACCTCCAAATAATTATTATAAATTATTATGTTGTGGGTACTCAAAAGAATTGTCTCAGTGACAACAAAGATTTTAATGAGTGCTAAGACAAATATCATATAAGAAAGACCTATTTACTCCTCCGTATGTGGTCCTCTGACATATATGCTCATATATGCAAGGGAAAGTCTAAATTATTTGGACTAACTCAAGTCTGCTTCTTGGATACTTAGTCTCTTTACCAGTTCTGGAGCTGTTTGTATGGTAAACCGTAAAATCCATAAGACAGAACCGGTGCATCACAGGATATAAACCTTGGACCTTTGCTAGGAGAGGACAACACCCTAACACTGCACCACTGTCTTCCACAAATTTGCGGCAGCACGATTTACCCAATACTACCCAATACCACCACATACTACCCAATACTATCGAAAACTAGCTATAAATACGCTTGATTTTAGTGTGTTTGAGTTAATTGTTGCTTTATCTTTAGAGATTGTCTCTAATAAAAGATTTACCATACATTATTATTGACTTTTTTAACTTATTTTATTCGTTACCTATTTCATTCGTACCTATTTGATTCGGCAGATAAACGGTTGTTCATACGAAATACTTATCAGTGATAATCACTCAATGCTGAGTGGTGTTAAAAAATGAAAACTGTTTATCTGCCGAATAAAGTACGTACCAATAAATAAAAGTCGTTTTACAGGAGATACATCTATATATTTGTAGCCTACTTCATTTTTTAACACCACTCGCATTGAGTGATTATCACTGATAAGTATTTCGTATGAACAACCGTTTATCTGCCGAATCAAATAGGTACAAATGAAATAGGTAACGAATAAAATAAGTTAAAAAAGTCAATAATAATGTACAGTGAACTCGACAGTTCCGGGTCATCGACAATTCCGGGTCAAATTTGGAAAAAAATGTTTAGTATTCGAGAATGATACAGCATTTTGACAATTTGATTATCAAGTCATATTTCCCATTAGCTTGGCTAGTTTCACTTCGATTTAGGACATTGTCATTTCAAGAACGGATGTCGTAATCTCAAAACAATTTGACTGCATAAACTCCCGCGAAAGCAAAATCTCAATATTTTTATTTACCTGTCAAAGCGTAAATTGCTGATTGTAGCCATAATTTCAGTAATGAAGTTATGTATTGCACATACATGTATAGGTTATTTACTACTGAACAAGATATATATCTTTTATTGACCTGTCGAAGTTGTTTATGCCAAACTAGCGGATAAATTTGACCTAGTTCACATACGACACTTTCGGGTCAGCCAAAAGGAATTCTCAAAATTATCCATTTTTTAGTAAAACTATTTTGGGAACTTTTTAAGAATAATTTAAAGCTTATGGTGATAAATCATTGATAAAAATGTGATATTAAAATTAACATTTTTTGTCAAATATGACTTATTAGTTGATTGAAAAATTCATCAGTTTTCGTGCATGAAAGTGTGTACTGTAAATTTAGCCCCATCACTGTTCTGTTTTTCGCGGGCAATAGGTAATTGCAAGTGATATATTTTAGTTCTTTTTTTTTCATATTATTTCAATAAAAATGTTAAATGAATATCTTGTTATTAAAAACCGCTGTTTGAGGTTACCCCTGAATAACAGAAATAAACATTTGTCATGTGACCCGGAAATGGCAAGTTTGACCCGAAACTGTCAAATTTACAGCTTGCAATTGCAGACACTAAAGAAACATTTTAACAAATTTGTATAATTATTGAATTATATCATCGTGGGGAGGAAGTATTTGTTACATTTTATGTAGTTTTGTTTCTCTCAACTTTCTTTTCAAAGAGACAAGATTCGTTAATTTGGTTACTGACCCGGAACTGTCGAGTTCACTGTATGGTAAATCTTTTATTAAAGACAATCTCTAAAGATAAAGCAACAATTAACTCAAACACACTAAAATCAAGCGTATTTATAGCTAGTTTTCGATAGTATGTGGTAGTATTGGGTAGTATGTGGTGGTATTGGGTAGTATTGGGTAGTATTGGGTAAATCGTGCCGGTAGCCAGAAGAACCGACCCCACGCGAAAGCGACCCCACTTTTACTCAGAATAAGCGACCCCAGTTTTATTCTACCCCATTATCGGTTTTAACAGGTGTGAATGGATGATGATCACTACATTCTGAATAAAATGTAGAATGTATTTTAACATTGTAATAAAAATGTATGTTAACATTGTAATAAAAATAACAAGAGCTGTCGGAGGACAGCGCGCTCGACTATTCCACCGCTTATTTAAGTTACCGAGATAATGGACTCTAATGTAGTTGCATGCAAAACATTAACCACAATTTCTTAGTGGGTGATAATTTGCATTATATGCAGGATAGTGTTATTTAACATGATTATTTTCATAGGTTTGATGGTTAGATAGGGTTGTATAACCTTTCAATGGAATGCATCAAGTAGTTACTAAGATATGGACTCTTAATGTAGTTGCACGCAAACCTTTAACCATAATTTCTAAGTAAAAAAAGGGCAACAATTTGCACCATATACAGGATAGAGTTATCTTAATTGGTTGTGTTTATAGTTGTACAATTGGGAAAGGTTGTATAAAGTTTCAATACAATTGTTCAAGTTGTTACTGAGATTACACTCTAAATGTAGTTGCAAAACTTTAACCAGAATTTCTAAGTCCAAAAAGGTCCATAACTTGCATAAAATGCTGGTTGGTAAGGGCTGTATAACGTTTCAATGCAATGCATCAAGTAGTTACTAAGAGATGGTCTCTTTATGTAGTTGCATGCAAAACTTTAACCAGAATTTATAAGTCCAAAAAGGCCATAACTTGCATAAAATGCAGGATAGAGTTATCATACTTGATAATCTACATAGGTGTGATAGTTGGGTAGGGTTGTATAAAGGTTCAATGCAATGCATCAAGTATATACTGAGACGTGGACTCTTAATTTAGTTGCACGCAAAACTTTAACCAGTATTTCTAAGTAAAAAAAGGGCCATAACTTGCATAAAATGCAGAATAGAGCTATCATACTTGATAATCTACACAGGTGTAATAGTTGGGTAGGGTTGTAGAAAGTTTCAATGCAATGCAGCAAGTAAATACTGAGATATGGACTCTTAATTTAGTAGCACGCAAAACTTTAACCAGAATTTCTAAGTAAAAAAAAGTGCCATAACTTGCCTAAAATGCAGGATAGAGTTATCTAACTTGTTAATCTACATAGGTGTAATAGTTGGGTAGGGTTGTATAAAGGTTCAATGCAATGCATCAAGTATATACTGAGATATGGACTCTTAATTTAGTTGCATGCAAAACTTTAACCAGAATTTCTAAGTAAAAAAAGGGCCATAACTTGCATAAAATGCAGGATAGAGTTATCTTAGATGATAATCTACACAGGTGTGATAGTTGGGTAGGGTTGTAGAAAGTTTCAATGCAATGCATCAAGTAAATACTGAGATATGGACTCTTAATTTAGTTGCACGCAAAACTTTAACCAGAATTTCTAAGTAAAAAAAGGGCCATAACTTGCATAAAATGCAGGATAGAGTTATCTAACTTGATAATCTACATAGGTGTGATAGTTGGGTAGTGCTGTATAAAGTTTCAATGCAATGCATCAATTAAATACTGAGATATGGACTCTTACTTTAGTTGCACGCAAAACTTTAACCAGAATTTCTAAGTAAAAAAGGGCCATAACTTGCATAAAATGCAGGATAGAGTTATCTAACTTGATAATCTACATTGGTGTGATAGTTTGGTAGGGTTGTAGAAAGTTTCAATGCAATACATGTAGTATTTAAGAACTTGCATGCAAAACCTTAACCAAAGTGTGACGTGGACGCCGACGGCGACGCCGACGCCAGGGTGAGTAGTATAGCTCTCATATTCTTCGAATAGTCGAGCTAAAAATGTATGTTAACATTGTAATAAAAATGTATGTTATTAGAAATGTACGTTACATAACATTAATTGCGCTAAAATTAAACAAGGTTTCATCTTTTCAATGTTTGTGTTTATCAGGTTCAGGTGCTACTAACAAAGTTAAAGAAACACATTAATGATTGCGATTATATTAAGCTTATATTAAGCAATTATTTTTGTTAGTAGCACCTGATACACACAAAAGATTAAAAGATGAAACCTTGCTTAATTTCAGCGCATTTAACGATGAGTTCAACTTTCTTAGTAACACCTGATACGCACAAAAGATGTGTGTTTGTACTTACTTTTGATGTTTTTCGTAAATTGTGTTTGTTTTATTGATACTGTTGTAATGATATAATTATTTTAATTGCTCAATTTGAAAAATATATATATATATGTATGTGTATGTATAACTGCCTATCACATATTCATTAAAATTGATGATAATTTCGTGAAACTCTGTTCAGAATTGTTAAATTTATTATTTGTTACTTGTGACTTTAATAATTTGGATTAATTTGTTGTTACTTTTGACTTTAATAAATTAGATTTTATTGTTACTTGTGACTTGTGTGAGTGTGAAAATGGCTGATTTGTGTATTGAGTGTCTTTGACCCCGTTCGTCCACTACAACATGGCATCACGTGCGATGTATGTGATAGATGGCAGCATCGAATATGCAATACCGGTAAGTACCATTACAAAATATATTTTATGCCATATATTAATATTAACAATGTTTTCTTAGTTAGCCTTCTAAGATGTTTTCAATTTATGCGGCCTACCTATCCTTTAAAAATCCCCCTTTTCTCACCATATATGTACACATGTCCACCTTTCTCACAATGTTTTCTCAAGTTTGTTTGCTACAAAGATTTCAAATTATGGTTTTCCATTTCAAAGTATGTTTGATAGAGGACATTTCTCCTTCTTTGCCTTCTAAGATGTTTTCAAATTATGCGGCCTACCTATCCTTTAAAAATCCCCCTTCTTTTCTCACAATGTTACTAAATTATCCAATATGATATGCCAATATCATGCTTTCAAAGTATACACCATATATGTACACATGTCCACCTTTCTTACAATGTTTTTCAAGTTTCTTTGCCACGCCACGAAGATTTCAAATTATGGTTATCCAAAATGTCGAAGTTGTTTAATAGTGTTTGATAGAGGACATATCTCCTTTTCTCACAATGTTACTAAATTATCCAATATGCCGAAGTTGTTTAATAGTGTTTGATAGAGGACATATCTCCTTTTTTCACAATGTTACTATGTTTACTAAAGTTTGATAGAGGACATATCTCCTTTTTTCACAATGTTACTAAATTATCAAAAATGCCGAAGTTGTTTAATAGTGTTTGATAGAGGACATATCTCCTTTTTTCACAATGTTACTAAATTATCCAAAATGCCGAAGTTGTTTAATACGAAAAAAACCCATGAATGGGTTTTTTCGCTTATAGTTAACGGGTGTGATACGAAAAAACCCCATGAATGGGTTTTTTCGCTTATAGTTAACGGGTGTGAGATTTTTTTTTTTTTTTTTTTTTTTTTTCAATAACCCATGAAGCTTTCTGAAATGAAACTGGCCAAATCCATGGGGGCCGCCATTTTGGGTATGTATAAAATGAGCCGAGAAACACGGATTGAAAAAAAATTATTGTCGTCTTTTTAATATTTTTTTTTTAAATCGATATTTTGGGTATGTATAAAATGACACGAAAAACACAGATTTTTTAAATTATTGTCGTCTTTTTAATTTTTTTTTTTTTAAATCGATATTTATTAAAGTGCTGTGTTTTGGGGGAATTAACATTAAAAATAAATGGAACTCTGTAAGAAATATGTTTTCCCGTTCGTCAAAAAAACGACAGCATTAGACTTCTACGCCTGATCCTAAATGTTGACTGTATCGTAGCCAAAGAAGGACGTGACGTCATTTCCGTAACACTTCATCTTGGCGTAACGTCAATGGAGCGACGTCGTTTCCCGCAAAAAAGTGGTATCAACATGAAATACCCCAAATTCCTATACATGAGCTATTTATCAAACATTGTTGCAAAAGGATAACTTTCTCATAAGGAGCAATTGTTCTTTTAGCGACAATCTTTCCCTAAATCGTCTGTTGCAAAGGCCTCAGAAACCGTCTCTAATAGGGAAAGGGTTAAGCAGAAATGTGACCCCTTACATCATTTGTTCCAGTCATATTGACTGGTTGAAAAAGGCAGTTGCCAGGTGGCATCAGCAAAGAGCTGATCTTTTTTCTTCTTTACCATAATGCAGGTGATCGATTTAGGATCATCTTGGCCATCATGTTTTAACCTCGTTCATTATAAATGTATTCCTTGATGTTCTGAAAGTCTTTACTTTATCATTTTCTGTTCGTAATAATAGACGACAGCAATACGAATTCCAAATATTTTTTGATAATGCACGAAACATGACATTAACATTATTATTGTCTAGTCAATTACTTATAAATCCTTTTTTATGGCCAAAGTATGCTCTTTAATTTTTGTTTATAATTATCTTGCGTTTTTTTCGTAAATAGGTAGTACCTATAGATATATTAGTGTTTGATAGAGGACATATCTCCTTTTTTCACAATGTTACGATGTTTACTAATGTTTGATAGAGGACATATCTCCTTTTCTCACAATGTTACTAAATTATCCAAAATGCCGACGTTTTTTAATAGTGTTTGATAGAGGACATATCTCCTTTTTTCAGAATGTTACGATGTTTACTAATGTTTGATAGAGGACATATCTCCTTTTCTCACAATGTTACTAAATTATCCAAAATGCCGAAGTTTTTTAATAGTGTTTGATAGAGGACATATATCTCCTTTTTTCACAATGTTACTAAATTATCCAAAATGCCGATGTTTTTTAATAGTGTTTGATAGAGGACATATCTCCTTTTTTCACAATGTTACTAAATTATCCAATATGCCGAAGTTGTTTAATAGTGTTTGATAGAGGACATATCTCCTTGTTTCACAATGTTACTATGTTTACTAAAGTTTGATAGAGGACATATCTCCTTTTTTCACAATGTTACTAAATTATCAAAAATGCCGAAGTTGTTTAATAGTGTTTGATAGAGGACATATCTCCTTTTTTCACAATGTTACTAAATTATCCAAAATGCCGAAGTTGTTTAATAGTGTTTGATAGAGGACATATATCTCCTTTTTTCACAATGTTACGATTTGACGTAACTAGAGATGGTGCGGCCGACACATCCTTAATTAATGAAAGGTAAGCATCTGTACAAAAAAATGATGAATTAAATTGAAATTGAAGGGTAATGGAAATCATTTATGAAAAAAGTTCATACTATTCACTTCATTTCGCAAACAATAATAATAATTTTAATTTCTACTGCTAGATCACTTGTAGAGGCGGCGCTGAGTATTACCGTTTTAGAGGACAGTGACAAGGTCGAGTATGAGGTGGTAGAAGAGCCGTCGAACCAAAAAAAGAAGAAGTTGGTGTCATCAGACGGCTACGCGTACTGCGTTAAGGTAGGAACATCTCTTATGTTCAGCCCTATTTGCCACAATGTTAACTTCGCGTCATTATGTATCTCCAAGTGAGAACGGGTCAGTTAACTGTATTTCCCAATATTGTATTTCAGAGACAAACGAGCCTCAGTGTCCATGACTGTTTATTACACTTAAACACTTAAACCCTCCATTCACACCTAAAACCGATCCATTCACACCTGTTAAAACCGATAACGGGGTAGACTAAAACTGGGGTCGCTTCTTCTGAGTAAAAGTGGGGTCGCTTTCGCGTGGGGTCGGTTCTTCTGGCAGCCATCGTGCCACCCCAAATTTGTTCTTATGTTTTCAGCTATTTACACCTTTTCCTTTTAGAAATTAGAGATTTAAAGTTTCCACATTTCTGCTGCAAATTTGTTGTATACATGATTGAAAAGATTTAGAACATGACAAAAGACAATTATCTAGAGCTCTAGTTGGGGCTCCCTCTTGTTTCAACTTCGAAGCCCCTCAACTTCAATTATTGAATGTGAGAATTGAGACGCTCCAGATGGGTCAGACATTTAAGTCACAAAACTCAAAATACGCCAAAAAAAAATTAAAATCGAATAACATATTCTTTTCTGTGTAATTTACCGTTCTCTGTCGGCGTGTGTAAACTCTGGATTCCATGGTCTTGGAGCTTGATTAACCTGAGGTTTTTCTGCCATGTTGCAAATCTGTCAATAGTAGCTTGTTTCCTGTTTAGCCTTCACTGTTTGAACTATTTGTGAACAGAGCTGGGTATCACGTAAATTTATCTATGTTACAAAAACGCTCGATATTTTCAACTTCAAATCAAGCGTCTGATGTAATCAGATTTTAGAGTGCTCGCCCTTGGAATAATTCTTCAGGAATGAGACAGGCAACCAAGGAATTTCCGAACAAAACAATTCTCGTCGTGAAAGTTTTTCAACACAATTTTGTCCAAAATCTTTTTTGTATGGTGTCATAATAAAAACCAAAGGTAAAGTACATGTCCCATGTTACATAAAATGTTATTTAAATGAAGAGTTGAGCCTTCTTCCTAACTTTTTAAAACTTGTGAAGTTCTCGAATCAATCGCGTCGTCCTATGTAAACATTCCTGAACCTACATGTTGCAACTTTTAGATTTCCTCGATTGGTTAGAAAAGCTCAGATTAATATGAAATACGCATCATTTGAGCAGAAAAATGATAACCTTCATATTTAAAAATAGAAACTGGACCAAGTCTTTCAATTTTATCTTTTGCAAACATGTGTCACAAGGGACAGAAACCCCCAGAAAAATGCCCTTGGACCTATCTGGCTTAGATTACTGGTCTGCCAACAAAAGTTTTCTTCGATTTTGATTAAGTTTGTAATGTAGCCCTGCATAACTGGTCCATAGGACAAGTTTTTGGAACACCATTGCCGGAGATGAAACAAGTTTCATTTTTAACTTTCTAAGTTCCTTTAGCAACCCCAGCTAATTTTTCAAACATGTTTTATTTAATACAAATTGGGCTTATTTAACAGCTACTGTCAGCGCGCAGAACCGAGGAAAGTTACTTTTTATCAAGATTTGTTATAACTTTTGTTCTAATGAAGATAATTTAATGAAACTTGGTAGATTTGTGTAATTTGTCCTGCTTAGTTTAATAATGTTATCTATTTACATGTAGCATTTGTAGTTTTTGATTAATTATCAAAACAAAGTACAAAAAAAAAACAGTTTTACAAATTAAATCGAGGTAATACGCATCACTATATCCAGTCGTGGCAAAAACATCAGAACTCATCAAATATATTTGAAACTGCAAGTCCAACATTCTAAAGCTGCAGAAATGAGTGTCCAGATCATCATGTGGAATAACTTCTTTTCCTACAATTTTTCAATAATACTTTCCTTCATTACAGAGACTGTCCACACTTTTGCCTCAATATTTTCAAAGTTGTTGAATGATTGACAAAAGTAAGTAATTGTGACTTGCATCATTCGTCTTGGGGTTACAATCTACTCTTTGCAGGAAGGTAGCCAGGAAGATTGTTGTGTGGATTAAAACAGGCTCAAACAAAGAAACTTAAAATTTTCTCACTATTTAACCCTTTCCCACATGGGCATGTTTGCAGCATACAAATTTTGAAAACATTGTGGCGAAACCAAAAATTTCTCATGATGCCACAAGGTTTTCAACTTGTTAATAATGATACTTACATGTAGATTTTTTTGTATGTTGGAGAGGGTTAATCTTTTTTTATTTTCCCAGGCAATAAATCATAACAACAGTTAATGTTGTTTTACATTTTTTAACTAATATAAGTAATACTAATTAATAATAACAGACTATATAAAATAACTAGCATAATACAGTTTCTAATTTCGACTTAAAAATACAAGTACTGGAATGTTTGAAACAGTTCACAATTATCTCGCCATATTCCTTAAAGGACCACTGTCTTCCAGAATTACACATGTCCGGCACAAATCCTTTGTATAATATATATCGACTGTCAACGGTCTGTCGGTCATCTCTCATTGGCCACTGAAAACATCCCGACTTTGTACAAGGTGCCATAAACTTTACTGTGGCATTATCAATATCATTTACTTTCTATCAAGTAAATTTCCACTTTCTAAATCTGCAGAACTTATGTGATGTTGTTTACAGAATGGACCAGGGAAGGCATCATCCATGTTGAATTCATACCAGAATACTAGTTGTCTCGGCTGAAATAAATCATGAAATATGTGTTAACCATTTGCCACATACAACAAATCCGCAGCAGACCACTTCAAAAACATTAAGGCAAAACATGAAAAATCTCTATAAATGAAAATAATATAATCGAATAAAGATGAGAACCTTGTGACAAAAGGATAAATTGCTCAATCTATCCTTTTGCAACAATGTTTTCAAAAAAATCCCCTTTAACCCTTTTCCACATTCAATAAATCTGCAGCAGATAGATATCAAAACATAATGACAAAATATGGGATTCACTATGAATGAAAGCATAGTTAATGAATAAAGCAAAATACATTGTAGGAAAAGGAGAAATTATGAGCAATCTTCTTTTGCCACAATGTTTTCATCTGTAGATGTGTCTATATACATCTGTGAAAGGGTTAAACATATTTTCCTATTGGACAGGACTTAATTGTAAAAATAAAATGTAACTTTGAAATGATTTCTTCACATACTGTACGATAATAATAATTAATATGATTCGAATAGCAATGCACGAAACGATGAGAAACATCGTTAACACAACTGATTGACTGTTGCTTGATTCGCACGAAAAGGGCTGAATGTTTCAATTGGTCATTTCATTTGCATTAACCCTTTCCCTCATACGACAATTCTGCAGCAGACGACTTTGAACGTATTTTGTCAAAACATAGAAAATCTCCATAATTGAATGGATAACCTATGACAAAAAGTGGAAAACATGGTGACAAAAGGAGAAATTGCACGTTTTGTAAACCTCAATAAGGGGGTAGATAAACCTTGTACAGGTAATACGGAATACCGATCGATCAGAATGACAAGCATATTATATAGGGCTGTCATGAAACGGGTATTTTAGTTACTTTCCTTGTTGGTCATTTTATTTCATTTGTTTCATTCCGTTTCATAGAAAGCTTCTACAACATCAAGATAGCCATTTATTATACTGTAATGGGAACGGGGTATAGAAGCCGGGCTTTTATAGCAATGTTGGTAGAGTGGTTGACCTTTTCGTAAAGTTAAGCTACGTACCTGGATCAGTGGATGGGTGACCTGCGATGGCTAAACGCCGGTACACGTTACAGCGTTCACTGATGCCCTTATGGCATAGGTAGGCTGATTGGACTTAATAAATTGTTTCATTAAAAAATGACTAAAACCACAAATGTAGCAAAGCTGAAATCACAGCTTGAAATTAGAAGTAAGAATAAAGAAATATCAGAGTTACTTTACACAGCCCTAGTAAGTAGGTGATGTCATACAGCTGACAAGACTTGTTCCTCAAATAGTTACATCACTTACACATCAATGACTATCAGTGACATCTTGCCACGAGATTTGTTCTTTGCGTAATCTGAGTCCATCTCTGTATTATCATAGAGCATTCTAACTGTCTGATGATTATCCTAAATTCATGACAACATTTTATTCAGCCTCTACAGGGGTGGCGAAATATGATTTTGACTTACTTGTCCGTTTTTTCAAAATGCTATTTTGCAATTGTCCGTATGATAGTTATATAGTAAATCCCTACAAAATTTCACTTGTCCGTACAGGCTCTGGGACAATCTGGGCAATACGGACAATGGATTTTGCCACCCCTGCTCTATTCAGGAGACTTTGCACTGTCAGTCAATTGAGATGTGGAGAAAATAATTCTTATATCTTAAGATTCATTTTAGTCATTGGCCAGAGTAGTTCTCACAAACTTTGATGAGCACCAGAGCTAAGTATATAAGAGAAATCATTGCAGCACCTTTCCGCTCAATTTTGTGAAGACTCCCTAGCCTATTGATTTTGTGAAATTCAATGCACAAAATTGCAAAAATATTGAAGAAAAAATTACATGTAATTGTTGTGTTATAAAATATCATGGACTTGGTAATTATATTCTGCAAAACAGAAAAAAATCATTGTAGAATTTAATATCAACTGGCATACAGTCACATGTTTGGCAGTGAAAACTTTAGTTTGGTCAGGTAACCCGAGCCACACTTTTTTTTATTTGGCCATAAGGGGCTATATAAGACACCAATCATACATGTACATGGTGTAGGCATTCAAAAGAAAACATCAGCCTTTTTTTTAAATTTTGTATTTTTCAAAACTGTCTTAAACTTTAATGATGGATCATGGCGTAACATGGTATGTGATCTTTGGATTTGCATGGCTTCAGAATTAAAAACAAAACAGGTTGATGTTGGCAATGGGTCTGGGCAGGGGTTGAAACTTCCATTGGTTCTTGTGACTTTGTCTCGGCGTGATCCAAAGAAATATTGGAAGTATAAATGGGATGAATCCGTCTCCTCAACAGGGTCAATATTGAAGATATTGAGTTTGCCAAAGTTTGCTCTGTCGAATCATCAGGATCTCCAAGGTCAAACCTTGTCTTGTATTGAAAACTAAAGCAGGAACATTTTTCATTTTATAAAAACAAGCAAAATTTTCTGTGAATTGTCTGACGCCTTTTTTTATCGCTTAACGTAGTATTTTCCATTACGCGACATAGATTGGTTTGAATATTAATGTCCGGGTAGTTGATTTTGACACAAGCCGAAATCATTTCATAAAGCAGCTAATCATTGGCCCTAAATAAAATTTTATCCAATCTGAATCAATTAATTATCTTTAAATGAGAGTGAATGACTCATATGAACCAACTAAAACTGAAACAATAACCGAATGAAACTGGGCGAGCGAGTGTCAGAAAATTTACGATTGTTCAAGTTACCGAAACAGAAAGTACATGCAGTAATTAATGCAAGCATACATTTCATTCGTTTATGTAAATTTAGCTTTTCATTTGTGATTTTTTTTTTCCGCAACTTTTCAAATTGTGAATCAGCAGAAGATCTTCTCTTATATATTAGTCCTTTAATATAGTCGGTCGAGAGGTGCTGCATTGGGTCATACAACGTAATTTTTGTTCCCATTTAAGTATGGATTGTAGCAAAATGAAACACCCTTCACAAAATTTGAAACAAAAACTAATATAGACCTTTTCAAAACAAGTGCTGTCCATGGCAAGTTTTCCCTGTGCCAGTGAAAATTTGCTGTCAAATAGTGTAATTTTATATGAAAAATAAAAAAAGTTCAATAAAAAGCTTGATATGTAATCCCAAAATGTTTATTTCAATCATTGTAAAGTTTATCTTATTATAAAATTGTGTCCCTTATACAGATGACTTAACCCTTTCCCTCATATAGACGCTTTCTGACGCCTCTGCAGCAGACAGCTTTTTTAAAACATAGTGACAAAAGAAGAAATTGGCTCAAAACGAGCAATTTCTACTTTTGCCACAATGTTTTCCACTTTTAGTCATAGGTTATTGTATGAGGGAAAGGGTTAAGATACATATGCAGCACACAACTGTTGAAAACATGGTTGGAAATAAGGCAATAAGAGCAACTTCATTATTTCTCATTTTTCAAGAATGTTTCTCAACTCTGTTGTACTTCCAATCTTTCAGTAGTTAGTAATTTTTCATACCGGACAACTCTTTACCCTTTCCCTCATACGACAATTCTGCAGCAGTCGACTTTGAACGTATTTTGTCAAAACATAGAAAATCTCCATAATTGAATGGATAACCTGTATGACAAAAAGTGGAAAACATTGTGACAAAGGGATAAATTGCACGTTTTGTGCAATTTCTTCTTTTGTTACTATGTTTTCAAAAAGCCGTCTGCTGCAGAGGTGTCAGAAAGCGTCTATATGAGGGAAAGGTTTAAGGTGGCAGGGGACCCCTAAATTTGCAACTTTTCAGTTTGTCCGGACCAATAAATGTTATTTGAGAAATTCTCCAAAACAGCATCCATCAGAATGTCAAAACTATATCTCAATATATGGCATATAACAGTTTTTCAAAATCATGTAACATTTTAGCAACTCGATAGAACTGAACACAATTTCAAACCCTGTGTATTCTATCCCACCTACCCAAAATGAGGGCTAAAATGACACTATTTCAGCAGATTTTCTAATCATGTCCTTACTTCCTGGAAACATGCAAAAGAAAATTGAAGCACACGTACTTAATAATCAAGCAATGCATAACCAGGAAATGTATGCCAAATACCATGTCATCAGTATTCTTCTAGTAGAAAAACTTATTTGAAATACCTGAATTTTCATCACACAACAGTCTCAAATGATATTGAGATTGACCTCCCCTTGGAAAGCTCTTCAACATGATATGAGCTAGCATATACAAATGTTCGTATTTTCGCCACATTTTGTATGCATCAATTGATAGAAGTCAATAAAGAAATCAGTGCCATATAGTGTTATATAGTTAAGAAAACAGTTCATTTTCAAGCACACCAAATATATAAAAAATCGACAGGGGCCAAATCCGAATGTGTCCCCTGCCACCTTAACATGCATAGGCATTTGATTATTTCTCATTTTCATCAATGTTTATCAACCCTGTTGTACTTCCAATCTTTCAGTAGTTGGATATTTTTCGGACAACTCTTAAATATCTTATCAGGTAAAATTGATAATGCAAGTTTTATGTGATATTTCAGATATGGCAGATTTTCTGAATGACCATATACAACCTGAGCCTGGGCTGATGGAAGCAGTGAAGATTGTCATCAAATACGAAATTCAGTCTCTGGTAGGTACACTTGATTGACTGATTGGACCAGTAATTCAGTTATATTTTGGCGAGCCAGAGGGTTGTGAGTTTGAATCCCGGCTCCGCCAACTTTCTTTCCGACGTTTGACAAAATTCAATGCGATATGCGTCATTCGTCTTCCACCAATGGGCTAAGTCTATGTGGAAAAGCAGCCAGTTGCTTGGGAAGATTGTTGTGTGGAGTATTGGTGTGAGCAAACTAGGAAATGCATGAGTAGGTGAACTGGCCGCCGTGATATAACTGTGAGAAAGTGTTAAAAACGGTGTTATAGTTCACCTTACCATGTGGTTTCTGCCTATCTTACACCAGTACTCCACACAACATTCCTCGTAGGCTACTGGTTACCCTCCCACATGACTGTTGGCACATGCTGTTCTGGGAATTAAAATAATATTGGAATGCAAAATAACATTAACCCTTTCCCTCATATAGACGCTTTCTGAAGCCTCTGCAGCAGACAGCTTTTTGAAAACATAGTGACAAAAGAAGAAATTGCACAAAACCTGCAATTTCTTCTTATGCCACAATGTTTTCCATTTTTAGCTCGACTTTTGAAAAAAACGTGAGCTATTGTCATGACCCTGGCGTTGTCGTCGGCGGCGGCGTGGTCGTCCGGTTAAGGTTTTTTGTTTAGCTCATATTTTTTTTCTGTTTTCTCCCTATCAGTCGAGCGTCTGTGCCGTACGCGGTGCTCTTGTTTGTCATAGGTTAGCCATTCAATTATCGAGATTTTCTATGTTTTGACAAAATATGTTCAAAGTTGTCTGCTGCAGAATTGTCATTATGAGGGAAAGGGTTAAAATACTTAAACATTGTCGAAGAAATTTGTTGCCATTTCTGCTAAATAGAAAACACAGAAGACTTTGATCAATCTGTTTATTGGTTACCAATGCCTAAAGGTATATATATATAAGTTTAACCATGATGTATTTTGAATCATGAACAATGAAATGTATGTTCTCCTCTCTATCTACTGTTGTGTCTTAATACGATAACCTAGATGTATGTATCTGTTAGAAACAAGTTTGGATGTATCTATTAAAACCATTTGAGATCATTGTAGGAAAAGGATGAAAAGCTTATAATGAGCAATTTCTTTTTTCCCTGCAATGTTTTCCACTCCATTCCAAGATTATTGATTCTTCTTTCGAGATTTTTAGCTAGTCTGTTTTTTTCCAAGAAAAAAAGTTGGGCTATTGTGATACTCATGATACCCTTGGTGTTGTTGTCACACTTACAAAACTTTAACGTTACCTTATAACTAAAAAATAGTTACACATATATTCCAATGAAACTTGGTTTACATGTTTCCAGAAACAATATGCATGTCTATACCAAGTCACATAACTCTGGCTTTTAATACTTATTCAGTTATGCCCCTTTTTGGACTTGGAAATTCATGGAAAAACAGATGAGCTACGTTCATATTTGCTTTGCAGCACTATATTGTTAAATCAATTTTCGCAATATGTTCAAAAGATTAACCTGTTGTTCAAAAGAGGTGTCTTTTTTTTGCTGAGGAATTGTTTTGATCTATATACATGTATTACATTGTACTTGGGCTAAACTTGTTGCTAGTTTCCCTTAATATTTGTAGTCTTTTATCCCCTCATTTACAGTGCATTCCTTTTTCAGTTATCTAAACTTGCTGATACGGGTGAAGAATATATTGTATTGACGGCCAGCACCCTTGATAACAGCTGCGGACATATTGGATCTGTTAAAGGAGAGGGATTTATGAAGAATTCTTCTGTCCAGATTATTAAAGAAGAATTCCTCAACTTTTGTACAGGTATTAAAGTATATTTGACTATAATTGTAATTGAGTATTCTGTACCGTAGTCAGGTGCAGGAGGTTGTGGGTTTGATCTTCGGTCAGGTCATACCAAATACTTTAAAAATGGTAGTAATGGCTGCCCTCCTTGGCGCTCAGGGTTGCGGGGTTATTATTATGTCAGACTGGCTGGTGTCAGGATAAATGGATCAGTAGAACTGGTAACTTACCTACAAGAATAATGTGTGTCATAATATTCTTGAAAACAGTGCATAATCCATTGTGGCTGAAGAGCTAGAGCTGGATGTGGGAATAGAATATCCGGGCTTAAAGCTAAAATAAGAATTAATTATATATGATCAGTGCCGCATGTAAAGCAATCTTAAGGTTTTTCTTGAAATCGGCAGCAGGTCATGAATAACGGTGAATATAGGGAATATTTTGGTAGCATTATGTCGATTTGAAGCATAGGAAAATTAATATAGATCTCTGCAACCTAGTATAACTTCAAAGACAAAATGAAACACAGTTATACAAATTTCTATCTTTTCAATAATGAAATAACACAAATAACACCTTAAATATAATTTATGAATGGCTAGTGGATGAAGTCCCATTACAGCATTTTGAATGTGTTTTAGGGACATCCCATTACCATATTTGGTACTGTATTTGACCAAATCAAAAACAGAATTTTTATCCCCCATGTTAAATTTGCGTGTAACAATATGTATGTTTTTTGTACATAAAATGTGTAGGTTTACCTGGTTTATAATAAATTTGAATATAAGTTATTAATCAAGAGTCCTAGACTACAATATTTCTCTAATAATCTATGTTACTCATTTAAAAAAAAGCAATCGTCTGAAAAACAATGGGGTAAAAAAAGTTATCTGTAGCCCTTTCTCTTATTAACCCTTTCCAACATACAGACACTTTCTGACGCCTCTGCAGCCGACAGCTTTTTGAAAACATAGTGACAAAAGAAGAAATTGCTCAAAACGAGCAATTTCTCCTTTTGCCACAATGTTTTCCACTTTTAGTCATAGGTTATCCATTCAATTATAGAGATTTTCCATTTTTTGACGAAATATGTTCAAAGTCGTCTGCTGCAGAATTGTTGTTTGAGGGAAAGGGTTAACCAATGAAATTTTATCTTTTGGCTACTCAACAGAATGGTTTTCTTAGATGATTCTTTTAAGTTCCCACAACATTGCTTTTGGTAGTCAAAAAAGGATCTAAGAATAAGTATCTAGAGTGAATAATTGATTATAAAATCTAGCACAGTAATTCAATCAACTCCATTTTGTAGGCGATCAAATAACTCAGCATGACAAAATACCAAACAAAGAAAATACACAAGAAGAAAGCACAATAATTGTAAAGAAAGAAAATCCACAGACAAACAGAGCAAGGCGAAGGAAATCCACACCAAGGTGCAAGTCACAGCCTCCAGAATGGCAAACGCAACAGGAACTACAAGAAATACAAAACTACGCAATGATCGATCAACCTACCAACAATAATGGGGAAGATATTGTCAATCATGATGTTTTGGTCTTGAGTGAGAAAAACATCGGTGGTTATTCATACACACTTGACTGCAGTAGTGATTCATACGGTAGTAACGTCATGTCTTCCTCGTCCGAAATGTCTAAATATCCGTCGAAGGAGGATAGCCCGAAACATAATGGAATTCCAGAAGAAGCTATGGCCTACACATGGAGAGAGGAGAAACTACCTATCAACGTTATAGATGATATTGGAGCTCCTTCAGTCAAATATGACAACGATATCCCTGTTAGTTTTGCCAATTTTGCAGAGAGACCCATAGTAAATACCAGCTTAACAAATTCTACACCAAAGAAACGGAGGGTAGGCTTTAACAAAGGAAATAAACCTTTGCAATTATCTCAGGTAGGAGTTGTTAAACAACCTAGAAGTCGACGCAAATCCAAAAAGATACCCATAAAAGTTGAGGGGGGTTTAGATGCTGATATATCAACCCTGAATTCAACCAATCAGGGGGAACCCAATGACAATCTTTCTGATCTTTCAGTGGGAAAACCAAGTTCCAATGGCTTGATAGGCAATTTTACAGACATAACTGATATGAAAAGTGCATTTCTAGAAATTGGCAACATGGCAAAATGCCTTATTTGTCTCAAAGTTCTCGCAAACAAGAACAATCGTACATTCCACTGGCGTTCCCACGTCGGGGACAAACGTTACACCTGTGATATTTGCAATAAGGCCTTCACACATCCTTCAAACATGCGATCCCATAGAAAGATACACACAGATGAGAAACCATTTCCCTGCGAACTGTGTGAAAGACGATTTCGGCGAAGAGATTATCTCCTTCAGCATTTAGAACGATTCCACTATAACCCTCGCTCATCTGAAACCCATCACATGGAGGACAGTGTCTTAGAAGATGTAAATGTATCTCAATCATAATTCCTGACAAAGGTTTCATTATTACCTTTGTACAATAAACCCTTTTACACATGCAGTTCTAAGCAATTCGAACCAACTACAACAGTAAACCTTTGATAACCCTTTCCCTCATACGACAATTCTGCAGCAGACGACTATGAACATATTTTGTCAAAAAATAGAATAACTCTATAATTGAATGGATAACCTATTAGTAAAAGTGGAAAACATTGTGGCAAAAGGAGAAATTGCTCGTTTTGAGCAATTTCTACTTTTGTTACTATGCTTTCAAAAAGCCGTCCGCTGCAGAGGCATCAGAAAGCATCTATATGAGGGAAAGAGATAACAGTGTTACAAAAGGTGAAATTGTTCAAAATGAATTAAATCTCATTTTGCAACACTGTTTTTAAATCTTTAACGCTTTCCCTCATACTACAATTCTGCAGCAGACGACTTTAAACGATTTTTGTCAAAGCATAGAAAATCTCTTTAATTGAATGGATAACCTAAAAGTGGAAAACATTGTGACAAAAGGAGAAATTGCTTGTTTTGAGCAATTTCTTCTTTTGTCACTATGTTTTCAAAAAGCCATCTGCTTTCCCACTTACAACTTATCTGCAGCAGAAGACTTTGAAAATGTCTGGGACAAATTATGGAAACTTTCTTTCAATGAAAGAATTGTTATTGAATGAAGTTGAAAACATTGTAGCAAAAGGATAAATTATTCTTATTAGCAAATTTCTCTTTTTGCCTAAATGATTTCAAAAGAGGTCTGTTGCATATGCATCAGAAAGCGTCTGTATTTGACGTGGCTTCTTATTTGTGTATGAATGAGAGTTCAAAGAACTTTGTGAACAAATAGATCTTGTGAAATACTATGTACAAGACAATTTACCCTCTCCAACCCAAAAGACCCATTTTGAACAGATGACTTTTTGAAAGCACTGTGGAAAAAGGAGAAATGATTATATGTTTTCTTTTTTTAGACATTTTAGGTGTTTTCAAAGTCTTCTGCTGCAGATTCATTCTATGAAGGAAAGGGTCATATCATGCAGCTTCTAAGTAATGTAAAGCACTTGCATCACACATGTTTTCTGTACATAATTAAACCTTTACCTCATACGACAATTCTGCAGCAGACGACTTTGAACATATTTTTGTCAAGCAATAGAAAATCTCGATAATTGAATGGATAACCTATGACTAAAAGTGGCAAAACCTTGTGGCAAAAGGAGAAATTGCTCGTTTTGAGCAATTTCTTCTTTTGTCACTACGTTTTCAAAAAGCTGTCTGCTGCAGAGGCATCAGAAAGTGTCTATATGAGGGAAAGGGTTAAATTCTATCCTACATTCTAGACAATCATAATTATTCAGGTGTTTGCAAGATCAGAGACCTACCTTAGTATGAAAGGAAAATTCTGAAGCTTTGCTCTATGATTGATCTCATTTTGCTCAATTCAAACCTATGTTTAGGGTTCTCAAAAGAATTGTCTCTCAAGACAAGACTTTGAAGATGGTAGTGATGGCTTACCCACCTTGGCACTCAAGGTCATGGGGATATAGCATCACTTCTGTCTTTTTGGTGTCGGGATATATGGACCTGTAGTACTGGTAACTTACTCAAGAAACGCAATGATATAACTGAACAATTGCTGCAAGCGGCTTTAATCACCATACAGACTAAATCAGCAAGACAATGCTTTTAACCCTTTCCCACATACGACAATTCTGCAACAGACGACTATGAACATTTCTAGACAAAAATTGCTAAAATCTCTTTAAATGAAAGGATATTTTTTTTATAGAGTTGAAAACATTGTGACATAAGGGGAAATTGCTTGTTTTGCGCATTTACCCCTTTTGTTACAATGTTTTCAAAAGGCGTCTGCTGCAGAGGCGTCAGAAAGTGTCTATATGTGGGAAGGGGTTAAGAACCCACAACATAGGGTTTGGATATCAAATAACCAGAGGCCAAGAAAAAAGTTTGAGTAAACACTCTGGTGTCCTTAGGATCTTTCTTATTACTTGATGTAAACCTATGTTGTGGGTACTCAAAAGGATTGTTTTGTTGAGACATTGTGTTTGAGTACTCACAACATAGGGTTTTGAAATCAAATAAACAGAGACCTAGATAAGGTGGAGTAAACACTCGGGGTTTGTCCTTGAAAACTTTCCATATTACTTGATAAAACTCTGTTGGTATATTCAAAAGTATTGTCTCAAATACAACACAGGGTTTAGCTGTCAAATATAGAATTTAGAATATATATGACATTAAAATATGAACCTTAATTAGAGACCAGAATAAGGATTTTATCCTTTCCCACTTACAACAAATCTGCAGCACGCGGCTTTGAAAACAACTAGCCAAAACAAATCAAAATTTCTTATACATGAGAATATAGTTATTGGATAGAGTTTGTCCATATTAACCCTTTTCCTCATATAGACACTTTCTGACACCTCTTCAGCAGACGGCTTTTTAAAAACATAGTGACAAAAGAAGAAATTGCACAAAACGTGCAATTTCTCCTTTTGCCACAATGTTTTCCACTTTTTGTCATAGGTTATCCATTCAATTATGGAGATTTTCTATGTTTTGACAAAATACGTTCAAAGTCGTCTGCTGCAGAATTATCGTATGAGGGAAAGGGTTAACAAAAGTAGAAATCACTCATAATTGTTTTCAGATGTGTCTGCAAGTGGGAAAGGGTTACGAATGTAACATACATACCTGTTCAAATACACAGGCTGATCTTTATCTTCTCAACAAACTTGTACCTTTTTCGCATGCATAGGCTCATATGATCTCAAGTCGAAAGAGTAAAATAGGTATTTTTTCTTTGATGAAAAGTACAAAGCTGTTGGTGTTAAAAGATTTATCCTGAATTATATTTTTTATATGTTTTTGTATTTTTCTCACTATTTTGTTATATTAGTTGGTTTTGGTTGTGATTAACCGTTTACCTGGATTTAGAATTTTTGATAAAAGGTATATATGTCTTAACTTAAGATAAGGATTGAATAAACTTTACATTTTGTTCTGTCAGCTTTTTGGATCATAAACTAGACCATGAAAATCAATAAATCAATCAACATTGTCATTCTTTTCGTAGTTTTGGTCCATGAAAATCTAAATATTTCCTTGAAATATCATTGGAATTTCATTTTGTTAAAAGAGTCGACCCTGTTCTTACCAAAGATATATAAAAGTTGTCAGATTATTCTTTCTTGGAATACCTTTTACACAGATAAACATGCAATTTTTCTTGAAAGTGAAGTGGTATAATTGAAATATTGTTTAAAATGTCACAAAACATCTAAACAATTTTGTTTTTTTTTCAGTCTTGTGGTTGAATTTTGATTTTTCTATACTTTATTACTTATTCAGAATAATTTGACAGCGAAACATCACTTTCTTTAAGTTTTAAAGTGCATTACAGGTAATTCCAAGACTTGAAAGAGAAAAATAGACCCCCAATTTTTTTAGCTCTCTTTCTATGATTGTTTACGCAAAAAATATTTGTTAAAGTATTCATTGAACAAAAATGTTTGTATAGGTATCCCTTTAAAAATGTCTGTTGAAGCATATCTTGAAATATTAGACTTCTTTAAAAAATATTTATGTTATTTGTTAATGCTGAATTTTGATAGATTTTTATGAATACATCACACTTTCTTTAAGTGTAAAGTGGATTACTGATGAAATAGACCGCATTTTTAAGCTCATTTTCTATAATTGTTACGAGAAAAATATTTGTTTAAGTATTCCTTGAACTAAAATATTTCAACATAAGTATTCCTTGAAAAATGTGTGTCGAAGCATTTCTTGAAATATTACATTCCTTGTAAAATATGATGTCATTGTTAATGCGAATTTTGATAGAATTTTATGAATAGTTTATATTTTTTTAAAACTTTTTTAGATCACCTGAGCCAAAGGCTCAATGATTGTGATTTATCGTGATCTATCTATATCTGTCCATCCCCTGACTGTTCTTAACCCTTACCCTCATATGGACGCTTTCTGACGCCTCTGCAGCAGATGGCCTTTTAAAAACATATTGACAAAAGAAGAAATTGCTCAAAACGATTGCTCTATTTTTTGACAAAATATGTTCAAAGTCGTCTGCTGCAGAATTGTCATATGAGAGAAAGGGTTAACTTTAAGTGTCAAGCAATTTCAACCAAACTTCATAGTTCCCTTTGTCGTTTGGCGGTTTTCTCTCAAATTTGTTCAAATATTTAAATGGAATCAGAAAACTTTATATTTTTTATTCCTCTGAATAAGCCTGTCGGATTTCAAGATAGTTTGGCAGAAATATTTCTCATTAGACCCTCAACAAATACTGTTTAAGCCATATTGTAAACTTAAAACATGGCTACCAGTCTGAATAAGAAAAGAAATTCAACTTTTCTGAAAGTGTATGTGCCCAAGGTGACCCTTTAAAGAATTTGTTCAATGCATATTGATTGGTTGAATAACATGGGTGTTAGGGGATTGTGTTAGCTATCCTTGTTATTTTTTTCTTGTCTAAGTACATGTTCTTGTTATCTTTGACTTGTCAAATCTTGTTTACAATGCCGTTACTGTTTTTTGTATCCTTTACAGTGATTGATTCATGGCCATCTCGGCCCTCTTGTTTGTGTTTGTTAACCCTTTCCCTCATACAACAATTCTGCAGCACGACTTTCAACATATTTTTAGTAAAAACGTAGAAAATCTCTAATTGAATGGATAACCTATGACTAAAAGTGGAAAACATTGTGGCAAAAGGAGAAATTGCACATTTTGTGCAATTTCTTCTTTTGTCACTATGTTTTCAAATAGCCGTCTGCTGCAGAGGCGTCAGAAAGCGTCTATATGAGGGAAAGGGTTAAAGAATAATAATATTAGGTAATATCCACATATCATCTTGATGTTCTATACAATTTTATAAAAATAACCCTTTCCCAGATGCATTTTGAAGCATCTGTAGAAAGCGATATTAGAAAATGTTGTGACAAAGGGAAAAAAAGTACTCACTTACCCAACTGTCTCTTTTGAATATCTATAAAAACGCTATATTGTGGATACTCTAAAGAATCTTCTCTATGTATGCACAACAAAGTGTTTTGGGGGGTAATTAATAATTTAACCCTTTTTCCGTATTCAATACCGGTTAATCTGTAGCATGAATGATAATGACCTTGTCCCTTACCCACTTGAAGACACATTTACAGCAGACGACTTTAGAAATTATTATGACACTAAAAGGAGAAATTGCTCATAATGAGCAATTTCGCCTCATGCCATTATGTTTTCAGCTGTATCAAATATTTATACTTTCATTTGTAGAGACTAGATTTGTTGTATGTGAGGAGGGTTGAATAGGCTGATTCTCATCATTACAAAACCAAAGAATGTGGATTGTTAGAGAAATGTTAGATTTTTAAGGTAGTTTTTGTCCCCAAGTTAGCAAATTGTTAGCATAGTTTATAACATGAGCACTAGATAAGGATGAGTAAACTGGTCTTTTTCCATCTATATTTCTCTTATGACTCAACCAAACCCTATGATGTGGGTACTCTATATGATCGTCTGAATGAAATTGTTCTTTTGAGTACCCACAACATAGGGTTTGAGTGTCAAATAAGGGTTTTGGAATTTGAAATACTCACCTTATCTAAAGCTCTGAAATTTAATATTATTAATTTTTTGTTAACCCTTCTCCTCATACGACAATTCTGCAGCATACGACTTTGAACGTATTTTATCAAAACATAGAAAATATCCATAATTGAATGGATAACCTATGACAAAAAGTGAGAAAACATTGTGGCAAAAGGAGAAATTGCACGTTTTGTGCAATTTCTTCTTTTGTCACTATGTTTTCAAAAAGCCGTCTGCTGCAGAGGCGTCAGAAAGCGTCTATATGAGGGAAAGGGTTAAAACAAAAAAAAACATTACCACTAACCTTATCCAATATGCGGATACGGATCATTTTTAGCTTGTCTGTTTGTCTAAGAAAAAAAGTAGGGCTATAGTGATACCCTTGTTGTGGTCATCACAAAACTTTAAACCTTACCTCATAACTCAAAAACATTTACGCGTATTTAAATGAAACTTGGTACACATGTTCCTAAAAACAATACACATGTCTTTACTAAGTCACATAGCTCTGGCTTTAGTAATTATTTAGTTATGTCCCTTTTTGGACATAAAATTTCATACAAAAGGTTTAACCTTGCCCATAGCTCAAAAACTGTTCAACATTTTCTAATGGAACTAAGTACACATTTTACTAGGAACAAGATGCATGCCTTTACTAAATCACATAACACTAGCTTTAATAATTTTTCAGTTATGCTCCTTTTTAGACTAAGAAAAAACAGACAAGCATTGGGTCGTTCCGTGGCGCTCTTGTTGAATATTTGAATATTGGTCAGAAAGGTGGAATGTTTTTGTAAATTATAAGCAGTTTCTCCTTTTATGGCATGAATTTCTGCATATCAGGTATACTAGTTAAATAGAATATAGAATAGCTGTAAAAAGTGATATACATGTAATTAAGTTAATCCAAAATGTGAGCATAAATGAGCCAGAATGTGGGCATAACTGAGCTAGAATGGAACATAAATGATCCAGAATGTGAGCATAAATGATCCAGAATGTGAGCATAAATGAGCCAAAATGTGAGCATAAATGAGCAAGGATGTGAGCATAAATGAGCCAGAATGTAAGCATAAATGCCATTTATCCCTTTCCCTAATGCAGTTTTATGCATTTGCAAAATGTTTTGTATTAGAGAACCTTTTCGTGTGACCTGCTTTAGCAGGAAGAAACATACGGATCATAGGGATCAGCGCTCTTTTCTCCGACGTCTTATCTTACTTTCACATACTAAAACATTGAAAAACGACATGTGTGTTCCTTCGAACACTCTTGTATTGTATTATAATAACACAGGTGATAAAAGATAAAACAAATTTTTATATATATTTTTAGTACATAAATAATATTAATTCTACATGTTTGTGTTTGCTCTAACATAGTTAGATTATTACTGATTATAAACCTAGGTATTGTCTTAATAAACCCTTTCCCACTTTGAGTCGTGTTTTGACACATCTGCAGCAGAATAGATATGAAAATATTGTTGAAAAAGGAGGAAGTGCTCACTCATAATGAGAAAATCTCCCTTTGCCACAATATTTTTAACTCAATTCAATAATATGCTTCTGTTTAAAGAGAATTTATACATTTTTGCCAAGTTGTTTATTAAGTTGTCTGCTGAAGATTAGTTGTTTGTGGGAAAGGGTTTATGCTGTTTTTTTACAATGTCATATGAAGGCATTGATTTTTTATGAGACCATGTCTCAAATTATGCATTACATTCCAGAAAAATGTGCTCAATAATCATTTGCAATTGTTTTCCCTTCATTATTACATGCATTTTTAGAGGATAACAATTTGGAAATTATTGTTTCTAACAGTGAATTTTTCAAATGATAATTCCCTCTGTTTACTCTGTCTCTAACCCTTTCCCACATATGACCCTTTCTCATGCATCTGCATCAGATGACTGTTGATAACATTGTGGCGACACAAGAAATTGTCCATAAAAAGCAATTTCTCCATTTGCCATACTGTTATTTAACCCTTTACCTCATACAACAAGTCTGCAGCAGACGACTTTGAACATATTTTGTCAAAAAATAGAAAGTATTTAAAATTGAATGAATAACCTATGACTAAAAGTGGAAAACATTGTGTCAAAAGGAGAAATTGCTCGTTTTGAGCAATTTCTTCTTTTTCACTATGTTTTCAAAAAGTTGTCTGCTGCAGAGGCGTCAGAAAGCGTCTATACGAGGGAAGGGGTTAACTGTTGTCAATAACTTGGATTCATAGAAATTTTTAACATTATTGCCTAATATTTTAAAAGTTGTCTGCTGCAGATTTGTTGTATTGTGGGAAAGGGTTAAGCCATCACTACATATTGATAGTAAGAATGTGTATACGCATAAAATAAACAGAACAATAATTATACCCCCAGATACATGGGGTCGGTCCGTTGGTCTGTAGACATTTGATTTCTTGAGAACACTATTTCTCAGCAACCCTTAGTCAGAATTCAATATAACTTCACAAGAATGATTGATACCAAGCCTAGTTGTGCACATTGTCGGCGTGTTGCACTGGGATTATTTTAAAGGAGTTATGGCACCTTAAATTAATATGTATATTGTCAGGCACCAGCTGGGGGTATTCATCACCTTCAATGAGATTTCCAGTTATTGCTTGTATGTATATGTATACTTTGATTAAGTCGAACTGTCAAAATCACATGACTGAGGTCAGAGTACATTTTACATATTCCAACGTAATCTGACATTGTTATGCATTCATATTGTGGCAGTTTAATTTACACTGACTGTAAGACAAGAGATATATTTCTTTTTGTGGAATAGACATGTGTGAAAATAACCCTGAAGTCTCTGTGCTAAATATACCTTGATCTTATTCCAAAACAAACAATTTTTAAACCCTTTCTCACAGAAGAACATTTTTGAAAACATTGTGGCAAATAGAGAATTGGAAGAAAAGGAAGAAAGGAAGCCTGTGATTGGTTTTGCGGTCGTTTTGGTGAAAGTCATTGATACTAAAAATAGATCGCCTGTTGTGGCCACTGCTGAAAACCCGGTTTTATGACTTTCCTTGGGGTTCTTATTTTCTTGAGACTTGAGTTAAGATAAAAAAAAATTGTAGAATTTTGTTATTTAAATTTCTCAGATGGTTAAAATCGATTGTGAAAACAACATATCTGGTATTGGATTAACCTTTTTTTCCCACATACAACAAATTTGCAGGTGACAACTTTAGAAACATTTAGGGGAAAATATCGACATCTCCGTAAATGAGAGTATCACTTTTAAATAAAGTTGAAAACATGGTGACATAAAGAAACGATTGCACTTCAAGAGCAATTGTTTCTTTTACCACAATGAGTTCAAAAGTGGTCTGTTTCAGATTCGTCTATAAGTGGGAAAGGGTTAAGATGAAATGAGCCATGTGTCACATGAAAAGCGATCTTCGGAATTTAGCTACCAGTGAAGAACCGGATCTGTCTGCACCTGAATTGTAGGGAGTCTGATCAGGTTCTTCGTTGTTTGCTATCTAGTCATACAAGCATCTCGAACCCTTAAACCCTTTCCCACATACAACTGATCCGCAGCAGACTACCTCGAAAACTTCGTGTCAAAAATATGAAAATTCTCAATAAATAAGGGTTTAATTATAAAAAGAAATTGGAAAAATTGTGGCAAATAGAGAAATTGCTCATCATGAGCAAGTTCTCCTTTTTCCACAATGTTTTCGAAAATCGTTTGCTGCAGAAGCGTCAAAAAGCATCCATATATGGAAAAGGGTTAAAATTAAGAATTGATACGACAAAAGAATAACTACACAAGTTTTGTAAATTTGTGCATAATTGTTATTAATTTCAAAACCGCCGAAGGTCATTTTTTGTGTGCCGTGAATCATTTAACACTTTCCCACGTAAACAAATCTGCAGCAAACAACTTCGAACACGTGTAGTCGAGACTATGGAAAATCTCAATAGATCGATAAATGATCAATTATTGAATGGAGTTGAAAACATTTGTGTGGCCAAGTGGAGAAAATGCTCATAGTGATCCTTTTCTCCTTTTGTCACAATGTTTTCAAAAGACGTCGGCTGCAGAGGGAAAGGGATAACTTTATTAATTATGTTTAATATGTTTTATATACTAGTACAAGTAGACATGTGATATAGCAAAAACAAATTTGTGTATTTTTGTTTAATTAATCATTTCCCACTCCAATATGCATCAGTAGCAGACGTCTTTTGAATACATTGTGCAAAAAGGAGAAATTGCTCATTATGAGCAATTACTTCTTTTTGCACAATTTTTTAAAATATATTCAATAATAATATCATTTATAGAGTTTTTCAAAATGTTTGTTTAGGTATTTTCAAAATCGTCTGCTGCAGATTTGTTTTATTTGGGAAAAGGGTTATTATGTTTCCTTTTTTTTTACAAATCTAACATAGTAGCAGAACAAAATTGTTCTTCAAAAGAAATAAAGTGTTTTTCTAGATTTAGAGAATTCAGACTGCTGTTGTTTCTATTACCTGACCATTTCTTTACCTTCTTAAACGACCACCTCGGTGGTGTAGTGGTAGAGCGCCTACCTCAAGTGTGGGAGGTCGCGGGTTCGATCCCAAAATGGTAGTAATGGCTACCCACCTTGGCACTCAGGGTTGCAGGGTTTGCATTGCGGCTGACTAGCTGGTGTCAGGATAAATGGACCATTCTTACTGGTTACTTACCCAGGAAATGCTGTGATATAATTGAACAATAATTGAAAGCGGCGTTAACCCTTTCCCTCTTATAGACGCTTTCTGACGCCTCTGCAGCAGACGGCTTTTTGAAAACATAGTGACAAAAGAAGAAATTGCTCAAAACGAGCAATTTCTCCTTTTGCCACAGTGTTTTCCACTTTGTATCATAGGTTATCCATTCAATTATAGAGATTTTCCATTTTTCAACAAAATATGTTCCAAGTCGTCTGCTGCAGCATTGTCGTAAAGGGTTAACTTTTTCCAAATTCAAAGCGCTCACCTGGAGATCAGGGTTTCATCCAAGGTCGGGTCGTACAAAAGACTTGTTGTAATGGCTTCCTTTCATGACAGGAACCTACCTAGTGGTTAGCGTCGGGATTAGTTCAATCAGGCAATTCCAGGTTTGCCGAGACCCGGTTGCTCAGTCGGTAGCGACGCGGGCTGTCAATCCAGGGGTTGTGAGTTCGAATCCCGGCTCAGCCAATTTTCTTTCCGAGGATTGACAAAAGTCAATGCGACATGCGTCATTCGTCTTCCACCAATGGGCTAAGTCTATGTGGAAAAGCAGCCAGTTGCTTGGGAAGATTGTTGTGTGTGAAAACCAGGAAATGCATGAGTAGGTGAACTGGCCGCCGTGATGTAACTGAGAAATTGTTAGAAACAGCGTTAAACCCCAATCAACCAATCAATCATTCCAGGTTTTAACCTCAGTTACGGCAGTCATGGTAAAGTGCCGTTGGGTAAAGCAGATTTCCTAGACTAGTCTGTTTACTAAGGTACCATAAATAAACGTTTGCCGTGATATGACTGAACTTGTGTTGAAAAGGACGTAACACCCCTCTAAAACAAACAAATCATTTCTTCGCGCTCAGGACTGTGACAATGGTTGCCGTTCTGATATGGCCGGTTGGTTAGCAGCCAGATAGTTAACCTTTTCACACATACATCCCGTACAACAAATCTGCAGCAGGTCTTTGAAAATGTAACCGACGGCAAGCCTGCCGCCTGCATCCTCGGTACCCAGGCTATTCATAAAATATATCATATATTTTATGAATAGCCTGGGTACCGAGGATGGCCTGCCTGGTGCCTAGCAAAATCTATAGGACTGAGAAAGAAACATGTTTTCAGGACAATGGTGTTTACTAATTCAGTAATGACAGGCCCTTTCAATAGCGGTGACACTTCAATAAACAAACACTTTACTTTACAATAAATTTTACAATCAACTTCAACCATTTATTTCAAACAAAATTTTATTAAATATTCATTTAAAATAAAGTCATATTGGTACATGTACATTACAAGTGAATCAATTTTGGATTGGAAATCAGGTATTGTAAAGACTTATATTAATTCCTTTCCACCTTTTCCTGAACCTTTTTCCGCATACGACAAATCTACAGCAGAGAACGTTGAAAACTTATAGTAAAAAAAATGAAAAATCTCTACAAATGTAAGGATAATTTTGAATAAAGTCGAAAGGAAAACACTGACAATGCTGATTAAGCCTTTCAGCGCCAAAGGCAATATTCAGCTTTTTGCAAACAATGCAGATTCAGGTGAGTCAGCTCGTAACGAGCTGTCTCACCTGAAATCTGCATTGTTTGGCTGTGAGTTATAAAAATATTCCAAAAATCCTGTAACATGAAAATAGAGTCGTCCGAGTGTGAACATGGAAGAGTATACTTCAAACAATTCGGCGCTGAAAGGGTTAAGCGATTTCTCCGTTTGCCACAATGATTCAAACGTCGTCTCCTTCATAGGCGTCAGAATGCATCTGCATGTGGGAAAGGGTAAAGAATCATAATTGAGCCGTCCCAGGAGAAAACCAACATTGTGGACTCTGCGTAAAGTATCCACCCGGATCAGCCTAAGCATGCCTCGCAGGCTAATCCGGGTCAACACACTCCGTCTCAGGTGGATAGATGTTTAGAGTAATGATTCCCGATTTCAAAAAAATCCATAGGAGGAGAAAAGTGTCTGTCTGAGTTAGCCTGCGCGGACTACGCAGGCTGATCTGGTCGATACATTACGCAGAGTTCACAATGTTGGTTTTCTCGTGGGACGGCTCATACTCTTATCAGGTAATATTAATGTGTATACACCCAGACATACACCTTGTCTAACCCTTTATCACAATGACATGCATATTTTAAGGCCTCTTCATCAGATTAGTTTTGAAAACTTTGTGACAAAAGGAGAATTTTCTCATCATGAGCAATTTCTCCTTATGCAACATTTTTTTTTTATTAACTCTATGCACTAATCATGAGCATTGTTCATCATGAGCAAATTCTCCTTTAGTTGCAATGTTTTTAACTTTATTAGGTAATTGTTCGTTCATTTATAGACCGTTTCCATATTTTGACTATGTTTACAAAGTCGTCAGATTTGATGTATGTGGGAATGAGTTAACTTTCCTTGTAAACAAGACGTCCACAACGCCCTGGATCGCCCACCTCAGAATGTGCATTATAAGACAAAGACTTATTTTCCCTTGCCACTCAATTGAATTCTGACCTAGGCAACGTAACGCTTTCCAATTGAATCTGAATTCTAAAGGCAACATGACCTTATCCCCAGGGTCCATGTTTTGATTTATTCAATATATGCCAAATTATCCTTACGTTTTGGTCAATTTACTCCCTTTCTGATGCCGCCAATGTTATGATTTTTAACAAATGCAAATGACTTGAACAACTTAAATAGAGGGTTACTTTTTGTCAAAGTATTTTGAAATCAGACAACTACTTTCGGAGCAGAAGAATGATAAAGTTTTGTAAATTTTTCCACTTTTCTGATTTCTCTTCATAGCCATGATGTTCAATCAATTAATATGGGTTGAACAACTATAAGTAGAGGATAATATTTTTTATATAAGTTTTGCCATTTTACCCTCTTTGTGATGCTGCCTGGGGACCATACTTTTAAACCAATCATTATGGCTTTAACGCAGCAAAGATAGTTATAAAATTAATTTAATTCTTTAAACGGTTTTTAAGCGTAACACCAAATGAACAATCTTGTGAAGTTTGAATTCATTGACCAAGTGTTTTTGATAACTTTAGCGCACATTTTGCTTATGGTGTGCTAGAAATAAATAGTGGCACTGTTTTCATCCAAGTCTATCAAAAGTCATTATAGTTTGTAAACTGACAATACGTTAGACATTCTAGTACGCCAATTATGACCGATAAATAGTTTATTTTGATCCGACTGCCATATTACTGACTGTGGTAGCTCCTCCCCTGCACGCTTCTGTAACAGAATTTGTATCTGTTTACATTCTGCGGATATCACGTGTAGATTGTGGGACTTCCGTCCTGCTAGAAATACGACCCCTTCTCTGTCAACAGCCATGCCGGTTGGCCCTTTAAGGATCTTGTCAACATAATGTGATGTGACTTTTCCGTTCATGTTTAGACTGGTTAATCTGTGATTTTCAAAATCTGATACCAGAATGTGTTTCCGGTCTGGACTGATTCGCAGATACCATGGGTTCACAAACAGTTGATGACCATTGCTGCCATTTTGTATTACATTTAGAACTTCACCGTCTACGTTCATTATTTTAACACACGGGTTTGGAGCCGCGCATGAGACAATAATTCTGTTTTCTTCACAGGCGATCCCTCTACAATCACCGTCAACTGGCATATTTCTGTCGATTTTCACTGCATTGTCAATATTTATAAAGATTAGTTTATTTTCAGCAGAAACCACATACTGTGTATCTTTGTACATAACAATGTCCCAGGGTTTGCAGTCCAGTTTTATCAACAGGCACGTTTCTTTCTTGACTGGATCCACACGTTTTAAACAGTTGTTATTGTTATCCACTAGGACCAGTGTCCCATCACTCATGTCTACACCTGATGTAATGTAACAGTCAGCTTTGTCTTGTTTAACACCAATACGTATCTCGCCATCGTAATGTGCTCTCCATTTCAATGGATCCTTCTTGTGGATGTTTAAACGTTTACTGTTTCCAGTGATATTTGCGCTTGCTGTTCCTTTTAACATCGTATCGTCCACTTTCTCTAAAATCTTAGGAGACTCTCCAATTGCTTCTGACTGACTTATTCCCTCTTCTTCCTTCAAAGCCATTTCTTTGACTTCTTCTAAACTTCCGAAACACTTAACTGACTTTAGCATAGTTAATAGCTGTTCGTTCGGCTGAAATGTCGTTAAAACGATTTTATTTCCATGTTTTATTTTTGACAATTCCTCTTCGAATTTTCCGATCAGATGTTTGGCCTTCTTAGATGTTATAAGAAGCTGTTGGCTCTGCTTATACTGGATGCTGTTTTCGATGTCTAGAGATATACCACCAATCTCCGTTTGCATGGTTTGACATGATTCTTTGATGGTTTCAATTGCGTTCAGGTGTTCGTCTTTAACCGCTTCGGCTTCCTTAAACAGTGTGTCCTCCAATCTATCAAGGATGGAATTCAGTTCATTTCTGAATTGTTGTATATCTGGAATTGTCATTCTTAAACGGTTCTCAATTTTCTTTCTATTATCGTCTGCACATTCGACGTTTTCCTTTAAAACCTTTGTTAGATCTTGCAATTTTGACATCAACGTTTTGTACTCTAAACTTCCATCGTATCCTTTAGCAGCATCTTTTATGAATTCAACGCGTTTACAATGTCTATGGGCCACATTCACACACACAGCACACGAAAAGTCGCCATGTATTTGGCAATAATACTCCAGAAGCTTTCCGCCATGTTTTGGACAAAAGTTACCGTCTGCAGACGTCATCTTTTGCTTCGGCATTGTTGCTTGGTCCAGGATGTGATGATGTTTGGAAATCTTTGACCCCCTGTGTGTACGTTCACATGCTGTACAGATAAACTCATTGCAGTCTATGCAATAACTAATGGCCATCTCTTTCCGGTGATTTTCGTCGCAGGGTTCACAATTAATTCCGGTGCGTGTGTCCTCATCACAACCTTTGAGGTCGAATCGTCTTCCGGGTACCTCCATGGTTGCTAAGGGTTACGTTTTCAGCTTGTCTCTTTGAACCTGTAAAATATTGCAAATATATGATGTTGTATATAGAACCTGATAAAAGTAAATATCTGTTTTTTGTTTTTTTTACTGAACTAGAATAATATTAAGCCTTTCCATATCTTAACATCATTGTGCCCATTTTGTATTTAATCTAAACATATGACAATAATCATTATTAGGTGACATGTGTACGTACAAATTAGATCACTTCGATATATCATATTAGCCTCTTCAATGAACCTTTTCCCACATACCGTGAGACGCATTTTGAGACGTCGAGCGTGATTAATATAAGCTGAAAGCTTGTTTCGCAATCGAGGTATAATAAATAAGTTTTAACTAAACACCGTTTTCAACAATTTTTAAATTATATCATGACCAGTTCATCTACCCATGTTTTTCCTGGCATTCTCATACCAGCTTTCATACATTTCTTTCCAAGCAAATGGCTGCTTTTCAACATAGACGGTTAACCTATCGATGGAAGACGAATGAGGCTTGTCGCATTTACTTTTGAGTTTCGGAAAGAATGTTGGTCGAGCTGGGGATCGAACTCACAATCCAAGGATGGACAGCTCGCATTGCTACTCACTGAGCTACCGGGGCTCGACCTTTATGAAGAGTTTCATCTATACACTCATGTAAGCAATACAAACATTTCAGGTAAACGCCTAAACTCAAGCTGCACTTAAACACGATTAATATCGATCCTCTTATATTCAGTGATCCCGGCCGGGATAAACCGAGGACCTTAAAAATGATAGCAATGCATACCCATATGAAACGCCCTGATATAACTTTGATTTGTTGAAGAGCAACTTAAAACACACACAAAAACAAACTACGAAAACTCATGAATGAACCGAGTTTACCTACTGTCGAGTGTAGTTGAGCGACAGATGTATGCACATATTCGCTGTCAATTCATGTTCACAATAATAGCGCAGTATATATAACGGCAAACATTGTCCCATATCAACCGTAACTTTTCAGGTAAACTCCCAACAAAACTTTAAACACGATTACTCACAGTGATTGATTAAAAAGCAATAAGTGTAAATAAGAATAAGTATTTATATTCACTTACCCCAACTCAGAACTGCAAAATGACCTCTGTCAAACACTAATATGCTTCACCCGGTTGACAGTGTGTATATATGTATTTGATAAACAGTTTTAAAATATCAATTTTGAGGTCGCCTGCCTATAGATACACACGACGTACACACAGATAACGTTATTGGTAATGTGTTACGCGCTCATTGTTAATCTTATTATATATAGTAATCCAAAAAAGAAAGGAGTGCAAAAATGTTCGTCTGCTTTTGTTTGTTCGTATGGTGTTTTGTGCCGTTTTCAACATTACTTCAGTTATATCACTGCGGTAGATCACTCTCGCGTAATCCCCGGGAAAACATACTAGCACTATAATAGGAAATGAGCCGTCCCGCGAGAAAACCAACATTGTGAACTCTGCGCAAAGTATCGATCCGGATCAGCCTAAGCATGCCGCGCAGGCTTACCCGGTTAGACACTTCGCCTCCTGTGGATTTTCTGTTTCAGAAATCATTACTCTATACCTGTATCCCCCTGAGACGGATTGCGCAGGCTGATCTGGGTCGATACATTACGCAGGTGCCATGATGTTGGTTTCCTCGAGGGACGGCTCAAATGTGCGTTGACAAAAGATATTCCACCATTGACCGCCGCATGTGGAAATCGAACTCAGGAAGTGCCCTGTTCCAAATTACCGATGCTAACCACTCATGACAGATTCCGAACGTCTACATTTAAAAGACCGCGTATTATACTTATTTTTTACTCGACAATATTCAGTAGCTGTAACTTGATTGGCTTATTTGCAACCCTGAGCTACCTTACTGCTTTACCGAGTGCAAGGCTGTCTCTGACTTCTGCACAAATATATATGTAGAGTCACTTTTATAATCTGTTATTTCCTTTTTGAAGACACACACTGTGAAATAAATCATTCAATTTTTATCTCTTCCCCACGTACACTAAATCTGCAGCAGACGACGTTTAACACATATACAGTATAGGTAAAATATAGAACACGAGAGTTTTATAATAGAGCGAAGACACACTGAATTAAAAGGGAAATTAGATCAACATGAGCAACTTTTTCTTTTATGAGAAATTCAAAGGTCGTTTGCTGATGTCAGTGTGTCAGAATTCGTCTTGGAAAGGCTTAAACTCTTTGTAAATACACGTGTTTAATGGTAATAAACACGACAGTCCAACCTGTGTTTAAAGACCACCTATAGGAAGAGAACAATCTGGTCTTTGTTAACCGATGGTCTTTAATTACAGGGTCATTTATACAGAAAATGAGTAATTGGGAAATTAAAAGTGTGGTTGCTATAGATAGGGAATTGCTAAACAAAAGTGGTCTTTAGAAACAGGTAGGAATCCGCTGTGATCGAGTGGTTAGCGTCGGGGATTTCGAAACCGGGTGTCCCGGGTTCGATCCCCAGTCGCGGCACTACGGTCATGGTTGAGTGCCATTGAGGCACATTTTCTAGCCTAGTACTGGTTTATTTACCCAGGGATCATGCATAAGTAAACTGTCGCCGTGATATAACTGAAATAATGTTGAAAGCGGCGTAAATCCCCAATAAATAAATAGATAAATAAATTAGAAACAGGTTTGACTGTTTATGCTTTCATAGAACAGTCAAGATCAGGTCAGTATTATCTCTAGTATATCTAAATAATATATCATTCTGTATGATTAAATTGCATGGACATGTACGATTTGTTTATGTGTTTGTTTTAATGCTGCTTTACGCCGCTGTCTGCACCAGACGAGTTTTAAATCATTCAGGCAAAATGTGGCAAATCTCTATAAATGAAAGTATTATTATTATTTTCAGTTGAAAACATTGTTGCAAATATGCAAATAAGTCCTTATAAGCAATATCTCATTCTCTACAACGTTTTAAAATCCCGTCTGCTACAGGTTTGTGAAAACGCATCTGAATGCCATTTTGGGTCAATGTTCATAGACTGTATGCGTCTGCATGTTGGAAAGGGTTAAGTGAACTTACTTCAAAAGCCACAGTAAGTTGGAATCTTAATATTATTTTGGAAATTAAACTTGACTGCTTCTCGGAAAGAGTTAGTTATGTAATTTTGTTTTCAACTTATCAGCATGCTATTTGATACTAAAGACAGGAACGTAGATAATCTTATTTAGTAGATCTATATCTACGTTCCTGTAAAATAGAACAATGCTGTAGTGGTTTAAAGCCCAAACATTGGGAGTAGTACACCATGTTGTTTCGATCCAGTACTTCAGGAATACTACCGGGTAGTTCTGGGTTGTTTACCAGTATTACCGGATTTGTTTTTACTCGACGTCGTAATGCTAACCTTGCAATCCTGAGCGTCAAGAAGGAAAGTAATTTCTACCAGTTTTTGGCCTGAGTCTTTAAGCACATCAGTTACTTTAGGCTGAGTACTCCAATTGCTTAGAAATGAATGCGTCGAAAGGTCAAATATGGAAGGTTAATAAGTCTTTGGTATGACCCGATTATGGATCGAACCCTTATCTCCCGTTCTAACCACTACCTCACGGTGACGGCCCTGTCGACAACAAACATTGCTATAGGTTTCCCCTTTTGATGCTCGATGGGATAACGTGACTTACACATCTCGCCATACCCACGACATGTTAGTGAGATTTGTTCTTTACATTATCGGAGTTGCGAATAGCTGTATTCACGTGACTCTGCTTTTTAGCATAGTGTTTGATACAGAAAAACGTGACGGATAAATCAATAGCCAACTTGTACCCTTTTGAGTGTTATCCCCTTTTCATTTGTTTTAATCCCGGAAGTTATCTACGTTCCTGCTGGTTAACCCTTTCCCATGACAGACGCGTTTTGGCGCATCTACAGCAGAAGCCCTTACACAAACATTTTGTAATTTCTCCCTTTGTCACAATGTTTTCAACTATATTCAATGAATACCCTAACATTTATAGTGACGTTCCATGTGTTTTCCTAGTTGTTTGCGTTTAAGTCTTCCAGTGCAAAAACAGTATGTTTAGTATTTACCTCTTCCGACCACTTAGACGCATTCCGACGCATTTGCAGCAGACGACTTTTAAAAACATTGTGGCAAAAGGAGAAATTGCTCATGATGAGCAATTTCCCTTTTTGCCACAATGTTTTCAACTCTTTTTAATGATTAAATTCCGATTTTTGGAGATATTTCACATTTTTGCCGATACGTTTTTTAAAGTCGTCTTCTGCAGAAATGTCGTAGGCTGGAAGGGGTTAACGCGCACGCCTCGAGAGTAGTTAAACCATGGTTCGATTCCCGATTCGGTCATAAGGCCGATTTTAAGGCCTTTTCTTTGTGCTCGGCGGGTTTGTTCGGTAGAGTTACGACTCACCATTAATTGTTTTTGATAGAACAGAAAAAATATGTTTCAAGAGGAAATGACTTCTCATTAGCTGCTCTCATTGTTTTGTTTTTCATAATAATTTCAACAATAATCAAGGAAATCGTGAATTGTTCAAAACGCTCATGGAGAGTTTGAACACTATATTTAACCCTTTACCTCATATACATATAGATGCTTTCTGACACTTATACAGCAGACCGTCTTTTGAAAACATAGTGACAAAAAAAGATTTTTCAAAACGAGCAATTTCTCCTTTTGCCACAATGTTTTCCACTTTTAGTCACAGGTTGTCCATTCAATTATAGAGATTTTCAATTTTTTGATTAAAATATGTTCAAAGTCGTCTGCTGAAGAATGAGGGAAAGAGTTAAAGGACCTGCCAGCATGGTGGTACATGTTACAATCATGTTACACTCAACCAAGTTTATGGTTTATCTTTAAACATTATTGTATCAACAAAGAAGCAATAAAATGAGAAACGACATAACTGTATATTAATATTTTTAATTTGTAACGAATCTAATCAATAGGAAATCACATATATAAGAAATAAACTAACACAAACAACATAACGTACACTACACGGAGAATAGATTTGTTAATAGAATATTAAATACATAACTCTCTTGGGTAAATGATATCACTGATCTTATCTGGTTGGCCCATTGCCAATCTAGCTAATAGTAACGGGTTTGTATAACGGAAGTGTTAAATCATGCGACACCTACCCGTCTTTTTACAATAAAGGGTGAGAACTATTGACAAAATATACCATTTTCGATCGTAGGACTCGAGTAAATTAATTTGCATGTCATATATTTGCTCATAATAAAACAACCAGTTGAAGCTTTCACAACTTCTAATAACTTGATGTTTATTTGTATTTGCGTAGATATGTTTATGATGCACACGCAAGTTGACACATCTGTCATGTGCGTAGATTGGTTCACTTATAGTATCAACTATCATTGATTGGTATACAATGTATGTACAAGTTGGAACCAGTTTCACATTGTTGCACTAGGAACATGGTTTTACAAGTGTCATGACCCGTATTCACCAATCATTCTAAGTTTAATCTAATTTCATTTTTGAAGAATATTCTAAATTATAATGTCACACAATGTTTAACCCTTCAACCATATTGTTAAGTTTATCTGAAATTATTTCACTTTGTAAGTTAAAATGTGAATACTATTTAGAATTGTTGGTGAAATACAGGGAAATGTGTCATATCTGAATTTAGACACAAAATATCTCACCGGTGTCATATATAACAATTTCATCATCGACATTATATATTTAAACAGAACGATAGGATATATAATTTGCACCGGGACATATGCATATATATTCTTTAAAACTTAGGTTGACTGCGGATTGGTATCTTAATAGACATAGACGTATATTGGAACATCTGAAGCAGACATCTTCTGAAAATTGTGGCAAAATGAGATATTGATCAAAATGACTTATTTTCCATTTTGCCAAAATATTTTTTAACTCTATTCAATAATTATTCCACCATATACCAATACAGATGGAGATTTGCCATATTTGTTTAGATGCTTTCAAAGATTGCTGCAGCTTCTTTGTTGTATGTGGAAAAGAGCTAAGCGTTAACTATCCATATATATTTTCGCAGCATATAAGAACAAGTAAATATATCGCAGTACAAATAACATGTATATGAAATAAGCTATTCACATGCAAACATAATATGATATCACAGTAAAAAGAAAAAGGATGTCTCATCATAACATAGAGATGTAGCTACATTATGAAAAACTTGTAATTATGCATTTTGCAAACATACGTTACTGGACACATGCATTGCGTTACGGATTATTTGTATGATGACGTAGCTCATGTTTCTCGCTAGAATTCAGAATGAATTCTAGTTCTAATGAAAAAACCCGGCAATTCAACCATGCTCTCATCGTCCCACAAACAAGTATGTTTTTTAAATAAAATCGGACAATTTTACTTTAAGCAAACGAAATGCAAACGAAACCGTATTAGATTGTGTTTTGAAAAGATACGTTTTGGCGTATATTTTATTTGTTCAAAAATCAAGGTAACAGAATGTTACATTTTATCTGATATGCTCTGTTATACAGTGAATATTGTCGAATCATTTCTCTTTAGTAATAACTGCCTTTATAACAACGTTTCCAAAACGTCGTCTGTTGCAGATGCATCAAAACTCGTCTGTAGAAGGGACAGAATGGTATGCATGTATACACTTTCGCAAAAGATTTACACTGATACTAAAAATACATAATCATATGTATACCCCCTGCGCATTTACCTGTTGCCATCACGTGACTGCAGCGGCAAAAATAGGGTTAATCAAAGACAATAACTGCACATAAAATAGCTTATTCCGCATGAAGAGTGTAAATTAACACGTAAAATAGCTTATTCCGCATGAAGAGTGTATATTAACACATAAAATAGCTTATTTCGCGTGAAGAGTGTAAATTAACACATACAATAGCTTATTCCGCATGAAGAGTATAAATTAACACACATGATGACGACGGCAACATTTAAATGTATTAAGTGTGCGACAGCTCAATCCATGGACAATGGGTATACAGTGGAAGGATTCTACAGTCTGTTTGTCTATTGTTAATATCGTTTCTTGTCTTTTCATGCTATGCTGAACGTCATCTTTGGTCGCTTTTACTTGTGCCATCCTATTGGTGGCATTCCGTTTGTTTTGAAATTCCAACCCATACATCTGAAAGATAAAGCAGTTTATAAAACCCTTTCCCCACATACAGCATATCTGCAAACAAACTAAATACTACAGAAGTTCAAAACAGTGTATAAGATTGTAAAACAGCCAGTCAGCCCTGTATTTACATTTGCAACACATGCTATTACGTTGACATCCTGGATCACGCCCCATTTGGACGCGGCAGACGAACATGTTCGGCGGCCAGCTCAACCAATCTCAAAGTATCATTGATAAACCAATGAGGCTACACGTATAGTGTATATATTTCTTTGTTGATATATATGGCTCTTCTAAATATAGTTATAGTGCTTAGAGTCACGTGAGACTGTGAGCATGCGCAGTGTCTTATTGGTCTTACTGTTCGTACATGCTCGTAAATGCACATGTTCTTACCTGAGATTGTCGGCTAGTTTGATTTGTTTGTCCATCATCTCTCGTTCGTGCTGTCTCACCAGCTCTTTATCTTCTAAGGCGTCTCTCTCTCTGTAAATGTAACAAATGGAACAAATCATCGAACTGTTGAACCAAACGCGTCTTTTGTCAATGCGCAAGTTAACCTTTTCCAACATACATTGAAACTGAAGCAGACGACTTTGCAAATTTCTAGACAAGACTATGGAAAAAATCCATTAATAACAGAGCGCTTATTAACCCTTTCCCTGATACGACAATTCTGCAGCAGACGACTTTGAACATATTTTGTCAAAAACAGAATATCTCTATAATTGAATGGATAACCTATAACTAAAAGTGGAAAACATTGTGGTAAAAGGAGAAATTGCTCGTTTTGAGCAATTCCTTCTTTTGTTACTATGTTTTCAGAAAGTCGTCTGCTGCAGAGGCGCCAGAAAGCGTCTATATGGGGGAAAGGGTTAAAACGAGTTACCGAACAATTTTCCCTTTTGCCACAATGTTTTTAAAAGTCGTCTGCCGCGGATGTGTTTCAATGCGTCTGTGTATGGGAAACGGTTACTAGTTAGGTATAGCCTCTTTGATGACAAAGGAGACCACCATAAAACCCATTGCAGATTTTTTTAAAAAAACATATAAAAACCATTTTGGTAGAACTTTGTACCGTGTTTCAAAACTCATTAAACAAACACTGAGCGCATATTGCAACAGTTCTTTGTCTGGACTTTAATATAGATGTTTCCATCAGAATCAACGCCTTGAATAGACCTCTTGTTTTCTCTCTAAAAATCGACGTTGATTCTATACTGTGTATTTTCATACATACAACTCACAACATTGAATAAGTTGTCGATGCAACATAAATCACTACACAATAATTCGTTCAGAACCGAACTCTATATATATGCTAAAAATAAGACTTCCGGTTGGTCAATTTCGAGAATGAAATACTCCTGACCATTCAGTTCTTGAGCACAAAGCCTAAAAACATTGTGTAGTTTTATACTTCTAGAGCTTTTTAACTAAACAAAATTGATTTTCATAATACCGTATCAAACCCCGCTAGAACGTATCAAACAATCTGACCAACAACATGAACTGATTGATTTATACACATGTGTATTCCTTAAATTGAAATTATAGTTAACGTTATAAACTGTTCCTACATTTCCCTATTCTCTAGAAAAAAATAAAAGATGAAGCAAAGTTCCCAGCAAATGTAAGTGTCAAACCCAAACGTTTGTTCAAGCGTCATTCGTCTTCCACCGATGGGCTATCAGTAATATGTGGAAAAGCAGCCAGTTGCTTGGACAGATTGTTGTGAAGTAATTGTGTGAGAAAGCCAAGAAACATATGAGTAGGTGAACTGGCCGCAGTGGTATGACTGAAACATTGTTGAAACCGACGTTAAACATTAATCAATCAATCAAACGCGTGTTACATATGTGTGAATTACAAACAGTGACTGTTAGCAACACAAATACTATAGAGATATTATACATGTACTTTCATTTCTCTATATTATAGTGTAAGGGCCTCTATTCACCAATCATTCTAAATCCAATACAGAGGTATGGTCTCACTTTCAAAGTAATACAATTCTGGTTGCCTTAATCATCATGACGGATTAGCAACTCAGGAAAGGTTTAATTTCGTGACTATGTGAATAGTTATGTCGGTAACGCCGTGGGCGACCATTCAAGGGGTCATACGTTCGAACTCCGGTTTGGCCATTCATTATTTCCAACGATTGGTTAAAGTAACTGTGATTAGCTTCATTCTTTTAACACCAATGAGCTAATGGTCGATATGTAGGATATGCGTAAGAGAAAACCAGGCGACACACGTTAGATGAAAATGGCGCTGTCGTATAACCGTAATACCGATTAAAACAAAGTTTAAACCCAACCAATTAATATAATAATCAATCGATCATTCAATCAATCAATCTATATTGAAAGAGTCAGAACATAATGCAGATACTAATATAAGTTAAACTTATTTCTGACATGTGACGAATATTTAGGACGCATAACTAGTCTAACGTTGTGAATTTGACACACACAAAACATCAAAGCAAACACAAAGCACTTCAAACCACGAGTTCACTTACAATATGGAACTGGCTATCGACTGTTTCAAATAATGAAAATATGCAAATCAATGTGGGAAATGGTTAAAAGAAAATTATAACAAGAATAGTAAAAATGTTTACAGCCGATATGTACTTTAATGAGTTCAAAGCGGAGCGTCTTTAAGACAGACCCCCATATTAAGAGTACATGTTTGTAATAGATACGAGTTGCGTACAGTAGACACTAAACGTAATCGTTAAATACGAACACTAATTTCGTTTCGAAGCAATGAAGTATATAATTCACACAGAAATTTACTGAAAAATAAGATGTAGTTGTATTTACGCGCACTCTGTTTCTCTGACTCGTGTCAGTGTCTTATGACCAGCACTGCGTTCAGTGAAGTGTTACAATACCTAACGGTATCCATTCCAATAGGGACGTAGATAAGATCTTATCTACGTCCCTGATTCCATCAATCAATTTTACTGCAGTACAGTTTCAAACCTGCTTCGCTAGAAATGATGACTACCCCATGCAGGTCATCTCAGATTGACCTTTGACCAAGCCAATCAAATTGTCGCCTATATGACAATGACAATGACATTGACAAATAGTTATTGAAAGTATTTAAGCAACTTGCCCGTATTACAAAGTATTCGATTTAATTTATAGTATTAAACTAAAATCGTTAGGTATAAATGAGGGGGTTAACCCTATAGAAATAGGAGATCAAGGAGTGGTGATTTTCGAGTGTTCTGATTGTTTATAACCAGGGTCTTTCAAATACTATTTGAAAGACCCTGATATAACCGAGCATAGTTTTATTGGGGGGAAAAACGATCACCTGTTTACGAATATTTTCAAAAGGTCAATTCGAGACGACCTTTTATACGGTGTCGCCGGATCTAATATACATACAGCAAAGTATTCTGATTTTATTGAGATTATGCTTTCTAAAATCTCATTAAGGTCTGATTTTTTTGAGATTGGGTTTACTATTGCCTGATTCATTTACCTGCGTATTTCGTCACATCTTGCCGAGTCCATTCTGTCTGTGTGCATGTGGTTGGACGAACACACGTACACTTTGTGAGCATCTATACACTGTGATACCTCCAGCTCCGTGGCGTGGTTATGGCCGTCTGCGCACACGTGTGGACGTCCGTCAACCGTTCGTCTGCCCTTTGTCACGTGACCGTAATTATTACCCTGCTGACCGTTATTATAACCCTGCTGACCGTTATTATAACCCTGGGTGATAGGATTGTTGGAGTTATATCGACTCATTTCTTTTTTTTTTATTGATTTCTGGAAAAAAATAAAAGAAGCATGTAACACACATATTGTATTAACTTTCATATATTGTACATCAGATAATTATAAACAACATCAAAAGGGCAAATAAAATAAAATAAATGATTGAAGTGTTCTTTTTTCAAATTCATATAGAGGATATAAAAACTCGGCCTTTTCTATGCGCTGTTTAACAAAATTAAACTTTCATATACCTATATAGAACATAACAAAACCAGGGACGTAATTCTTCTCTACGTCCCTGACAGAACATAACGTTTATTCACACGGAAATTGCTCATACAAAACAGTGGACACAGCAAATACACATTACAATTAAATAACCCCAGAACATACTAACATTTTTTCTTAACTCTTTCAGCGCCGAATTGTTTAAAGTAGACTCTTCCATGTTCAAAATCGGGCGTCTCCATTTCTCATGTAATAACAGTTTACAATATTTTGATAACTAGAAGGCAAACAATGCTGATTTCAGGTGAGACAGCTCGTCACGAGCTGACTCACCTGAATTAGTATTGTTTGCAAAAACCTCACTATTGCCTTTGGCGCTGAAAGAGTTAACACAAATCGTGATAAACATTGGTTCAAAGACAGCGTCAACTGTTTGCTTGGTACTTTATTCAGTCATTCGGAATTTGATGTATATTTCAAAATGTCATTATTTGAACGGGTCTGTATAGAATGTTTACACAACAGATTATAGACATTTCTCTCTATGTATAATTCACAATGTCTTCATGATTGACTAGTTCCTAACCACTTATGGGAATTATAGTCAATTCTACTCGCAGAAACCCTTGATTATTGTTTTTTTTAAATTCCTATCCTTCTTTTTTTTATATAAATCCCTGACCAATTATGAAGTCCATTTTACTTAACCCTTTCCCACTTGTAAACACATTTTGACGTATATATCTGCAACTGGCGCCTTTTACAACAATTTTTTCAACACTTTTGTATAGATCTGCATCTGGCGCCCTTTACAACAATGTTTTCAACACTTTTGCATAGATCTGCAACTGGCGCCTTTAACAACAATGTTTTCAACACTTTTATATAAATTTGCAACTGGCGCCTTTTGTCACACAATTATCAACTCTCATTCAGGACGTAATCAATCTTTTGTAAAGGTATTGTCTAGATATTTACACAGTCGTCTTTTGCATTTTTGTTACAGTTGTTGTAATGGGTTTTATATTTGATGAACCAAGTACATGTTCAAACTTGCGTTCAATTAACTGAACGTTAAGCTAACGGTAGCGTCCCTAACAACCAATTTGTAATTTGTTGAGTGGATTTGCTACCGTTACGTGACATTAAATATAACTGATATCTGTCAAGCGAAATTAATGTAAAGCTTCTTTTCCATAAATTAATTATAATATTGAGGAAGCATGTTTCTATTAGTTTTGTTGTATATATATCTACCTTGACTCATACAAAAACGTTGTAGATATATCTACTTTGACTCATAAAAAACCGATTTTGTGTATATGTCATGTTTAATGTAACTTATTTTATCATTTTTGTTTTGTATATATTACCATGACTTGTTATTTGACAAGAAACTATGTAGTTTACGTCATTACAATATTGTCTAAACAAACTATATACAGAGCAGAACAGAACGGAAGCTTCAATCATAGACAGAATCTTTTTATGTCAAATATTGTCAAATATTGAAATACCGTCTGTACAAAACCATAAACATTTGGGTATTTTCATTTCTAATGACGGCAAGTGGAACTTTCACGTTAAAAACATTATAGAAAAGGCCTGGAAACGTGTTAACGTCATGCGCCGCCTCAAATATTGCCTTGACCGCTCTACTCTGCAAGTAATATATTTCTCATTCATTAGACCAGTTCTTGAATACGGCGACGTTATCTGGGACAATGTACCCCAATACCAGAAGGAGGAACTCGATAAAGTTCAAAATGAGGCAGCGCGCATCGTTACAGGCTGCAGTAAACTGGTGTCTCTCGCAAATCTTCAAAAGGAATCTGGGTGGGAATCGTTATTAGAAAGAAGAAGGAAACACAAACTTATATTGTTTTTTAAAATGGTGAACGGTCTTGTCCCTAACTATCTATCCTCTCTTGTTCCACAGTATGATAACGCCACAGCCTACAATCTTCGCAATTCAAACAATCTGAGAAATATATACTGTAGGACAAACTTGTATAAAAAATCATTTCTACCTGCAGTAATAAATGATTGGAATGGTCTACCACTAAACATAAGAAATACTAATTCGATATCGTTGTTTAAATCACTTATAAATAGAGATAAACCAAAATCTAAAAAACTATATAATGTTGGATATAGAAAAGTTCAAATATTTCATACAAGACTGCGAAACAATTGTAGTTCTCTTAACCAACATCTCTATTGGAAAAATGTAATCGATTCACCTATTTGTAGTTGTGGGTCGATAGAATCAAATCAGCACTATTTCTTTGAATGCAAATTATATCTTCTAATAAGGAACACCCTAGTTCAGAAGTTATCTGACATAACTACTGTTAATTTACAAACAATACTTTATGGTAATGAAAACCTTTCATTTTATAATAACGAAATCATATTTAACGAAGTACACAAATACATTCTTGATAGTAAGAGATTCTAATTATGAGGGATTTTCATATCAGTTTTACTCAAATCATTCCTAATTCATAACACTACTGGGGTAAGCATAATATTTACCAAAATAAGAACTAATTACTACAACAATTTATAGTGGAATTAATTTATTTGAAAGCCAATGTCAAGGGATGCTGTAAGACATCTGCTTATGTACATGTATAAGTTCACGGTGCAGTTAATAACATATCTGGCTCCACTCCATCTTTCACTTGTTTAAGCAATATATATCTCTCTATTATTTATTTATTTTATTTTTTTCTGTTCATGGTTAGTTACTTTAATACACTTTGTATATGTATACTGCATTTTGTAAACAACTGTTCAATCACCATATGGAGAGGAACTATATAAGCTGTAAGCTTTCGTTCCAATCCTTTTCGCACTTAATGTTTGTACTGTTGCTTGTGTGCCTTACTTCATAGAATAAAATATGTTTAAATTAAAAATTAGACAGAAACGCATACGGTTCATCGTCAAAAATTATAACAATATACAGTCCAACAACCTTTGTTTAAAGACCACCCATGGGAAGAGAAAAATCTGGTCTTTGTTTACAGGTGGTCTTTAATTACAGGGTTATTTATGCAGACAATGAGCTATTGGGAAGTTAAAAGTGTGATTGCTAAAGACAGGTAATTGCTATACAGAGGTGGTCTTAAGCTCAAGTTTGACTCTACATGTACAGACGAATTTTCTTTACATATAAGCCGTCCCTCGAGATAACTAACATTATGGCCTCTGCGTAATGTATCGACCCAGATCAGCCTGCGCAGTCCGCGCAGACTGATCCGGGCCGACACATTCCGCCTCAGGGGAATAGAGGTATAGAGTAATGATTGCTGAAACAGAAAACCCACACGAGTCGAAAAGTGTCTGTCCGGGTAAGCTTGCGTGGCATGCTTAGGCTGATCCGGGTCGATACTTTACGCAGAGTCCACAATGTTCATTTTTATCGCGGGACGGCTCTTTACAATATAACATACAGATACTAGAATCGGTAAACGCTGTACTTTGTTAGAAAGTAGAAGCAGTGTTTCATTGAAAATAATGTACAATGTATATGTATATTTCGGTTAACCCCTTTTAACTTACAACAATTCTGCAGCAGACGACTTTGAAATCGTCTCGGCAAACATGTGAACGATCTCGATATAAGAATTTAATATTAAATATTAAAATAGAGTTGAAAACGTTGTGGCAAAAGCTGTCATTGCTCATCTTTTGCCACAATGTTTTCAACAGCATTCTGCAGCAAACGTCTTTATGTGGGAAAGGGTTGGTATTTTGATTTAAACCTTTTCCTCGCATATTCAGTAATGATCTTGCTATGTAAAAGGAATAACAACCTCTAATTATTTATTACAGTAGGTATACATTTTTTCTTTTGTGGTTAGCTTTTGTATATTATATTCAAATGGAGTTTTTAACTTTTAACATTTGACGAGTTTAACCTAGAAAGGAATTTATATATAAGAAGGAGTTTTTTCATAAATATATAGATCTATCTCTCTTTTTCTTGATAAAATAAAGTCCATATACGTTAACCCTTTCCCTCATAAGACAATTCTGCAGCAGACGACTTTGAACATATTTCATGAAAAAATGGAAAAACTCTATAATTGAATGGATAACCTATGACTAAAAGTGGAAAACATTGTGGCAAAAGATGAAATTGCTCGTTTTGTCACTATGTTTTCAAAAAGCCGTCTGCTGCAGAGGCGTCAGAAAGCGTCTATACTAGGGAAAGTGTTAAGAAGTTAAGTAAAGGGAACAAAAGCTTTATTGAACGGTCTTGTACATTTGATGTATTTACTAAAAGAACAAAACACGGTTTATTCCCTATATATATTAAACTACTGAATATCCCATTTCAAATCGTAATTGAACAATACATAAATATGAAATCACAGGAGAGGTCATTATACACTACAACAATATTATTTATCTTGTTTTCATGGCAACGGATAAAACAGCGTGTGAGTCACATTTTACAATTGACATTGTTTGAATATTTAAAGCAGAAGACATTTCCAAAAGACATTGTTCGTGTATTTAAAGCAGAAGACTATACCTATTTGGTTATTGTTGAAAAAAAGGCTCCTTTTCCAATAACTGTTTCGATTGTTTTCTGTCCTCTATTGTGTATCGCACCATTTAATGTAACATACGGCATTTGAAGTAGATGACTTTTGAACATTTTGAGGAGAAAAGGAGAAATTGCTTATACCGATTACAATCTCAATTCTCTACACATGTTTTCTAACCCTTATCGATATCGGGTCTCACACATTGTCTGCATGTAATACGTTTTCCATCGAGTAATATCTTTCATACAATGCAAGAAAGGGAAAATTACTTCTCATAAGGGAACCCACCCTTCACCCTGGTGTTTTCCTCTCTGGATTTTTTTAACGATTTTGTATCGAGAACTCCTTGTTTTATTTATTTTATTGTTATTAGTAATTTAGGAAATACCTTAAAACACAAACAATTTGACAAATCACTAACTTCCATCCTTTGAAAAGATGTGTGAAAAACAAGAAACGGTTTCCCTACCACGAACAGACTGTGACACTTTATCAGTACACACATCGATCTGTTTTAAATCGAATTGAAATTCACTGTGTTTCCGTTTAATTAATACCACAAACATTAATTCATAAATGTATTTGGATACCGCTGTTGAAGGAAAACATAATAGAAAATGAACACATTCACGTGTATATGTCCATTTAACTATAAAACATACAAGTTAGTACATGTACGAGTTAAAATTTAGACAGCATAATTGTTTCAATATTAACATATTCTCTGTCGCTTATCTAATTCATCGAGAATATTTCACTTGTACTAATTGAAGAACACAATTAGAATAATTTAAAACTGAAATTCAATATAATAAACGTTTAAATATAATAAAGATTGGTAATAAAACACAATTTACCTGTATAAAAAGTCCTTACTAGTAAATAAACACTTCCCCTTTGACCCGATCTACCTGTTATTTTCTAATACACACCTTCGATCGTGGCTTTAACACGTTATTGATTAGATATTTCCATGGTTGTCATAATAAACACGATAAGGGAGATAACCCATGCTTGATTAAATTATCGCAACTTGTCTCCCTTGATCTAACTCATTTCAAAATAAAATTATGTATGGTGCAATTCCAAAACCGGAATCGGATGCGGGTCGTAGCAGCCCAAAATAGTCCGTTTTAAAATTTTGAAGTAAAACTTCTCATGCACTGTTTCATGAAGAGGTATGTGTTTATTTTCACTTACAGTTTCAGGATTCCTGTTTCATGTTGCAGGTCTAATTTGTGCTGCCGGGTGCCCATAAGGTTGGGGTGATCGTGTTAAGCAAGTGGCTTTAAGACCAGACCATTTCACCGTGGATGTGTACGACTGACAAGCGCGAAAATGTGATGCGCTATTCGCGTGATTCTTTTGTCTTATGTTTAAGGATAGTGAATGAACTATTCCAAACAAAATCCAGCTTTGGAAAAGTCCAACACCCTGTGGACAAAATAGGGCCAATTTCCAAAAAGCTTACAGGTTTCGACCTGTATAGTAATTCAGTTTACTCTTTTTCATTAGCAGACGTTTTTTTGACGCAACTAAGACTTTTAAAAACATTTTGACAAAGGGAGAAATTGCTCATACTGAGCTATTCCCTCTTTTGTAATTTTATATACTGTATTGAATTATTCTACTTTCATTTGTAGAGATCTTTAATATTTCTGCCTAGATGTTATTAGCAGACGCTTTTTGAAGCAAAACTACGACCTTTGAAAATATTCTGACAAAAGGAGAAACTGCTTATACTGGGCAATTTCCCCATTTAGTAACTTTTTTCTACTGTATTGAATTATTTTACTTTCATTTGAAGAGATTTTCAATATTTTTGCCTAGATGTCATAAGTAGACGCTTTTTGAAGCAAAACTACGACCTTTGAAAATATTCTGACAAAAGGAGAAACTGCTTATACTGAGCAATTCCCCCTTTTGTAAGTTTATATACTTTATTGAATTATTCTACTTTCATTTGTAAAAATCTTTACTATTTCTGCCTAGATGTCATAGGTAGACGCTTTTTGAAGCATAACTACGACATCTGAAAATATTTTGACAAAAGGTGAAACTGCTTATACTGAGTAATTTCCCGCCTTTTGTAATTTTATAGATAGATAGATAGATATATTTTTTTAATCGACTTATACAAATACATGTATCTCATCTGTTACATACATTTACATTAACAAAAAGAATACGAGAACAACAAGTAATAATCCGAAATAACTTTGAAGTTATCTGATTTTGGTAGATTTCAAAAATAGATTATAACAAATAAAGAAAATTTAACCTTTAACTCAAAGCAGTTTAGGAGAGTGTGAAATTAACAATTGTTGGAAGACATATCTTAATCTAAATTCATACTGTCAATCACCTACATATATTACCTCAAAATCAATATACTGTATTGAATTATTCTACTTTCATTTGAAGAGATTGTCAATATTTTTGCCTATATGTTTCAAGTTCGACCTGCAGCATACTAGTTGTGTGTCGGCAAAGTGTGAACTATCACTAGCTCGAACAGTCATGAGACAATCAGTTGAATGCGATGGAGGCATGACACACATAAGTGACATATAAGCAATACTTCTATGGGTATTACTCGGTAAAATTAACCTGATCATGACCTTTGACCTTTCTAAAACGATATTTGAGCCGTCCCACGAGAAAACCAACATTGTGGCCTCTGTGTAATGTATCGACCCCGATCAGCGTAAGCATGCCGCACAGGCTAACCCGGACAGAAACGTTTCGCCCCCTGTTGATTTTCTGTTTCAGGAATCATGTCTTTATATCTCTATCCCCCTGAGACGGAATGTATCGACCCCGATCAGCGTAAGCATGCCGCGCAGGCTAACCCGGACAGAAACGTTTCGCCCCCTGTTGATTTTCTGTTTCAGGAATCATGTCTTTATATCTCTATCCCCCTGAGACGGAATGTGTCGGCCCGGATCAGTCTGCGCGGACTGCGCATGTTGATATGGGTCGATATATAACGCAGAGGCCATAACGCCGGTTTTCTCGCGGGACGGCTCATATAAGCAATGATTCTATGGGTATTATTCGGTAAAGTTAACCTGAGAATGACATTTGACCTTTCTAAAACGATAAATATTATCATGAAGGATGTACAGTGGTATACATCTGATGAAGGTGCACAAATCACAGCCGTTCTAGCGAGGTGTTTCTCTTTAAAGGTTAAAACTCCAGATACCCAACTGCCGAAAAAAAAAAAATCCAATTTTAAGAAAATAAGTGTTTTTTTTTGTATTTGGGGCATTACAATATGATAACTGATATATTACATACCCCTATAATCGGTGAGACTTTCTTGTGTTCGATACTTTTTCCATCGCAAATTCTACCCTGTCAGTAACGGGGTAAGTATTTTTAAATAGGAAACCCCTTCATCGGGACAATTGAAAACGACTCAAGTTCACTTTATTGATAAAAAACGATACATTTTCTACCCTGGTTTTACTTGGATAACATAAAGAATAACATTTAGGGCGAATTCCATTTTTTTTTTTTTTCGTGCCATCTGGATTTCAGTCGCTTTAAATTCAACGCCATCTGAAATGCAGGCATCTTTCGAAAACATCGTGGGAAATGGTGTTTTCACTGTAAATGTCTCCTTTTCCCCCACATATTGTTAGTCTCCAATAAGAGTATATGGATCCGTCTATTCACATTTTCAATTAACGTTTCATAAAATTGTCGCTCGAAAGAGGTCATCGCTCTACAGAGGTGTCGTTGTGAGAGGTTATAACTATTTTGAAACCATTTTCATAACATTTCACCAAAATGTTTTATGCCTTACATATCCGACGCATGGGTGGTGTAGTAGTACAGCGTCCACTTCGGGTGGTTCGATCGCCTGGCTAGGTCATATAACAGTCTTTAAACATGGTAGTAATTGCTCCTTGGCGCTCAGGATCGTGAGTAAATAATTACGACTGACTCGCTCGCGGCAGGATACATGGACAAGTAGTACTGGTAACTCATCCATAACACGCCGTGATATAACTAAACAAATATTGAAAGCTAGGTGAAACACAAGCAAAGAAACTCTTGAATTATTTATCTAAATTAAACAAATAAAAAATATGAAAATACATGCACAGAATCGACAGGTAGGGTTATTCTTTCCAGTAATACACAGATTTACAGTTTAGAAATCACGTGATATAGATCACTCAGAGCAAATCACGTGCTTAACCCTTTACCTCACACATGAGATATTTGAATCCGCATCTCCACCAAGCGAAAAACAAATGTTTCCTAAGACGTGAAACATCAATTTTTTCCCAACAATGTTTGAACATTGTACGACAATTCTACCTTTTTCAAGTTTCCTGTTGTTATATCTAATTTTTTGTTGTCCCGTACGTTTTCAAAGCACTGACTCAAAAATGGCTTATGGAGGAAAGGGTTGTTGAAACATAATGTCATGCACTAGACATTGTATGTTCACTTTTTGTTGTACTGTCCAACCTACGGACAAACAAATATACCGTGTGTGGGTATTTATACAAGTATCGATGGATTATCGTAGCATCCTGAACTTTGTCAACTCCCCGAACACTGACGTCCAGCAGCCGTCACCGACGTCATCAGAGACGTCATATGGAGGAACGGATCCAAATAATAACGTTGTTAAGGTTTGTTTATTCTTTTTGTAAAAAAAAAAAAACCGCCATGTATTGTTGTGCAGTTAGCTTGGATGATTCTGGAGTACCCCAACTTGCACGGGCATGCTGTTAGCTTGGAAGATGCGATACTTTGATTCCATGGTTCGATCCCTGCTTGCGACGGTCATGGTAAAGCGCCCATAGGCAAGGCACTTTTCCTAGCCTAGTTCTGAAAGGTTTAATCGTTAGGTCCACACAAAGGTTGCCTCTATAGCCTTTTGCGTGATACACCATGTCCAATTTGCGCCACCATCATTGGTGTTTTCCTGAACGTATACTGTAGTGGTAGGGGCAGATAACTCCCGTTTATTGTCAGGTTAGTTTTGTTTTGTTTTGTTTTATTGGGGTTTAACGCCGTAATCAACGTTATCTCAGTTATATCACGGCGACAGTTCACTAATTCTCTCATAATTTAACACTGGAAGCATAGTATGATTACTATCAAATAACCATGTCTTATTCATGATTCTTGGGTACACACACCAGTACCAGCATGACCGTCGTGCCGCGACTGCGTCAGGTTAGTGATCTATGTCATGAATACGTGTACTGTTGCCGTGATAGAACTGAAATATTGTTGGAAACGGAGGAAAACCACTTAAATTTGTTTTGTTTGTTGGTTTGAATGGCATGTTTAACGTCGCGTTCAACAGTGTTTCACGAGAAAAGGGTTAGTACTTTTAGTATATTTCTTCTGATACCGATGCATCTGTAGAATTACTATCACAATGGATTGAAACATTTATATATTTTGGAAGGTAGTCAGAGTTGCACGGAGATAATTCAATTTTAAACACTGACATTTGAAAGAAAACCAGCCTTGCGTACAGAGAAACAATTTGGAGGTCATATAACTAGGAAACGCTATGGTATGACTTTTGAAAGCGCCGAAAAACAATTTAAAAACAAACAAAGTGTGATTAACCAGTACCATGCTGGGAAATGCGAAGTGCCCCGGGGCATTCCGCCACCATTGCCACCACGGGAGTGACCGAACACAGGACACCAAAGTTACTAACTAACCCCAGATTCCTCCACACTTCGAGTCCCGGTAGCTCAGTCGGTAACGACGCGGGCTGTCAATCCAGGTGTTGTGAGTTCGAATCCCGGCTCGGCCAAATTTCTTTTCGACGTTTGACAAAAGTCATTGCGACATGCGTCATTCGTCTTCCAAAATGGGCTAAGTCTATGTGGAAAAGCAGCCAGTTGCTTGGGAAGATTGTTGTGTGGAGTTCTGGTATGCGAAAACCAGGAAACATATGAGTAGGTGAACTGGCCGCCGTGAAATGACTGAGAAACTGTTAAAAACGGCGTTAAACCCCAATCAATCAATCCTCCACACTTGAATGATTTCTTTACAAGAATGTTCCGGGATAACTAACTTTAACGTAATTATTACACGTGTGAAAAAAAGACATGCCAACGCAACCATGATAAGGGATTGAAATGGATACCACTTTACTGAACTTTCTTGATCACCTCTGTGACTAATTGGCGAGCAGTCTAGAGCCAGATCAGACTGAGCGGATGCGCTGAATGAAATTTATGTTCGCTAGTCGGACATGCCTTAACATTGGCTTTCGAAGAGCGGCATTCATATTAACAACGCCTCGGGTACGGGAGGTCCTCGGGTCGATCCCTGGTCGGGTCATACCAAAGACTTTAACAATGGCAATAACGGCTGCCCTGCTTGGCGCTCAGGGTTGCGGGGTTAGCACTACGACTGACTGACTGGCTGGTGTCAGGATAAATGGACCTGTAGTACTGGTAACTTACCAAGGAAACGCCGTGATATAACTGACTGGCTGGTGTCAGGATAAATGGACCTGTAGTACTGGTAACTTACCAAGGAAACGCCGTGATATAACTGACTGGCTGGTGTCAGGATAAATGGACCAGTAGTACTGGTAACTTACCAAGGAAACGCCATGATATAACTGACTGGCTGGTGTCAGGATAAATGGACCAGTAGTACTGGTAACTTACCAGGGAAACGCCAAGATATAACTGACTGACTGGTGTCAAGATAAATGGACCTGTAGTACTGGTAACTTACCAAGGAAACGCCATGATATAACTGACTGACTGGTGTCAGGATAAATGGACCAGTAGTACTGGTAACTTACCAAGGAAACGCCGTGATATAACTGACTGGCTGGTGTCAGGATAAATGGACCTGTAGTACTGGTAACTTACCAAGGAAACGCCGTGATATAACTGACTGACTGGTGTCAGGATAAATGGACCAGTAGTACTGGTAACTTACCAAGGAAACGCCGTGATATAACTGACTGGCTGGTGTCAGGATAAATGGACCAGTAGTACTGGTAACTTACCAAGGAAACGCCATGATATAACTGACTGGTTGGTGTCAGGATAAATGGACCAATAGTACTGGTAACTTACCAGGGAAACGCCAAGATATAACTGACTGACTGGTGTCAAGATAAATGGACCTGTAGTACTGGTAACTTACCAAGGAAACGCCATGATATAACTGACTGACTGGTGTCAGGATAAATGGACCAGTAGTACTGGTAACTTACCAAGGAAACGCCGTGATATAACTGACTGGCTGGTGTCAGGATAAATGGACCTGTAGTACTGATAACTTACCAAGGAAACGCCGTGATATAACTGACTGGCTGGTGTCAGGATAAATGGACCAGTAGTACTGGTAACTTACCAAGGAAACGCCATGATATAACTGACTGGCTGGTGTCAGGATAAATGGACCTGTAGTACTGGTAACTTACCAAGGAAACGCCGTGATATAACTGACTGACTGGTGTCAGGATAAATGGACCTGTAGTACTGGTAACTTACCAAGGAAACGCCGTGATATAACTGACTGGCTGGTGTCAGGATAAAAGGACCAGTAGTACTGGTAACTTACCAAGGAAACGCCGTGATATAACTGACTGGCTGGTGTCAGGATAAATGGACCTGTAGTACTGGTAACTTACCAAGGAAACGCCGTGATATAACTGACTGGCTGGTGTCAGGATAAATGGACCTGTAGTACTGGTAACTTACCAAGGAAACGCCGTGATATAACTGACTGGCTGGTGTCAGGATAAATGGACCAGTAGTACTGGTAACTTACCAAAGAAACGCCGTGATATAACTGACTGGCTGGTGTCAGGATAAATGGACCAGTAGTACTGGTAACTTACCAAAGAAACGCCTTGATATAACTGACTGGCTGGTGTCAGGATAAATGGATCAGTAGTACTGGTAACTTACCAAGGAAACGCCGTGATATAACTGACTGGCTGGTGTCAGGATAAATGGACCAGTAGTACTGGTAACTTACCAAAGAAACGCCGTGATATAACTGACTGGCTGGTGTCAGGATAAATGGACCAGTAGTACTGGTAACTTACCAAAGAAACGCCGAGATATAACTGACTGGCTGGTGTCAGGATAAATGGACCAGTAGTACTGGTAACTTACCAAGGAAACGCCGTGATATAACTGACTGGCTGGTGTCAGGATAAATGGACCAGTAGGACTGGTAACTTACCAAGGAAACACCGTGATATAACTGACTGGCTGGTGTCAGTATAAATGGACCTGTAGTACTGGTAACTTACCAAGGAAACGCCGTGATATAACTGACTGACTGACTGACTGGTGTCAGGATATATGGACTTGTAGTACTGGTAACTTACCAAGGAAACGCCGTGATATAACTGACTGTCTGGTGTCAGGATAAATGGACCAGTAGTACTGGTAACTTACCAAGGAAACGCCGTGATATAACTGACTGACTGACTGGTGTCAGGATATATGGACTTGTAGTACTGGTAACTTACCAAGGAAACGCCGTGATATAACTGACTGGCTGGTGTCAGGATAAATGGACCAGTAGTACTGGTAACTTACCAAAGAAACGCCGTGATATAACTGACTGGCTGGTGTCAGGATAAATGGACCAGTAGTACTGGTAACTTACCAAAGAAACGCCGAGATATAACTGACTGGCTGGTGTCAGGATAAATGGACCAGTAGTACTGGTAACTTACCAAGGAAACGCCGTGATATAACTGACTGGCTGGTGTCAGGATAAATGGACCAGTAGGACTGGTAACTTACCAAGGAAACACCGTGATATAACTGACTGGCTGGTGTCAGTATAAATGGACCAGTAGTACTGGTAACTTACCAAGGAAACGCCGTGATATAACTGACTGACTGACTGGTGTCAGGATATATGGACTTGTAGTACTGGTAACTTACCAAGGAAACGCCGAGATATAACTGACTGGCTGGTGTCAGGATAAATGGACCAGTAGTACTGGTAACTTACCAAGGAAACGCCGTGATATAACTGAAAAGCTGTTGAAAGCGGCGTAATCACGCAAACCCCAATCAAGCAATAATATGAACATGTGTGCGATGTCATAAGACAAAATATCCGCAAAGCTTTGAACAAAAATGTCTTCTAAGGTCAGATGAGTTCCTGAACAGACTGAGCGCGGACGCAGGCTGATTTTCATCTTCACTAAACTATAATGGTTGCCCTCGTATGACATTGCTCATTGACATTTTTTACACCAGGCATGCGGGAAACCAGTATGTGGGGGATGTTGCATAAATATCCGAGACCGATGGATACTGAAGGTCGGGACCCAGCCCTATCACATGGCTTGTCTACGATGTAGCTTATGTCTCCGAACACTTGATAACCATACGTCATGCTTTATCAAGGATAATGCGGTTTATTGTCAATTCCATTACGTCAGGTAGGTTTTACAGGCCATTTGAAATTTTGCGCTTCCTTGAACTATAATATGTTCCTTGTCCATACTTAAAGAGAGAAAGGCAATCCTAGTTTTATGTTAAACAAAATGACTATATTGTAGTATACGGCTACAGTTCTTATGTTTCTCATGTTAAATCTCTGGTGACATAATGTTACTTCCATTTAACCCTTTCCCTCATACGACAATTCTGCAGCAGACGACTCTGGACATATTTTGTCAAAAAATAGAAAATCTCTATAATTGAATGGATAACCTACGATTAAAAATGGAAAACATTGTGGCAAAAGGAGAAATTGCTCGTTTTGAGCAATTTCTTCTTTTGTCCCTATGTTTTCAAAAAGCCGTCTGCTGCAGAGGCGTCTATATGAGGGATGGGGTTAACAGATAATCATACACATCATTAGAACATGTCGATGGAAAAAAAGGCATCGACATGTTGGTTGTCATGTAATAATTTTCAAGGGATCCCCGTGCTATTTGCGTTCGATCCCTTCTGTTTGCGGCTATGGGAAAGTGCTCTTGGGCAATTCACCTCTCCTATAGCCTAGTACTGATTAGTCATGACCGTGTCCTTGCTTGAATGGTTAGAGTGCCCACCTTTCGGGTCATACTATATGTGAGCCGTTCCGCGAGAAAACCAACAGTGTGGACTCTGCGTAAAGTATCGACCCGGATCAGCCAAAGCATGCCGCGCAGGATAACCCGGACAGACTGGTATGTTGATCGGGGTCGATACATTAATCAGTGTCCATAATGTTAGTTTTCTCGTGTAACGGCTCATGTATTTTTTAAAAATAGTGGTTATGGCTGCATTCTTTGCGCTCATGGTTGCAGGAATAACATTGCGACGGATGCATCGGCGTGAGGATTGACGAAGGAATCCGCTGTGGTCGAGTGGTTAGCGTCGGGGATTTCGAAACCGGGTGTCCCGGGTTCGACCCCCAGTCGCGGCACTACGATCATGGTGGAGTGCCCTTGGGCAAGGCACATTTTCTAGCCTAGTACTGGTTTGTTTACCCAGGGATCATGAATAATTCAATTTAATTGCGCGCTTAATGACCTTAGCTGTCGATGCGTCATAAAACAATATACATTCATTCATTCATTCAGGATTGACGAAACCGGAAAGTACTGGTAATTTATCCAGGAAACCATGTGATATAACTGAAATACTGTTGAAAACGGCATAAAAGTCATTCAAACGAACAAAGGACTGTTTAGCTATACAGGGATCATGGATAACTATATGAGCCAGTGCACGAGCAAAGATACGCGTTGTCATTTCTGAAAAGAGTAGGTGCGTATCAGCCTGTTCATCTGCTACGTCTTTTTTGGGTCTTTTCTGGGTCTTTTCTGGGTCAATACAAGTTGACAAAAACGTTTAACAAACTAAGGTAAGTTATCTATGAAAGGAGTAGATCTTGAAAGGACTGTGTGGATGCACAGGCTAGTTGATCTAGTTCTACACTGTTTACAAATGGAAAGAATTACCTTTTCAAACAACGTATACCAATATGAGTCGTCCCGCGAGAAAACGAACATTGTGGACTCTGCGTAAAGTATCGATCCGGATCAGCCTAATCATGCCGCACATGCTAACCCGGACAGACACTTTTCTCCTCCTGTAGATTTTCTGTTTCATGAATCATTACGCTATACCTCTATACCCTGAGCCGGAATGTGTCGGCCCGGATCAGTCTGTGCGGACTGTGCAGGCTGATATGCGTCGATACATTAAGCAATTGCTCATGTATAATGAAGAAAGTAGTGTGCCACACACACGGCTTTAGATTTACGCGAGGAATGTGATAAATAGATATGTTTATCCAGGTTCCAACACCTATTATTTTCAATAGTTCGACTTTTTGAGAACTCATGTTTCATGAGCGAAAGTCCTAAGTCCGGTCCCCGGTCGGGTCATACGAAACACTTAAAGGGAAGGTTTCCCTCTTTGGCGCACATGATTCCGGGATTAGTATTCCGCCTGATGCATCCTCGCCCGAAGATCAATTATACCGAGAGTACTGGTATTGTGACCAGGAAACGTTGGAAATAAAAAAAAAAAAAAAAAAATGAAATTTATCACATGACAATGCTTGCATCCGATCAAATATACCCATTACGTATTTCTTTATTAGTTACGTGTGTAGTATAACATGACTTTTTTTG
>JASEVX010000002.1:9619378-9669218 GCA_031761405.1 Serripes groenlandicus | reverse complement strand
ATTCATAAAGCCATTGTATGGCTGATAATACGCCCAATATGTACAATTATTACTAACAAATGTGAATGTTATACTGTTGTATTATTATATTATATGTATAACTTGTATTACGTGTCACTTAAATAACATATAAAACTAAAAAAAATAGACGCATTTTTGGCACATCTTACAGCAGACGTCAAAACTTTCTGACAAAGAAGAATGTTCTCATGAGGCCTCTCTTCAAAAAATATATATTCATCATAGAGATGTTCCATATTTTTGCCTAGATGTTTCCAAAGTTGTCTACTGTATATCTGTTGTATGTGAGAAAGGGTTAGAGAACATTGTTGAAAAAGATAAGGATACATACTGGTGACAAGAGAATGAGTCTTACAAAAAATCCAACCACATTCATTTCCAATGAAACAGTTTAAAGCGAATTAATAATTTATAATTTATGGAATTATAATTTCAAGTTTATTAACTGAGATAAATGCATTACGTATAGAGAAATAGTTCATGTTGAGTAATATCTCTTTTGTCATCAATGTTTTTAATAAGCGTTTGGTTATAAAGATGTTACGAAGCTTTTATTTTATGTTATGTAGGTCAGATTAAGTCTAGTGTAATCATTCAAGACTACTTAACCCTTTCCCTCATATAGACGCTTTCTGACACCTCTGCAGCAGACGGCTTTTTGAAAACATAGTGACAAAAGAAAGAAATTGCTCAAAACGAGCAATTTCTCCTTTTGCCACAATGTTTTCCACTTTCAGACATAGGTTATCCATTCTATTATAGAGATTTTCTATTTTTTTGACAAATATGTTCAAAGTCGGCTGCTGCAGAATTGTCGTATGAGGGAAAGGGGTTAAATAGAGTCATAGATGCTCTTGACCTTGTCCCACATACAACACATCCGTAAATGAGTATATTACCACTGGATAGAGTTGAACACATTGTGGCTGTGACAAAATGAGAGAGTACTCTTTATAAGCAATTCCTCCTTATGTCGCACTGTCTGTTTTAGAGGCTCGTCTGATGCGGAGACGTCTTTACCTTTTCCCACATACAGCAAATATGACGCAGAAGACTTTGAATAATGTCTAGGACAAAAATATTGAAAAAATTCTATAATTGTTAAGTAATACGAGTAGTTACTGAATAAAGTTGAAAGAACTGTGGCAAAAGGAGAAGTTGCACGTTTACAGCAATTTCTCCCTGTGTCCTTGATGTTTTCAAAAGCGGAGAGAGAGAGAGAGAGGAGAGAGAGAGAGAGAGAGAGAGGAGAGAGAGAGAGAAGAGAGAGAGAGAGAGAGATGAGAGAGAGAGGAGAGAGAGAGAGAGAGAGAGAGAGAGAGAGAGAGAGAGAGAAGAGAGAGGAGAGAGAGAGAGGAGAGGGAGAGAGAGAGAGAGAGAGAGAGAGAGAGAGAGAGAGATAGCACGGATAGAGAGAGAGAGAGAGCGGAGAGAGAGAGGGAGAGAGCGGAGAGAGAGAGAGAGAGTGTCGAGAGAGCAGAGAAAGAGAGGCGAGAGAGAGAGAGAGGGCGAGAGAGATTGGAGAGAGAGGGAGAGGGGGGGAGAGATGAGAGAGAGGGGGGAAAGAAAGAGAGAGAGATAGAGAGGAGAGAGAGAGAGAGAGAGAGAGAGAGAGCGATAGAGAGAGAGAGAGAGAGAGAGAGAAGAGAGAGAGAAAGAGAGAGAGATAGAGGGAGAGAGAGAGTGTGAGATAGAAAGAGAGAGAGAGAGAGATTGAGAGAAAGAGAGAGAGAGAGAGAGAGAGAAAAAAAAATATAGAGAGAGAGAGAGAGAGAGACGAATGTACATTCCCCATTATCGACTAACCAATATTATGCTAGGAAAAGTGCCTTTGCAAGCGCCGTACACAATTATAAGCGATTAAGCAGATTTCTAAACGATTAGATTTACCGCGCATAGTCACGTGTTTGTATGGTGCTTAACACCGCTTTCTACAGTATGTATTTCAGTCATATCACTACGTTTTCCGGGTAAATTACAAGTACTGCTGTTATATCCCGACACCAGCGCAGCAGCTTTTATCGGAGCACTGAGCGTCAAGGAGGTTCTTGTAAGTCACTAGTACCCTTTTTGTTTGACTCCACTTGGGATCGAATTTCTTCTCGAACCAGACGATCAAACCACCGAAGCTTTAAGAAATAATTGAGCCATTCCACGAGAAAACCAACATTATGGTATTTGCGGAATGTATCGACCTAGACCAGCTTGCGCAGTACACGCAGGCTAATCTCGGCCGACACATTTCGTCTCAGGGGGATATAGATATAGAGTAATGATGCCTGAAACATGTCCGGGTTAGCCTGCGCGGCATGCTTAGGCTGATTCCGACCGAGTCCACAATGTTGGTTCTCTCGTGGAACGGCTTAATTATGTCTGTATACGCCTACATATAATCATAGTGCATATAGTGGTTCTTATGCGATATTTCATTCGAAGACACTTAGCCCTTTCTATGATAAAATAGATTTACAGCAGACGACCTGCAAAACGATCAAGAATGAAATGTGGAAAATCTGCATACTAGTTTATGAAACAATACATAATAAATAGAACTGCACACTTTTTGACCAAAGGAGAAGTTGCTCATTTTGAGTAATTCCTTCTTCTTGTTAAAATGTTTACAAAAGTCGTCTGCTGCGGATGCATCAACATGCTAACCCTTTCCCTCATACGACAATTCTGCAGCAGACGACTTTGAACATATTTTGTAAAAAAATAGAAAATCTCTATAATTGAATGTATAACATATGACTAAAAGTGGAAAAACATTGTTGCACTGTTTTCAAAAAGCCGTCTGCTGCAGAGGCGTCAGAAAGTGTCTATATGAGGAAAAGGGTTAACTGTACCTTGTTTATTTGATCCAAAGTTAGATTATCCAACGTCCACTTTTCTTCCGCGATATTCTCCGGAAGTTGATCGTCCGCCATCTTTGTTTTTCTCGATAGTTTCAACACGTTAGGTTAACCTTAGGATTTAAGCTCCCTCCTTCTAGAACAATGGTTTACACAATAATAATGTGTAGATTTACCATCATATGTAACAGTCAAGGCAACGATAAACTGTACTCCAACGTTATCTGAAGAGGGCGGCTTCGTTCACATCGAGTGTTACTTCAGCTTTCTGAAATAGATACAATGAGTCAAAAAAGGCACAAGTTGGCATTTCTGATCATTTAGAGGTTCAGTTGCTCATGTTACATGTCGAAGTTCATTACAGTTGAATTTGAACAGTGTTTAAATTTTATAACAACTACGGAGTACAAGACGGGCCAAAATGGATAAGTAAAACAGTGTGATTTGTTTTCTTGGGGGTTTATTTCAGTTATGCCATGGCGACAGTTCACTTATTCATGATCTCTGGGTAAACAAACCAGTACTAAACTAGGAAATGTGCCCTGCCCAAGAGCACTCCACCATGACTACAGCGTCGCGACTAGGGACAATATCGATATACTTTGACACACTGTTTATCTGTTTATCTTCACTGCAATGTATTTAACCCTATGACATTTAACTCATCATAACCTACACACGTTTATAGAAGCTTCCAATAAACTAATGTAAGTCATAGGATAGTAGAACAGTGTAGATAATTGGTCAGACTGTCTGGATACACACTGTTCACAAAAAGATAACTTGTATCTTTCCCCATAGTGAGGCTAAAATGACCATGTATTTCAATATGACCTGTTTTGTATTCGTTTGAATTGTGTGTTTCAATATTATCTGTTTTGTATTCGTTTGAATTGTGTATTTTAATATTATCTGATTTGTATTCGTTTGAATTGCGTATTTCAATATTATCTGTTTTGTTTTGTTTGTTTGGAGTTTAACGCCGCTTTCAACCGCTTTGGTCATATCACGGCGGTCAGTGCAACTACCCATGTTTTCCTGGCTTTCCCACACCAGTACTTACACAACATTCTTTCGAAGTCACTGACTACTTTCTCACATAGATCAGAGGTGAGAGGCAATGGAAAACATCGCCCGAAAGAATGTCGCCGCAACCGGGTATAGAACCCGTGACCTCCAGATCACGAGTCAGATACGCTACCAATTGAGCTACCCGGCCGGGTCTATCTGTTTTGTATTCGTTTGAATTGTGTATTTCAATATTATCTGTTTTGTATTCGTTTGAATTGTGTATTTCAATATGACCTGTTTTGTATTCGTTTGAATTGTGTGTTTCAATAGTATCTGTTTTGTATTCGTTTGAATTGTGTATTTTAATATTATCTGATTTGTATTCGTTTGAATTGTGTATTTCAATATTATCTGCGTTGTATTCGTTTGAATTGTGTATTTCAATATGACCTGTTTTGTATTCGTTTGAATTGTGTATTTCAATATTATCTGTTTTGTATTCGTTTGAATTGTGTATTTCAATAGTATCTGTTTTGTATTCGTTTGAATTGTGTATTTCAATATTATCTGTTTTGTATTCGTTTGAATTGTGTATTTCAATATGACCTGTTTTGTATTCGTTTGAATGGTTTATTTCTATATTATCTGTTTTGTATTCGTTTGAATTGTGTATTTCAATATGACCTGTTTTGTATTCGTTTGAATGGTGTGTTTCAATATTATCTATTTTGTATTCGTTTGAATTGTGTATTTTATTATTATCTGATTTGTATTCGTTTGAATTGTGTATTTCAATATTATCTGTTTTGTATTCGTTTGAATTGTGTATTTCAATATTATCTGTTTTGTATTCGTTTGAATTGTGTATTTCAATATGACCTGTTTTGTATTCGTTTGAATTGTGTGTTTCAATATTATCTGTTTTGTATTCGTTTGAATTGTGTATTTTAATATTATCTGATTTGTATTCGTTTGCATTGTGTATTTCAATATTATCTGTTTTGTATTCGTTTGAATTGTGTAATTCAATATTATCTGTTTTGTATTCGTTTGAATTGTGTATTTCTATATTATCTGTTTTGTATTCGTTTGAATTGTGTAATTCAATATTATCTGTTTTGTATTCGTTTGAATTGTGTATTTCTATATTATCTGTTTTGTATTTGTTTGAATTGTGTATTTCAATACTATCTGTTTTGTATTCGTTTGAATGTGTATTTCTATATTATCTGTTTTGTATTTGTTTGAATTGTGTATTTCAATATTATCTGTTATGTATTTGTTTGAATTGCTGTTTTGTATTCGTTTGAATTGTGTATTTCAATATTAACTGTTTTTTTATTTTTTTGAATTGTATATTTCAATATTAACGTTTGAATTGTGCATTTCAATATTAAATGTATTTTATTCGTTTGAATTGTGTATTTCAATATTAACTGTTTTTTATTAGTTTGAATTATGTTTTTCAATATTAACTGTTTTTTATTCGTTTGAATTGTGTTTTTCAATATTAACTGTTTTGTATTCGTTTGAATTGTGTTTTTGAATATTAACTGTTTTTTATTCGTTTGAATTGTGATTTTCAATATTAACTGTTTTGTATTCGTTTGAATTGTGTTTTTCAATATTAACTGTTTTTTATTCGTTTGAATTGTGTTTTTCAATATTAACTGTTTTTTATTCGTTTGAATTGTGTTTTTCAATATTAACTGTTTTTTATTCGTTTGAATTGTGTTTTTCAAAATTAACTGTTTTGTATTCGTTTGAATTGTGTTTTTGAATATTAACTGTTTTTTATTCGTTTGAATTGTGATTTTCAATATTAACTGTTTTGTATTCGTTTGAATTGTGTTTTTCAATATTAACTGTTTTTTATTCGTTTGAATTGTGTTTTTCAATATTAACTGTTTTTTATTCGTTTGAATTGTGTTTTTCAATAATATGAAAAAGGCAAAGCCTCATCACGAGCACAGCGTCTATAATGGGTATAACCTGTAGGTATGTGACTACCATGATAAAGGAATCTGTTTCAAGCTGTCGGAACTGAGACAGCTGTTGTACACTATTCCTACTTTATCTCTTGGTGCAAAGTCAAATCTTCAACAAATTTAACATTCAATTCATCACATGAACATAATCAATACAGAAAGGTAAAAAAAGTAAATAGTGAAAACAAGTTCTTCCTTCAATTAGGCTTAGTGAAATAGTTTCTGGGTTAAAAGCAATGTTCAAAACATCTATTCTGCCAAAGTTTCAACATGCTAACATTAAAAGAACAGCTGTCAGAGTGTTAACACGATTTTCCTTTTAATATACATCTGTGTGCAAGGATCCGTGTACTATCCAAAAATGGACCTCCGAAGTAGGGTACAAATGAGGGGAAAAGAAATCAGTTTTACGAAATTTTGCTCTTTTTCGACAATTTGCTCTTTTAGAAGATTCGTCTTAAGCGGGAGTTGGAACAAAAGTGCTCTCGTGACTGATCATGAGAAAACATCAATGCGATCGACTTGACGGCGTATGGGTTAATGGGCATAATCCGAGATTGGAGGTCAAGTTGGGATTGTTAAAGAGGGGCACATTCAATAGACGCGGTTAACCATAAAAACAAGGGAGAAGACTGACGCTAGTAAACACCTAAAAGTAATGCGTTTATTACAGCCCTTTAAAACTAAAAATAATACATACCGTTTTAGTAGTTCCGTCTCCGCAATGTTACTAACATAATATGTCGACCACTCTAAACGTTATATCAACACTATCAACACTTATATTTTGATCACATTAGTTTTTATTCATTAAGACATCAAAGAGAACGTTTGTTTAGCTCAGATAAAAAGTCATTTATAAAATCATTTAAAAAAAATGATTTATAGTATAAATTATTAAGTAAAACAAATTGATCTCTTTCATTCAGTTTTATAATGAAGTAAATAAGATCTAGATATAAAGCATCACACATAAAAAAGTCAAAAGCAAGGATAAGAAACTCTATATCCAAAAAATTATAAAAATAGCCAGCATCCACAGAAACATCACTTAAAATTTCAAAAAACCTTCAAGCTTGTTCTTACATGAGTAGTGTAATTCATTTTCGAGGAATTTAACAGTTTCAGCAGAACACATATAATCAATGTCAATCAATTGTTCAGGTTTATACTTGTTAATATGTTCAAAGAATCTGGAATGACGTACTACTGCGTTCCTCGTATCGTTGTTCACAATGAGACTTTATCATGCTACTGAAAATAAAGTTCATGTAAATAGTTTATAAGAGCATATAATAAACACAACGTAAGCGTGTTTTAACTATGCCTATATCTAATTTTCATGTAAATCTATCAAACAGGTTTGGTTTACTGACTAAAACCCGTATTTCAACGAAACCTATATAGGTTTCGCAAAACAGGTTTTAGGTTTGGTTACTATAGATGCTATGTCAAATATGTAGGATACAATAACTAGGTAACCGATGTAACCTTTTATGCTCATTTTGTTTACTTTATCCATTCAAACATTAATCTCCTTATCTGAAATCATATCAGTATATGTACGCTATATGAAACCGTTCATAGGAAAAGGTACTTGATGACTTTCTATACAGCGTAGATCTGGAGCAGTCTGCACATCCATATAGTCTGATCTCTATTTGTTAAAATAATTCAGTTTTAATAAACGCAGCATTAATAAAAGGGATGTTCAATCTCTACAAAGAATAAGCAGACTTCATGATGTTTAATTGTTGAAGGGAAGTGTTACGATTTAACCCGGTCAGGTCACTGACTGACTAGATGATACAACACCCGACCGTAAACACGTTTATTTAGGGCGTATTGTAATCTGACTCGTGCCAGTGTCACCTACTCGGTCAGTGTAGGACGTGTAACTGCTTTTAATCTAACTAGTGTCATTGTCACCTAGCCAGTCAGTGACCCGATACCCGACCTTAAACATTGAGCGATACCCTTTCCATCTAAAGATGTAAGGTGCTCGCTTTATCCTTCTGTTATAGCATGATTAATGTAATATATAGTTTTATGTTTTGATTCATAAATGTAAAGCCATTAAAACCATCCTGTCGTCTGCTTTATTACCGCAAATGGAAAAATAATTAACCCTTTTTCCCGGCCTGTGGACGTATTTTATGCGTATGAAGGAGATGACTTTCAAAATCATTATGATAAAAGGAGTATTTACTAATATTACCTAGTTTCTACGTTTATCACATTTTCGATTCTATACAATGGTTTAACTTTCATTTTTCTACAACAACAACAACAACAACAACAACAACAACAACAACAACAACAACAAAAACACCATTCAATCAAAAGGATTATGTTTGTTTCTTAATTTTGTTAAAGTTGTTCAGTTTTTGTTCCACATCACGTCAGCTTGTTTCTTAATTTTGTTAAAGTTGTTCAGTTTTGTTCCACGTCACTAATTGTAAGATACAATTATCACTTGTTTGTTAAAAGTGTATGCAAAACTGTTAATGAGGTCTAAATATATTCTCCAGTCTCCCGCAGCCATCCCACACCCAATTCTTTCAGGGAATGCAACGGTCTGAAGATCTTTACGTTTACCCAGTTCGTTCAAACAATTCTTAAACCAACGGACTCTTTGATCGGACGTATCACGATGAGATCCAATTTGACCCTTTAAGGATTGAAATGGTCTACCAAATTCCCATTGAGCTAATACACAGACGACGTGGAATCCCGATTCATCTCCATAAATGTCAATAGTACCAGGCGTTCCTCTGGTTTCAACTGTAGCTAAATTTCTAGTTCCTATAGATATTCGTTTAGAGTAAATATCAGCCCATGGGTATGCATGAGCTATCTTCTTAGACAATCCATGTGCTTTCACAGTGAGGCAGTTTACCTGATGACAAATTGCATCTGCATCACGAAATATCGTAATATCGCCTCGTACGTGAGTTATCATCTCCATTTCATAAGTCCTTAAGATGAAAAAAAAAACACTTTTATTTAATCCAGACGGTACCATCAGTTGAAATGTCTTACACAACATAAAAAAAGTGGCTTTATTATATTATTTGAAGAAACTGTCCAGAGATAGTAAAGAATGAAGAAAATAAGTGATTGTATATATAGTTTGGCGTTAAAAAAATAAAATATCATCAAAGATAAATGACTCGCATGTCTTTTATTGCTTACAATCTTATAAATCACGCTGTTTTATAGAACGAATCTATGAAATTTATAGCGATGACGAAGCGCAGATGTGATCAAAACAACTTCATCCATCATTTGTAATGCGTCGAAACTGAGGAATCGTCACTTAATAATATAATTTAATAGACACAAAATATTTACTTTATCAAAAACGACTTGATACTTATAAAAAATGACCTAAACAAATTGGTCAGGATAAGTACTCACTGGCTGCAGCAGGACTTTTTATAAACTGGAAGGAGATTTATGCAAATGCTTCTCATGCGGTGTTAAAGTATCGCAGTGGGAACCTACCGACGATGCTCTTACTGAACACATAAAATGGTATAAAACTGCTTTCTTTTTCTTCAAATGACTGGATACGGTGTGAAACAACAAGACGAACAACAAAGGTCGCTTAAATTAACATCATACCTTGATCAACTGTGTGAACGAGACTTTAAATCACTTGGTAATGATGGATACACGATATGTTTCGTTACTGGACTCTTATTTTGACTTCATATATGCAGAGGAAATCAAAATTGCCTTACACGACGTGTGCAGAAAAAATTGTGGTGGATGTACCATTAATAGCTTATCCCAACTCGATCACACGTGTTTATTAACGACGAAAGAACAATTACAACTTTATTGGGATTACATTATACAAGAAATAAACGAAGAGGGTGTTATAGAAAAGTGGTATGGGATGGTATATACGATTTTTCTATTCCGCTCGTAGTTGTGGATTTCTATAAATTGAAGCTCGAGTGCCGTGACTGGAGAGAGAATGGCATGAAAACAGAGAAATGGAAACATCGAATGATTAATATGACATTAACATTAATACATCTTGAAGAAAGATTCTCTTAAGTATTTTATATGTGCTGATTATATGAATGTATTTTTTTTCAAATATATGTATTTGCACTGTGTTTAAATAAAAACATGCCGTTTTTATATTATTATATATGAATTGCTATTGTATTTGGTATAAGGGTTTTAAAATAATAAAGAATAATATTTAAACTCAATACTAGTCTTTCTTACATAGATCCCCAAACAGAAAAATTAGCGTTGTTGTTGTTGTTATTGTTTTGGTTTAGTTTAAAAGGGTACGCATATCAATACTTTCGCATACATATTGCAGACACGGAGAGCGTAATTCAATTAGAAACGGCGTCTACAGCGCAAATTATAGGTATGCAAAACTATTCATATTTAATTGGAAAATGATCATGTATATGTTCTTCGTTTGAAAAAGAAAACCAAAACAAAACAACATCAACATTATAGTTTTTCTCTCTCTTTTGCCAGGACTGAATAACTCTGGAAAGGCTCGATTTACGACACATATAGGACATTTCTCCTTTTGCTGCAACGTTTTTTGAAAGTTGTCTGCTGTAGATGTGTTAAAAAGCGTCTACATGTGAGAAAGGTTTAACCAGCTTACACATGATTTATATGCACTAACCTATGCTTATCTCCTTTACCCTTTTCAGTCTATAGCATGATGGCTTCAGTCATCATTTTATTATTCGTGATTACTGGTCTCGTATTTCATGAACTTAAACTTAAACTTATTAGAATATAAAGGGAGTACGTTACCGTCCGCTTACTTTATCGAAAGATTTTCTTATTTGATATAACTTGATAAACCAGTTTCTTTAAACATGTGTCAGTCCACTATCCCGTACGCCACCAGGTCGATATCATTGATCTTTTCCATGATCAGTCACATGATCAGGCACGCTTAAGACGAAGACATTCATTTTCATAACATCTTTTTCTTTAAAACTTATTGATCTATATGTTCTTCGTTTTGAAAAAGAAAACAAAAACAAAAACAACATCAACATTATAGTTTTTCTCCCTCTTTTGTCAGGACCGAGTAACTTTGAAAAGTCTCGATTTACGACACATTTAGGACATTTCTCCTTTTGTTGCAACGTTTTTGAAAGTTGTCTGCTGTAGATGTGTTAAAAAAGCGTCTACATGTGAGAAAGGTTTAACCAGCTTACACATGATTTATATGCACTAACCTATGCTTTACCCTTTTCAGTCTATAGCATGATGGCTTCAGTCATCATTTTATTATTCGTGATTACTGGCCTCGTATTTCATAAACTAAAACTTATTAGAATAGTTACTGCCCGCTTACTTTATCGAAAGATTTTCTTTTTTGATATAACTTGATAAACCGGTTTCTTTAAAAAAAAATGTGTCAGTCCACTATCCCGTACGCCACCAGGTCGATAGCATTGATCTTTTCCCATGATCAGTCACATGATCAGTCACGCTTAAGACGAAGACATTCATTTTCATAACATCTTTCTTTAAAACTTATTTATTTTACATCGATTGCGAGACAAGCTTTCAGCTTATAATAATCACGCTGGATGTCTGCATCCTGGAGAATTAACCAGTTCTCTCGCCGTTTGTGTGCTAAATCCCAAAGGCAGAACCCGCTCATCACGGGATTCGAACCTGATGCCTGTAGTACGACAGGCCGACGCTCTACTACCTCTGCACCACCGTCTTTCACACACAATTAACTTTCTTTCTTTTTTTTTTTTTTTTAACTTCAGACGAAGAACAGTCAGTATGGAACTGGAACACAAGGCAAAACAAGTTAGAATAGATGAAGGGATGAAACATACTAGGTTTTTCTTAAGTTTTGATATTGCAAGTACTTCCTGGACAACTGATCGAAACATCACAAATAAGCGAATGATTAAAGACATCGTCGCTTACAAACAACAGTATGAAGGGGTTCAATTATCAGATGGTATAATTAAAAAATTCAGGGATGATTTTATCTTTCAAGTGAGTATTGACGAAGGTGTTGGTTTTCAAGATAGATCCAGCATGGAAGCTGCAACACAGGAATATGAAACATACATGTATGAAATTGAAAGAAAACCATTACAAATATCATCAACTGCATTGTCCAACAAAACCCCATAAAACAGAAAGAGAAAAGTGATTCTAAAAAACCTCAATTGGAACACAAAAATATGTTGAAAGCGTGGACATTTTTTGACTGTCAAAGGAAGAAAACGCAAGGTATTTTAAGTAGTGACTTTGTTTCAGAAGCTCACAAGAAATTAATGAAAGCCTTGATAAGGAATGCTGGTCAATTATCTGAATGTGTTCGTTCAACTGTCTGTCCAATAACAAAGGAGTCAGTAAATTATCCAAACCCAGAATTTCTTGGTACAGTATTTCCCACGTTGATGGACTATGCAAATGTTATGGCCGAGTATCTGAAAGAAAAGATAAGCAGGAAAGTAACACAAGAGAGTGTTCTTGAGATGATTAAGTTTTTTGCTTGTTTTTTTTCTTCTTTTGTTCAGTTCCATCCTTATGGTGATGGTAACGGCAGGCTTTCAAGGCTACTGTATTGTTACCTTCAATCGTTTTTGACACCCTTTGCTGTTGGCATCTACAATAGCCATGCCCCAACAAAGCAAAGTGATTATTTTCTTGCAATAGTCCAAGTTTGTGAGGACACACGCTCAGCTCTTGCTAATAAGTATAATGAATTTAAGGAAGATAATTGGCGATTTGACAACCAGCCAGTTCTGCTGGCCCATATGATCTTGGAATGTCAGTGGTTTGCATGGATATAATTTGACTCCATCATGAAGAAAGGAGAGACTGCTTACACAAGACAGATGTCTAAAGATGAGTCACCTTCAAGCTCCATTGAAAATTAACTTTTGAGAAATATGATCTAAATTTATTTTTTTATCAGTATTAATTCATGGTTCTATTGAATATATTTTGCAGGGATATGATTTATATTGGTTTAATTTGGATAAGTGCGTATACATCAAAACAGCTTTCTTTAACTCTTTCCCACCTACAACAAATATGCAGCAGACAACTTTGAAAACCTCTTGGCAAAAATCTGGAAAACCTCATAAATTGAAAGTTTTAATGAAACACTATGGAAAAAGGAGAGTAGTGCTGTCAGTGCTGTCAGAGCCAGAAGTGTTGATTGTAGTTATCAATGGTTGTACCTGAAATAAGTAAATCTGTATTTACAGCAGCCGACTTTTGAAAACATTGTGATAAAAGAAAAAAAAATGTTTTCAACTGAACTCAATAATAATACTTTCATCTTACTGAGATTTTCCATATATTTGCCTAAATTTGTTCGAGGCTTGGACCTCCTTTTCAACAGTATTTCATTTATAACACGACAATAAAACATTTATTCTTGATCCTTGGGTTACAACTCAGTTCTATGCCAAGGAAAATGTGTTCTGTAACTCCATTGATTATGATTTCATGGTGGATACTTATTATCTAGAATTCTAAAGTGGAAAAAGAAGTTATTTGTAGCAGTTTTAAATTAAATATGCATGATATACTTTGACTAGAATAAAGCAAAACTATCTCCTGTGAGTATTTTATGAATTTGCGTTCAATTAAAATTGTTTTACAAATATTTTAATTTGTATTTTAAACAATAATCAAATATGTATAAATGTACGGGCCTTTCATGATCTACACTTTTTGCTGAAATGAGTCTATCCATCTATGGTTTTAAAAAGTGTTTGTGACATTGTGTCAACATTTTTTTTTAGTTGTTTCATGTAAAACTATTTAGGTACAATTGACTAGTGCAAGTCAGTAGAGTTTTTCACATATCCAGACATAAAATGTTGTATAAATTAACACATATCACTTGCTTATTCATATCTCATGGTTTTCCCATATTGTTTATCCATATCTCATGATTGTACCATGTTTTATGTATCACTTGTATATCCATCTCATGCAAGACAGTGTTGTTTTTCACATATCACTGGTATATGCAGAGTTAAAATGTTTTAGATATCTATTATCCATATTATATGTTTATATTTTTGTGTTATATATATTACTTGTACATGTATATCCATAAATGTAACATTGTAGAAATAACATCTACCTGAAAAATACAAATATACTCTTTTAAGAAAAAAAAGTTAACACAAGTTGATTCTTTTCAAACACAATATTGAAGGTAATTCTTTAGAAATGCCAACTGTATTATGATTGAATGGTTAGCAAAATGGTAGAGAAACTATAAACTATTATTTTGAACTACTAAAGCAAATACTTATTATTGTTGGTTCTACTTTGAAGACTAATTGGACAAATTATTATAGCAGTTACCTCCCTTATAACTTTGTACAACCTTTTCACTTCTTTCATGAGTGCATACATTCATAATGATTCACAGAGTTGCGAAGAAATTAACATTATAACTACCGCCTCACATTTTTATATAACATTTTACAGGGTTGTGAAGAAATCAACATTATTATCATTATCTCATAGCATGTTATTATTATTGCCCCATGAAATTGTTTATGTAACATTTGTATACGGTTTTGAAGAAAGGCAAATTCTTATAACTATTACCTTCTTATGCTTTTAATAACTGCGTGACTAATATTTGTAAAATACATTTAATACCCGTTACTTGACTTGACATTGACTGTTACAGTCGACCTAATAATATTTCAATAAAAGAGGAAATTGCTCCAATCAAACAATTGCATATTGTATTGTATTTTTTCCAAAACTTTGACATTGTAATAAAGCAGTCAACCTGCACTTCAGAGTGTTAAGCAGGCAACCATTTGGAAATGTTATGTGATATAATCGGTCTAAAGCTGTCATAGAACATATTTGATTATTGTTTAAAATACAAATTAAAATATTTGTAAAACAATTTTAATTGAACACAAATTCATAAAATACTCACAGGAGATAGTTTTGCTTTATTCTAGTCAAAGTATATCATGCATATTTAATTTAAAACTGCTACAAATAACTTCTTTTTCCACTTTAGAATTCTAGATAATAAGTATCCACCATGAAATCATAATCAATGGAGTTACAGAACACATTTTCCTTGTCATAGAACTGAGTTGTAACCCAAGGATCAAGAATAAATGTTTTATTGTCGTGTTATAAATGAAATACTGTTGAAAAGGAGGTCCAAGCCTCGAAAAAATTTAGGCAAATATATGGAAAATCTCTGTAAGATGAAAGTATTATTATTGAGTTCAGTTGAAAACATTTTTTTTTCTTTTATCACAATGTTTTCAAAAGTCGGCTGCTGTAGATACAGATTTACTTATTTCAGGTACAACCATTGATAACTGCAATCAACCTTTCTGGCTCTGACAGCACTGACAGCACTACTCTTCTTTTTCCATAGTGTTTCATTAAAACTTTCAATTTATGAGGTTTTCCAGATTTTTGCCAAGAGGTTTTCAAAGTTGTCTGCTGCATATTTGTTGTAGGTGGGAAAGAGTTAAAGAAAGCTGTTTTGATGTATACGCACTTATCCAAATTAAACCAATATAAATCATATCCCTGCAAAATATATTCAATAGAACCATGAATTAATACTGAAAATAAAATAAATTTAGATCATATTTCTCAAAAGTTAATTTTCAATGGAGCTTGAAGGTGACTCATCTTTAGACATCTGTCTTGTGTAAGCAGTCTCTCCTTTCTTCATGATGGAGTCAAATTCTATCCATGCAAACCACTGACATTCCAAGATCATACGGGCCAGCAGAACTGGCTGGTTGTCAAATCGCCAATTATCTTCCTTAAATTCATTATACTTATTAGCAAGAGCTGAGCGTGTGTCCTCACGAACTTGGACTATTGCAAGAAAATAATCACTTTGCTTTGTTGGGGCATGGATATTGTAGATGCCAACAGCAAAGGGTGTCAAAAAAGATTGAAGGTAACAATACAGTAGCCTTGAAAGCCGGCCGTTTCCATCACCATAAGGATGGAGCTGAACAAAAGAAGAAAAAACCAAGCAAAAAACTTAATCATCTCAAGAACACTCTCTTGTGTTACTTTCCTGCTTATCTTTTCTTTCAGATACTCGGCCATAACATTTGCATAGTCCATCAACGTGGGAAATACTGTACCAAGAAATTCTGGGTTTGGATAATTTATTGACTCCTTTGTTATTGGACAGACAGTTGCACGAACACATTCAGATAATTGACCAGCATTCCTTATCCAGGCTTTCATTAATTTCCTGTGAGCTTCTGAAACAAAGTCACTACTTAAAATACCTTGCGTTTTCTTCCTTTGACAGTCAAAAAATGTCCACGCTTTCAACATATTTTTGTGTTCCAATTGAGGTTTTTTAGAATCATTTTCTCTTTCTGTTTTATGGGGTTTTGTTGGACAATGCAGTTGATGATTTGTAATGATTTTCTTTCAATTTCATACATGTATGTTTCATATTCCTGTGTTGCAGCTTCCATGCTGGATCTATCTTGAAAACCAACACCTTCGTTAATACTCATTTGGAAGATAAAATCATCCCTGAATTTTTTAATTATACGATCTGATAATTGAACCCCTTCATACTGTTGTTTGTAAGCGACAATGTCTTTAATCATTTGCTCATTTGTGATGTTTCGATCAGTTGTCCAGGAAGTACTTGCAATATCAAAACTTAAGAAAAACCTAGTATGTTTCACCCCTTCATCTATTCTAACTTGTTTTGCCTTGTGTTCCAGTTCCATACTGACTGTTCTTCGTCTGAAGTAAAAAAAAAAAAAAAAAAGGAAAACAAAGAAAGAAAGTTAATTGTGTGTGAAAGACGGTGGTGCAGAGGTAGTAGAGCGTCGGCCTGTCGTACTACAGGCATCAGGTTCGAATCCCGTGATGAGCGGGTTCTGCCTTTGGGATTTAGCACACAAACGGCGAGAGTACTAGTTAATTCTCGAGGATGCAGACATCCAGCGTGATTATTATAAGCTGAAAGCTTGTCTCGCAATCGATGTAAAATAAATAAGTTTTAAAGTAAGATGTTATGAAAATGAATGTTTTCGTCTTAAGCGTGACTGATCATGTGATTGATCATGGGAAAAGATCAATGCTATCGACCTGGTGGCGTACGGGATAGTGGACTGACACATTTCTTTAAAGAAACCGGTTTATCAAGTTATATCAAAAAAGAAAATCTTTCGATAAAGTAAGCGGGCAGTAACGTACCCCCTTTATATTCTAATAAGTTTTAGTTTATGAAATACGAGGCCAGTAATCACGAATAATAAAATGATGACTGAAGCCATCATGCTATAGTCTGAAAAGGGTAAAGGAGATAAGCATAGGTTAGTGCATATAAATCATGTGTAAGCTGGTTAAACCTTTCTCACATGTAGACGCTTTTTTAACACATCTACAGCAGATAACTTTCAAAAACAAAAGGAGAAATGTCCTAAATGTGTCGTAAATTGAGACTTTTCAGAGTTACTCGGTCCTGGCAAAAGAGGGAGAAAAACTATAATGTTGATGTTGTTTTTTCTTTTTTTTTCTTTTTCAAAACGAAGAACATATAGATCAATAAGTTTTAAAGAAAGAGATGTTATGAAAATGAATGTCTTCGTCTTAAGCGTGACTGATCATGTGACTGATCATGGGAAAGATCAATGCTATCGACCTGGTGGCGTACAGGATAGTGGACTGACACATGTTTAAAGAAACCGGTTTATCAAGTTATATCAAATAAGAAAATCTTTCGATAAAGTAAGCGGACGGTAACGTACTCCCTTTATATTCTAATAAGTTTAAGTTTAAGTTCATGAAATACGAGACCAGTAATCACGAATAATAAAATGATGACTGAAGCCATCATGCTATAGACTGAAAAGGGTAAAGGAGATAAGCATAGGTTAGTGCATATAAATCATGTGTAAGCTGGTTAAACCTTTCTCACATGTAGACGCTTTTTTAACACATCTACAGCAGACAACTTTCAAAAACGTTGCAGCAAAAGGAGAAATGTCCTAAATGTGTCGTAAATCGAGACTTTCCAGAGTTACTCAGTCCTGGCAAAAGAGAGAGAAAAACTATAATGTTGATGTTGTTTTGTTTTGGTTTTCTTTTTCAAACGAAGTACATATACATGATCGTTTTCCAATTAAATATGAATAGTTTTGCATACCTATAATTTGCGCTGTAGACGCCGTTTCTAATTGAATTACGCTCTCCGTGTCTGCAATATGTATGCGAAAGTATTGATATGCGTACCCTTTTAAACTAAACCACCAACAACAACAACAACAACAACAACAACGCTAATTTTTCTGTTTGGGGATCTATGTAAGAAAGACTAGTATTGAGTTTAAATATTATTCTTTATTATTTTAAAACCCTTATACCAAATACAATAGCAATTCATATATAATAATATAAAAACGGCATGTTTTTATTTAAACACAGAGCAAATACGTATATTTGAAAAAGAATACATTCATATAATCAGCACATATAAAATACTTAAGAGAATCTTTCTTCAAGATGTATTAATGTTAATGTCATATTAATCATTCGATGTTTTCCATTTTTCTGTTTTCCTGCCATTCTCTCTCCAATCACGGCACTCGAGCTTCAATTTATAGAAATCCACAACTACGAGCGGAATAGAAAAATCGTATATACCATCCCATACCACTTTTCTATAACACCCTCTTCGTTTATTTCTTGTATAATGTAATCCCAATAAAGTTGTAATTGTTCTTTCGTCGTTAATAAACACGTGTGATCGAGTTAGGATAAGCTATTAATGGTACATCCACCACAATTTTTTCTGCACACGTCGTGTAAGGCAATTTTGATTTCCTCTGCATATATGAAGTCAAAATAAGAGTCCAGTAACGAAACATATCGTGTATCCATCATTACCAAGTGATTTAAAGTCTCGTTCACACAGTTGATCAAGGTATGATGTTAATTTAAGCGACCTTTGTTGTTCGTCTTGTTGTTTCACACCGTATCCAGTCATTTGAAGAAAAAGAAAGCAGTTTTATACCATTTTATGTGTTCAGTAAGAGCATCGCCGGTAGGTTCCCACTGCGATATTTTCACACCGCATGAGAAGCATTCGCATAAATCTCCTTCCAGTTTATAAAAAGTCCTGCTGCAGCCAGTGAGTACTTATCCTGACCAATTTGTTTAGGCCATTTTTTATAAGTATCAAGTCGTTTTTGATAAAGTAAATATTTTGTGTCTATTAAATTATATTATTAAGTGACGATTCCTCAGTTTCGACGCTTACAAATGATGGATGAAGTTGTTTTGATCACATCTGCGCTTCGTCATCGCTATAAATTTCATAGATTCGTTCTATAAAACAGCGTGATTTATAAGATTGTAAGCAAAAAAAAAACATGCGAGTCATTTATCTTTGATGATATTTTATTTTTTTAACGCCAAACTATATATACAATCACTTATTTTCTTCATTCTTTACTATCTCTGGACAGTTTCTTCAAATAATATAATAAAGCCAATTCTTTTATGTTGTGTAAGACATTTCAACTGATGGTACCGTCTGGATTAAATAAGTGTGTTTTTTTTCATCTTAAGGACTTATGAAATGGAGATGATAACTCACGTACGAGGCGATATTACGATATTTCGTGATGCAGATGCAATTTGTCATCAGGTAAACTGTCTCATTGTGAAAGCACATGGATTGTCTAAGAAGATAGCTCATGCATACCCATGGGCTGATATTTACTCTAAACGAATATCTACAGGAACTAGAAATTTAGCTACAGTTGAAACCAGAGGAACGCCTGGTACTATTGACATTTATGGAGATGAATCGGGATTCCACGTCGTCTGTTTATTAGCTCAATGGGAATTTGGTAGACCATTTCAATCCTTAAAGGGTCAAATTGGATCTCATCGTGATACGTCCGATCAAAGAGTCCATTGGTTTAAGAATTGTTTGAACGAACTGGGTAAACGTAATGATCTTCCGACCGTTGCATTCCCTGAAAGAATTGGTTGTGGGATGGCTGCGGGAGACTGGAGAATATATTTAGACCTCATTAACAGTTTTGCATACACTTTTAACAAACAAGTGATAATTGTATCTTACAATTAGTGACGTGGAACAAAACTGAACAACTTTAACAAAATTAAGAAACAAGCTGACGTGATGTGGAACAAAAACTGAACAACTTTAACAAAATTAAGAAACAAACATAATCCTTTTGATTTCTTCGATTAATAAACTCTATTGAATGGTGTTTTTGTTGTTTTTGTTGTTGTTGTTGTTGTTGTTGTTGTTGTAGAAAAATGAAAGTTAAACCATTGTATAGAATCAAAAATGTGATTAACGTAGAAACTAGGTAATATTAGTAAATACTCCTTTTATCATGATGATTTTGAAAGTCATCTCCTTCATACGCATAAAATACGTCCACAGGCGGGGAAAAAGGGTTAATTATTTTTCCATTTGCGGTAATAAAGCAGACGACAGGATGGTTTTAATGGCTTTACATTTATGAATCAAAACATAAAACTATATATTACATTAACCATGCTATAACAGAAGGATAAAGCGAGCACCTTACATCTTTAGATGGAAAGGGTATCGCTCAATGTTTAAGGTCGGCTATCGGGTCACTGACTGACTAGGTGACAATGACACTAGTTAGATTAAAAACAGTTACACGTCCTACACTGACCGAGTAGGTGACACTGGCACGAGTCAGATTACAATACGCCCTAAATAAACGTGTTTACGGTCGGGTGTTGTATCATCTAGTCAGTCAGTGACCTGACCGGGTTAAATCGTAACACTTCCCTTCAACAATTAAACATCATGAAGTCTGCTTATTCTTTGTAGAGATTGAACATCCCTTTTATTAATGCTGCGTTTATTAAAACTGAATTATTTTAACAAATAGAGATCAGACTATATGGATGTGCAGACTGCTCCAGATCTACGCTGTATAGAAAGTCATCAAGTACCTTTTCCTATGAACGGTTTCATATAGCGTACATATACTGATATGATTTCAGATAAGGAGATTAATGTGTGAATGGATAAAGTAAACAAAATGAGCATAAAAGGTTACATCGGTTACCTAGTTATTGTATCCTACATATTTGACATAGCATCTATAGTAACCAAACCTAAAACCTGTTTTGCGAAACCTATATAGGTTTCGTTGAAATACGGATTTTAGTCAGTAAACCATACCTGTTTGATAGATTTACATAAAAATTAGATATAGGCATAGTTAAAACACGCTTACGTTGTGTTTATTATATGCTGTTATAAACTATTTACATGAACTTCATTTTCAGTAGCATGATAAAGTCTCATTATGAACAACGATACGAGGAACGCAGTAGTACGTCATTCCAGATTCTTTGAACATATTAACAAGTATAAACCTGAACAATTGATTGACATTGATTATATGTGTTCTGCTGAAACTGTTAAATTCCTCGAAAATGAATTACACTACTCATGTAAGAACAAGCTTGAAGGTTTTTTGAAATTTTAAGTGATGTTTCTGCGGATGCTGGCTATTTTTATAATTTTTTGGATATAGAGTTTCTTATCCTTGCTTTTGACTTTTTTATGTGTGATGCTTTATATCTAGATCTTATTTACTTCATTATAAAACTGAATTAAAGAGATCAATTTGTTTTACTTAATAATTTATACTATAATTCTTTTTTTTTTAAATGATTTTATAAATGACTTTTTATCTGAGCTAAACAAACGTTCTCTTTGATGTCTTAATGAATAAAAACTGCTGTGATCAAAATATAAGTGTTGATAGTGTTGTTATTACGTTTAGAGTGGTCGACATATTATGTTAGTAACATTGCGGAGACGGAACTACTAAAAAGGTATGTATTATTTTTAGTTTTAAAGGGCTGTAATAAACGCATTACTTTTAGGTGTTTACTAGCGTCAGTCTTCTCCCTTGTTTTATGGTTAACCGCGTCTATTGAATGTGCCCCTCTTTAACAATCCCAACTTGACCTCCAATCTCGGACTATGCCCGTTAACCCATACGCCGTCAAGTCGATCGCATTGATGTTTTCTCATGATCAGTCACGAGAGCAGTTTTGTTCCAACTCCCGCTTAAGACGAATCTTTAAAAAGAGCAAATTTTCGAAAAAGAGCAAAATTTCGTAAAACCGACCCCCCCCCCCCTCATTTCTACCCTACTCTCCGAGCAGCGGAGATGTTGTCGGGAATCCTCGCACACAATGCTGTCTGCTACATTTAATAACGGGGGTTTAATCAATCTAACTATGTAATATTGTTCTATAAATAGACAGAGAATGTGCATTAAAAGTGTTAATTAAAGGTTTAATAGTCTTATTTGGAATATATCTTTGTACAGGGGGGTTTAAATATATTGATAACAATTAGACTAATACGTGTACTAAAATACTTGATCCGATCAATATGTAATGACCGAAAATTATTGTATGAAGGAAATCGAATGTGACGTCACTCAGGAATGACGATGTTCCCACGTTCAAAAAATGTAAACAGATAGACAAGTGAACTTGTTCTTTTTAAAAACTAGAATATCTATTAGATGCCAAATTGATTTCAGATCATCAAGTTCGGATTTATTGACTGACCAATCAAATAGCATGATCAATTAAATCAATATTAGCCATTGGATATACATTTAACAAATAAGATAAAACAGCTCAAGGCGACAAACGGCATTGATAACATCTATTGTTAACTTTCCATTCGAAATGTCTGAGCAAGGGGATATAATTAAGTAAGGTCGATTGGATAACAATTACATATAACAACTTTACAAACATCAAATATCCTTTTGATGTTTCTTGACACGCCGTTTTGACTGCATGATGTAACATTCTAACATATTTCAATTCATCATCAACATTCAAATTATACATAATTAATAACTAAAGTCATAGTGAAATGCAAGGACTAAATTATCAAATCTTTCGGCATAACACTTGCCCAGCTCTGGAAGAGTCCACATACAATTCATTGATTATCAGGATGAAAATACTGAGGTAAACAGCCAACAGTATAGATTTAGGTTTTATGTTGACCTTCCTTTTCTTGAGCTATGACGTCAAATCCATGGTCATCCTTATCCCGCAGTGAATTTTACTTTCAGAAAATACATGTTGTTCTAAAAATGGCTATTAATCTGTCAATATAGCTTACAAATCAGTCAGAGGGTATACAACTTTATTAATAATAATTTCGATTTTCAACAATATCATTATTGTCCAATGGGAAACAACTTATGGGTTCATCTGGACTAAAATAGTCTGCCCGGCCCGTTCCGAATTGCTTCCCTTTGAGCAAAGGATTTCCTACATACTGTCAAATTCTATGACATAACCCTTCCCCTTCTGCAGATGAGCTTGGACACATTTGCTACATGCGATGTTTGAACACTTTGTGGCAAAAGGTGAGATTTCTAATAATGAGCCATTTCTCCGTTTGCGACAAAGTTTACAACTCTATTGGATGATTACGTGTTTAACCAGATGTTTTCAATGTTGTCTGCTGCAGGTTGGTCTTCTTATGTGGCGTCCAATGCCGTCAGTGTCAGGTAAAGGGTTAACTATCGAAAACAGTACAGAAGTTTGGGCAATGCTAAGAGGCGGAGATAACACACATGTTTATCTTTACGTTCTATGAGAAAAGGGGGGCTTTTATTCATACACACGACATTGACCCAATCCTTGGGTTAAAACTGGATCTACCGAATTTACAATGGTGAAGTTTTCAATTTCAATGTAGTTTAAGAGGCCATCAACTGAATTCTTCAAATGTCTTGTCTTTATTGTTTGTTTGAATAGTGTATTACGCCGTTTACTACATTATTCCAGCTATATCACGGCGTTTTCTGGGTAATGTACCAGTACTACCGGTATTATTTATCCCGACATTTGTTATGCTGTCCCCGCAACCATGAGCGCCAAGGAAGGAATACGTTACAACCAGTTTCAAAGTTGTTGGTATGACCCAAACGGGCATCTCGAGGGCTTGGCGTGAAATGGTTGTAACTAAAAGGCTATTTTGAAAACCCTGGTTTAGGGGCAATTTTGACAACAATGCAAATTTAGGTGCCATTGTTCGGAACGAGCAATGGCACCTAAATTTCCATTGTTTATCGAGAATAATTATTTAACACTTATTAAGACTCCATGGTGAGGTAATTAACCTTGGTAAAAATAATGCAAATTTTAGTTACAACCGGATGCTCTAATCGGTACATCCTGTTATAATGCAAATTTTAGTTACAACCGGACGCTATAACTGGTACATCCTGTTACAATGACAAATGTCCATGATTATGAATTAATTGCCCTGTTGTATCGCCCCTTTCGTAAGTGGTCCCATTACGTATAAACTACGTCGGGATATAAGGAGCAAACTTGGTTTCATTTATAAGGGAAAACGGTTAAAAGTGCAGTAGGTAAAAGTAACTTCTGATGCGAAAACTTACCCGACAATACTTTGCTGATACACGGTCAACGTCTCACAAAAGTCTTCACAGCTCCAAATATATTGATTCTTTGGTGTTTTACGCCGATTTCAACAATTGATCAGTTATGCCACGCCGTCTCTTAGGTAAGTAACCTGTACTACTGAAACCATCAAGTCAGTCGTAAAGGAGCACATCCATTACTACCACTTCTAATGTCTTTGATATGACCCAGTCGGGATCAAACACACGACCGCCCGCATCTGCCACAAGTACACTACAGAGGCGTTCGCTCCATATATATTACATGTCCACCACGCAGACGCATATAAACGCTTTTGCAGAAGACGAACTCATTAAAAACATTTTTGGCAACATTTGCACATATTCTGCAGACATGACCTCAATTCACGTGTCACGGTCCGTATACCACTATCACAACCGCATACGTATGTTGAAACTAGCCGAGAAAGGATGGCAGGTAACGTTATGTTTAATCTTGTCCCATATACATGCGTACGCCATACGACACATCTGGAAGAGACGGAATATGAAAACAGTGTGGCAAAAAAAATAACACATTGCTCATTGTGAGCAATTTCTCTTTTTGCCGCATTGTTTTCCTCTCTGTCCAATAACTTTACTTTTTTTTATCCCCCGCTTTTTCGAAGAAAAAAAGGGGGGTTATTAATTTCGGTTTGTCCGTCTGTCTGTCCGTCTGTCTGTCTGTATGTCTGTCTGTCTGTCTGTCTGTCTGTCTGTCTGTCTGTCTGTCACACTTCGTTTCCGTGCAATAACTGCCACAAATATGAACCGGTTTTTTTTCAAACGTGGTAACAAAGTTAAATGCCTTAAGGGCTAGGCCAAGTTCGATCGTCACTTTCGGTAGACTTTATTCGGTGGAGTTATGGCCTCTTATTTAACAAAAAATGTTGTTTGTTGCTGTTTCCGTGCAATAACTGCCACAAATGTTAACCGTTAATACATGTTCAATAAAAAGTCTACTGACATGTTTAAACCTAACCTCATTTTCATGAATTTGCTTGTTTTATTTAAAGCCAGTTTCCATATTTTTGTATAATGTTTTTAAAGTCGTCTGCTGCATGGTTTAACGTTTGTTTATTTGTTTGTATGGTTCTTGATATATCACGGCGTCACTGGGTAAGCTACCAACAATACTGGTCCGTTCATCCTTACACTAGCAAGGTAGACGTAATGCTATACCCACAACCATGAGCGTCATGGTAAGGAAGCCATTACTACCAGTTTGGATGCAGTGTTTGTTAAACATTTTTCACATGTGGACGTATTTTGACGCATTTGCAGTAGACGATGTTTCTTTTATTGAAAGAAATAGGATGAGCAATTTCTTCTTTTCACACAATGTTTTAAAAACATTGCATTTCTGAATAGTGAAGGCTTAGATCAACACTGTTCACGAAAGCCAAGTTATATATTTTCCTATGGTTGATTTATTGATTGATTCAATGGTGTTTCAAGCCGCTTTTAACAATTGTTCAGTTGTATCACGGTTTTATGTGGTTAAGTTACCAGTACTACTGGTCTTTTTATCCTGACACCCAGCCATTCAGTTGTAATGCTAGTCCCGAAACAATGAGCGCCAAAGAGGGCAGCTATTTTATAAAGTTTTTGGTATGACCCGGCCGGGACTCTAACCCACGACCTCCCGAGGAGGACGTTCGATCATTACACCACCGAGGATGTTTCCTTTTTTTATGAACCCGCGCATGTCATAAAAAAGCATTCTGCATGTGTGGTTATATTCCTTGCATATGTCGGACCTCCAAAAGTATATACAGATATATTCGCAGACCTATTACTAAAACATAATCAAAGAAATCTATAAAACAGAAATATTGCCATCTCAATCGACTTGGTTATCCTTCAGACCGTCAAATCTTACTGCGTACTTGCATATTATCTTATCTATTGTGTGTAGAAACTTTAAGCAATATATACATGTATTTTTATACAGCTTTAGTATTGTTCCTGTTCTTTATTGGTTCCATGCATTACGCCGTTAGTTTTATTGACCACGGAGACGCTTATGATGCGTACCTAACAACCGGTGACCAGAATCACAAGTTGTCACAACAAGGGATTATCACAACATCGCCCAACTCCCAGGGTTACTCCGTATGGGTTGATAGAACAAAACCGCGTCAGACCATTGATGGATTCGGTGCAGCCTTGACGAACTCCGCCGCCTATGTCATATATCACAGCCCGCAGCGTAATCAAATCATACAGGATTTGTTTGGGGCAGATGGCTTAGGTATGTACAATTAAAAAAGAAAGTTAACCCTTTCCCTTATATAGACGCTTTCTGACGCATATGTAGCAGACCGCTTTTTGAAAACATAGTGAGCAATTTCTACTTTTGCCATAATGTGTTCTACTTTTAGGCACAAGGTATCCATTCAATTATACAGATTTTCTATTTTTTGACAAAATATTCAAAGTTGTCTGCTGCAGAATTGTGGGAAAGGGTTATTATTATTTTGTTTTATATATTACCACACCAATTATTTCTGACTTTTATATCAAACCAAAATAATTCCTCCATTTACATCAATGTTTTCAAAAGTCGTCTGCTGCCAATGTGTCAGAAAACGTCTGAATGTGGGAAACGTTTGAACGAACGGAATTATCATCTTCTACCTGTTTTGTTTTCTCTGGTTAAACCCACATTTTGTTAACTTGCGTACAAATACTTTGGTGACATGTTTAGGAAAGAAGCTTATATGGCTATCTTCATGGTGGTGTGGTTACAGCGTCCGTCTTTCGAGCTAGAGATCAAAGTTCGATTCCCGGCGAGGCAAAACAAAATACTTAAATAGTAGTAATGGCTTTCGTCCTTGACGCTCAAAATGGTATAGCGACTTACGCATTGGTTAAGTAAGTCGCTATACCTAACGACTCAAATACTATCGTTAGTTCTGATAAATAACACAGGAAAAGCTGTTTTTATAAAAGATATTTGATAACAATGTTAATTCCATGTTTATATATGTATGTATAAATGTAATATTGAGTATTTACATGTACTATGTCAAATGAGTGTCATCGCTAAAAAGAATATTCTTTATCATAACGGTATATACCACTATTTACCATTTTCCTTTGACAGCTGTGAGTTATGTACGAATGACGATGGGCGCGTCCGACTTCATGGCCGTACATCCATATACCTACGCGGACAGCTCGAACGACTACGACCTCAATCATTTCAGTATATCGAAAGATCAACAGTTCTTCATTCCGATCCTTAGGCAGGCCACTTTATTAAACCCCCAGTTAAAGGTCATGGCTACACCATGGAGCGCCCCGGCCTGGATGAAAAGCAACAACAATTTAAATGGCGGCAACTTTAACGGAAACGCTCAGAACTACCGGACATACGCAAACTACTTTCTCAAGTTTATACAAGCGTATGCAATACAAGGAATCCGAATCGAATCACTCACGGTACAGAATGAGCCTCAGTACGAGACAAACGAGTACCCCAGTATGAAAATGTCTCCCGATCAACAGAGAACATTTATCAAAGATTATCTGGGACCTCTATTCAAGCAACATGGCATCACAACAAAGATTCTAATTTGGGATCATAATTGGGACGGCACGTGGTTCCCGGATTCAGTTTTAAGTGATGGTAATGTCTAATACTTTTTCTAAAACATATTAAGTACTTGGTAGAGTCAAATGATGGATCTTCGGACAAAGCTTTGAACTTTGATCTGCTCCTTTCTTAGAATATGTTTTGTTTGAGTTCCTAAGAAGGCAAATGGCGATTTAAGGATTAAGGTAGAACATCCCCCACGAGCTCGGCATTTTCTGTATTGTTCATGGGTTTGTCGGTCAACACCGATCACTTACGACTTTTTGCTGGAAATCGCCGAGTCTATAAACTGATACTAAAATGGTTACATTTCTGCAATCAATTGTTCGTAAAAAAGTGCATTTTGTAAACAAGCCGTGTTCAAACTTGAGCACAACGGATTTGGTACCAGTGCGGAGCATTCAGTAACTGTCACGTCAGCTAATGATGGTGAATCGTACAGTCAAATTACAGGTACTGTTAGGTAACTATAATCAGATTTCTGGTAGCGTAAGCTGTGGTAAAATTTAACTAAACGCTCTGCTGTGTTGTTTTTTTAAAACTGAACAAACTCAATTGTATACAGATAAAAATGTTTATTACACGCGGTGTATTTAAAGGTGGCTTAAAATAGTTATCATGGAAGAACACATGACCTATTGTTCCCAAAGTTTTCGACCATTGTTTCCATGAACGTGGAACCAATATTTACGGAAGAGAACCTGTGATTATTTTATATATTTGTTTGGTTAATAACATTGTAAAAATCAAACATTTATTATTATAAAAAGCAGCAATTGTTTACTTGTTTACCTTGCAGCTGGTATAAATCAGTACGTCGCTGGTGTTGCATGGCATGGATATAGCGGACTACATGACACACCGGAAAAGTATCACAACAGTCACCCGAAACTAGGTATGTATTCTGTAGTTTACTGATAAATACAGTGGGGATCATGCCAATAAGCATACGGTCTCAAACAGTGTACTTATTGGCATAGGTTATACAAACATTTCAAATATTAGCATAACTATATATTTTTAAACATTATATTTACGGAATCATAGAATTAGAAGGAACAGCTAAAATAATGCTGATATTTTACAAAACAAATTGATGTAATTTAGCTAAAGACACATAAATCATCCGGGATCAAGTTTTGTGATGAGCGGGTTTTGCCTTAGGATTTGTCCACACAAACGGCGCGAGTACTGGTTAAGTCTCAAGGAAGCAGACATTGAGCTTGATTAAAATATAAGCTGAAATAAAAGAAATCAGTTTATACGTCATTCGGACTGGGGAAATATTAGGTCCGATCAGTTAAGTCCAATAATCAGACTCAGCCTATTTGTTCACGTCTTTCAACTTCCTTTCCAAAATCGTTACTCCGGATGATTCGACTTCCGTACATTTTTCTCGGGTAACCAAAGTGCCCGGATTAACGCGGCTCCACTGTATTGGCGTTTTAATAATGCGCGGAATTGTGATATTTGAAGCGCTTTAATACCATCCCGTATGCATTTTGTCTCATCTTTAGAAGAAATAAGCAATTCTCTTTTTGTCACAATGTTTTCCACTCTTTTCAATAATAATACTTGAATGTAATACTTGAATTTGAATGTAATACTTGAATGTAATACTTGAATGTAATACTTGAATGTAATACTTGAATGTATACAAATTGTATCAGAGTTTTGATTAGACGAACTGCTTTGAGGGTATAGTAGTTACTGCGTCTACCTTGAGATAACGATACCAGGGTACCAGCCATGGTTGGATTATACCATTGATAATGGTAGTAATGGTTCCCTCCTTTGCGCTCAGTGAACTATACCGATAGTACTGGTAAATTGTCCGATTAACACCTTGAAATAACTTTAATTATATTGAAGACGGCGTACAACAGCTTTCATAGAAAGAAACTTCACCCAGGAAATGCTGCGATATGTATGACTAAAATGCTATTGAACGCGACCAATAAGATCTAATTTGACTTTTGATTTCGATGAGTATTTTTTTGATTACAGGTATGTACTTTACGGAGATATCTGGCGGCATGTGGGATAACAACTTTGCGAGCACTCTGACCTGGGACACACGGATCATAACTATCGGCCAGACACGGGCCTGGGCTAAATGTGTTCTGTTCTGGAACCTGGCTTTAGATGACAACCACGGACCAAAGGTATGTTTAGAATTTGTGTTTATGATTAGATATATATAGGTTCTGACATGAGTTGTCATTTCATATAAGGTTTTATCAAACGAGTTCAAGAAATGTGTTATTAAGCGAAACTCTAGCGATATATCCGATATAATATACCCATAACGTATTTCTTTATATGTAACATGTGTAATTTAACATGACCGAATCACTACTTTTGTATTCATCCGCGAATGTTTACAAAATGGCTGAGAACGTGTATCCGGTAAACACAAACGCCACGATAGATGGAGGAGGTAATGGGCCACTATCGGTCATAAACATATGTTTTCTGATTAGTTAACAGTTTATTAAGTATAACATGTTGGGGCTATTTTCTGACCGGGAAAACCCATTTTTCTTTTTGTGTTTCGTCATGAGATAAAAAAAATCTGACATTCGTTGTCATTTCATAAAGTTTTATTAAACTTGTCCAAGAAATTTGTTATTAAGCTTGCCAAAGGCTCGCGGATCTGCACTGGTCGCAAAATGCATACGGTTGGACATAGCAGAGCGTCACTCCATTATTACCCTCCTTTCTCACATGCAGCAAAATTGCAGCAAACGACTTTGAAATCATATAGGCCATATTGTAAAAAAAATCTCTATAATTGAAGGTGTATCTATTACCTACATTTTATTTGTGTGTGTTTTTTTTTTCTTTTCAGAAAGACGTTGGTGGCTGTATGGATTGCCGCGGGGTTATTACAGTCCACGCTAACGGGTACACAAAGAACGTCGAATACTACGCTATCGCCCACTTCAGTAAATTTGTCAAACCCGGGGCTGTGAGACTCGAATCGAACGCCCTCAGTTGGGATGATCTTCAGACGGCCGCCTTCGTGAACCCGGACGGAACGACCGTGATAATCGTGCAAAACCCCAACTCCGGGAAATCAGCGAGTTTTTCGCTCGACATTGACGCTAAGCACTATCATTATAATAACCTCCCGCCTCAATCAGTTATAACTTTCATTAAGTGATTATTAAAAGTATGATAATTCAAATCGGCCACTTTTCTTTAATTATCCGACAGAATAAAACCTATCAACAAGGTTAATGAGTCTCTGAGATCGTACTCTGCTCAAAACGAAACTCTGCTCAAAACGATACTCATGTTCAATTTCACCAACCTTACTTAGCGCTAAGTTAAACTTAAATAATTCATCATTTTATTTGTTTCTATAATAAAAATGCCAACGCTTTCATTTCTTAACAAGTATTGTTATTCAGTAAGGTAACTATTTGTGTAAATTTAGGAATTTAGATCAATACATTCTATTGTTAATGTTTTTCGAATATTAGGGAAACAAAAATGATGATATATATATGGTTTCAAGTATCTTAGTATTACCAGAGACAATATATATATATATAGAGAGAGAGATATATATAATATACGGTCCCTGGTATTACTAAGGGCTAAGTTAGGTTGGTGGAAGTGGACCCTGGACTCAAACTTTGGCGTGCGATTGGTCTGCTTTGATGCTATTTTTATATGAAATGCCATAATCAACAAAGTTCTCAATGATAACGCAGATTATACTGTGGTTTTATCGACTTAACGAATGCCTTTGACAGTGTCAATCATTGCAATTGATGGTTTAAACTTTATAAACTAGGAATTAATGTTAAGCTACTTAGAATCATTAGAAATATGTATGCTTCTGTAAAAACATGTGTAAAGGGATGTAACTCATTTTCCGAATATTTTGAATGTGTAGTTGGTCTAAAGCAAGGAGAGGTTCTCTCCCTTGTTTTATTCTCTTTGTCTCAAAATGCCCCAAAATGCAGCTGCGACGATAGACATCTGCGTAATGTATCGATCAGATCAGCCTGCGCTGTCCGCGCAGACTTATCTGGCCGACACATTCCGTCTTAGGGGGTAGTTATTCCTGAAACAGAAAAATTCACAGGAGGCTAAAAGTGTCTATCCGGTAAGGCCTGTGTGGCCGAGTCCACTATGTTGATTTTTGTCACGAGACGGCCTACACATTGATTAGAATATAACTATTTTTACAGAATGACCCCTCATGTAGACTTACCATTGACGAAATCTTTATGGTTATCATGTTATTTGCCGACAATATGGTCCTGTTTGGCAATTCACCAGCTGATTTACAAAACCGTCTTGATTTGTTGAAATTGCACTGTGACCGTTGGGGTCTTGTCGTTAAAACTGAACAAACAAAAACACAATCATACATTTAGTATGAATAAGGAAGACAAAGTGAAATAAAAGTACTGAAAGTAATGAAGGTAGAATCGTGATCTGTTAAGAGGAGATGCAGAAGTACATATATATATAAATAGTTATTTAAAACAAATCCCCACCATGACAGACAAGTAATGATGCATCAGGCCAGAATGAAATATTTCCAAGATCATAAATTCTTGTTGGTCTTGTGAAAATTAATTGACCTCATCTCCGAATATATCATTCGGTCCACATAATTCTTTCATACTTATCATATAACCCAACAACTCTACAGAAATACCACAAGTATCATTCATGACAGTACAGTGCCTGTTTATTGAATGTACTGAACCAACTGATGCGTTCAGAGTATGCAATCTATTAATACAATCTATCAATATGTGCATCTCCAAAACAAAGAGCAAGCATGTAGTATGTGTAACTTCTTATATTGGAGAAAATGTATTCAAGAGCGTGAATGAAACTACTTGGATTGGACACTGTAAATTGAGCAATAAAGGACATGTGTTATGATGTTAAATATTTGAACAGTGTGTTAGTGGACCACCAAAGTATCATTCCCGTGAAGTGTGGTTGATATCAGTCAAATGGCTTGGGAGTAGATTGTGTTTAAAGCTAAAAGTTGATTTTAGAATAGAAAAGGAACAATTAAATTTTGTATTTTTACCCACTTTCTGATGCCGTCTGACTGCCATGTTTTTCAATCAATCAATACGACTTGGGCAAATCTTGTAGATGGTCACTCAAGAAACATTTGTACTAAATAATCTTGGAATCTGACAAGCGGATTTAGAGAAGAAGAATTTTACAGTTTAGGCATTTAACCCCCTTCCTGCTGCCGCAGCAATAACAGTTGTGTTTATAATTTATATCTTTAAACAAATTTAAAAGATGACAACCGAAGGTACATTCTTGAAGTTTTGTTGAAATCATTTGAAGCTAAATGTTCAATATATCCATTTGCTGATGCCACCTGTTAACTATGTCTCTCAACCAATCATTATGGCTTAAAGAATTATGAACAAATGAAAACTGAGGGAAGAAATAAGACAAGCACTTTCATAACAAGTAGAGTTTTAAAATGTTATCATTTCGACCTTTTCTGATGCCACCTCCCTCCTCTGTTTTCAACCAACTAATATGTCTCGAATTGTTTTTGCAGAGAGTCTCTGAAGGAACATTAAATAACTGGAATCGGACAATCATTTTAAATATTGGGCATTTTACTCCCTTTCTCAGATACCGCACACACAAGAGTTCTACACATATCTTTGAACATAATTAAGAAAGGGACCACCAAAAGAATATTCATTGTTAAGAATATAGTTTTTAAATATTGTAATTTTGCACCCTTTCTTATACCGTCTGGTTGCCGAGTTTAACAACCAATCAATATGATTCTATTTGTAGAGAGTTATACAATGATAACATTATACCACATTATATTTGTATCCGATAAGCTAATTCGGAGGAGAATATTTTTAACAAATGAGAACATTTCACCAATTCTTATGCCGCAGTATCACAAGCATCATCCACAAGGGGGTTAATTAATTAGGAAATGGATCACACAACCTAAATTACCACGACAATTTGAACATCTCCCTATCAGTGCACACAATTTAACAAACGGAAATGTTTTAACAATATTTATATATTCATTCTTAAAATAGAATAATAAAACAATCTGTTAACAAGCAGACTCTCTTCCCCGTTCTTAGAATTCCAGCTGGCATATATAATATATATCTATATAATTTCATTTATCTTTTAATAAATTAAGTATTTTATATATCATCTCATATTGATAACTGTAACTTTCAAATACATTATCGGGAAATAGCAAAATTTGTTTCCAATTTTTGGTAGATCTGCATATCAAGGCTACCACAGTTACACGCGAGATTTTGAAGTCACGTGATGTAAATGACTTTTGCTTATTTTTGCATTCGTAATTCAGTCTAGAATTGTTTGCACTATTCGTTTTGCGTTCTAATATGATAGAAACGGTGTTCTCAGTCATTTACATCACGTGACTTCAAAAGTTCACGTGTAACTATGGTAGCCTTGATATGCAGATTTCACGCCCCGAGTAGACAATACAAAGCCAAATATCGCTACTGTAACATAGATATGTTGATAAGACTGCGAGAGTGAAGACCGGAGTGTTTTTTCACTGGCCGGAAAGTCCCATATATTGGTTAAAGTTTGTCCATATTTACCTTTGGTCCATGGTTGTCGTACAGAGCCAAGTTCCAGAAAAAGACACATTTCGACCAAGACCTAGTCCGGACAATTATTATGTTTCTGGTGTCAAAGGTAAAAATGTCGTTAAAATTACCATTGTCCCAAGTAAAAAGTACATAGAGTTATATATCATAAATCGGAACTTTTCGGTTAAAGCCTTGAGCTAAATGTATACATTTGGACGACGTTCATGAATACACACACAAAAAAGCAGAAGTGAGTCGGTTTCCGGTTAAGTGATTCGGTTAACAGTAATCCCTTATTGAAGTGGGTGTCAACCGAAACAGACTGCATTAACTATTTTCATTCGGAGTGTACTTGAACCGGACCTACTTTTGTCTTTATTGGGTCGTTAAAATGGCCATTCTCCTTTGTAATGAGTCGATAGGAAGAGAATGCAAGATGGCATGCTTTTATTTCCGAAGTATTTCTTAGAACTAGCCAAGTGGCGCCAGATTGGCAAATTATCATATACGTGCTACAATTGGACCTCTTCGGCTATTTCCCTCGGTATTAAATACACTCCAATTTATTTACGAAATGAGAGCAGAATATGACGTAGTTCTGGTTCCATTCCAAATAGTATCCATTATTTTTTAAATACTAATTACATATATCAATTAAAAGAGTAGTTGTCAGCTTGAATGAAAAGACAACGGACATGGACCACGTATCTTCGAAGAAAGTATGTCTTGGTACTTTAGATCAAATTTCTTAATATATTTAACACTATTGACACTTACCAAGGTTAGGCCCCGGATGTTTGTTATGAAATGTTTCAGGTGCGCCATGGCGACCAGAATATCCATGCCAGGCTACTCCGGCGATGTACTGATAGATGGTGCGTGCAAATCGGAAGTACATGCAAGAAAAGCAACGTTAATGAAAGATAAATTTCGGAAACATGCCTACGATTGCCTTTTTAATAAGCGATGTAAATCTTAGTAGATTATATTGAGCGTGTTATACGGAAGATTTCTACGAAAACACATGTTTCCATTTCTTTCTATTTTAGTTTCACCAAAATCACAGCAAGTACAGCGGTTCCGGCTGTGATGGGCCTCTTTTTATAGCTCAAAATGTAAAAAAAAATCTAACGGTGTTAGTTTTCTATGTGACGTATATAGTCAGTCAATATTTGTTTACCCCGCAACCCTAAACGCCAAGGAGGGCAGCCATTTCTTCCATTTTAAAAGTCTTTAGTATTACCAGGTCGGGGATCTAACTTTCGTCTCCCTGCACCGAAACGGACGCTCTACCACTACACCACCAAGGCGGTACACAATTGGTAGAAGTCAGTTTGATTGTCTGAAAGACTAAGCGATTTTTCAGCTTTAGATATGAGGTTAAATGAACTAAAAGCTTCAATTTAAATCTACTCTTAATCCGCTCAATTATTCAAGCGATCTTGATATGTTGAAACTCATGGCAGTCATGGTAGAAGCTATATTGCTTGGACGAAAAAAATAACAATCTGGCGGCATCAGAAAAGAGGTCAATTGAACTTTAACTGTCATCTTCTCCTTATCCACCTAACCAATTACAATGTGGTAGATTTAGGACCATTTTAATCCACTTGTTTATTATCATATCAAGATGACTAACCCTTACCCACCTACAACAAATATGTTACATACGACTTTGAAAACAACCTGGCAAGAAGATAACATATCTATAAATGACAGAACAAATATTGATTATTGGGCATTGTGACAAAAATACATAGCTCATAATCAGCAAATTGTTCCTTTGGTCGCAACCGTTTCCTACGTCGTATAGAGGCTTAAGAAACCGACTGTATTAGGGAAAGGGTCGAGCAGAAATTTGACCTCCATAATTTGTTGCAGCCATATTGAATCCCCTGATATAATCAGTTACACATTTGCTTCTATACCATCATTCAGATGACCAATTAAGGGTCATCTTGGACCTTTTATCAAACATTAGTCAATATTAATTCATTATAAATTTTCTGAAAATCTTTCCTTTATTATTTTCTGTCCGTATTTATAGACGACAGTAATACGAATTCCAAACATGTCATAATCATGCAAAACACATGACATGAAGATTTTCATCGTCTAATCAATTACTTTTTAAATATTTTCTGATGGCCAAAGAATACTCTTTAATTTTTTGTTTACAATCATTTTAAATGTTCTCGTAAATAGGTAGCACCTATTGATATATAATATTTTAAACCCAGCTGTACAAGGAATATATTCCTAATAAGACTTTTAATCCTTTAATTAAACACTTTTAAGGCCACAACAAATATGCACATTCTCGGTCTATTTATAGAGCAATATTACATAGTTAGGAGTGATCTCCCTTTGTTACTGCCGACTTTTTACATTCCCGTTATTAAATATAGCAGGCAGCATTGCGTGCAAGGATTCAAGGATTCCCGACAACGTCTCCGCTGTTCGGACGTCCATGTTCGGATCCTTGCACACAGATGTACATTTATTTTCGCCAATATCTTTTAAAAAACATGAAAGCGGCACTTTTGCGTGGTATAGCTTGGCTCTGGACCGCCTCATGTTATATGAAGGAAAATCTGTGTTGGATTAATTGCTTTAAATCTGATTTGAGGCAATCTAGATCTTTTATATCATTTTGTACTACGATACGCCTTGCGTCAATTTACATTCTCAATGTTTAGATAATTTCATGTAGCAGCTTATATACCCTTTAGGTAGAAGAAGGAGTCAGTGGAGTATGTCCAACTGCATATGGGCGTATGTCCCCGTATACGCTTGCATGCCTTTCATTGCGTGTCGGGGGGATGCTATATCCGGGTCATTTACGAAGGATATCCTACCCGACATGTTCTGTTTGGGGTGCGCGTGGGTCTACATGTAAAAGTGTGTAGTGGGGCACCTCTACTGAATCCCTTCTTCAGTCCAAGACAGTTTTTGGCCTTGGGCTTTAGCCCCTGGTCATAGTAGTAATACCATTTGTTCGGAGATTGCTGTTTACACCTAACAACGCATTTAAGGGTGTGACTGCGAGAGAAAAAAACCGTTCATCATGGATTCAACAAAACTGCATTTAAAAGGTTAAGATCCCCCCCCCCCCAAAAAAAAAAGATAATTATAGTGTTGTTGGAACATCAGAAAAAAACATTAGGCGTGAGTACTCCAATATAAGTTTAACAAATGTTTTAGAAATAAATACATCGAGAGGTCAACTATTGCAGCTTATTAACATTCGCGAAGTTACAAAGAAGTCGCATGACAAATGCAGTGGCGGATTTACACCGGGGGCCGTATGGCCCGTGCGACGAAATATTAATGGTAAACAAAGAAGTCGCGTGACAAATGCAGTTGCGGATTTAGCGGGGCCCAGTAACACCCCCCCCCCCCCTCCCTCCATGCAATTTATTAAATTTAATTTTAAATTTCCCGCTAGTTGATATAGCACTTAACGACGTTGAACTTTATAAGAAAAGACCTGCCATCGGACGATGCACGCCAGGTGTAAATCGAGTGCTGGAGGAATAAACGGGGTGGTGTATAACCCTTATATTACCGACCAGTCAACGATTGACGACTTGATTAAGGAAGTCAAGCGATCCGAATGTCTAACAATTCGTTGGATAGCGATCTATTGGCCTCTTGAAGTCCGACAATGCTCGTTAACACTGTACAAGCCAAGCCGCATGTTTTGCTTCAGCAGTTTAAAATTAGGTCAAAATGTTGATCTTAATAATTTCTAAGCCAAGTTCAAAAAATATTGGTCATGCCGGGTCGAAAACTAGGTCACTAGGCCAAATTGTTCAAGTAAAATCTTGTTAACAATCTAGTGGCCGCATGACTAGTGGTCATATTGGTTCAGAAAATAGGTCACTGCGCCAAATTTAAGGTTAGCATTGTTAACACTCTGGATGCTGCATTTTTAACTTGAGCGCGTTGAAACTATTTCAGAATGTTTGTCTTGATAATATGTAGGCCAAGTTTGAATATTGGTCATGCCGGGTCGAAAATTAGGTCACTAGGCCAAATTGTTCAACTAAAATCTTGTTAACAATCTAGTGGCCGCATGACTAGTGGTCATATTGGTTCAGAAAATAGGTCACTACGCCAAATTTAAGGTTAGCATCGTTAACACTCTGGATGCTGCATTTTTAACTTGAGCGCGTTGAAACTATTTCAGAATGTTTGTCTTGATAATATGTAGGCCAAGTTTGAATATTGGGCGTGTCTTTCCAAAAACTAGGTCACTATGCCAAATTGAAGGTAAATCTTGTCAACACTGTAGAAGCCACATTTATTAAAATTTGGTCAGAATTTTTATCTTAATGATATCTAGGCCAAATTCGAATATGGGTCATGCTTGGTTAAAAACGAGGTCACTAGGCTAAATGGAAGATCTTGCTAATAGTCTGGAGGCCGCATTCTTTGCTCCAACATCTTGAAACTTTGTCGAAATGTTTGTATTGATTATATATAGTCTATTGTCGAATATGAGTCATATCAGGTAAAAAAAAAACCATAGGTCACTAGGCCAAATGAAGGAAAATCTTGATAACACTCTGGAGGTTGCATTTTGAATCTTTTTCAGAATAATTGTCATCAAGAGTTTTGCATTGCTCAAACACTTTCTCCCAGTCAAGTACATTGATTAGAGAAATATTTCTACTTAATGGAAGTTGATTTAACATTGACCTATTTCTCAATATAATAAGGCAGAAACTTCAAAATATTCTGCCTAAACCTGCTGTCAAATTTTCCTTTGATTCTTCATGTCTTACATGTGTATACTTAAGAGCTCTTGCACTCGGGTGAGCAATAAAGTGCCAATAAGGTCTTCCTGTTTTCAAAACTGGCAGTTCCATAATATTTACTATTTTTGATATAATCTTCCAACTTCTTAACAATACATATATAAACATAAGCTGTAATTGTTATTTCCTTTCACATTTTCCCTACTTCTCCAACCTTCCTGCAGCACCCTGGCCGTCAGCACTTCAGTGCTTTGATTGTATTCGCAAACAAACGTAATATTTCCACAATCATTCTTATAATCATCGATAACTTAAATCATCATTATGTATTAGACTTACCATATATCTTTAGATGGTATATCTTAATTGGCTGGTCGTCTGTCGTCTTTGTAAATAAGCATTATCAATTAAAAGCCCCCAACGATAACCTAACACAATAGGAACCATCCGGCTTCACTCGTAACTCGATTTAGCCCTCGGTCGTCGTTCCGAATTAGACAAAATAGTGGAGTAAATCGGTTTCTAGTTGCAAATTACAGTTAACGTTGTATAATGGATTTATCAAGATTTGCTTTTGTAAGGGTTCATAGCAAATATAAGGAATATCAATATTCAAGATGTTGATTCGAGCAGTCAACACTATAAAGGCTGTTTAGACAGCGGTTCTGCTCTATACCGGTGAAACAGGCTCCACAGATTCGGTTTCAGCAGTCAAAGCATTTAAAGATATCCGTCATCTATAGACGTGAGCTGTTGTCCAAACAAGCCCAAAAGCCCCGAAACAATTCGGATTAGACTTGGAACGGAAATGCGTCACTAAATAAAAAAACCATGAAACGACATCATTTCAAAGTAAAAGTTTATACAGATTATTTGCATATATATTATCTTGAAGCAAGTGTATTTCAACCAATTAAAAACCATAAGTATAACAATGTTTTAAGTGAGGACAAGTAAATAACCAGTGTGCATCATTTATTTGAGATACTAGATTCTAGCTGAAAATGGCCTTTCTCGAAGTCACGTGTTCTGAACTTCGTTACTTCTTTACAGTTTTAAACGATAAATTAAAAAATGCATAGTCAGATTCAACTTTCAGACACATTTTGACCAATCTGAAGCAAACGACTTTTAAAAAGGTTGTGGGAAAAAGGAACATTGATTGCTCTTAATGAGTAATTCCTCCTTTTTATAGAGAGTTTCGATAGGTTTTGCCTAGATTTCGTCTGTTGCAGATTTGTCGCACATGAATTAAATATGGCATGCTGCTGCTCACACACAAACACAGAAGAAATTATTCATGGCGTAGACTAATCATATATATAGTTGTGCCAAGAGAGTTAATTGCTCGAAAGCTTTATGCCATAACAAATCATTGACTTGTGGTCTTTAGTGTTGCCTATTACAGTTTTGCCATTCACCACATAGTCTTCATAATTCTGTTCGTACAATCTTTCAAACTTCAATTTTTCAAATATCTTCTTAGAAAAATTTGAAGATCCTTCCGCTTTGATGTAAATTGGATCAATCTCTAGATTTCGGACAAACTCCAGCGCGATTTCAACTAGCTTTGTTCCTATGCCACGCCCCCTGTATTTTTCGGACACGCCCAATCCAAGGAAATGAACTGCTACGTCAGTGTTAAAATGTTTGAAAAAATGTGCTTGGTCATCACAATATTGCATAAAGTCAAATAATTTCTTCAATTTGTCATCAGACAATCTATCCGCATCAAAACGTTCGAGTTCCCTCGCAATCCGGATTGTGCGCATGCCCATAACCTCGCTACCTGATTGGTCCAACATTAAGAGTGACATGTTATAACAGAACGAGGCTTTCCAAAGGTCCTCGGCGTCTTCCGAAAAGTCAACGTTCAATGCTCTACTTAAAGGCTCGTCCTTGCAGAAACTTTGTTCACAGAACTTCAAAGCTTTGCCGTAAAGATCCTCCGTGACAAGCATCAGTTTCCCATCCTTTAGGTCCGACCATTCCTGAGTCTTTTTGAATGCCTGAAAGTTACAATAAGAATTAATTGACATATTATTACATCATGTGACATTTATCCGCAGAAGACTGATTTGAAAGCATCTGGATAAGATAATAATTAACTCTTTCAGCGCCGAATTGTTTAAAGTAGACCCTACTTTGTTCAAAATCGGACGACTCTGTTTTCATGTTGTTCGAGTTTCGGAATATTTTGTATAACTAAAAGCAAAATAATGCAAATTTCAGGTAACGAGCTATTTCACCTGAATCTGTATTGTTTGCAAAAAGCTCAATATTGCCATTTGCGCTGAAAGAGTTAAAAGCATTCTTTTTAAATATAATTGAAAAAAAATGTAGTAAAAGACGAAATTGCTCTTCATTATTAATTTCTATCATGCCTAACTATTTTCAGCTGTTGTCCCCTGTTATTGTGTCAAAAATGAGTCTGTATCTGGGATACATATAATTAAACAAAAACTAATTAGCGAGTCAAAGAATGTCAAAGTTACATTATATCTATGCATTTTAAGCAGATTCAATTTAAATTCCTATTTTAAGTAAACAGTTGGACACAAATTATCACAGTACCGAGAGTACCGAGAGTTTCCCAGTCTTACAATGTAGCAGCAGTTCGGATTTCTCATGTGAAATACCAGAAATGCCGCCGTGACGTTTTCTTGATATGAATGTATCTCTTGCTAGCTTTTCGTGGTAACACTAAAGTATATATGTTTTACGAAGCTATCAATGCATACACGAATAAAGTATAAATCCACCGATCACTCGAACACGTCGATACGTCGATGTAAATACCTTGATCCAATTCTACTTCAGGAATCCTCTGTGGTCGAGTGGTTAGCGTGGGAGATTTGAAACCGGATGTCCCGGGTTCGATCCCAAGTCGGGGCACTACGGTCATGGTGGAGTGCGCTTGGGAAAGGCATATTTTCTAGCCTAGTACTGCTTTGTTTACCCAGGGATCTTGAATAAGTGAGCTGTCGCCGTGATATAACTGAAATAATGTTGAAAGCGGCGTAAAACCCAAATAAAAAAAAAATCGACTTCGAGTTAAAATGAGACAACCTTTAAAGTGGGAGATTTGCTATTTGAAAGGAGGAAATTTGTCATTTAAAATTTGGAGTTTTAGTTTAACGCCGTTTTCAACCGATTGTTTCAGTTATATCACTGCGACACTTATTCATGATCCCTTGGTAAATGACCCAGTACTAGGTTAGGGAATGATACTCAATCATGGCCGCCGTGAACGGGGCCGAACCCAGGGGTCCGGTTTTAAATCCCCAACTCTAACCACTCGGTCATGGCGGGTTCTTATAAGAACTGGGAGAAATAGGTGTATACGAGGAATATTTGTCATACAGTGTATGATGAAAAGACACTACTCAATTTAAAACAAGCTCTTGACAATTATATCGCCTTAGTAACGAACGTTTAGAGGGAGATTTGTCATACAGTGTATGATGAAAAGACACTACTCAATTTAAAACAAGCTCTTGACAATTATATCGCCTTAGTAACGAACGTTTAGAGGAATATTTGTCATACAGTGTATGATGAAAAGACACTACTCAATTTAAAACAAGCTCTTGACAATTATATCGCCTTAGTAACGAACGTTTAGAGGGAGATTTGTCATACAGTGTATGATGAAAAGACACTACTCAATTTAAAACAAGCTCTTGACAATTATATCGCCTTAGTAACGAACGTTTAGAGGGAGATTTGTCATACAGTGTATGATGAAAAGACACTACTCAATTTAAAACAAGCTCTCGACAATTGTATTGCCTTAGTAACGAACGTTTAGAGGAATATTTGTCATACAGTGTATGATGAAAAGACACTACTCAATTTAAAACAAGCTCTCGACAATTGTATTGCCTTAGTAACGAACGTTTAGAGGAATATTTGTCATACAGTGTATGATGAAAAGACACTACTCAATTTAAAACAAGCTCTCGACAATTGTATCGCCTTAGTAACGAACGTTTAGAGGGAGATTTGTCATACAGTGTATGATGAAAAGACACTGCTCTATAAAACAAGCTCTTGACAATTGTATCGTCTTAGTAACGAACGTTTAGAGGGAGATTTGGAAAATTGATTACAAGTAAGAGTAGAGGACATCAATTGTAACGCCTTTGTAACGAACGTTTAGAGGGAGATTTGGAAAATTGCTTACAAGTAAGAGTAGAGGACATCATGTAGAGCGACCAAATCTGAATTGTTTTGAAGATTTCTTTGTTTGCTGTATTATGTATTAAGCCGTTCTGAACAGTATTTATATTAAATTACGACGACAGAACTCTTACTGATGGTCCATGGGTAAACACACCAGTAATATACATGTAAATGGGCGGGGTCAAAGAGCACTCCACCTTGACCGCCGTGAATGGGAATCGAACATGAGACGCTCGGTTCAAAATCCCAAACGGTCACTATTCGGTCACGGCGTATACCTCTGTGAAGTTAAACAAATTGCGCAATCACTAGCTATCTGCTTTTCACATAATTTGCCCGATTTCAATTGTATTCAATGAAGTTGAGTTCCCTTTGAAGAAAGAAATTACCAAATCATTAGTTGTATGTATGCATGCCTTTTCACGTAATTTGCCCCCAATTTCAGCTGTATGTGATATAAATAAATGTAATCAAATTAAACGAGGAAATAGAAGATCTCTTGGCACTTAAAAGCATGTAAATAAGTGATGTTATCTTCAAAGATTCAATTTAATCACCCTTTGCTACATAAAACACATCTTAACAGAAGACTTTAAAAGATAACATCTATGCTAAAATAGGTAAGGTATACTTATAAGTATTGAATAGTTTTTAAAAACGTCGCGACATAAGGAGAAATTGCACATTATAAGCAATTTCTCCTTGTGCTTTTCTAATGTTTTCAAAGTTCTTTTGAAGCAGATAAGTCAACAATCGTCTGAATGCAGGAAAGGGTTAAGATAGTTTCAACAGAATATAAAGAGTGATTGTGTTCTGCTATTCCTTTCTTTGATACAGAAAACATTTGAGCCGTCCCGCAAGAAAACGAACATTATGGACTGCGTAAAGTATCGACCCGGTTCAGCCGTAGCATGCCGCGCAGGCTTACCCGGATAAAAACTTCTCGCCTCCTGTGGATTTTCTGTTTCAGGAATCAGTGTTCTATACCTCTATCCCCCAGAGACGGAATGTGTCGGCCCGGATCAGCCTGCGCGGACAGCCTGGGTCGATACATTACGCAGATGCCATAATGTTGGTTTTCTCGCAGGACGGCTCATATATAGAGTGATTGTGTTCTGCTATTCCTTTCTTTGATACCGAAAACATTTTACTTCTCCTCTACAGCAGACGACTGTAGAAAACATTCATAAAAATTGAGAAATTGCTCAAAGCGAGATCGTTGTTCAGCTTAATAGCAATATTTCCGAATATCAATCTAAATAATCATTTATTAGGGAAATGGCGGTTGAATACCAGATCAAGGTTCTTGTATGGTATAAAAATGGCATACTGGCAGAACAAAGTTCTCCTAGGAAAACGAGATAACATAATGGCCGAACAAAGTTCTCATAGGGTAGCGAGATCAAATAATGACAGAACAATTTATTCATATGGTATAGAGATGGCATCATGGAAGAACACGGTTTTCGTATGGTATATAAACGGCATACAGGCAGAACAAGGCTCTCGTGTAGAGATAGTATAATGGCAGATCAATGTGCTTGTAGGATAACGGGATTACATAATGGCAGATCAAGGTTCTCGCATGGTATAGAAATAGTATACTGGCATAACAAGGTTCTCGTATAGTATGGATATGGTATAATGACAAAAAAGGGTCTCAGAGGGTAACGAGATTACATAATGACAGAACAATGTTCTCATAGGGTAACGAGATTACATAATGACAGAACAAGGTCCTCGTATGGTGTAGAAATAGTATACTGGCATAACACAGTTCTCGTATAGTATGGATATGGTATAATGCCAAAACAGGATCTCATAGGGTAACGAGATTACATAATGGCAGGACAACATTCTCGCATTATAAAGAAATGGCATACTAGCAAAACAAGGTGTTTGTGTAGTATAGAGATGGTATAATGACAAAACAAGGTTCACGTAGGTTAACGAGAGTATAACTTATTAATGTCAGGATAATTTTCTCGCATAGTATAGAAATGGCGGTCTGGCAGAACAAGATTCTTGTATGGTATAGAGATGGTATAATGACAGATCAAGGTTGCGGTAACGATATTACATAATGCAAGAGCAATAGCATACTTGTAGAAGAAGGTTCTCGTACAGTATAGAGATGGTAACATGACAGAACAAGGTAATTTATGTAATTAGTACAGGTATATTTAATCTTATCAGGTGGAAGTTAACGTTTTTGTTTTCATTCCCATTGAACACATGAGTACACGTGTACTCAGTCCGACTAAAAATATAGTGTTTATGATTATGCAGATCGATTGAAATAAATCAGGGGGTTCATAATCGTTGGGTTAATGAATATTTTAAGTATGGAGTCGTCTGGATAGTTCACGTGGAGACATCGATCGTTTCTGTAGGAATTCATTCCTGTGACCAGTATATATCTATAAACGGTGACTAAAACAGATGTTAACCGTTTCCCGAGGAAAGGATCCTTGGGAAACGGTAACATCTGTTTTAGTCACCGTCTATAGATATATACTGGTCACAGGAATGAATTCCTACAGAAGCGATCCTTGGGAAACGGTTAACATTTGTTTTAGTCACCGTTTATAGATATATACCGGTCATACATGGATAACATAAATTGATAAGAATACTTGAACTTACGTACATAGACATTACCTTTATATATAGTTACATATAGGCCGACGGGGCCGGGTGTTTTTCCAACAAACTTTGTATTATGTTTTATTATATGTTATACGCATGTCACTTTAATAAAATATTCACTTACTTACTTACTTATAGACGCATTGCGACGCATCTACAGCAGACGAATTTTGAAAAATTTGTGACAGAAGGAGATAATGCTCATCAAATGATGGTGGGCAATTTCTCCCTTATCTACAATGTTTTCAATTCTTTCAAATAATTATTCTTTCATTTATTGAGTTTTTCCCAATTTTGTGCCTTGATGTTTTAATGTCGTCTGTTGGAGATATATTGTATGTCGAATAAAGGGTTAACACAATTAGTTCGGCGAAACCGTGAACCTCAATGGCACAGTCTCACCAGAGTGTTCACTGTCCGTCTTTACAATGTAATCTCTCAACTCTAACCCACATACAACAACAAATATGCAGCAGGTGACTTTGAAAAATATTTCATTAAAACTTTGGAAACTCTCTTTACGTGAGATAAATAAGAATTGATTAATAAACTTGAAAACTTGAAAACATTGTGGCAAAAGGAGAAACTGATAATGAGCAATTTCTCCTTTTGCCAGGATGTCTTCGAAATGCGTCTGAAAGCATGTGTGTGTGGAAAAAGGTTAATGCAACTTCTAGCTTTTACACGTCTTCGCACTGTTACGATTCTTCCTTCCAACCTCTCTCCCTCTCAATCATTTCTTCTTCTAAAACGAACTACATAGACAATTCACAATTCACAATGGTATTGTATTGCAAAGAACGTACCCATATTAATACATATGGACTATATGGCAATCATAACTTCATTCGATCATGCATCGAGAACAATAAACGTTGAAATATTTCTAAGTATTACTTTATAAGTACTTGTCATTAATGTGTATAAAATGATTTATTTGGATGCATGTTAAGGGATATATTCGAGGCGCAATTCTTTTTAAGGAGAAGAAGTCTAAACTTTGCCTAAACATGTTTCGATTGGTTTTTTTTTGCAGTTGGAAATGTTTCAAAATAAAACTCTTACTTTAAAGTGGTAATTACATGTTGTCAAAGAGATAAAACAGAATCTCAAGTTAAAAAACGTGATGCAACCACTGTAATCGATATGTTGTGTTAACCCTTTCCCATATACGACAAATCCGCAGCAGGCGACCTTTGTATGCGTGGTGAGTTTTATACTGCTTTCAACAATTTGTCATTTATATCGCGGCAGTTCCTGGGTAAGTTGCCACTGCTTCGTGTCTATTTATCCTGACACCAGCGAGTCAGGTGTAATGCATTACCCCCTATTCCTGAGCGCCAAGGAGGGCAGCCGTTACTAACATCTTTAAAGTAGATTATATTTGGTATGACTCGAACCCGCGATCACTCGTATCCGAGACGGACGCTACACCGCTTCACCACCGGGGTGGTCAGCTGACGACTTAGTAAACATTTACATATAAATATGAAAACCCTCCACAAATGAGAGAATAAGTATTGTTCAGAGTATAGAGTACAGAAATTGATCATCGTCAGCAAATTTGTCCTTTTGTCATAATATTTTTAAAAGTCGTTTGCAGGAGTTAAATCAAAATGCGTCTCCAAGTTGGAGATGGCTTAAAACATAACTTTTTTGAATAACTTGTATTAATGGGGGATTTACCAACTAAGTCTTTATTGGCGTTTGTTGACCGAGTCCCGGTCACATTCACTTACCCCTATGTTTCACAGATTTCGCGCCGAGTCCCAGTAGCACAGTCGGTAGCGACACGGGCTGTCAAACAAGGGGTCGTGAGTTAAAACCCGGCTCGGCCAACTTTCTTTCCGACGTTTAACAAAAGTCAATGCGACATGCGTCATTCGTCTTCCACCAATGGGCTAAGTCTATGTGGAAAAGCAGCCGGTTGCTTTGGAAGAATGTTGTGTTGAGTACTGGTGTGAGAAAACCAGGAAATACCTGAGTAGGTAAACTGGCCGCCGTGATATGACTGAGAAAATGTTAAAAACGGCGTTAAACCCCAATCAATCAACCAATCACAGGTTTCGCACATCGATACTCTTGATTATATACTTTCCTAGCAACTGGCTATATTCACACAATACACTTACAACTCTTTTTCCACATATAGTCTAGTGACTCATAAGCCATTGTATGGCTGATAATACGCCCAATATGTACAATTATTACTAACACATGTGAATGTTGTACTGTTGTATTATTATATTATATGTATAACTTGTATTACGTGTCACTTAAATAACATATAAAACTAAAAAAAAATGGCTATATTCACCAATACGACAATTCTGCAGCAGACGACTTTGAACATATTTTGTCAAAAATAGAAAATCTCTATAATTGAATGGATAACCTATGTTTAAAAGTGGAAAACATTGTGGCAAAAGGAGAAATTGCTCGTTTTGAGCAATTTCTTCTTTTGTCACTATGTTTTCAAAACGCCGTCTGCTCTGCAGGGGTCAGAAAGGGTCTATATGAGGGAAAGGGTTACAACCCTTTTACCACATATAGTCTAGTGACTCATAAGCCATTGTATGGCTGGATAATACGCCCAATATGTACAATTATTACTAACAAATGAAAATGTTATACTGTTGTATTATTATATTTTATGTATAACTTGTATTACGTGTCACTTAAATAACATATAAAACTAAAAAAAAATAAAAATAGACGCATTATTGGCACATCTACAGCAGACGACAACACTTTCGGAAAAAAGAAGAATTTTCTCATGACGCTCTTTTCAAAAAATATATATTCATTCATAGAGATGTTCCATATTTTTGCCTAGATGTTTCCAAAGTTGTCTACTGCATATCTGTTGTATGTGAGAAAGGGTTAGAGAACATTGTTGAAAAGGTAGGGATACATACTGGTGACTAGAGAATGAGTCTTACACAAAATCCAACTACATTCTTTTCCAATGAAACAGTTTAATGAGAATTAATCATTTATAATTTCAAGTTTATTAACTGAGTTAAAAGCATTACGTATAGAGAAATTATTCATGATGAGCAATATCTCGTTTGTCATCAATGTTTTTAATAAGCGTTTACTTATAAAGATGTTACACACGGCTGTTTACAGGAGATATATTAACTAAGTTAAACGCATTACGTATAGAGAAATAGTTCATGATAAGAATTACCGGTTTTTCATCAATGTTTTTAATAAGCGTTTGCTTATAAATATGTTACAGACGACTGTTTACAGGAGAGAATAAACGAACGAAGCTTTAATTTTTTATGTAATGTAGGTCAAGATGAAGTCTATTGTAATCATTCATGACTATTTAACCCTTTCCTTCATATAGACAGACCCTTTGCAGCAGACGGCTTTTTGAAGACAGTGACAAATTAAGAAATTGCTCAAAACGAGCAATTTCTCCTTTTGCCACAATGTTTTCCACTTTTAGTCATAGGTTATCCATTCAATTATAGAGATTTTCTATTTTTTGACAAAATGTGTTCAAAGTCGTCTGCTGCAGAATTAACGTATGAGGGAAAAGGGTTAATGAGAGTCATAATATGCTCTTGACCTTTTCCCACATACAACACATCTGTAAATGAGCCTAT
>JASEVX010000002.1:9201019-9619178 GCA_031761405.1 Serripes groenlandicus | reverse complement strand
TCTATTACCCCCACAATGCTTTTTAATTATGAGAATTAGGAATAGAGAGAGAGGGAGAGAAAGAGGATAGAGAGAGAGAGAGAGAGAGAGAGAGTGAGAGAGATAGAGTGATATATATATATATATATATATATATATATATAGAGAGAGAGAGAGAGAGAGAGAGAGAGAGAGAGAGAGAGAGAGAGAGAGAGAGAGAGAGAGAGAGAGAGAGAGACAGAGACAGACAGACATACAGACAGACAGACAGACAGACAGACAGACAGACAGACAGACAGACAGACAGACAGACAGACAGACAGACAGCAGACAGACAGACAGACAGACAGACAGACAGACAGACAGACAGACAGACAGACATACAGAGACAGATACACAGAGAGAAAGAAAGGGTGGATCGACAGAGACAGAGAGCGAAAGAGAGAGAAAGAGAGAGAGAGAGAGAGAAAGAGAGAGAGAGGGGGGGAAAGTGAGAGAGAGAGAGATATAAGAGAGAGAGAAATTGAGAGAGAGAGAGAGAGAGAGACATATAGACAGAGAGACAGAGAAAGGATGGAGAGAGCGAGAGAGACAGAGAGAGACAGACATACATACAGACAGAGAGAGAGAGTCAGACAGACAGACAGACAAAGACATATACACACAGAGAGAGAAAGGTTGGATCGACAGAGACAGAGACAGAGACAGAGAGAGAGAGAGAGGGAGAGAGAGAGAGAGAGAGAGAGAGAGAGAGAGAGAGAGATATAGAGAAAGAGAGAGAGAGAGAAAGAGAGAGAGAGAGGGGGAGGGAGAGTGTGAGAGAGAGAGACAGAGAGAGACAGAGAGAGACAGAGAGAGAGAGAGAGAGAGAGAGAGAGAGAGAGAGAGAGAGAGAGAGAGAGAGAGAGAGAGAGAGAGAGAGAGAGAGAGAGAGAGAGAGAGAGAGAGAGAGAGAGAGAGAGAGAGAGCGAGAGAGAGAGAGAGAGAGAGAGAAATTGAGAGAGACGAATGTACATTCCCCATTATGCTAGGAAAAGTACCTTTCCTTTACCACGCATAGTCATGTGTTTGTATGGTTCTTAACACCGCTTTCAACAGTATTTATTTCAGTTATATCACTACGTTTTCCGGGTAAATTATTGCTTTTAAGCTTATCCTGACACCAGCGTAGCAGTCGTATTTGCTTTTATCTGAGAACTGAGCGCCAAGGAGTTCCATGTAAGTCACTAATACCTTTTTGACTCCACTTTGGATCGAATTTCCTCTCGAGCCAGACGATCAAACCACCGAAGCTTTAAGAAATAATGTGCCGTTCCACGAGAAAACCAACATTATGGACTCTGCAGAATGTATCGACCTAGATCAGCCTGCGCAGTCCACGCAGGCTAATCTGGGCCGATACATTCCGTCTCAGGGGGGATATAGGTATAGAGTAATGATGCCTGAAACAGAAAATCCACAGGAGGCGAAAAGTGTCTGTCCGGGTTAGCCTGCGCGGCATACTTAGGCTGAATCCGACCGAGTCCACAATGTTGGTTTTCTCGTGGTACGGCTTAATTATGTCTGTATACGCCTACATATAATCATAGTGCATATAGTGGTTCTTATGCCTACATATAACCATAGTGCATATAGTGGTTCTTACGCCTACATATAACCATAGTGCATATAGTGGTTCTTACGCCTACATATAATCATAGTGCATATAGTGGTTCTTACGCCTACATATAATCATAGTGCATATAGTGGTTCTTACGCCTACATATAATCATAGTGCATATAGTGGTTCTTACGCCTACATATAATCATAGTGCATATAGTGGTTCTTACGCCTACATATAATCATAGTGCATATAGTGGTTCTTACGCCTACATATAACCATAGTGCATATAGTGGTTCTTACGCCTACATATAATCATAGTGCATATAGTGGTTATTACGCCTACATATAATCATAGTGCATATAGTGGTTCTTACGCCTACATATAACCAAAGTGCATATAGTGGTTCTTACGCCTACATATAATCATAGTGCATATAGTGGTTCTTACGCCTACATATAATCATAGTGCATATAGTGGTTCTTATCCGATATTTCATTCGAAGACACTTAGCCCTTTCTAAGATAAAATAGATATACAGCCGACGACCTGCAAAACGATCAAGAATGAAATTTGGAAAATCTGCATACTAGTATATGAAACAATACATAATGAATAGAACTGAACACTTTTTGACGAAAGGAGAAGTTGCTCATTTTGAGTAATTTCCTCTTTTTGTTAAAATGTTTACAAAAGTCGTCTGCAGCGGATGCGTCAACATGCATAACCCTTTCCCTTATACGACAGTTCTGCAGCAGACGACTTTGGACATATTTTGTCAAAAAATAGAAAATCTCTATAATTGAATGGATAACCTATGACTAAAAGTGGAAAACATTGTTGCAAAAAAATAAATTGCTCGTTTTGAACAATTTCTTCTTTTGTCACTATGTTTTCCAAAAAGTCGCCTGCTGCAGAGGCGTCAGAAAGCGTCTATATGAGGGAAAGGGTTAACTGTACCTTGTTTATTTGATCCAAAGTTAGATTATCCAATGTCCACTTTTCTTCCGCGATATTCTCCGGAAGTTGATCGTCCGCCATCTTTGTTTTTCTCTCGATAGTTTCAACACGTGAGGTTAACCTTAGGTTATAAGCTCCCTCCTTCTAGAACAATGGTTTACACAATAACAGTGTGTAGATTTACCATCATATGTAACAGTCAAGGCAACGATAAACTGTACTAGAGGGCTGCTTCGAGTGTTACTTCAGTTTTCTGAAATAGATACAATGAGTGGGTCCGTGCAAAAAGACACAAGTTGGCATTTCTGATCATTTAGAGGTTCAGTTGCTCATGTCACATGTCGATATTCATTACAGTTTCATTTGAACAGTGTTTAAAATTTCTAACAACTACGGAGTACAAGACAAGCCAAAATGGATAAGGTTTATAAGTAAAACAGTGTGTTTTGTTTTCTTGGGGGTTTAACGTCGTTTTAAACAATATTTCAGTTATGCCATGGCGACAGTTCACTTATTCATGATCTCTGGGTAAACCAACCAGTACTAGACTAGGAAATGTGTCTTGTCAAAGAGCACTCCACCATGACTACAGCGTCGCGACTAGGGACAAAATCGCTATACGTTTAGACTATTTATCTGTGTATCTTAACTGCAATGTATTTAACCCTATGACATTCAACTCATCATAACCTACACACGTTTATAGAAGCTTCCAATAAACTAATGTAAGTACTAGGATAGTAGAACAGTGTAGATAATTGGTCAGACTGTCTGGATACACAGGCTAATCTGGATCTTCACTGTTCACAAAAAGATAACTTGTAACTTTTCCCATAGTGAGGGTAAAATGACCGTGTATTTCAATATTATCTGTTTTGTATTCGTGTGAATAGTGTATTTCAATATCATCTGTTTTGTATTCGTTTGAATTGTGTATTTCAATATTATCTGTTTTGTATTCGTTTGAATTGTGTATTTCAATATTATCTGTTTTGTATTCGTGTGAATAGTGTATTTCAATATTATCTGTTTTGTATTCGTGTGAATAGTGTATTTCAATATTATCTGTTTTGTATTCGTGTGAATAGTGTATTTCAATATCATCTGTTTTGTATTCGTTTGAATTGTGTATTTAAATATTATCTGTTTTGTATTCGTTTGAATTGTGTATTCTAATAGTATCTCTTTTGTATTCGTTTGAATTGTGTATTTTAATATTATCTGTTTTGTATTCGTTTGAATTGTGTATTTCAATATTATCTGTTTTGTATTCGTTTGAATTGTGTATTTAAATATTATCTGTTTTGTATTCGTTTGAATTGTGTGTTTTAATAGTATCTGTTTTGGATTCGTTTGAATTTTGTATTTCAATATTATCTGTTTTGCATTCGTTTGAATTGTGTTTTTCAATATTAACTGGTTTTGTATTTGTTTGAATTGTGTATTTCAATATTAACTGTTTTTTATTTGTTTGAATTGTGTATTTCAATATTAACTGTTTTTTATTCGTTTGAATTGTGTATTTCAATAACAACTGTTTTTTATTCGTTTGAATTGTGTATTTCAATAACAACTGTTTTTTATTCGTTTGAATTGTGTATTTCAATAACAACTGTTTTTTATTAATTTGAATTGTGTATTTCAATATTAACTGGCTTTTTTATTCGTTTGAATTGTGTATTTCAATATTAACTGTTTTTTATTCGTTTGAATTGTATTTGACGCTGCTTTCAACAGTATCTCGGTTATTTCACGACGTTCAATGGATAACTTACTGCTGGTTCAGTTTTATACTGACACCAGGCCATCAGTCGCAACGTTATCACCGCGATCCTGATTTTAAGTTTTAAACCGACTCAGGATAGATCCCAGGTCTCCAGCTCGCGAGACGAACGCTCAAATCACTTCGCCGCCGACGGGACAAGATCAGTTTACGTAGATTTTTTTTATTTTGAGCTAATCATGATATGCATTTATCACGTGATATTTCAAAATCAGACATATATAGAAGCGATGCTTGGCTACATATAATATGAGGGGTAATTCCAAATTTTATCACTTTCGACCGTGTAGCTTAAGTTAAATTGTATTTCTAATTGTATCAATACAAGTTTTAGAAGAATGGCTATGCTTTGTTATTGATACATTTTAGTCATAGGGTGGTGATCCATACCAGTTCCATCTAACAAATTTGAATCAAATGACTCGATTAACTACCTCCGCTTTACTCTGTATTAGAGGATAATTACTAAATAGTTCCCGATTGTAAATGGATAGCTTTCTAGAAAGCCCTGTGTACATTTAACGTGTGGGAGTCTTTATATGCTTCATTTTACATTGTTTTGCAAATAATGTAAGTAAAGGACACCCTTCCCCCCCGCCCACGTCCCTACAAGTGCTCACTGATTCCGATCAAGTTTTTGTAAATATTCTGCTGTAGCGTCAAGAAGTTATATGTAGAATCCCAATCCCCAAAGAAACCCAACAACAAAACAACAAAAACAACCCCCCTAATTAAATATAATGAAGTAATGTAGGTTTTTATCACATTACATAAATATTCTCATCTACTTGGATCATTACCGTTCTTGAGATACACAGAACCATATCATGCGTAAAATCGACATTCGTGTCTTAGCAACCAGAGAACGAGAGAAGACCATGATCAGCATGCGCTTCCACGATGAGGAACATTTCTGTTTGTCGTCCAGTCGTCGAGTCAGACTAGACAAGCTTCCACGAGGCCTATGGAGAGCACTTATGACTAAAACACATTCTGAATACAAGTGACTCGTCACATGATCCTTTGATTCATTATATTTAACTCTTTCAGCGCCAAATTGTCCAAAGTAGACATGTTCAAAATCGCGCGATTCCATTTGTCTTGTAATACGAGTTTTGGACTATTTTATGACTAACAGGCAAACAATGCTGATTGCAGGTGAGACAGCTCGTTACGATCTGACTCACATGAATCTGTATTGTTTGCAAACACCTCAATATTGCCATTGGCGCTGAAAAAGCTAAAACTTCTAAAGGTCGCTTTTAACGTGTAAGGTAATGATTAATAAATGGTGAACAGGGAAGATCAGTACCAAAGTAGATATACTCCTTATTTAGATCAAATAGACATTCGTCTTCTAGGCTTAAATTAAGTAAGGGCATTTGATAAGTTGGCCAATTAAAATATGTTACATTTAGTGAGTTTGTTTTTATGATGTTTTACGCTTTTTAGTCTTTTAAAAGTTTTTACAATTGTTCAGTTCATCACAGCGTTTCATCGGTTAGTTACCTATACTACTGGTCCATATCCTGACACCAGCCATGTTTGTTTGAACACAGCCCTCTCTTCAAATGTTCATTCAGGTACCACTGTTGAGGATGACTTAGAAAATATCTTGGTGGACATGTGGATTTTTCCTTCCAATTAAAATGTGGTTATTGAATCGAATTTAAAACATTTTGATAAAGAAATACGTTGCTCTTCATGACTATTTTTTTTTCATTTGTCACACTGTTTTAAAAGTTGTTTGCCATTGTTGAGGATGACTTAGAAAATATCTTGGTGAACATGTGGAGTTTTCCTTCCAATTAAAATGTGGTTATTCAATCGAATTTATAACATTTTGATAAAGGAATACGTTGCTCTTCATGAGTATTCGTTTTTTTTTCATTTGTCAGACTATTTTCAAAAGTTGTTTGCTGCTGTTGAGTAAAAATACGTCTACATGTGGGAAAGAGTTAATGTGTAAGTATTTAATCCGTGCACAGGTCTAAGTTCCTGATGAGTCTGTATGGAAGTAGTCATCCGGAATTATCACGCGCCATTTATGTTTTTAAAAACCCGGCCTGCGTTTGAACTGATAGAATCGTTTCGTATATTATACAAAATTAACATGGGCACTGAGTGAATGTTTCGTATACTATCCAAAATTAACATGGGCACTGATTGAATGTTTCGTATACTATACAAAATAAACATGGGCACTGATTGAATGTTTCGTATACTATCCAAAATTAACATGGGCACTGATTGAATGTTTCGTATACTATACACAATTAACATGGACACTGATTGAATGTTTCGTATACTATCCAAAATTAACATGGACACTGATTGAATGTTTCGTATACTATACAAAATTAACATGGGCACTGATTGAATGTTTCGTATACTATCCAAAATTAACATGGGCACTGATTGAATGTTTCGTATACTATACCAAATTAACATGGGCACTATTTGTTATCGAGTAAAAGAACCGTAAACCAATTCACCACCGATATTTATGGTATATTAACCGCATCGGTGGTGTAGTCGTAGAGCGTCCGCCTCGGCTGCGGGAGGTCGCGGGTTCGATCCCCGGTCGAGTCATACAAAAACCTTTAAACATGGCTGCCGTCCTTGGCGCTCAGGGTTGCGGGGTAAGAATTACAAGTGTCCGGCTGGTCTCAGGATAAATGGACCAATAGTACTGGTAACTTACCCAGGAAACGCCGTGATATAACTGAAAAATTGTTTAGAGTGGCGTAAAACACCAAACAATCGATCAATAGGCAACATCCGAGGTTTAAAGTGAGTTTAAGCGTTTAGCTAAGATGCCTCGTGTATGAAGACACACTTGTTATACAGGATCTTTCGACATAGATGCTAATGGAAATTCTGTCAAAAACCCAAGAGGTGATGTCCTACGGGTGTTACTACATTAGTGTAGTTCCGTTATGGAGATCAAACAAGACCCCCTTGTATGCGGTGTCGTCAGATACAATCTACGTCCAGTATTTTGGTCTGTTTTTGTTTATGAAATTATGTTGAACCATTCCCTGTGTTCACAATCGTTCTAAATATAAAATGCTTATTCCAAATTAGCAAAGGAAACACAATTTCGGAAACAAAGAAGGAAATTATTTGGTGTTTTGTGACCTAATCACGCAATATCCTTTACAACGGAACTTCTGGAAATAATAGTCCCAAGGGTGTTACTACTAAATACTGGCTTTGTGAGTCCGTTGCGGAGAACCAGTAAGACATCCCAATAGCCAGACTTATCTCATATAATTGGATCTGTGTAACCCGTTTGGTAACATTCGGAGAAGCTCTTGATTACATTTGCATATTACGAACCGTGCTCTAGGAAACCTAATTTCACTCGTACTTATTGAAACCCTTCCAACATACGGACGTTTCCTGGCGCCTCTGCGACAGACAACTTTTGAAAACATTGTGGTACAAGAATAAATTGCTCATCGAGCAATTTCACTTTTTGCACAATGTTTTAAACTATATTTAAATGGTTATTCTTTCATTTAAAGAGATTTTCCATAGTGATGCGTATATGCTCTAACACTCGTATGCTGCCGAGTTGTTATACGTGTGAAAAGGGTTAAGCATTTACGATCTGTATAGAACCGGTCCTTGTATTCAACACTCGTTTGTAACTCTTTCCCACATACAACAAATATGCAGCAGACGAAAACATAGTGACAAAATCCTGAAAATCTCCGTTAAAGATAGCCTAATTATTAAATAAAGTTGAAAACATTGTGGCCAAAGGTGAAATTGCTCATCATGAGAAATTTCAACTTTGCCCACAATTTTTTCAAAAGTCGTCTGCTGCTATTGCTTCAAAATTACCCTTATTATTCAATGATAAGCAAAGGCTCACACCTACTGATAGGTTGATGATAGTTATATAAAAGTTTCCATTATAATTTCTTTTTTATTTTATTTCAAAAAAGGGAAAATAATTAAACATAGTAACATCAAGAGAAACAAGCTTATACGGGCCAGCTTTAATTTATACCACGGATATATAAACCTGGTTTATATCTACGTATTATATATATATAAGAATATATGAATACTAAAACATGCTTCTATCTTCCATTATGTACTTTAATTCTTTCTTTCTCGGATGCAATAAGACAAGTCATTGAGACAAAAGACAACTTGCTTGATTTTCTAGTTAACCACAGTTAAACAAAAACAACTATCAATGCATGGATTTGAAAACATGCCAAAATAATACTTTAATGCTAACATACAGTTGAAAATATTCTGTTAAATAGAAAACATCCTCAAATTGAGTATTTTCCTAAAAATATTGAAAGTATTGTATCCTGCATAGTTATCTAAATTCTGTTCTATTGTGAACATTTCTACTGTTAAATTCATCTCGCAGAAAATCTCACACTTCAAACCCACAATCTCCCACTTTGAGATCATAAAACTCCTTGAGGATGAGAACAGGCTGGTAAGCATGGGTTTTGGTTAAATCATAATGTATATGGTAAGACATGCATACTATTCTTTAAGTTTAGAATAAGAGATTAATTCAGTTAGAACGGAACCAGATCAACTAGATAACACTCATTAGGAAATGTAGACTGATCTGTGTCTACGTTGGTATTAAAGTCCAGAATGTTTGTTTTCGTGTGACCTGGATCTGAAAGTTTACCACACGTTAAAATAAAATAAAGTTTGAATATCAAACATATAGTACTTAAATAATAATGTAAGAACAAATAAAATAATCATGAAATGCTTATGTATTTTTGTTTATACTTTCACGGAAATTGCCGAGTGAAAAAATGGTAAATACTACTGACTTCCGGTTAATATATTCAAGTTACATCTATAGCGAAAGAAGCTTTCAGCTTATATTGATCACGCTCAATGTTTGCTACCTTGAGACATAAGCAGTAAACGTGTCGTTTGTGTGAACACATATAATGCCGGGCATAAGCCGCTCTTCGCCGGATTCCAACCAGGGTCTTTTTGTACGAGATGTCGCCGCTTTTCCCCTGCACGACAGACGTCCATGAATGTGTGCAATACTGTTTAACGATTACGAAATCTCAAACCAAATATCTTTTATTTCAAATTTCGACGACTAGAGCAAAGTGAAGTCGAAAATGTTCAGAAGATCTGCAGCGTGCTCAGTTAACAGTTGCCTAAACTAACTCTAACAACCCTACTAAACCAAATTACAGCTACATAAAAGTAACTGTAATTTGATTGGTTGTTTCTTTCAGTTTAACAAAATGGTTATCTGAATGCATGTATGGAGTTACCCGCCCCTACCATTACATCATCGGGTCAGGCCTTTTTGTGGACCAAACAGGTTAAACTTTCAGACCCCGACAGAAGTTGGTTGCATTATTCATGCATAGATTCCAAACAACAAGTTGTAGTTTTTACTAAAATCAATGTCTATTAACAAATTTACATTAATATGCGTTAGATATAGATAACGTGAGGTAACCAAATTGTTTGTTCATACCAGAAGTACTAACTGACTATAGTACGCCGGGTACCAAACTGCACTGCAAGCCGAAAATGTTAAGTCATGCTAGATGAACTAACTGACTAAAGTACGTCGGGTACCAAACTACACTGCAAGCCGACAATGTTAAGTCATGCCAGATGAACTAACTGACTATAGTACGTCGGGTACCAAACTACACTGCAAGCCGACAATGTTAAGTCATGCCAGATGAACTAACTGACTATAGTACGTCGGGTACCAAACTACACTGCAAGCCGACAATGTTAAGTCATGCCAGATGAACTAACTGACTATAGTACGTCGGGTACCAAACTACACTGCAAGCCGAAAATGTTAAGTCATGCCAGATGAACTAACTGACTATAGTACGTCGGGTACCAAACTACACTGCAAGCCGACAATAGTAAGTCATGCCAGATAGTGTGTAACAACATCACGGAATGGCTTCCGGATCGTAGTTTCCTTAACCCTTTCCCTCATATAGACGCTTTCTGACGCCTCTGCAGCAGACGGCTTTTTGAAAACATAGTGACAAAAGAAGAAATTGCTCAAAACGATAGGTTATCCATTTAATTTAAGAGATTTTCTAATTTTTGACAAAATATGTTCAAAGTCGTCTGCTGCAAAACTGTCGTATGAGGGACATGGTTAAATAGTCACTTTTAACATTTTGAAGTAGCACTTCTCCTGCACTGTTTCATTAAGAGGAGAAGTCAGAGAGGTATGATATTTTGATGTGTGCACTTATGTGCATTAATTTGTATATATTGCAGGACTATGTTGTGCTGCCGGATGCCTAAAAGATTGGGGACAATGGAGGTCAGCGAGGGCTTCCAACTAGAAATTGTCACCGTGGATGTGTACGACTTAACTCTTTCAGCGCCGAATTGTTTAAAGTAGACACGTCCATGTTTAAAATCGAGCTATTCCATTTCTCATGTAATAAAGGTTTTGGACTAATTTGATGAATAAATCCAAACAATGCTGATTGCATGTGAGACAGCTCGTTACGAGCTGACTCACCTGAATCTGTATTGTTTGCAAAAACCTCAATATCGCCTTCTGGCGCTGAAATATTTTAAACAGCGAAAACAGTATGCACTATCTCTGTGACTTAGTTCGCCTAATTTTGACAAGAGTAAATTACTTATACCAAAAAAAAAAGAGCCAGAAAAAGGTCCGTCTGTGGATAAAGATCAATAGAGGTAAAAATAAGGCTGACTTTATTATCTATTATTAATTGTCCAAAATATCAAAAGTGTCATACTAATTTACTACAGTAAGCCGAGTACCAGACTTCCCGAAAACGGCTCTGTTTGTAGTTCTAGTGAAGAGGTTCACCATTGAACACATTTCATGAATATTCATGACCTTTGTGATATACATACAAATTAAATCAAGCAGTGCTCTTGGGTATCTCTTTATTAAATCACTGTCTCTAACTCGCTTAAGGAGCATTTACTATTAAAAGCTATAATCTAATGAGTATGCTTGACCGATGTGATATACATAACAAATAAATATAGTAGATCTGATCACCATCGGCGTAAAATATTTTTTTTTTTACCTTTTCTATTTAAAATGACGGAAACTTTTCAAATTGTTGCGAATTATAATAAGAAAAATTAATAGTCGCCACAGTTTATTGAACAGTTGTTTACAGAAAACCAATTATTAGTTCACACTCGTGAGGAACGGTCTGAAATTTACAGTATTTTAATGTCGAGTCTATGATCTTGTTCTCAAATTAGTTGATTATTTGATTGATTGATTTAGGTTTGACGTCATACTTATCTAGTTTCGGTAAAATAAACATCAGTCAGTTCACAAACCCACGTGCCTCCTTGTTCTTGCTCTTACACAAGTACTCCCCTTAACAATCTTTCCAAGCAACTGGCTGCTTTCCACATAGAATGTTAGCCCATAAGTGGAAGATGACTGACACGTGTCGCATTGCCCTTTGTCAAACGTCGGAAAGAATATAGGTCGTGCTTGGGTTCGAACTCACAACCCGTGAAAAAACAGCCCGTGTCACGAACGACAGTGCTACCGTTTGGCAACATGATTTGAACAATCTTGAATGAACATTTTTGGAAACCTTAAAGACTATCTATAGCAAAAAATAAGATGACACGGGTGCGCCCGCCTTCAGTTTGAAGTCTTGCATAGAATACAAATAAAATAGTATTCCTTGTTGTTGAATACATTTAAATGACTTTTATCATTTTATCCACATACACTTATTTCTTCAAATGTCTGAATATCTTTAAATCATGCGTTGAGTTTTCTTTTCAAATTTAACCATCAGATAGACTGCACATGATTAAATATATTGATAGTTTAAGTAGGTTAATAGTGCATTTAATTTATGATATTTAGGATGTAGACGTCCAAGGTTACGTGTTTCAGGCTTTGTAAAATGAGTTTACTGTGTGAGATATAACTTATTATCTCTTAAAACTTGGAATTTTACTTTTGTGATAACGAAGTGGATCGGTCGACAGTTACTGTGTGCACGACACTATCAAAAAGCTTAGGCAGTTCTAGAGTTGTTCTTCTTTAGATTATAGGAACGTAACGGCGGCGATCCGTCTGCGTCTTATGTCAGATTTGAGCTTACAAGAAGAAGCAATGTCCAAGGGTCTATGAAACGCTTTTAAAATAATTTGACTTGGTCTTATTTACGGAAAAGTTGTGACTTATCCTTTGCACAGTATTGCACCCGAATAACGACTCAGGGGCCAATAACTTGTTCCAACAAGTGCAAAATAATATTTCCCCAACGGATGTACATGATCAATACATATAGAATATCCTTAATTGTAAATTGTCCGTGTCGTTCATCAGGGGAGTTTACTATGTTCTATTCTATGGAAGCTTTTTCATACTTACAATTATGACAAACCGGTGTAACGTGAGATTGTGTATGTCTGTGAGATTTAGTACGGATTGTACACACGCACATGCGCACCGGAAGTACAACACAAAGAGCATGAAAGCCGTTAAATTTACGAGACAGGAGAACAGGAGACCATTGAGCAAATTTTAGTGGTAAAAAAGCTCTTAAACTATAAAGATAAATGGATTAATGTCCTTTGTTATAATAGAAAATAGATTCTGATAAGACGGAGCAGAAGTATATGCTGATCTGAACATACACTGTTCGGAAATGTAAATGTGTACCTTTTCAGTTGGACGGGCTCGTTTTACATTAGCTTATAGTAGAGCGTCATGTCTGTGAGATTTAGTACGGATTGTACACACGCACATGCGCACCGGAAGTACAACACAAAGAGCATGAAAGCCGTTAAATTTACGAGACAGGAGAACAGGAGACCATTGAGCAAATTTTAGTGGTAAAAAAGCTCTTAAACTATAAAGATAAATGGATTAATGTCCTTTGTTATAATAGAAAATAGATTCTGATAAGACGGAGCAGAAGTATATGCTGATCTGAACATACACTGTTCGGAAATGTAAATGTGTACCTTTTCAGTTGGACGGGCTCGTTTTACATTAGCTTATAGTAGAGCGTCATCTATAAGATTTATCCAAGATCAAATTTAAACATACCACGAAAAAAAAAAATGATGAAACAATTTGCAAAAACATAAAGCAGATTAGAAAGGGAAATATTGTCCATTAAAAACAGTACATGTCATAGGTCGTCTGCTTCAACGATCACAAAACTCAGTTCTGTAACAATATTTCAAACATTGTCGGAGAAGAAATCTCTAAATAAAAAATACTTTTTCAGATTTTCTCAAAAAGATTTTTTTCTAATCCATGATGCCATTTGGTCCAGATTAAATGTACTGTCTTGGACGGATTTGTGAATTATCTTAATGGAATTGGAGCCAAAACGTATACAATATTTGAAAAATCAGCCTAAAATGAGTTTTTTTGATGAATGACTCAGACTAGTGCTGCTATATATTAAACTTTTCTTATATTAACGTTTCCTCCATATGTATAATTATAGTTTTTGAAGCGGGTTGAATAAATACCGAACCTCAGAGGTTATGACATTAATTTCAATTGCTAGCAAAGTCCTGAAGGTCACGTGACGTGGGGGCCCTTTTTTATCTAATCCCATATATCTTATTTCCTCGTGTATTTACTAGTAGATGGCGAACAGGGAAGATCCTGACCAAACTGTACGGATGCCCTGACTGATCTTGACCTTCACTGGTAGTAAAGTCCTCAAGGTCCGTGTTCATTTGATATGGCGGCCCTTTTTGTTTTATCTCAACCCATTATCCAATTAACATTTATTAACTACAATTTAGCGAACATGGAAGCTCCTGATCAGACTGAACGGATGCCCTGACTGATCTACGCCTTCACTGGTAGCAAGTCCTGTTCACGTCACGTGGTGGCCCTATTTATCTCAACCCATTACCTAGTAAGCTAATTTAATTATGAAGAATCCGCTGTGGTCGAGTGGTTAGCGTTGGGGATTTCGAAACCGGGTGTCCCGGGTTCGATCCCCAGTCGCGGTACTACGGTCATGGTGGAGTGCCCTTGGGCAAGGCACATTTTCTAGCCTAGTACTGGTTTGTTTACCCAGGGATCATGAATAATTAAAAAAATAATTGCGCGCTAAATTACCTTAGCTGTCGATGCGCCATAAAACAATATACATTCATTCGTTTAATTATGACTGTTTACGAAATATTTGTAGACGTTGATGTTTCAAGTTTAGATAAGGTGATCCTATTACTATTTGCATAACTCTTCGAAATCAGACAGGGTGTCAGTCTAACGTTTCATGAATGTGCATACAATTCTAAATTTAGCCGTTGATATATAATGGGCTCAGGATAACAGGACCTCACGTAAACTTGGAATAGTCCTACAAAGGGTACATTTACACACACGTCACGATTGACTGATCTAAGCGGGACCCCATGCTTATGTGGTTACTACTTTACCTATTATATATATTTGGACAGACCCGGTCAATGTTTGTAAAACAGCAACTTATCATGAGCATAGTGCACACAGTGTTATAACAATCGATACGTCTCGGAAGTTTACGCTTTTTGGAAATACGATATATATCTCAAAATGTCAAATTAACTTTAAAGTCCGTAGCAGACGATTTTTAAAACTTTATGAACTGGTCTGTGTCAATTTTCTTCGTGTTTTGCAGTAATGAAAAAAGTGCAGCTGTCGGAATATATTTCACGTTTACGATTAAAGACGAGTAGATCCGAGTGACGTTTTATATCATGTACGCAACATGTAAACAGCCCTGTGTTCCATAGTCACCAAACCCAAAACCTGTTTTGCGGTTTCGTCGATAATCCGTGCATTAGTCGGTAAACCAAACCTGTTTGACGGGATTACATGCATACTACAGGTAGGTTTCGTTCCGCTCCATAGACAAAACGTGTTAACGTTGTGTTTACTATGGAACACAGGGCAGCTGTTACATAAAACAAAACCCCATGTATTGAAGGAGGGAGAATATACGATCCATTATGTTGACATTTTAGGAGACGAGGTAATTTAGTTCTAGTTTTCATACTTTTCTGGCACTTTTCTATCTGTAACCTCTTTGACATTATGTTTATTATTATTGCTAATGAATTACAATTATGCATACAACATTACGTTTTAATTCTGTCTGGAATGGAATAATTTAGTTATAGTTCGGGTAGACTGGAACCGGTCCCTAAAGTTTAGGTAATATAACTGTACTGTATTAATATGAGTACATTTTCTCTCTGACAGATGTCTATACATATCTCTCATAAGTTTAATTGGCAGTAGAGTTCCTCACTAGTTACTGACCCTTATGGACTAAATACTATATAGCAAGGCTTCTAGGATTTCATATACATTTGACGGACTGTATGAAATAAATATACAGTTCGGTTCGAGGTTGTCGGTAACGGTTTGAATTGTTCATAAATAAACTATTGTCGACTTAAATTCCATAAAATAAAACACACAACAGGAGTGGCGTGTAATATCAGTCCTAACCAATAACGTGTAGAGTATATATTCAAAATGTGTCTGCTTAGACATGACAACACCTTATGTATTGTGTTAGAAGGGATTTAAGAAAATAAATGTTTCAGGTTTTGTTCAAATATGTTGTTTTTTCTATTTCATTAAATCAATATAAAAAATCGTTAAAATCAAAGCTACTGTCTTGGGCGCATTTATTTATTATCTTAGTGGAATAGTAACTAAACGTCGATTGATCATTCTATTCACACGATTTTTTTTTTTAAAGGTAGTTCAAGACTAGACTTTGCGTGTATTATCTAAATGATGTTGATCTACGTTGTCAGCAAAGAAGTTTTAAAGTCTTATATAATTCTTGACATATCTTAAATGCAGATGTGTCGGCTTGTCTTAGCCTGATCTGTAAATCAGCCTAAAATTAGTGACTTTTTTGTGTGCCTCAGACTAGTGTTGCTATATATTAAACTTCTCTTATCTATATTATCGAGCCCCCGGTAGCTCAGTCGATAGCGACGCGGGCTGTCAATCCACGTGCTGTGAGTTCGAATCCCGGCTCGGCAAACTTTCTTTCCGATGATTGACAAAAGTCAATGCGACATGTGTCATTCGTCCTCCACCAATGGGCTAAGTCTATATGGAAAAGCAGCCAGTTGCTTGGGAAGATTGTTGTGTAGACAGGAAATGCATGAGTAGGTGAACTGGCCACCGCCGTGATATAACTGAGAAAGTGCATATATCTTAGGACTGCATGCAATATAAAGTACAAATATACGAAAAGATAGAATCAATATCAGGAAAGATAATATAATCAAAGTACTGAAAGTACTGTTAACGAATTATTTTGAAAATGCAATTAATAATTGCATTTGATCATGTTTTTGTTTGATTTAAACTTGCTTTAAAACTTAGTAGTTTTTTTAGCTCGACTATTCGAAGAATATGAGAGTTATGACAGTCACTTGTGCGTCGGCGTTGGCGTTGCAACTTTGGATAAATTTTGAAACTTCACTCACTTATTGGACATCATCAAATGACCTTGCAGGACAAGTCCCATAACTCTATATCATATTTTGACACAATTATGCGCCTTTTTCGAACTTAAAATTTGTAGTTATTTTTTTTTTAGTTTGCATGCATGTTGACCTTCCTTATTGTGGGGTGATGGACTTCCTGCAGTGATTCACTCTTTAATAATTATTTTAGGGAGTGAAAATATTTGACACAAGTAATTATCTGGAGCTCTGTATCACAGAGATGCCAACAGATTTGTGGAAGTATCGTTGTGCAATTTTGTTTGTTTAATTTCGCAAGCGTATTGCCTCCATTTCGCCAGCTTATTACCTCCAATTCGCTACTACTACAACTACAGTTTCAGAATTCTCAAAACGAGTTTTTTTCGTATGTATTTAAACAGTATGCTAATTGGTCCAGATCAAAGATACTGTCTTGGACGGATTTGTTATTTATCTTAACTCTTTCAGCGCCACAGGCAATATTGAGGTTTTTGTAAACAATGCAGATTCAGGTGAGTCAGCTCGTAATGAGCTGTCTCACCTGAAATCAGCATTATTTGCCTTTTATTTACCAAAATAGTCAAAAACTTTCATGAATTGAGAAATGGACACACCCGATTTGAACATGGAATAGTCTACTTTAAACAATTCGGTGCTGAAACAGTTAATGGAATCGGAGCCAAAACGTATTTAAGTCTAAAAATTTGAATGACTATCTTCATAAACACTTTCTAAAGATATAGTTAGAAACAAGAATGGGTGCGTAGGGCCTATTAGGTCTTTATCTACATTGTCAGCACAGATCCTTTAAAGTCTTATATACAGCTAGGTAAATCTTAGATACGGATGAGTAGGTATGTCTGTGCTTGCTCTGTAAATTGGTCTAAACATGTATGAAGCTATTGTTGCGATATCTGCAACTTCTCTGTAACATCGCTCCGTTTCTCTATATACATGTACACCGATATCTTTAACTTCTATATCTATAACATCGCTCCGTTTCTCCATATACATTTACACTGACATCTTTAACTTCTGTCTCTACAACATCGCTCCGTTTTTGCATATACATGTACACTGAAATCTTTAACTTCTGTCTTTATAACATCGCTCCGTTTCTCCATATACATGTACACTGATATCTTTAACTTCTCTATCTATAACATCGCTACGTTTCTACATATCCATGTACACTGATATCTTTAACTTCTCTATATATAACATCGCTCCGTTTCTCCATATACATGTACACTGATATCTTTAACTTCTCTATCTATAACATCACTCTGTTTCTCCATATGCATGTACACTGATATCTTTAATTTCTCTATCTATAACATCGCTCCGTTTCTCCATATACATGTACATTGATATCTTTAACTTCTCTATCTATAACATCGCTCCGTTTCTCCATATACATGTACACCGATATCTTTAACTTCTCTATTTATAACATCGCTCCGTTTCTCCATATACATGTACACTAATATCTTTAACTTCTCTATCTATAGTATCGCTCCGTTTCTCTATATGCATGTACACTGATATCTCTAACTTCTCTATCTATAACATTGCTCCGTTTCTCCATATACATGTACATTGATATCTTTAACTTCTCTATCTATAACATCGCTCCGTTTCTCCATATACATTTACATTGATATCTTTAACTTCTCTATCTATAACATCGCTCCGTTTCTCCATATACATGTACATTGATATCTTTCACTTCTGTCTTTATAACATCGGTCCGTTTCTCAATATACATGTACAATTATATCTTTGATTTCTCTATCTATGACATCGCTCCATTTCTCCATATACATGTAAACACTGATATATTTAACTTCTCTATCTATAACATCGCTCCGTTTCTCCATATATATGTACACCGATATGTTTAACTTCTCTATCTATAACATCACTCCGTTTCTCCATATGCATGTACACTGATATCTTTAATTTCTCTATCTATAACATCGCTCCGTTTCTCCATATACATGTATACACTGATATCTTTAACTTCTCTATCTATTTCATCGCTCCGTTTCTCCATATACATGTACACCGATATCTTTAACTTCTCTATCTAAAACATCGCTCCGTTTATACATATATATGTACACCGATATCTTTAACTTCTGTCTCTATAACATCACTCCGTTTCTCCATATACATGTACACCGATATCTTTAACTTCTATATCTATAACATCGCTCCGTTTCTCCATATTCATGTACACTGATATATTTAACGTCTCTATCTATAACATCGCTCCGTTTCTCCATATATATGTACACCGATATGTTTAACTTCTCTATCTATAACATCACTCCGTTTCTCCATATGCATGTACACTGATATCTTTAATTTCTCTATCTATAACATCGCTCCGTTTCTCCATATACATGTATACACTGATATCTTTAACTTCTCTATCTATTTCATCGCTCCGTTTCTCCATATACATGTACACCGATATCTTTAACTTCTCTATCTAAAACATCGCTCCGTTTATACATATATATGTACACCGATATCTTTAACTTCTGTCTCTATAACATCACTCCGTTTCTCCATATACATGTACACCGATATCTTTAACTTCTATATCTATAACATCGCTCCGTTTCTCCATATTCATGTACACTGATATATTTAACGTCTCTATCTATATCATTGCTCCATTTCTCCATATTCATGTACACCGATATCTTTAACGTCTCTATCTATAACATCTCTCCGTTTCTCCATATACATATACACTGATATATTTAACTTCTCTATCTATAGCATCGTTCCGTTTCTCCATATACATGTACACCGATATTATTTCAGCCACGTTGAACAAACAGAATATTAGAGGTTATAACATTGATTTCAATTGCTAGTAAGTCCTGAATGTTAGTGCTACGTCACATGGCGGCACTTTTTATATCAATCCATTACCTGATAAACTCGTTTATTTACTACTAAATGACGAACAGGGAAGATTCTGATCATACTGTACGGATGCCCTGACTAATCGGAACCTTCACTGGTAGTAAAGTCCTGAAGGTCAGTGTTCAAGTGACCTAGCGACCCTTTTATCTCAACCGTTTACCTAATAAACTCGTGTATTAACTACTAAATGACGAACAGGGAAGATTCTAATCAGACTTTACGGATGCCCTGACTAATCTGAACCTTCACTGGTAGTAAAGTCCTGAAGGTTAGTGTTCAAGTGACCTAGCGACCCTTTTGTCTCAACCGTTTAGCTAATAAACTCGTGTATTAACTACTAGAAGGTGAACAGGGAAGATCCTGATCAGACTGTACGGATGCCCTGACTAATCTGAACCTTTACTGGTAGTAAAGTCCTGAAGGTCAGTGTTCAAGTGACCTGGCGACTCTTGTAGCTCAACCCCTTACCTAATAAACTCGTGTATTAACTACTAGAAGGTGAACAGGGATTATCCTGACCAGACTGTACGGATGCCCTGACTAATCTGAACCTTCACTGGTAGCAAAATCCTGAAGGTCAGTGTTCATGTGACCTGGCGACCCTTTTATCTCAACCCCTTACCTAATAAACTCGTGTATTAACTACTAGAAGGCGAACAGGAAAGATCCTGATCAGACTGTACGGTTGCCCTGACTAATCTGAACCTTCACTGGTAGCAAAATCCTGAAGGTCAGTGTTAACGTGATGTATCAATCCATTCATTGATAAACTCGTATATTTACTTCAAGAAGGCGAACACGGAAGATACTGATCAGACTGTACGCATGTCCTGACTGATCTAGACCTTCACTTGTATCAAAGTCATAAAGGTCAGTTCTTACGTGATGTGACGGCCTTTCTTTGGTCTCAATCAATTACTTAATAAACTCGTTTATTAACTTCAAGAAGACGAACCGTAAGATCCTGATCAGACTAAAGATCCTAAAGGTCAGTGCTTACGGGATGTGATGGTTATTTTGTTTTTATCTTAACCAATTATTAGCTCGTTTTAAATACGGCTATATACCAAATCGTAGATCATTTACAACTCAAACTCAATACCAGAAATAGGTTAACCCTTTCCAACTTGAACACACTCTGCAGTACACGACGCTGAAAACATTGACGCAAAAACACTCTATCAACAAAACAACGCTTTAAGTTACTTATATTGTGACAAAAGTGAATACAGTTGAATACATTGTGGTAAAAGTAGTCCGCTGCAGATTCGTTAAAAATTGTCTGGGAAAGGCTTCAATTCAAATATACGACTTTAATAGTTTACTGTATGTAATGTAACAACCAGACCAAACGTTTTTGATAAGAGTACATGCAGATAGATAACATTCTACATATAAACATTGATATGTCTTACTGTTACAAACGGTATCTCTCGGGCATTTACGGAAAAGGGTTTCGTTTTTCGGAGAAAATAGAAAGAACCTCTCAAATAACTATATTTGTCAATTTCACAACTTAAGAAACATTGTTTTCCTGAGTTGATTATTTTCCTGGGTTTCAGCACTGATTACTACGATTAATAATACAAGAGGAGCTATGAGACTGTGTCATCTTAGCGATTAGGGCCGAAATGATACGAATGAGGCATTCAATCACATGATCAACCTCGACTTGTCGCATACACAAATATGCCCCCTGATTTCCGGAGGAGAAAAAAAGAATTGTTTTATTTCGATTACTAGCTATTAGACAAGGTAATGTTATCTCATTTTATACATAATACGTTTTATTTATTTGGAAATATCTTTTATATATATACAAATTGGTAATATTCGAGCATAGAAAAATAAGTTCGAATTTCAAGTCTTAAACTAAATTATGCCGTGGGTTAGTTGGACATTGACTGCTCGTATACACTCCTACATAATATATCTATAGGTGCTACCTATTTACGAAAAAACACTTAAAATTAAACAGCATAATTTGGCAATTACAGTTGATTTTTAAAAGTATTTGACTAGACGGGGGTCATTGGGTAATTTCTTCTTTCAGCCCTTTTCTGATGTCACCTGGCGACTACCTTTTAAAACCGGTCTGAAAGGCTGGTACAAATATTGTAGGGGGTCACATTTCTGTTTAATTCTATCCCTAAAACAGACGATGATTATTCCATCCCTTTTCTGATGCCACTTGGTGACTACCCTTTTCACCCAATCAATATGTCTTGAACCATTTTGTAGAGGGTCACCCATAGAACATCTTGGAATTCGAAGAAGCGGATTCACAGGAGAATTTGTTTTAAAGTTTTGCAATTTCCACCCCATTCTGAAACCTCAGCAAACCAATTTATAGGTATAAAATAAATTGTTGAACAATTTTTAATGAGGGTCACCAAAGTAACATTCATGTCAAGTTTGGTTAATATCGCATCAGCAGTTTCAGAGAATATTTGACCGTTTGACGTACGCCGTACAGTGAGTGATCACAATGGAACACCTTGAGCCTTTGGTTTGAAATTGATCTTTAAACAAGAGGGCCATTATGGCCCTAGATCGCTCACCTGAATGCTTTCTAATGCAAAACACATCAAGACAATTATTCTGACAAAGATTTAAAATGCAACCTCCAGTGTTAACAAGATGTTCCTGTATTTGGCCTCTTGACCTATGTTTTGTTTTACCTGATATGACCCATATTCGAACATGGACTAGATATCATCAAGACAATCCTTCTGACAAAGTTTCAACTTGCTCAAAGTAGAAATGCGGCCTCCAGAGTTTTAACAACTTTTTCCTTCAATTTGGCCTAGTGACCTAGTTTTTGATCAGGCATGACTCATATTCGACCTTGACCTAGATATTATTCAGAGAAACATTCTGACAAAATTTGAAGATGCTGAAGCAAAATTCGGCTTCTACAGTGTTAACTCGATTTTCCTTCAATTTGTCCTAGTGACCTAGTTTTTAAAAAAGACATGACCAATATTTGAAATAGGGACAACATATCATCAAGACAAACATCTGAAAAGGTTTGAACATGCTCAAGTTAAAAATGCAGCATCCAGAGTGTTAACACGATTTCCTTTCAATTTGGCCTAGTGACCTAGTTTCTGACCCAATATGACCCATATTCTAACTTGTCCAAGATCTGATAGAGATAAATGTTCTGATATACTTTCATGAAGATCTGATGCAAAACGTAGCCTGTAGAGTGTTAACAAGGCAATTGTTGACGACGGACAGACGCAGGACAAAATGTGATCACAATTGCTCACATTGAGCACTTCGTGCACAAGTGAGCTGAAAAGTAAAAGTGTAACATTAAAGCTCAAATCTTAACTTTAATTGTTGTAGATATTGTGAAAGAAAATATTTTACACACAAAGCTTTGAAAAATAACCTTATATTTATGATAAAATGGCATAAGAGAAGCATTTATTAACCCATTTTCACATACAAGGAATTTGAAGGTGATTACTAAAATCTTAGTTGGAAAATAAAAAATATTCATAATGAGAAATGTATGTGTTCATTTCATTGGACACATCAGAAGTAGTCTGTAAGTGGTTAAGGATTAATCCTTTTCGACATGTAGATGCTTTCTGCCACCTCTGCCACCTCTGCATAAGAACATTTTTGAAAAACATTGTGACAAAAGGACATATTGTTCATGATGAACAATTTTCCCCTTTATCACAATTTGTTTACTCTATCAAATAATTACACTTTCCTATTAATACATTTTCCAAAATAAAACCAAAATGTTTTCAAAGTGGTTTGCTGCAGATTTGTTCCAGGTTGGAAAGGGTTAAGTAAAGAGAAAGTACTATATATGGTATATATGTACATGTATAATTAATAAGAGGACCATAATGGTCCTATATTGCTCACCTGATTTAATCAAACTTAAAAAGTTTTCAGTGTTTTTTCCCCTATATGAGTTTATGAAAAACAAGTGACCCCCAGCGAGGGCTCATTTTTCACCCCAGTGCTATAATTTGAACAATCTTGGTAGAGGTCCACTAGATGATGCTACATACCAAATATCTTTTAGACAAGAACATTTTTAAAGTTTTTTCCCTATCTATGTAAAACAAGTGACCAGAGGGAGGGGTCATTTTTTACCCCATGGCTATAATTTGAACAATCTTGGTAGAGGTCCACTAGATGATGCTACATACCAAATATCACAGGCCAGGGCCCTCTACTTTTAGACAAGAAGATTTTTAAAGTTTTTCCCCTAAAAGAGTCTATGTAAAACAAGTGACCCCCGGAGAGAGGTCATTTTTGACACCAGGGCTATTATTTGAACAGGCTTGGTAGAGGTTCACTAGATGATGCTACATACCAAATATCTTTTAGACAAGAAGACTTTTTAAGTTTTTTCCCTATATGAGTCTATGTAAAACAAGTGACCCCAGGGCTATAATTTGAACAATCTAGGTAGAAGTCCACTAGATGTAATGATGCTACATACCAAATATCAAAAGCATGGGCCTTCAAGTTTGAGACAAGAAGATTTTTAAAGTTTTTCCCCGATCTATTTCAAACAAGTGACCCCCGGGGAGAGGTCATTTTTGACCCCAGGGCTATTATTTGAACAATCTTGGTAGAGGTCTACTTGATGATGCTACATACCAAATATCAAAGGCCTGGGGCCTCTACTTTTAGACAAGAAGATTGTTTAAGTTTTTTCTCTATATGAGTCTATGAAAAACAATAGACCCCAGGGGAGGGGTCATTTTGAACCAAGGGCTATAATTTGAACCATCTTGGTAGAAGTCCACTAGATGATGCTACATACTTAATATCAAAGGCCTGGGCCCTCTACTTTTAGACAAGAAGATTTTTTAAGTTTTTCCCCTTTATGAGTCTATGTAAAACAAGTGACCCCCGGGATGGGGTCATTTTTTACCCCAGGGCTATAATTTGAACAATCTTAGTAGAGGTCTACTAGATGATGCTACATACCAAATATCAAAGGCCTGGGCCCTCTACTCTTAGACAAGAAGATTTTTAAAGTTTTTTCCCTATATGAGTCTATGAAAAACCAAGTGACTCCAATTTTGACCCCAGGGCTATAATTTGAACAATCTTGGTAGAGGTTCACTAGATGATGCTACATACTAAATATCAAAGGCATGGGCCTTCTACTTTCAGACAAGAAGATTTTTTAAGTTTTGGTTATTTTCCCCTTTTGTTGATGCCGTGGCAACCAAAGTTCTGCATGGAATAGAATTCTTTGAACAAGTTTGAAAGAGATCCACCCAAGGAACATTCCTGTAATATTATTTTGAATTTGGTTAATTGGTTTAGGAGGAGAAGTCGTTTGTAGGAAAACGTAAACGGACGGACAACGGACGGTGAGCGATCACAAAAGCTCACCTTGCACTTCATGCATAGGTGGGCTAAAAATACTGAAAATCTCAATTAATTTAATAGAGATGAAAACAAAACATTGTGGTAAAAGGAGAAATTTCCAATTTTGAGCAATTTCTCCATTTGGAATAATGTTTTCAAAATTTGTCTGCTGCAGAGGCTTCAGAAAGCATCTACATCATCATGTAGAACATGTTTAACCCTTTACCACTAACAGACTACTTCTGATGTAGCGTCTGTATGTGGGAAAGGATAACTAAGAAAGAATCTAAAAATAATTTACATGTACAAAATTTACTTTAAGGTAACAGGTTAAATTAAAATGCTCAAAACTTGTAATGCTTGGCTGTGGAAGAGTAGCAGACAACTTCTTGAATAATTGTAGGGAAGGAGAAATTTCTCCTATTAGAAAAAATTCTTCCATCCTTAAAAAGTTTTCTATGGACAGATATTATATTAGGAGATGCATTCCAATTTTTTCTCGAAAATTGTTGGAAAAGGAGAACATGCTGATAATGATGAATTTCTTCCTTTCCAAAAATATTTTCTTTTCAGGAATAACATCAAATTATCATTTGTCACAATATAAAATGTTTTTTCCCAAAGCTATATGTTCAAGCATGTATAAGTGTTTAACCCTGTCCCACATGCAGATGACTTAAAATGATGAAGTTATAACTTTAAATAACATTGTTGTAAAATCAGAAAATCCTGACAACTAATTTCTCTTTTTGTCATAATGTTTTCTATTGTATACAATTATTACATGGCCTTTGATAGATGTTGCACAGGTTTTTGCAGAGTTGGTTTCAATTAGGTCTGCTGTAGTCTGATTTATGTGAGAAAATGCTAAATATGCTACAATTCTTTTAAGAAATTGCTTATTTTTCAGTTTATTTGCTTCATGTGTTAAATTAATGATAACAGCTATGATTGGATTTATTTCATATGATTATGAGTCAATGAATAAAAAACGAAACACTTTCAGTGTTAATCAGAATTATCTTATCTAAAGTGTCCTCTTCAATCATTGATTCTCTGAATACTGATGTCCTTAAAAGAATAGTATTTATTCTTTCCAATGACTATTATGCCAAGCTTTGTTTTCAGAGTTTTTTAATCACAAATTTACCAGCACTACATGAATATGCTCCGACAGTAGCTGTCAGATCCATCAAGTTTCTATTGTCTCTGCTTATGAAAGTTGTTTCCTTCCCTTCATTAAATCTAGAATGTTAGCACAAAAATCACCGGCTATAGTAAAACAACTCACAGCCATGATTTTATCACCCAGCAAAAACTAATTTAGAAATTTCTGAATTCTTAGTAATGTGTATATAAGTGGTCACTAAACGAGGTCCGATGTAGCCTGTGTAGGACAGGTTTGACTCATTATCGCATTCCATGATGGGAATTAACGCCTCTTCATCTTTTTCTGTATCGAGCTGTACAGGGACATTGAGTTCGATTGCCCGTCTTACAAGAGGTCTTCTTGCTGGTGTTGTCTACTATTTAAAATAACCCATATCAGGGACAGGAAATTGGTTTTTCTTGCTTGGTCGAACACAAATTAAGTGGCCTGAATATACCTGAAATATAAATAAAAAACATAGCTAGAAACAAATGTTTGTCATTTTGGCACAAGTATAATAAGTTTCTTGTGTGATTACACAATGTTGAATCATATCTTACATAATCAGAAAAATATTAATATCTAACCAATTGAAATACCACACTCATGCGAGCGATTACATGTGAAGTTGGGAACAATTCACAAGCCCCTTGATGGATTTTAATACATAAAGAATGTGACATGAGAGAAATTGTTGATTTACCCATCATATACTCAATTGTTGAAAATAAGTTTCAAATGTAAATAGATATATTACTAATAGACAATTTATAAAAAAGCTTGACGATAACACGGGTCTCCATCTCTCAATACTCCCTCGCAATAGCAATACACCAGTATTTACACTAGGATTTTGTTAACTGGATCAACCCGTTTAATAATAGCTTTTAATAGCACATGACCTAGTGTTCGGTTAGTTAGTTTAATATGAATACAGCCATGGTCTTTGTCTACAAATACTTTTCATTTGGTTTTTGCTTCTTAATACATGTACTGCTGTAGACTCACGCGATAGCTAATTTAGCTATTTTGAACAATTGGTTAGCGTTATCCAATCTCATTAAAATCCTCCCCTATTAACGCTACGCATAGGATCTGAGGACAACCGATAGAGGGTCACGTTCAGACGACCTTTCCGCCAGCCAATCAGAACCTTGCTTTCACGTTTTTGAAAGTGAAAGTAAAAGTCTACATTTACCAAACAAATCTATATTTAGCATGGGATCCCAATTTTCGCATAGTGATTAACACGTGTGTATAATTCTTATGATGACCGCATCATGGCTACAAATGCGGAAATGAGGTAAATCACCGATAATTTCTTTCCCTGACCATACAGCATCAAAAAGTTTTCTTTGCTCTGATTTTAAATGGTCTATTTTAAATATGCTCAACTTCGTCAATTGACGCCATTTTGAAGGTTAAGCCAAACGTTTGTTGAAACGAGTCCTCTGATTGTTTCAAATAAAAATAGCTTGGTGGATCTAAAAATAGCGATATTGGAAATTCGATAAAACAAGACAATGAATTTGAATGGATCGTCATCAGATCTTACATTTGGTCAGATCGTGTACTTAAGTCAGATTGAGCGGAATCTAGATTACTACCGCCTGTTCACGGACATTGACAAGGTACTTACTCGATGTTTTAATAAGCTTCTGGTGCATTTACCTTAAAAATTTACGAAGGCTTTAACCGTTTCCCTCATGTAGACGCTTTCTGACGCCTCTGAAGCAGACAACTTTTGAAATCATAGTGGCAAATGGAGAAATTGCTCATGATGAGCAATTTCTCCATTTGTCACAATGATTTAAACTCTATTCAATATTCATACTATCATTTTGAGATTTTCCATCTTTCGGACTTGATAACTTCAAAGTCGTCTGCTGCAGCTTTATTGTATGGGGAAAGGGTAAATTATAAACAAAATAAACAGCAGGCTGGGTATGCATTGTGAGCAATGACTATATATGCATGTATCTGATTCTGAAAAATCTCAAGGCTTAAGTTTATGGATATTTAAACCAGTACTAACCAGAATTATTTTTTCCTTTTTGTTGTTGACTTGTTTATACAAATGGATCCAATTAAACAAAGGGACACAACTTTGGTTAACTATAACAAGTCGAATTCGCTTCACTGTATATTTGCCACAGTACCACGATTTAATTGAAATGTATCCCACTATATCTTATTGCATAATTCCCAACTGTAATGTAAATATAGTGTAGTCCAGGTTGTAAAAATAATCAGATGGTTGAAAATGAATATTTGTCAGTTCGAAGAATATGTTGTCCGACAGTCATGATTGAAGATTTTCGCGAAGACTGCCGACATCTCTACAATATAATGTTAGGCCTACTTACCAACACTTTAGACGATACATTGGAGTTGTTTTATTTAAATATTTAACCAGATACGTCTCAAGTCGTCATTATTCGGGATACAGTAAAATGTAAGGCTTCAAACGGCAATTTTTCGTTGTGTCTGTAAAGCGCTTTACTGTAAATGGCGTGCGTCTAGATCACCTTGATTAGTACGGTACTAGTCGGCTATTTTGACAAACTGGAACAAAATATTTCATTCTCAGTTCCACGCATTTTTCGCTTTTTCTTAAAATTGTTAGTTCACACGAAATTACGCAGTTCTTTTATTACCTTAAACATCGATTTAGAATTAATAATGATAGACTAGACGACAATATTTTTCAAACTGTGTTTATACGTCGGACCGGCCGCATTTTAAACATATCCAAAATGGCGGCCCCCATTGCAATTTTCCAGTTTCATTTCAGAAACCTTCATGGGTATTGAAAAAAAAAAAAAAAAAAAAAAAATCTCACACCTGTTACCTATAAGCGAAAAAACCCATTCATGGTTTTTTTTCGTATTAAGTAGTTCGTTTGACTGGATTTACGCCGCCTTCAGCAAATGTTCAGTTACATACTTCCCTCCTTAAATTCCTTGGGAGGAATATTTACGTTTCTTTTAAATCTGATGTATCATTCATAATGCTTTCCCCTCAATGTTGATTGTAAGTTAGTTAAGGCAGAAATCGTCCATGTTTAACCCTTTGGAGTTATCCTATACGAATCCTTATTTCTCTCGGGTTAATGCAAAAAGCCAAAACTGATGTTTTATTGGTAATACTATCTACATAACGATGATCGTGAAATACAGAAAATCATTTGGTATTACCCTACACGAACCCTTATGTCCATCTGGTTAATGCAGAAATAGTAATATGTACCTTTAAACTTATGTATCATTTGAAATGATGAACATGAATTAGGGAAAGGCAGAAATCGTCCATTATAAACCCTTTGGTATTACCCAGCACGAACCCTACCCCAACCTTCGTGATTTCGGATCTACACTAATATAACAGATATAATATTGTTTATATCAAGCCATTCGAAGATAGTCCTTTATAGTTCTGATGTTGGGAACAATCCAGTCTGTGTTAAATATTGTTCTACACTGATATAAAACATAGAATACTGTTTAATCAAACATTTCCTCACTCGAGGCCGACGGAAAACTGTTTAATAGAAGCGCCATTGGAAAATCGACCTTTAGAGTTTTAAAGTTGGGAACAATGCCGTTAGTTTTATAGATTCGTGTGTTAAACCTTACATCAAATGATGCAACAGTGCTTCAATGAATGTATAACTAGTGACCGTTGAATACGCAGTTAAAATTGTTCTAAAAGAACTAAATATGGCCGATCGCTGGTCGTAGTGACCTGATAGTCGATTATCGCATGATGGCTTTCATTTTATAGTTTTGTTTCTGGTTAGTTGTTCAATAGTCCACCTAGTTCAGATTGTATTGAGACAGCTAATGAAAAGGAATTATTCATATATAAAGGAATACTATTCACTGTTCCGCTCACAATTATCAAATCCAGATGGGGTTTAATAGTATTTATCATATAAAGCCCTCTCTGGGAGTTTCAAACGGGCACATTTCATGTACATTCTTTCGAAAAATGCCCCATAAATCACTTTATGTGATAAATAGAATATCTCATTAGTGTTTATTTATTACTAAGTAAACTCGTTTATTTTTTAAACAACCTTATACCAATTACTACATATCTAATGGAGATAATTTCAATGACTAATTGCAATGTTAATTGCATAACACAAACATGATTATGTTTATAGCAAAATAATGTACAAACTAGAATATACAATCAGCGTTCTAATTACAGAATGGCAGACCAATTACATGACAACAATGCAAGGATGTCCGAAGAATGTGATAAAGAGACTGACGTCAACGATGTCCTCTATTGTGATCCGTGTAAAGATGAGGGCACACAGATACAAGCTGCAGGATTCTGTGTTGACTGTAACGATTATCTCTGTACAGAGTGCCATCAGGCACACAAACGACACAAGCTAAGTAGACACCATGTTCTTAAAGATACAGACAACATTCCAAAATCCAAGCCAAAGAAAGAGAAGAAGTCAGAACAATGTCAAGAGTACGCGAATGAAGCGATTAAGTGGTACTGTAAGTCACATGATACATGTATATGTGATATTTGTAAACAGATAAACCACAGAAACTGTTCGAACGTAAAACCCATAAAAGACGTCAGTCAGGACTTCCTGTCGTCAGACAAACTTAAGAAAGTCAAAGATCGACTAATGCAGTTACTGAAGGCATTTGATCGAAAGCTACTTAGAATAACAGAGAACACTGAATCAGTCAAAAGTTGTTATGCGACTGCCATTGAAGAGGTGATAAGAAATATTTCTAAAATGAGAAATGAAGATTTGGAAAGAATGAAAGCACTTGAAGTGACCTGCGACACTACTATGCAGACGATACGATCCGTGTTGAATGAGATAGAAACACTGCAACAAAATGACGTAGAAGATCAGGCGTTTGTCGCTACAAGAAAAGCGGAATCGCAGTTACAAGACTTTGATGAGAGACTTGAGTCAGTAGAAAACGACAACAAAATCACGAAGTACAGATATGTTTGTGAACCTATGAGCCAGGCAGACGGGATAGTAGGGAAAATGTTTGCATGGAAAGATAGACGTGCCTTGAATATTAATAACTTTAACTTGAAAACATCAGCTGACACATCTGACTGTTGCATTACAGGTATGGAGGGACTGCCGGATAACAGACTTGTTATCGCTGACTGGAGCAATGTTAAGATAAAACTATTTGACATGACAAGTCGGACTGTTATATCAGAGTTAAAGTTAGACTGGAAACCCTGGGACCTGACACAGATTAATGATAACACGATTGCTGTTACAACCTATGGCAATAACAAGATTATATTTGTGTCTATATCTGACACACTAACAGTTCAGAATACTATAGACACAACTGAATTTACTTACTGTCAGGGTATAGTATGTAGTAACAATACACTGATTGTGTCCTATCATAATCCAGATCAGATACAAATACTGAACATGGATGGAACAGTTAAAAAGGTAATAGAAGACAAAGACGCACACGGTACTGTCAGGTTTGGTGATGTAGTTCACGTGTCACAAGATGCCGATACTAACAACCTCTACTTATCTGATTGGTTAAGTAACAAAGTATCAAGTATGACACTGGATGGTCAGGTTATATCAAGTTTTACCCACGAAGACTTGAGGTCTCCAAGTGGCATCACTGTTGGTAGAGATGGTCGAATATTTGTTTGTAGCCTAGGAACAAACAAGATATTTGAGATATCATCTGACCTTTCTGAAGGTCAAGTCATACTGGATGAAAAAGACGGGATTGCAAATTCACACAGCATTATATACGACGAATGTAAACTGTATATTGGTAGTGAACACAAGAACTTAATACAAGTATTTATAATATAAGTATGTTACAAGCATTGAAACAATGCTTCTCGTCTGTATTTAGCTGGGATGAAAGAGCTGTTCGTGTTTATAATATGACTATTCAACCCAGTGTCCAGCTGACACTTTTTGCTTCCTTTCTCTCGATATTTCTGAGTTGCTTTGTTTTATTTTATATTTTTTTCTTTATTTATTCAGTTATTCTAGGCATTGTAAGCACTGTTAGAACGAAAGCTATGAAAGTACCTACACACTAATTAAATATTAACTCATCAACAGTAATTAACATGAATGTAAAGGTTGATATTGTTCTGTCTATTAGGTCGCTCTTCTGGCAGTTACTCAAGATAGCGGGCGAGATTCTATAAGGTCGTGGTTCGATTCCTTCTTGACGCTAAGAGAATCAATATAAACAAACTACATTTCTGATCAGTAGTATACAATAAGTAATACTGTTAATGTACTGAAAATGTACCATGTAAAACACAAGTTAATTATTTAACTGAGATCATGTGAAACGCGTTGAACAATATAAAATCAGTCAAGGTGAACTTAATAACTTCTATCCCGAACTAAACTAATTAAAGATTGATTTAGTTTTCAAACACAGGGGCATTACGTTACATATGGTAAATGCTACTAACATGACATTTATTTATAAGCATTAAAGACGCCTGGATTTACTAGACTGGCACACAGTATAACTCAGGATTAGGTTGTTAAGAGAAACAGGCTTATATCGGTCTAGTATGATCTCATATTCTCGAAGGTCTGTTTAAGTGTGGCCTGACTCATTTTGAAAATAAATATGCATTTTAACATATGAAATGTTTTGTCATTTTCTCCTTCATGTTGAATATATATATATATATATATTATATATATATATATATATATATATATAATGTATAGTATAAATCATTTTCTGTTCTGTCTTTTATGTTAAGTGAAAACCAGTAAAAGGGGAAACATTTAAAACAAGAACATCTTAATTGTATATGTAATAACTAGAAGAGATCACAGAGGCGGGATTGTGTGGATATCATTGTAATTCATCAATCGGTATGACGAAACATGATTCCAAGAATACCAGTCATTTAACCAGGAAACTGTTGAGAGCGGTGCATATTAAAATAAAATAATTCAATTCAAACTAACCACCTTAAATCACAGACTGTTAAATCAAGGACTTACATGTATAATTCAAAAGGATGGGTGTTTTGTGAAAAACAGATTTATAAATACATGTACTTCTCTCATTTTCACGTTTATTCAAGATTTTAATAAAAGGAAGCCAATCTTTCAGACACATTTAATGTTTTCATGAAAGACAGTAAGGAAAGAAATATAGTGAGACAGAAAGAAAGTGAGAGGGAAGTATATATAGTGAGAAGAAAGTAAGCTGGTAAGGAAAAAAATATTGTCATAAAGAAATATTGTAAAAACAAAGTATGTAAGACAGAAAGAAAGTTAAAACGAAAGATGGTAAAGAAGGAATGGACAGACAGAAGGAAAGAAAGAATTGTGCCTTATCGATACAGCTATTGAATTTAGATCTTCAAATGAAATTGGAAAATCAATACGCTAACAAATCTTAAAAATATACGAAGAACCAAGTTTCAATTCAGCCTGTGCCTGCGAAGTCCCATAAGGACTCTAAGTGTCCGCTATATGCCGTAAAACCTGGTCAGACAGCGCTGTACTGGTGGCAAAGGTTTCACACAATCGGTGAAGACGTCAAATGGGTTATTGTGTAATATACAGGTTGAAGTAACCATCTTTACGATAAAAATAATATATTTTAATCTGTGCGTGCGCAGCCCTTTAAGTTTAATAACTGTCCGCTATATGCCGTAAAACCTGGTCAGACGGCGATGTACTGGCGCTCCACATATTCGGTCCAAGTCAAAGGGTTGTTGTGTAATATACAGGTTGAAGCAACCGTCTGTACGATCAGAAACAATCTAGTTCAGCCTGTGCCTGCGCAGCCCCCTAAGTACGCTAACTGTCCGCTATATGCCGTAAACCCTGGTCTGTCGGCGCTGTACTGTTGACAAAGGTTAAACGCAATCGGTACCAGCAGTAAACGGGTTGTTGTGTAATATACATTCTGAAGGAACCATTTGTATGATAATATTTCTAGATCAGCAAGTCCTACCCAGTACGATAAGTACGCTAACTCTGACGAAGACTCTACAAATCGGTACCAGCAGCCAAAGGGTTGTGGTGTAATATACAGGTTGAAGGAACCATCTGTACGATACATACTTCTAGGACAGCAAGTCCTACCCAGTCCAATAAGTACGCTAACTGTCCGTTATATGCAGTTAAACCTGGTTAGTCGGCGCTGTACTGTTGATACAGATTTAACACAATCGGTACCAGCAGTCAAAAGGTTGCTGTGTAATATACAGGTTGAAGGAACCATCTGTACAATACATACTTCTAGATCAGCCTACCCAGTCCGATAAGTACGCTAACTCTGACGAAGGCTCCACAAATCGGTACCAGCAGTCAAAGGGTTGCTGTGTAATATACAAGATGAAGCAAGCATCTATAAATAAATAATTTCTAGATCAGCAGGTCCTGTGAAGTCCGATAAGTACCCTAACTGTCCGCTACATCAGTGTAATAAAACCTGGTCAAATGATTGTTGTGTAAAAAACAGGCTGAAGCAACCATCTGTAGAATGAGGAGTGGGCGAGATGCCTATTATCACGACTTGTTTTGTCTTTACACAGCATTTATATTATAGTTTGATGTATCATGTGGAATCGGCCGCGACCGAGTAACTAGAATTTGGAACCGACCACCCTTCCAAACTGAACCATTTCACACATACAGCAAATCGGCATCAGACGACTAAGACATGAAAAACAATTTGATAAAGTTGAAAACATTGTTGCAAAAGGAAAACTGTTCCTAATTAACAATGTTTCATTTTGTCCCAATGTTTTTAAAAAACTCGTCTGCTGCAGATGTGTGAAACGCGTCAATATGAGGGAAAGGGTTAAACAGTTTAATCGTTCTTTAATATAAACAACTTCGGATACCCCTGCTGCAGCAAACAACTTTTGAAAACATTGTGGCAAAATGTGAAATTGTTCATAATTGTCCGACGTAAAATCGGAATTGGAGACGTTCACAGTTCGGCTATACTCGTTAATCCGATCTGCTTTCTTAACTAGCCGATTGAGCCCGTCTTAAAATCGGAATCGGTGACGTCGACAGTTCGATTAAACTCGTAATCCCGATCTGTTTTCGTAAAAAGCCTATTAAGCCCGTCTTAATATCGGAATCGGTGACGTCGACAGTTCGATTAACCTCGTATTCCTGATCTGTTTTCGTAAATAGCCGATTGAGCCTGTCTTAAAATCGGAATCGGTGACGTTGACAGTTCGGCTAAACCCGTTAATCCGATCTGCTTTCGTAAATAGCCGATTGAGCCCGTCTTAAAATCGGAATCGGTGACGTTCACAGTTGGGCTAAACCCGTTAATCCGAACTGTTTCGTAAATAGCCGATTGAGCCCGCCTTAAAATCGGAATCGGTGACGTTGACAGTTCGATTAAACTCGTATTCCCGATCTGTTTCCGTAAATAGCCGATTGAGCCCGTCTTAAAATCGGAATCGGTGACGTTGACAGTTCGATTAAACTCGTATTCCCGATATGCTTTCGTAAATAGCCGATTGAGCCCGTCTTAAAATCGGAATCGGTGACGTTGACAGTTCGATTAAATTCGTATTCCAGATCTGTTTTCGTAAATAGCCGATTGAGCCCGTCTTAAAATCGGAATCGGTGACGTTGACAGTTCGATTAAACTCGTAATCCCGATCTGTTTTCGTAAAAAGCCGATTGAGCCCGTCTTAAAATCGGAATCGGTGATGTTTACAGTTCGATTAAACTCGTAATCCCGATCTGTTTTCGTAAATAGCCGATTGAGCCCGTCTTGGAATTGTTCGCCTATGATATTATTAACAAGCATATCTCATTGCGAGTCTTGCACTGCTACCCGTTAGAATGAATAACATTAATAACAGAACTACTGCGACACTGCTTGATATCTCATCATCTAACTGTGGATATTATATATTCTGTTTTATTCTATAATTCCCATTGTTTACGCGTGGCAAGCTAATTATGCGAAAAGGGTGACCAATGACATTAATAACAGAACTACTGCGTCACCGCTTGATATCTCACCTCTAACTGTGGATGTTATAGATTCTGTTTTATTCTATAATTCCAATTGTTTACCCATGGCAAGCTAATTAGGCAACAACGGTGATCAATGCTTCCCCTTGTTGTCATATAACTTGGTTTATGTTCTTATTTCAAATTCATTATTATTCAAAAATATAAACTTTGATAGAATAAATCGTTAGAATAGCTCTAGGTAAACCAACCTTAACACAAATAATATTGATTGATTGATTGGAGTTTAACGCCGTTTTTAACAATTTCTCAGTTATATCACGGCGGCCAGTTCACCTACTCATGCATTTCCTGGTTTGCCAGTACTCCACACAACAATCTTCCCAAGCAACTGGCTGCTTTTCCATATAGACTTAGCCCATTGGTGGAAAACGCATGTCGCATTGACTTCTTTTTCATTTGGCCTAGTGACCTATTTTTGTTTACCCGATATGACCCATATTCAAACATGATTAAGATAAGCATTCTGACCAAATTTTAAACAATGCGGCCTCTACAGTGTTGACAAGATTTTCCTTCAACTTGGCCTAGTGACCTAGTTTTTTAACAGACATGAACAATATTCAAATTTGGCCTACATATCATCAAGAAAAACATTTGATACAGTTTCAACATGCTCAAGTTAATGCAGCCTCCAGAATATTAACAAGACGTCTATGGCAAGCCAATTGTCCAATAATTACGTGAACCTAGGTTTACGGTCGAAAAACTAGGATTAACGATCGATAAACTAGGTTTTTCGAACGTAAAACCATGTTAACCTATACTTTCGAGCGAAAACATAGGATAACGTCGTAAACCATAGTTCACGCTCGTAAACCATAGTTCACGCTCGTAAACCATAGTTCACGCTCGTAAACGTAGGTTCACGCTCGTAAACCCAAGTTCACGGTCGTAAATATAAGTTCACGTTCGTAAACTATGGTTCACGCTCGTAAACATAGGTTCACGCTCGTGAACCCCGGTTCACGTACGTAAACATAGGATAACGACCGAAATTCGTAGTTCAATCGAGAAACCTAGTTTATCAAACGTAAACCATGGTTTACGGTCGATAAACTAGGATTATCAAATCAACTATGAATTTCGGGCGTGAACCTAGGTTTACGACCGTGAACCTATGTTTACGAGCGAGAACCATAGTTTACGAACGTGAACCTATCTTTACGACCGTGAACCTAGGTTCACGTTCGTAAACTATGGTTCACGCTCATGAACCCAGATTCACGCCCGTAAACATAGGTTCACGCTCGTGAACTTAGGATAACGACCGAAATTCTTAGTTCAATCGAGAAACCTAGTTTATCGAGCGTGAACTATGGTTTACGCCCGTTATCCTATGTTTTCAATCGAAAATATAAGTTAGTATTCGATAAACCTGGTTTTACGTTCGAAAAACCTAGTTTATCGATCGTTAATCCTAGTTTTTCGAACGTGAACCTAGGTTTACGGTCGAAAAACTAGGATTAACGATCGATAAACTAGGTTTTTCGAACGTAAAAGCATGTTAACCTATACTTTCGAGCGAAAACATAGGATAACGTCGTAAACCATAGTTCACGCTCGTAAACCATAGTTCACGCTCGTAAACGTAGGTTCACGCTCGTAAACCCAAGTTCACGGTCGTAAACATAAGTTCACGGTCGTAAACATAAGTTCACGTTCGTAAACTATGGTTCACGCTCGTAAACATAGGTTCACGCTCGTGAACCCCGGTTCACGCACGTAAACATAGGATAACGACCGAAATTCGTAGTTCAATCGAGAAACCTAGTTTATGAAACGTAAACCATGGTTTACGGTCGATAAACTAGGATTATCAAATCAACTATGAATTTCGGGCGTGAACCTAGGTTTACGACCGTGAACCTATGTTTACGAGCGAGAACCATAGTTTACGAACGTGAACCTATCTTTACGACCGTGAACCTAGGTTCACGTTCGTAAACTATGGTTCACGCTCATGAATCCAGATTCACGCCCGTAAACATAGGTTCACGCTCGTGAACTTAGGATAACGACCGAAATTCTTAGTTCAATCGAGAAACCTAGTTTATCGAGCGTGAACATGGGTTCACGAGCGTAAACTATGGTTTACGCCCGTTGTCCTATGTTTTCGCTCGAAAATATAAGTTAGTATTCGATAAACCTGGTTTTACGTTCGAAAAACCTAGTTTATCGATCGTTAATCCTAGTTTTTCGAACGTGAACCTGGGTTCACGTAATTATTGGACAATTGGATTGCCATTAGACGTCACTTCAATTTGTCCTAGTGATCTAGTTTCTAACCCAATATGATCCATATTCGAACTTGACTTAGATAACGTTAAGACAAACATTCTAACGAGAATGGCGTTGATACCTCCACAGCGCACAGTGCAATAGGGTCGCCCGGTTGAGGGAGTATGTTGCGTTTGCACGCTACCGCTACAACTTAGTTATTGGTGCATTGTTGGCTGAAGAGGAGAGACATGATCTCATTCACTTTACTGCCACTCTCCCTCTCTTGTGGGTACTGCCCTCTCACTCTCTTTTAGTCCTCCCTTCTTATATAGGGCATATTGTAGAACTGTTACTCTGACACTTGAGTGTTAAATTACAACCTTCAGTGAAGAGCACAGGTGGATAATCTGATCATTGATGCGATGAATCGGCTTTTATAACCTGCGAGCCACAGTGGGTTGTCGGCCAGACGCCGGCCTGTCCCCAGTCAATGTCTGCCCGATTTTCGGCCGGCTCTGATCGCCGAAATTGGCCCCATCGCTTGCCGATATGTATGATGCCCAGCCGGGCATTGGTGCCGTGTGTGTGTGGGGGGGGGGGGGGGGAGGGGGAGTTGGGCACGGCCCCCGCCACTGCATTTGACACTCTACTTCTTTGTTTACCATTAATTATTCGTTGCACGGGCCCTTCGCCCCCAGGTTAATCCACCACTGAATATTTCACGCGACTTCTTTGTACTTTTTTGATCCTCTTCGCGAATGTTAATAATGTTAATAAGCTTCCATATTTGACCTGTCGGCGCATTAATTTCTAAAGCATTTTTTAAATTTATATTGGATTATTCACGCCTAAAGTTTTTCACTGATGATCGAACAACATTGTAATGCTATTTTTTGGGAGATCTTAACCTTTTAAATGCAGTTTTGTTGAATCCATGATCAACTATTGTTCTACTACTATGACCAGGGGCTAAAGCCCCAGGCCAAAAAAACAGATAGTTGAATATATTACTAGAACCAAATATGTATATATGGTACCTTCGTAAATAATCATAAGCGAAGACATGAATACATTATTCAAACCAAATATGTATATATGGTACCTTCGTTAATAATCATAAGCGGACACTTGAATACATTATTCAAACCAAATATGTATATATGGTTCTTTCATTTATGATCATAAGCGGACACTTGAATACACTATTCGAACCAAATATGTATATATGGTACATTCGTAAATAATCATTATCGGACACTTAATTGAATACATTATTCGTACCAAATATGTATATACATGTATGGTACCTTCGTAATAATCATAAGAGGACACTTGAATACATTAGTCAAACCAAATATGTATATATGGTACCTTCGACAACACTTGAATACCTAATTCGAACCAAATATGTATATATATGTATGGTACCTTCGTTAATAATTATAAGCGGACACTTGAATACATTATTATGACTAAATATGTATATATGGTACATTCGTTAATAATCATTAGCGGACACTTGAATACATTATTCGAACCAAATATGTATGTATTGTACCTTCTGTGACTTGACAGATCTTAAATACGGATGAGTAGGCTTGTCTGAGCCTGATCTGTAAATTAGCCTAAAATTTGTTTATTTTTTGTGTGACTCAGACTAGTATTGCTATATAAAACTTTTCACTATAATATGAAAAAGGCAAAGCCTCATCACGAGCACAGCGTCAATAATGGGTCTAACCTGTAGGTATATGACTACCATGATAAAGGAATCTGTTTCAAGCTGTACGAACTGAGACAGCTGTCGTGCACTATTCCTACTTTATCTCTTAGTGCAAAGTCAAATCTTCAACAATTTTAACATTCAATTCATCACATGAACATAATCAATACAGAAAGGTAAAAAAATAAATAGTGAAAACAAGTTTTCCTTCAATTAGGCTTAGTGACATAGTTCTGGGTTAACAGCAATGTTCAAAACTTCTATTCTGCCAAAGTTTCAGCATGTTAACATTAAATAAAAGAACAGCTGTCAGAGTGTTAACAAGATTTTCCTTTAATTTGGTCTAGTGACCTTATGTTTGACCCGACTTGACCAATATTTGAACTTGGTCTAGATATCAATAATCATCAGGCGAACATTCTGACAAAGTTTCAAGATGCTGAATCAAACCTTGAGGTCAAGCTGTTTACAAGATTTTTCTCAAATGTTTTTCTTTGGACCTCATTGTTGTTTTTATCCAACATGACCTATGTTTAAGTCTAGATTTCACCAAAACACCAATTCTGACAAAATTTCAACATGTTAAAATAAACAAGAGGTCCATGATGGTCCTACATCGCTCACCTGATTTAATCAAACTTAAAAAGTTTTCAGTGTTCTTTCCCCTATATGAGTCCATGAAAAACAAGTGACCCCCGGGGAGGCGTCATTGTTTTAACAATCTTGGTAGAGGTCCACTAGATGATGCTACATACTAAATATCTTTTAGACAAGATTTTTAAAGTCTATTCCCTATATGAGTAAACAAGTGACCCCTGGGGAGGGGTAAATTTTGAACCCAGGGATAAAATTTGCACAATCTAGGTAGAGGTCCACTAGATGATGCTACATACCAAATATCAAAGGCCTGGGCCTTCTACTTCGAGATAACAAGATTTGTAAAGTTTTTCCCCTATCTATGTCAAACAAGTGACCCCAGGGCTATAATTTGAACAATCTTGGTAGAGGTCTACTAGATGATGCCACATACCAAATATCAAAGGCCTGGGGCCTCTACTTTTAGACAAGAAGATTTTTTTCTCTATATGAGTCTATGTAAAACAATAGACCCCAGGGGAGGGGTCATTTTGACCCCAGGGCTATAATTTGAACAATCTTGGTAAAGGTCCACTAGATGATGCTACGTACCCAAAACAAAGGCTTGGGCCCTCTACTTTTAGACAAGAAGATTTTTAAAGTTTTTCCCCTATATGGGTCTATGTAAAACAAGTGACCCCCGGGGAGGGGTCATTTTTGACCCCAGGGCTATAATTTGAACAATCTTGGTACAGGTTCACTAGATGATGCTACATACCAAATATCAAAGGCATGGGCCTTCCACTTTCAGACCAGAAGATTTTTTAATTTTTTCCCCTATATGAGTCTATGTTAAACAATTGACCTCGGGGAGGGGTCAATTTACTTTTGATCCAAGGGCTATACTTTGAACAATCTTGGTAGAGGTTCACTAGATGATGCTACATACCAAATATCAAAGGCATGGCCCTTCTACTTTCAGACAAGAAGATTTTTTAAGTTTTGGGTAATTTCCCCCTTTTGTGTTGCCGTGGCAGCCAAAGTTTTGCATGGAATAGAATTCTTTGAACATGTTTGAAAGAGATCCACCCAAAGAACATTCCTGTAGAATTATTTTGAATTGGTGTAGGAGGAGAAGTCATTTGTATGAAACTGTGAACGGACGGACGACGACTACGGACGGTGAGAGATCACAAAAGCTCACCATGCACTTCATGCATTGGTGAGCTAAAAATGCAGCATTCAAAATGTCTGAGTGTTAACAAAATGTTACTTCATTTTGGTCTAGTGACCTAGTTTTTGACCCACCATGACCCTTATTCTTACTAGGTCTAGATATTGTCAAGACAAACATTCTGACAAAGCCTCAAGCTGCTCAAGGCAAAGTGTGGTTTCTAGACTAACAAGATTTTCCTTCAATTTGGTGGAGTGACTTAGTTTATGACCCAACATGACCTAGTTTATGACAGAATATATTTAAACTTAGCCTAGATATCATCAAAACAGTTATTCTGAAAACATTTCAACATGCTTAAGTTTAAAATAAGGCATCCAGAGTGTTTTCAATACGTTCCTTCAAATTGACATTGAAACCTAGTTTTTCACCTCACAGGACCCAGTCTATAACTTGGCCAAGATTTGATGGAGTTGATTTTCTGATAAACTTTCATTCATATTGGATGTTGTAAAATGTTGCCTGTAGATTGTTCACAAGGCAATTGTTGATGGCGTGTGACCAAAGGACATCAGACAAAACCTGATCATAAAAAACACAAACTGTGCAATAAAAAAACAGGACTTCCTTTGTATACTACATTTAATTAGATAAAACAAGCTTGATATGATTTTGATAAACTTATCCATTAATAAAGATTACCAAGTGTATGTATTCATTAGTAATATATGTAATCAGCTGAAGTTCCTCTCCTGTCCTGTCATAACAGCTGTAATTCCATCTGTAAATGGGTTTCTCTCAATATATTCCCTTGTTTGATGTAGATGCCGGAAGTTATATCCCACAGTCAAAGATGCATGCAATTTTCATTGTTTTGACAGGCACCAATGACCAAAGGGTATATCACTAACTGCTTATATGAACGTCTAATCTCCCATTATCGCCATAACGGCTGTGATTCCATGATTGTACAGGTTGATCTCAATCCATTTACTGTTTTGATGTGTATGCAGGAAAGAATATTACCCCACAGTCAAAGATGCATGATATTTTCATTGTATAGACAGGTACCAATGACCAAAGGGTATATCACTAACTGCCTATATGAACTTCCTCTCCCATTATCGCCATAACAGCTGTGATTCCATGATTGTACAGGTTGATCTCAATCCATTTACTGTTTTGATGTGTATGCAGGAAAGAATATTACCCCACATTCAAAGATGCATGATATTTTCATTGTATAGACAGGTACCAATGACCAAGGGGTATATCACTAACTGCTTATATGAATTTCCTCTCCAGTAATCGCCATCAGAACTGTTATTCCATGATTGTATGGGATGTTCTAAATCCATTCTGTTTTAAAATAAAACTTGATGCAGAATATGATTGACTGCTGTTATAATAAATGACATCAGACAATAACTGCAAATAAAAGTGGCTTTATATAAAATAAAATGATAAATTAAAGAATGAGATTACAAACACTATTTATACCTTTTTTCTTTTAAATACACTAATATTAAAAAATAGACCAGAATTGAAAACAGTATACATGTATATTAGTTATGTCAAAAAGCCAAGCTTTGGGTTCTGCAACCAGTTTTGTTTTAGACCAGTTTGTACCTCTGTGCAGTCTTATCTAGATTATTCCTTTAAACCAGTGACTTTAAACTTGTCTTTTTTACATCAATTGTGAAACAAGCTTTAATCTTATTTTAATCACGCTCAATGTTCTGGAGATACAACCAGTTCTCGCCCAATTTGTGCGGAAAATCCCAATCTTCACTGAATTCTGACTCAAATATTTGGGGCATTTTTTTAAGAATTAGGTAGACTTTGAGGATTCCGGTGTATTTTGGTATTTTTATACATTTTTCATTTGAGTATATTTGGGCAAAGATGCTTCTATAATTTTTTGAAAGGGAGTCAATTCCCCACTTGTGTTCAGAAAAAGTAGCCATTTCATTGAGGGGTTTATACAGATATTGTTGACAATCAAAGATAAATCAACATTTTAATTGACATATGATTATTATAATTACTGATGATACAGATGTAACTTACATTTATGTTTATCTTATGAAGATGACATTTGACCTTTCAGCATAATTATGATGTTTGAAAGCATTGTGAAAGAAGGTCAAATTGTTGACAATATGCAATTATACTTCTCACAATGCTTTTGAATTAAAATCATTGTGCATTTTCTAATTCTTAAGATTTATTTGTTTTGCAAGATGTGGATTCTTTTAAAGCATCGCAGTGGTCCTGACGGCTTCCAGAATTCCCGACCCCAATTTCCTAAGAATAGTCGACCCCAATTTAGACCCAAGTTTATATAGGTGTGAACAGGGTCTTTCAAATAGTACTATTTGAAAGACCCTGGTGTGAATGGATGATGGTTATTTTGTTGTATAATCACTACATTTAGATAATGATTAATGTAATAATGATGTTTGTTTTAACATTGTTATAAATTATCCTATATCATCGTTTTCAAAGTATTCTTAAGATTTGAAGTATTGTTTGATAGAGGACATTTCCTCTTTTTCTCACAATCTTCCTTATTCATTAATATAACAATACCTTAGCCAGAAGTCAACCTGTCATGTACATATTCTCCTTTTCTCACCAAATGTTTTCAAAGTCGTCTGCAGCAGATTAACTATTTAGAACACATCAAGATCATTTAAATAATCAATCAACAGGTAAGTAAGTATCAATAATCAGTCTTTTGTTTTTGACACCTGTGTGTTAAACCATCCATTCACACCTATATAAACCGATAATGGGGTTGACAATTCTTTGAGTCGAGATTTCTGGCTACCGTCCTGACATGCAATCTGCCTTGTTAAGATTAATTTTTGATTATCACATCCTTTTTTCACTTGTAAAAACATTTTTAATTTTTTTTGTTCAGAACACACAGCACAAGGCATGCCTATATAAATCCGTCTCGGCCACGGATATGTGTCTCCAGTCAAGTTTCTTTTTTGGACACCCGATATGTCTCTTGAATACACTGGGGACGTTTCTTCTTGGGTTCTTTTAGCCTAAAAAGCTGTTAGTTTTAACTGATTAGCCATTATTCTTAAATATTCCGTCCATATTGCAAATGTGTTCACCACTAAAACATGAAGTGGATGCCATGCAGTAGACACGTAAGATATTACGTCATTAAACGTGTAAACAATCTGCACTCGAGAGCTTCCAAGAACACTTCTAAAAATAGATTTACTTTCTTATGTGCTATTTTTGTGATATTTATGCAGAGGGACTTAGGGTCATATTTATTTCTTACATCATACACTAAGCGTGGAAGTTTCGCATCACTAACGAAACAACACAAATAGTGATAGCTAGAATAAAGGAATTGAGAATTTAAAAGAAACTTTTTGCAGTTTAATGGCAAAATATCCCACCTTTCATCTTATATTTGTTGTCCGTCACACAACTGAACATTGTTTTAGTGTTTAGTTTAGTTTAGTTATAAATACATGTCTCTCATTTGGGTCACAGGTTGTATGTTCAACCAATTTTTGCATCGATCTCCGTCCAAAGGAGTTTTGTCAGAAGAACTGACGACTTTAGTAGGTCTGTGAAGCATTGTTATTGATCTAGTCAGTGCAACAAATTTACCACGAAGAGCATTTTAGGTCAGACAGTTATCCCATCGCCAGGAACATCCGTCAATGAATGCAAAACATTCAAATTTACAATAGGTAGATCTTACCTACAAGAACGCCAGAATGATATTGTCTGTGTTAATATATGTCACGAAAACGAGAGGGATAAATATTCTTACCTAAAACAAATGGTATCCTAGCCGATAGGTTCTGGTTATCAGCCTTTACTGTACATAAAAAAGTTATTGCCGTTATCTCGGGAACCAGCTTGATTTGGACGGATGTGACGTCGGCCGGATATGAATAAATGTCGGCCATGGTTCCCTACTTTGTTCTATGTAATTCCATTTGGATTTCATGAGCTGGGCCGTTGTATCTTTGCACCCAAATTTTTTCCATACTGAATATAGAAAATTTCCCCTTATTAAGGTTAAACCTCATAACGAGCTATGCTCGTTATATATATATATAGCTCGTTATTATCGATCCGTTTTCCCCATATGTACAATTATATTTTTTGAACTTGGTTGAACGAAAACCGAAAATCTGTGGTTATGACATGCGATCAAATTAAACATTTTTGTAATAAGGGATGTTTGGTCATATTGATATATTTACTTATGATCATTAATGAAAGTACCATATATACATATTTAGTTTTTATTATGCATTCAAGTTTACCTGGCATGGAGGCTCTTTTTATCTCAACCCATTACCTATTAAACTCGTTTATTTACAATTAGATGGCGAACAGGGAAGGTCCTGACCAGACTGTACGGCTGGTAGTAAAGTCCTGAAGGTCAGTGTAATGACGTGGTGGCCGTCTTATCTCAACCCATATCTTAGTTTACTCGTTTATTTACTATTAGATGGCGGTCAGGGAAGATCCTGATCAGACTGTACGGCTGGTAGTTAAGTCCTCAAGGTCAGTGTAATGACGTTGTGGCCGTCTTATCTCAACCCATATCTTAGTTTACTCGTTTATTTACTATTAGATGGCGGTCAGGGAAGATCCTTATCAGACTGTACGGCTGGTAGTAACGTCCTGAATGTCAGTGTAATGATGTGGTCGCCCTTTTTATCTCAACCCATATCATAGTTTACTCGTTTATTACTCGTTTGTTTACGGCTAATTGGCGAACAGGAAAGGTCCTGATTAGACCGTGCAGACTGACCTGGTTCTTCATTCTGAGCAAAGTCCTGAAGGTCAGCGTTCACGTGAAGTGACGGCCCTTTTTATATAATCCCATTTACCTAATTACCTCGTTTATTTACGACTAGATATCGAACAGTGAATATTCTGATCAAACTGTACTGATGCCATGACTGATCTAGACACTCACTGGTACTTAAGTCTTGAAGGTTAGTGTTCACCTGACCTGACGGCCCTTTTCGTCTCAACCCATTACCTAAAACGCTCGTTTACCCACAGGCGTCCGAATTTCTATCACAGCAAAAATGCGGAAAAATAAACAATACCTCGTTAAAAAACTCAAAAAGTATCTCTATATTGTCTATACGCTATGATAAAAATTATCGTAATAATACGGGGAATCTATACGTCCATTTAGTGTAATAATAATGACAAGGTAGTCTATTTATAGTAACTGTATTACTGTATTTTAATTAGGGATGGTAACGGTTACCGATATTACTAACCGGTTACTCGTACAATTTTGTAACCGGTTACCCGGTTAACCGTATAGATTCATAGACAATACATATCCACTGGTTTAGTCGAATATGGTTGCGCATGTTACTGGTTCCACCAGTAGTCCAACACAGTTCATTACCACACAAACTGCACTTGACTTTGTTATCGTCAGCACAGCGTTTTAAATACTTCCAGACAAAGGATGTAGCAGGCGGCATTTTGGCAATATATTCTGTAGATCTTTTTTAACGAAGTGACTGTTATACGATTTATAATATTTCGAATGAAAAAGGTACATAGCTGCATATCTTTAAATACCAACTCAGGGGGAAATGTGTTACACACTTCAAATTACTCTTTAAATCTTCTTATCGTGTTGGTAAATAATAATTCACAAAAACAACAATTCAAATGTATCACACTCACTCCAATTAGATGTAATATATCTATAGGTGCTACCTATTTACGAAAAAACACAAGATAATTATAAACAAAAATTAAAGAGCATACTTTGGCCATAAAAAAGGATTTATAAGTAATTGACTAGACAATACTAATGTTAATGTCATGTTTCGTGCATTATCAAAAAATATTTGGAATTCGTATTGCTGTCGTCTATTACGAACAGAAAATAATAAAGTAAAGACTTTCAAAAAATCAAGGAATACATTTATAATGAACGAGATTAAAACACGATGGCCAAGATGATCCTTAATCGATCACCTGCATTATGGTAAAGAAGCAAAAAGATCAGCCCTTTGCTGATGCCACCTGGCGACTGCCTTTTTCAACAAGTCAATATGACTGGAACAAATGATGTAAGGCGTCACATTTCTGCTAAACCCTTTCCCTATTAGATACGGTTTATGGGGCCTTTGCAACAGACGATTTGGGGAAAGATTGTCGCTAAAAGAACAATTACTCCTTATGAGAAAGTTATCCTTTTGCCACAATGTTTGATAAATAGCTCATGTATAGGAATTTGGGGTATTTCATGTTGATACCACTTTTTTGCGGGAAACGACGTCGCCAAGATGAAGTGTTACGGAAATGACATCACGTCCTTCTTTGGCTACGATACAGTCAAAATTTAGTTTCGGGCGTAGAAGTCTAATGCTGTCGGAAAAACACATTTCTTACAAAGTTCCATTTATTTTTAACTTTTCGTACAAATGTTAATCCCCACAAAACACAGCACTTTAATGATCTTAAATGTCGATTTTAAAAATAAAATATTAAAAAGACGACAATAATTTTAAAAATCCGTGTTTTTCGTGTCATTTTTATACATACCCAAAATATCGATTTAAAAAAAAATATTAAAAAGACGACAATAATTCTTTTTCAATCCGAGTTCCATTTATTTTTAACTTTTCGTACAAATGTTAATTCCCATAAAACACAGCACTTTAGTGATCTTAAATATCGATTTAAAAAAAAATAAAAAAAAAAGACGACAATAATTTTAAAAATCCGTGTTTTTCGTGTCATTTTATATATACCCAAAATATCGATTTAAAAAAAATTATTAAAAAGACGACAATAATTTTTTTTCAATCCGTGTTTCTCTTCTCATTTTATACATACCCAAAATGGCGGCCCCCATGGATTTGGCCAGTTTCATTTCAGAAAGCTTCATGGGTTATTGAAAAAAAAAAAAAAAAAAAAAAAAAATTCTCACCCGTTAACCATAAGCGAAAAAACCCATTCATGGGGTTTTTTCGTATTATCAAAACAAACGCCGAATATAATTAATAAGTCATTATCTTATAATTTCTGCCTTTATTAGACGTCAAACTTTTTTTAAAAGATTCAAAGAGTCCTTTAATTGACAATTTTTTGATTAACACCACACAAACAAACGATCATCAATAAAATCGAATGCGGCTGTTATCGCAGTAATGTAAACATTGGCCGATCGAGGTGTGAATAATTAACCTCTCATGTCAGATACGTGTGACAAATTGAAAAGAACAAAAGGTGAAACACAACTGTGTATATATTTTATCTTTTCTTCCGAGTACTCGGTTACCGAAATTGCTAACCGATTAATCGGAAAACGTACGGTTAACCGGGTAACCGATTAATCGTTGCCATCCCTAATTTTAATGCATATATCTTAGGACTGCATGCAATATGAAGTACAAATATACGAAGAGATAGTATCAATATCAGGAAAGATAATATAATCAAAGCGCCAATGGCACCGTAGTGGCGATCGTATGAAAAATCCTGCACAGTAACAAGCAGTATATCGGTGAAGGGCTTGCGATTTTCAATAATAGTGCACTCTGGTGCGGGTAAATTTGAGAATGTATCAACCCTGCATCTTTTGACAGTAGAATAATGTTAGTTTGCCAGAATGTTGTCTCGGTGATTTTTTTAGTTACGTTCTGAAACTGGTCATGATGTGTTCAAAATTAGGCCATTCCAAAATTATGAAAAATCTTGTTGGTACTCGATAGACTACCGTTTTAGCTCATTAGAATGGCTATTTGTAATCTAAATTGTTCGGGTAATCACATGTTCATCAGCAGGTCGCTAGGCCATATTAAGATAAAATATTGTGTACACTTTAGAAATGACAAAATTATCAAGAAAGGAGAGAAAACAGTATCCATTAGTTTGGTGTTTGTTTCAGTGATGTCCAATATTAAACAGGTCTGTTCAATTTAGTCCCTTCACATTGCATGATTGAGGGTTGTCAGAGACATATACACACAGTGTATTTATATGTCTCTGAGGTTGTTAATATAGGCATATATTATAATGCTCGATCTCCAAACTAAATTAGGCTACACTTTCAGCATTGATTGCTAATTGACTCTAGAACGTGCAGACGTGTATACATAACGTGTGTACACACTGACATCGTGTGTCCTTTACATCTTTGTAAATCAGTCTTATCATCTAGACGCTTTCATATATTTAAACAACCACAAAAAAAAGCATTTACAATATTGAAATTTAAGAACACCAGTCTCGCGAGCTATTTATAGAACCTTTTGGAATTTCCAGATTTGAGTATCATCAGAGTTATTTGCAAGGCAAATAGAACGCGCAATGATATTAATTATCTGCCCAATCATGACGAAAATAATATTTACATATTTTAACTCTATGTAGATAATGTCTCGATACAACTCAAAATATTAGTAACAATCCGGTACCAAAGTAGCACTGACATAATTATTATTAAACGCGTCTCTGCATCAATGATGGAACTATAACGGATGTGAGTAAATTGGTTTGCAGTAAGGAAAATAAACATCAAAGGGATTTTCAAAACCGACTATGTTAATATTTTTCGTTGTTGTTGTTTCTGTTAGCATTGTGGCGATTGTCAAACCAATCGCCAAAAAATGTCATTAGAACATTATATGCTTTAAAACTAGTTATTGGGGATATAATCATAGTGATAATCAGGCCAACATATGTAAGTTGCAGATGTCAAACAGATGTTTATCTTCATGTGTATGTAAACATTACGCTAAGATTGTTTTTCTTATGGCACCGCTCAAAAATACTTTGGTCTCATTTATTTTTGTTTAGCATTACGTGATCTAGTCCAAATAAAACAGACTTTTGATTGCTCGTTTTATCATCTAATATTCGGTTAACCTCAAATACGCAATGGAGATTTTAGGAGCAAACTGGCGAAATGTAGGAAAAAAATTCGCAATGGAGATCTCTGCATCTCTGAAATGGAGAATTCTAGTATAGATTTATCGAAATGAATAATTCTGCTTATCGAAAGCTAGCTATATTTGGGAATAAATGTTGCGAAATGGAAAATTTTGCATTATATGTTACTAAATGTATAAGTATGATTATCGAAAACTAGCTATATTGGGGAATAAATGAAATGTCAAATAAATGTTGCGAATTGAGGATTAATTGGTACTTATATTACCTCATCAATGTTTAATGATATTTCCGAGACTAGTTGATGTCATCTTTCTCCATAAAGTTTTCAACGAACGTATTTTCATATTTTTATTGAGAGCAATGTTATTTATTTTCACATACATAATTTATGTAAGTTATGAGTAGATGTCGCTTAATCACAAACCTTAACTAAGCCAGTAACTAGGATAATTTATTTTACATTTAAAATTTGAGACTGTCCATGTCTAAATGATTAAAATGGAAAAACAAAAACAAACTTTAGGACAAAATATCTTTTGATTATCCAAACCTTGAAGATTTGCAATTAAGCGGGTTAAATTATGCTTTGATATTCATTATAATAAAATAAAAATGATCTGTTCTGTGGGGTTAAATCTCCATTTCGCCAGCTTATTACCTCCATTTCGCTACTACTACTACTGCTACTTTTCTACTACTACTAGTGCTACTTTCATACTACTACTACTGTTTCAGATGTCACAAAATGAATTTTGTTCGTATGTATTTAAACAACATGCTTATTGGTCAAGATCAAAGGTACTGTCTTGGACGGATTTGTTAATTATTTTAATTGAATCGGATCCAAAAGGTTTTTAAGTATTAAAATTTGAAAGTCTATCTTCATATACACTTTTTAAAGATATAGTTCGAGACAAAAAAGGGTACGTAGGGCCTATTAGGTTTGTATCTACATTGTCAGCAAAGAACCGTTAAAGTCTTATATAAAGCTAGGTAAATCCTAGATACGGATGAGTAGGTCTGTCTGTCTGTGCTTGCTCTGTAAATTAGTCTAAACATGTGTGAAGCTATTGTTGCGATATCTGTAACTTCTCTATCTATAACGTCGCTCCGTTTCTCCATATACATGTACACTGATATCTTTAACTTCTGTCTCTATAACATCGCTCCGTTTCTCCATATTCATGTACACTGATATCTTTAACTTCTCTATCTATAAATTCGCTCCGTTTCTCCATATTAATGTAAACCGATATCTTTAACGTCTCTATCTATAACATCTCTCCGTTACTCCATATCCATGTACACTGATATATTTAACTTCTCTATCTATAACATCGCTAAGTTTCTCCATATACATGTACACTGATATCTTTAACTTCTCTATCTATAACATCGCTCCGTTTCTCCATATCCATGTACACTGATATCTTTAACTTCTCTATCTATAGTATCGCTCCGTTTCTCCATATCCATGTACACTGATATCTTTAACGTCTCTATCTATAACATCGATCCGTTTCTCCATATACATGTACACTGATATCTTTAACTTCTCTATCTATAACATCGCTCCGTTTCTCCATATACATGTACACTGATATCTTTAACTTCTCTATCTATAACATCGCTCCGTTTCTCCATTTCCATGTACACTGATATCTTTAACTTCTCTATCTATAACATCGCTCCGTTTCTCCATATCCATGTACACTGATATCTTTAACGTCTCTATCTATAACATCGATCCGTTTCTCCATATTCATGTACACTGATATCTTTAACTTCTCTATCTATAACATCGATCCGTTTCTCCATATACATGTACACTGATTTCTTTAACTTCTCTATCTATAACATCGATCCGTTTCTCCATATACATGTACACTGATATCTTTAACTTCTCTATCTATAACATCGATCCGTTTCTCCATAAACATGTTCACTGATATATTTAACTTCTCTATCTATAACATCGATCCGTTTCTCCATATACATGTACACTGATATCTTTAACTTCTCTATCTATAACATCTCTCCGTTACTCCATATTCATGTACACCGATTTCTTTAACTTCTCTATCTATAACATCGATCCGTTTCCCCATATACAAGTACACTGATATCTTTAACTTCTCTATCTATAACATCGCTCCGTTTCTCCATATTCATGTACACTGATATCTTTAACGTCTCTATCTATATCATTGCCCCGTTTCTCAATATTCATGTACACGTTTGATATCAACCCATTACCTGATAAACTCGTTTATTTACTACTAAATGGCGACCAGGGAAGATTCGACCAGACTGTACGGATGCCCTGATTAATGTGAACCTTCAATGGTAGTAACGTCCTGAAGGTCAGTGTTCAAGTGACCTGGCGACCCTTTTATCTCAACCCCTTACCTAATAACATCGTGTATTAACTACTAGAAGGCCAACAGGGAAGATCCTGATCAGACTGTACGGAAATCCTGACTGGCCCTTTCTAAGATAAAATAGATATACAGCAGACAACCTACAAAAAGATCAAGGCCCTTTCTAAGATAAAATAGATCTACAGCAGACAACCTCAAAAAGATCAAGGCCCTTTCTAAGATAAAATAGATCTACAGCAGACAACCTCAAAACAGATCAAGGCCCTTTCTAAGATAAAATAGATATACAGCAGACAACCTACAAAAAGATCAAGGCCCTTTCTAAGATAAACTAGATCTACAGCAGACAACCTCAAATTTTTTAGTGCAAGGCCCTTTCTAAGATAAAATTAGATCTACAGTAGACGACCTGCAAAAAGATCAAGGCTCTTTCTAAAATAAAATAGATCTACAGCAGACAACCTCCAAAAAGATCAAGGCCCTTTCTAAGATAAAATAGATCTACAGCAGACTACCTGCAAAAAGATCAAGGCCCTTTCTAAGATAAAATAGATCTACAGCAGACAACCTGCAAAAAAAAATAGGGCCCTTTCTAAGATAAAATAGATCTACAGCAGACAACCTCCAAAAAGATCAAGGCCCTTTCTAAGATAAAATAGATCTACAGCAGACAGCCTGCAAAAAGATCAAGGCCCTTTCTAAGATAAAATAGATCTACAGCAGACAACCTGCAAAAAGAGCAAGGCCCTTTCTAAAATAAAATAGATCTACAGCAGACAACCTTCAAAAAGATCAAGGCCCTTTCTAAGATGAAAAAGATCTACAGCAGACAACCTCACAAAAGAGCAAGGCCCTTTCTTAGATAACATAGATCTACAGCAGACTACCTGCAAAAAGATCAAGGCCCTTTCTAAGATAAAATAGATCTACAGCAGACAACCTGCAAAAAGATCAAGGCCCTTTCTAAGATAAACTAGATCTACAGCAGACAACCTCTAAAAAGTGCAAGGCCCTTTCTAAGATAAAATTAGATCTACAGCAGACGACCTGTAAAACAATCAAGGCTCTTTCTAAGATAAAATAGATCTACAGCAGACAACCTCCAAAAAGATCAAGGGCCTTTCTAAGATAAAATAGATCTACAGCAGACGACCTCCATAAAGATCAAGGCCCTTTCTAAGATAAAATAGATCTACAGCAGACAACCTCAAAAAAGATCAAGGCCCTTTCTAAGATAAAATAGATATACAGCTGACAACCTCCATAAAGATCAAGGCCCTTTCTAAGATAAAATAGATCTACAGCAGCCGACCTCCAAAAAGATCAAGGCCCTTTCTAAGATAAAATAGATGTACAGCAGACAACCTCAAAAAGATCAAGGCCCTTTAGAAGATAAAATAGATCTACGGCAGACAACCTCAAAAAAGATCAAGGCCCTTTCTAAGATAAAATAGATCTACAGCAGGCAACCTCCAAAAAGATCAAGGCCCTTTCTAAGATAAAATAGATCTACAGCAGACGACCTGCAAACGATCAAGGCCCTTTCTAAGATAAAATAGATCTACAGCAGACGACCTCCAAAAATATCAAGAATGAAATATGGAACATCTGCATACTAGTATATGAAACAATACATAGTGAACAGAACTGAACACTTTTTGATTAAAGGAGAAGTTGCTCATTTTGAGTGATTTCTTCTTTTGTTAAAATGTTTACAAAAGTCATCTGCTGCGGATGCCTCAACATGCATTAGTAAAGAGTTTACTTAACCCTTTCCCTTATACGACAATTCTGCAGCAGACGACTTTGAACACATTTTGTCAAAAAATAGAAAATCTCTATAATTGAATGGAAACCTATGACTAAAAGTGGAAAATATTGTTGCAAAAGGAGAAATTGTTCGTTTTAAGCAATTCTTTCTTTTGTCACTATGTTTTCAAAAAGCCGTCTGCTGAAGAGGCGTCAGATAGCATCTATATGAGTGAAAAGGGTTTACTGTACCTTGTTTATTTGATCCAAAGTTAGATTATCCAACGTCCACTTTTCCTCCGCGATATTCTCCGGAAGTTGATCGTCCGCCATCTTTGTTTTTTCTCGTAGTTTCAACACGTTAGGTTAACCTTAGGTTATAAGCTCCCTCCTTCTAGAACAATGGTTTACACAATAATAGTGGGTAGATTTACCATCATATGTAACAGTCAAGGCAACGATAAACTTTACTCCAACACTATCTGAAGAGGGGTGCTTCGTTCACATCGAGTGTTACTTCAGTTTTCTGAAATAGATACAATGAGTCGGTCCGTGCAAAAAGGCACAAGTTGGCATTTCTGATCATATGAGGTTCAGTTGCTTATGTCACATGTCGAAATTCATTACAGTTGAATTTGAACTGTGTTTAACATTTAACATTGTAACTACGGAGTACAAGACGGGCCAAAATGGATAAGGTTTATAGGTAAAACAGTGTGTTTTGTTTTCTTGGGGGTTTATTTCAGTTATGCCATGGCGACAGTTCACTTATTCATGATCTCTGGGTAAACAAACCAGTACTAAACTAGGAAATGTGCCTTGCCCAAGAGCACTCCACCATGACTACAGCGTCGCGACTAGGGACAATATCGATATTCTTTGACACACTATTTATCTGTTTATCTTAACTGCAATGTATTTAATCCTATGACATTCAACTCATCATAACCTACACACGTTTATAGAAGCTTCCAATAAACTTATGTAAGTAATAGGATAGTGGAAAAGTGTAGATAATTGGTCAAACTGTCTGGAAACACAGGCTATTCTGGATCTACACTGTTTTCCAATAGTGTTGCTAAAGTGACCGTGTATTTCAATATTAACTGCTTTTTATTCGTTTGAATTGTGTATTTCAATATTAACTGCATTTTATTCGTTTGAATTGTGTATTTTAATATTAACTGTTTTTTATTCGTTTGAATTGTGTATTTCAATATTAACTGCATTTTGTTCGTTTGAATTGTGTATTTTAATATTAACTGTTTTTTATTCGTTTGAATTGTGTATTTCAATATTAACTTTTTTTTATTAATTTGAATTGTGTATTTCAATATTAACTGCTTTTTATTCGTTTGATTTGTGTATTTCAATATTTACTGTTTTTTATTCGTTTGAATTGTGTACTTCAATATTAACTGTTTTTTATTCGTTTGAATTGTGTATTTCAATATTAACTGTTTTTTATTCATTTGAATTGTGTATTTCAATATTAACTGTTTTTTATTCGTTTGAATTGTGTTTTTCAATATTAACTGTTTTGTATTCGTTTGAATTTTGTATTTCAACATTAACTGCTTTTTATTCGTTTGAATTGTGTATTTCAATATTAACTGCTTGTTATTCGTTTGAATTATGTATTTTAATATTAATTGTTTTTTATTCATTTGAATTGTATATTTCAATATTAACTGTTTTTTATTCGTTTGAATTGTATTTGACGCCGCTTTCAACAGTATTACGGTTACTTCACGGCGTTCAATGGATAACTTGCTGCTAGTTCAGTTTTAAACTGACACCAAAACATCAGTCGCAACGTTATCACCGCGATCCTGATTTCAAGTTTTAAACCGGGGGAAACACATTAATCATATAAATACTATGAGCATGAGTTGGTGTGACTTTAAAACGAATATTAAACATCTTAACCTGATATGCTTTTTGTTAGATTCTTCTGCTTTGAAAACCTCTGTGAAAATATGATGTAATTCAGTTATAATACAAAGAATAACATTAATTCATAAGAATAGTCAATATTTGCACGAAATTATTTGCTTGTTTCATAATGTTTGGAAAGTCGTTGTAGTAAACCTTCCCACGTGTTTTCTGGTTTTCTCACAACTGCCTTTCCAAACAACTGACAGTTTTTCTTTGGTATGACCCGGCTTGGGATTGAACTAGCAAACTCACGCTACCGAAGCGGACGTTCTACCACTAAATACACGTTACTGCTTTTATAACATCTGAGATGAGAATTTAACATGTGGGAGTGTTTATATGATTTATTTTACATTTTTCTGCAAACATTGTGAGTAAAGGACCCCCTTCCCCCGCCCCCTAAAGGGCTCACTGATTTCGATTTAGTTTTTAAAAAATATTCTGCTGTAGCGTACATACGTCCAGAAGTTATATGTACAACCCAAATCCCAAAAGAAACCCAACAACTAAACAACAAAGACAACCCCCGTGATTAAATATAATGAAGTAATGTAGGTTTTTATCACATTACATAAATATTCTCATCAACTTGGATCATTATCGTTCTTAAGAGACACAAAACCATGTCATGCGTAAAATCGACATTCGTAATTTAGCAACCAGAGAACGAGAGAAGATCCTGATCAGCATGCGCTTTCATGATGAGGAACATTTCTGTTAGTCATCCAGTCGTCTAGTCAGACTAGACAAGCATCCACGAGGCCTATGAAGAGCACTCATGACTAAAACACATCTGAATACAAGTGGCTCTTCTTATAACCATTTGATTCAATATATTTAACTATTTCAGCGCCAAATTGTCTAAAATAGATAAGTTCAAAATCGGGCGATTCCATTTGTCTTGTAATTCGAGTTTTGGAATAGTTTTATGACTAAAAGGCAAACAATGCTGATTGCAGGTGAGACAGCTCGTTACGAACTAACTCAGCTGAATCTGTATTGTTTGCAACAACCTCAATATTGCCATTGACGCTGAAAGGGTTACAACTTTTAAAGGTCGCTTTTAACGTGTAAGGTAATGATTAATAAATGGTGAACAGGGAAGATCAGTACCAAAGTAGATATACTCCTTATTTAGATTAGGACCAAAGTAGTTATAATCCTTAATTAGATCAAATAGACATTCGTCTACTAGGCTTAAAGTAAGTAAGGGCATTTGATAAATTGGCCAATTAAAATATGTTACGTATTCTCAGTCATTTATTGAGTTTGTTTTTATGATGTTCTACGCTTTTAAGTTTTTTAAACGTTTTAACAATTGTTCAGTTCATCACAGCGTTTCCTCGGTAAGTTTCCTATACCGCTGGTCCATATCCTGACATCAGCCATGTTCGTTTGAACATAGCCTCTCTTCAAATATTCATTCAGGTACCACTGTTGAGGATGACTTAGAAAATATCTCGGTGAACATGTGGATTTTTCATTCCAATTAAAATGAGGTTATTGAATCGAATTTAAAACATCTTGATAAAGGAATACGTTGCTCTTTTGTTTTCATTTGTCACGCTGTTTTTAAAAGTTGTTTTCTGTTGTTGTGTCAAAATACGTCTACATGTGGGATAGGGTTAATGTGAAAATATTTAATCCGTGCACAGGTCTAAGTTCCTGATGAGATCATCAGCAATTATCAAGCGGCATTTATGTTTTAAAAAATCCGGCCTGCGTTAGAACTGTTCGAATATATTCTGATTGAATATTTCGTATACTAACCAAATTTATCTTGGTCATTGATTGAATGTTTCATACCAAAGACTTTAAAAATGGTAGTAATAGCTGCCCTCCTTGGCGCTTAGGGTTGCTGGGTAAGAATTACGACTGTCCGGCTGGTGTGAGGATAAATTGACCTGTAGTACTGGTAACTAACACAGGAAACTCCGTGATATAACTGAACATTTGTTAAGAGCGGTGTAAAGCACCAAACAATCAATCAATCAATCAATCAACAACATCTGAGGTTTAAAGCGAGTTTAAGCGTTTAGCTAAGATGCTTCGATTATAAAGACACACTTGTTATACAGGATCTATCGACATAGAAGCTGGTGCACATTCAGTCAAAAACCCAAGAGGGGTTGTCCTACGTTGTAAAAATATTATTGTAGGTGTGTTGTTCTGTTATGGAGATAAAATAAGACCCACTTTTATGCGGTATCGTCAGATCAAATCTACGTTCAGTATTTTTATTTTTTTTATTCATGAAATTAAGTTGAACCATTCCTTGTGTTCAGAATCGTTTTAAATATAAAATGCTTACTCTAAATTAGCAAAGGAAACACAATTTCAGATTGGCTGTACCAAACCATTTATATTTTGAAATGGAGAATTTTCTTTTAATTTAGAATTTTAAATAATTCTATCAGAATAATATTGGTGAATTAAAATAACTTTTTTAACTACATGTGGATAATATCAAAACATATAACAGAAATGGTTATTGCATATAAATGGGAAATATTATGTTTTAGACTTGAAACTTCGGCGGATTTCTGTCGAATCAACTCGTCAACCGCACTATTTCCCTTTATGGTCAAATTACGCAAAATACATCCGCGGTCCTGCTGATCTAGAGCCAAATAGTCCCTAACCAAAATGCATTGATGATACGACATATCTCATTGTAAATGTGTATAAGATGCATTAGAAATGATTGATTTGTATGTTTTATGTATATTAACCTTGTTTGAAAGTGAAAGTGAAGAATGTGAAACACCGGTTTTGTCCGGGCCCGATTTGGTCCAAAATGACGGTAACCATTTTCGCCTGGTGAATTCTTTCTTGCATTATGCATGAATAACCCCCCCCCCCCCCCCCCCCCCCCACATTTTTCTTTTGATTGTCTTTAAGCTTAGAGGCAACTCTTTTAAATGATATGTGGTGTTATACATGAGAAAAGATTAGAATGTTTGACAATTGAGGGCTGAAACTTGTCGATTTACATGGCAACAAAAAATTATTTTTTTTGGTGTATTTGTGACCTAATCTCGCAATTCCCTATACCATGGGGGAAAAAAACCCACCTACAATTGTCGTCCCAAGGGTGTTTCTACTAAATACTGATTGTTTGAGAGTCCGTTACGGAGAACCAGTAAGACCCCAAAAAGCCAGGCTTATCTCATATAATTATATCTTTGTAACCCGTTTGGTAACATTCAGAGAACGTCTTGATTACATTTGCATATTACGAACCGTGCTCTAGGAAACCTAATTTCACTCGTACTTATTGAAATCCTTCCAATATACAGACGTTTCCTGGCGCCTCTGCGACAGACAACTTTTGAAAACATTGTGGTAAAAGAATAAATTGCTTATCCTGAGCAATTTCACATTTAGCCCAATGTTTTAAACTATATTAAATGATTAATCTTTCATTTAAAGAGATTTTCTATATGTATGCGTAGATGCTATAAAACTCGTCTGCTGCAGAGTTGTTATATCTGTGAAAAGTGTTTATGTGGATTTTTCCTTCCAGTTAAAATGTGGTTATTGAATCGAATTTAAAACATTTTGAAAAAGGAATATGTTGCTCTTTTTGTTTTCATTTGTCAAACTGTTTTTAAAAGTTGTTTGCTGTTGTTGCGTCAAAATGCGTCTACATGCGGGACAGATGATATACAACTCGTCAGCTGCATAGTTGTTACATGTGTGAAAAGGATTAACCATTTACGATCTGTATAGAACCGGTCATTGTATTCAACAATCGTTTGTAACCCTTTCCCACATACAACAAATCTGCAGCAGATTACTTTGAAAACATAGTGACAAAAACCTGAAAAATCTCCATTAAAGATAGCTTAATTGTTAAGTAAAGGTGAAAACATTGTGGCCATAGGGAAAATTGCTCATCATAAAATGCCTAAAAGATTGGGGGCAATGGAGGTCAGCGAGGGCTTCCAACTAGACATTATCACCGTGGATGTGTACGACTTTCAGGGCCAAATTGTTTAAAGTAGACTCTTCCATGTTCAAAATCGAGCGTTCCATTTCTCATGTAATAAAGGTTTTGAACTATTTTGATGAATAAAAGCCAAACAATGCTGATTTCAGGTGAGACAGCTCGTTTCGAGCTGACTCACCTGAATCTGTATTGTTTGCAAAAACCTCAATATTGCCTTCTGGCACTGAAATATTTAAAACAGCGAAAATAGTATGCACTATTTATGTGACTTAGTTCGCCTAATTTTGACAAGAGTAAATTACCTATACCAAAAAAAGAGCCAGAAAAAGATCCGGCTGTGGATAAAGATCAACAGAGGTAAAAATGAAGCTGACTTTATTATCTATTATTAATTGTCCAAAATATCAAAAGTGTCACTCCTATATACTAATGTACTACAGTAAGCCGAGTACCAGACTTCCCGAATGCGCCTCTGTTTGTAGTTCTAGTGAAGAGGTTCCATTGAACACATTTCATGAATATTCATGGCCTTTGTGATATAAACATACAAATTACATCAAGCAGTGCTCTTGGGCATCTCTTTATTAAAGTAATGTCTCTAACTCGCTTAAGGAGCATTCACTATTGAAGGCTATAATCTAATGAATATGCATGGCCGATGTGATATGCAGCACAAATCAAATCCAGTAGAACTCCTAGCTATTTTCATTATCTGATCACCATCGGCGTAAAATGTTCTTTTTTTTATCTTTCCTATTTAAAGTGATAGAAACTTTTCAAATTGTTGCGTATTATAATAAGAAAAACCAATTATTGGACAGTTGTTTTGAGAAAACCACTTATTAGTTCACACACGTGAGGAAATGTCTGAATTGATAGTATTTTAATGTCCACTCTATGCTCTTGTTCTCAAATTAGTTGATTAATTTATTAAATTGATTTATTTGTGTATAACGTTATTTTCATCTATTTTCAATTCACCTAACCACATGTTTCCTTGTTCTTGCTCTTACACAAGTACTCCTCTTAACAATCTTTCCAAGCAACTGGCTGCTTTCCACATTTTAGCCCATAAGTGGAAAACGACTGACATGTGTCGCATTGCCCTTTGTCAAAACATATAGAATATCCTTAATTGTAAATTGTCCGTGTCGATAATCAGGGGAGTTTACCATGTTCCTTTCATGTGGTAGCTTTAGCTGACACATACCACTTACTTTCGGGTTATTCGGATTTTGGCAAAAATAGAAATAATGACAAATATTAAGTTTTGCGTTCATTTTTGGGTAAATGGTTGATTTTGATGTTTATAAATGTGAAAAGTAAGCTCTAAGCATGGGATTGAATTTTTCAGTTGAACCCACTTCTCCTTCCGGTTTGACAAAACTGGTTACAGAGCTAGGCGTGAATTTAGAGGTAAATTTGAATACCATCTTTCGTGTCCAAAATTGCTTGAAAAGGAGCTGGAAACGTAATAATTCTGACTCCATCCACAGAGTGCCTATTGTTTTGAGAGAATTAGCAGCTCTTCAATTTTACACTAACACCCTGCGTTGTTTTTTTTGGATGATTTTTGGAATAAAGGGTCAAATTGATCTTTCTGTCCTACTTTTTTCACACTGTTTCAGACCACTGTTGTGGCCAATTCTTTCCATTATATGGACTGAGAGTGTGACCCTTAGACATTTTCCTACAATTCTGGCACTCCTTGATACAGGAAAGCCCTTTTTATTCAACCAGTATAGATATTATGAGAAATAATGAGAGAATAAAAGTTGGGGTGTCCCAGCAAACAAAAAAATCAGTTTTCAACTGTGTTATGCCACCTTATCATTGACTCTCCCATACTTACTATTATGACAAACCGGTGTAACGTGATATTTTGTATGTCTGTGAGATTTGGTATGTATTGTACAAATGCGCATGCACACCGGAAGTACAGCACAGCGAGCATGAAAGCCGTGAAATTTACGAGACAGGAGAACATTCAGCAAATTTTAGTGGTAAATAAAGCTCTTAAACTATAAAGGTAGATGGATTAATGTCTTTCGTTATAATAGAAAATAGTTGGTGTATTATACTATTAGGGTGTATTTTGTTAGGGGTGTCAATCAATTACCCCGCCCACGCTGATTTAAATGTTTAAGATTTAATGGTCTCATTTTCCAAAAAGTATCGAAATTATTTTGGAAAAAGATGCAGCCCTATTAAGAAGTTGGAAAAATGTCAGAACATAATTCATTCCAGTCCAATATCATTTTACCTCGACCGCCCAGTTTCAGTGACGTCTTTCTCTAATTCAATCCATGTAATTTGTTTTTCGAAACCATAGGTAACAATGTGTATGTTTGAAAGGGAAAGCAGTAATTTCAATGACTTATTTTTGTCAACATATGCAAGTCAGGGACCAATTGTTTGTATGCATAAAAGATAAGCGTTTAAAACAGTACAAATTATCATAACTTTGCCTATAAAAAGTTCTCCTGTCTGATACAAACCTGTCATGATTTCATAGATGTGCGGTGCATATATCTTAGGACTGCATGCACTATAAAGTACAACTATACGAAAAGATATTATCAATATCAGGAAAGATAATTTAAAAATGTCATTAGAACATTACATGCTTTAAAACTAGCTATTGGGGATATAATCATAATGATAATCAGGCCAAACTATGTAAATTTGCAGATGTCAAACAGATATTTATCTTCATGTGTATGTAAACATTACGCTAAGGTTGTTTTTCTTATAGCAACGCATTGGCAAATGGAGAATTCTAGTATAGATTTAGCGCAATGATTAATTCTGCTTATCGAAAGCTAGCTATATTTGGGAATGAATGTTGCAAAATGCAATATTTTGTATTATATTTTGCGAAATGGATGAGTCTGATTATCGAAAACTAGCTATAGCTGGGGAATAAATGAAATGTCAACTAAATGTTGCGAAATGGGGATTAATTGATACTTAGATTACCTCATCAATGTTTCATGAAACATCCCCGACCAGTTAATGTCATCTTTCTCCATAAAGTTTTCAACGAACGTATTTTCATATTTCTATTGAGATCAATGTTATTTAAAGGTGATTATTTATTTTCACATGTACATAATTTATGTAAGTCATGAGTAGATGTCGCTTAATCACAAACCTTATTTAAGCCAGTAACTAGGATATTTTATTTTACATCTAAAATTTGAGACTGTCCATGTCTGAAGGATTTAAGCGGAAAAACAAAAACAAACTTTAGGACTAAATATCTTTTGATTATCCAAACCTTGTAGATTTGTAATTAAGCGGGATAAACTATGATTTGATATTCATTATAATAAAATAAAAATGATCCGTTCTGTGTGGCAAAATCTTTATTTCGCAAGCGTATTGTCTCCATTTCGCCAGCTTATTACCTCCATTTCGCTATTACTACAATTGCTACTTTTCTACTACTACTACTGTTTCAGATTTCTCAAAACGAATTTTATTTGTATGTATTTAAACATTATGCTAATTGGTCCAGATCAAAGAAACTGTCTTGGACGGATTTGTTAATCATCTTAATGGAATCGGAGCCAAAACGTAATTAAGTCTAAACATGTGAATGTCTGTCTTCATATACACTTTCTAAAGATATAGTTCGAGACAAGAAAGGGTGCGTAGGGCCTATTAGGGTTTTATCTACATTGTCAGCAAAAAACCTTGAAAGTCTTATATAAAGCTAGATACATCTTAGATACGGATGAGGAGGTCTGTCTGTGCTTGCTCTGTAAATTAGTCTAAACATGTGTGAAACTATTGTTGCGATATCTTTAACTTCTCTATCTATAACATCGCTCCGTTTCTCCATATGCATGTACACCGATATTTTTAACTTCTATATCTATAACATCGCTCCGTTTCTCCATATACATGTACACTGATATATTTAACTTCTCTATCTATAACATCGCTCCGTTTCTCCATATTCATGTACACCGATATCTTTAACGTCTCTATCTATAACATCGCTCCGTTTCTCCATATACATGTACACTGATATCTTTAACTTCTCTATCTATAACATCGCTCCGTTTCTCCATATGCATGTACACTGATATCTTTAACTTCTCTATCTATAACATCGCTCCGTTTCTCCATATGCATGTACACTGATATCTTTAACTTCTCTATCTATAACATCGCTCCGTTTCTCCAAATACATGTACACCAATATCTTTAACTTCTCTATCTATAACATCGCTCCGTTTCTCCATATGCATGTACACTGATATCTTTAACTTCTATATCTATAACATCGCTCCGTTTCTCCATATGCATGTACACTGATATCTTTAACTTCTCTATCTATAACATCGCTCCGTTTCTCCATATACATGTACACCGATATCTTTAACGTCTCTATCTATAACATCGCTCCGTTTCTCCATATGCATGTACACTGATATCTTTAACTTCTCTATATATAACATCGCTCCGTTTCTCCATATACATGTACACTGATATCTTTAACTTCTGTCTCTATAACATCGCTCCGTTTCTCCATATACATGTACACTGATATCTTTAACTTCTGTCTCTATAACATCGCTCCGTTTCTCCATATGCATGTACACTGATATCTTTAACTTCGTTATCTATAACATCGCTCCGTTTCTCCATATACATGTACACTGATATCTTTAACTTCTGTCTCTATAACATCGCTCCGTATCTCCATATACATGTACACTGATATCTTTAACTTCTGTCTCTATAACATCGCTCCGTTTCTCCATATACATGTACACCGTTATCTTTAACTTCTGTCTCTATAACATCGCTCCGTATCTCCATATACATGTACACCGATACCTTTAACTTCTGTCTCTATAACATCGCTCCGTTTCTCCATATACATGTACACCGTTATCTTTAACTTCTCTATATATAACATTGCTCCGTTTCTCCATATTCATGTACACCGATATCTTTAATTTCTCTATATATAACATCGCTCCGTTTCTCCATATACATGTACACACTGATATCTTTAACTTCTCTATATATAAAATCGCTCCGTTTCTCCATATACATGTACACACTGATATCTTTAACTTCTCGATATATAACATTGCTCCGTTTCTCCATATACATGTACACCGATATTTTTAACTTCTTTCGCTATAACATCGCTCCGTTTCTCCATATACATGTACACCGATATCTTTAATTTCTCTATATATAACATTGCTCCGTTTCTCCATATACATGTACACTGATATCTTTAACTTCTCTATCTATAAATTGGCTCAGTTTCTCCATACACATGTACACCGATATCTTTAACTTCTGTCTCTATAACATCGCTCCGTTTCTCCATGTTCATGTACACTGATATCTTTACCTTCTCTATATATAACATCGCTCCGTTTCTCCATATACATGTACACACTGATATCTTTTACTTCTCTATATATAACATCGCTCCGTTTCTCCATATACATGTACACACTGATATCTTTTACTTCTCTATATATAACATCGCTCCGTTTCTCCATATACATGTACACCGATATCTTTAACTTCTGTCGCTATAACATCGCTCCGTTTCTTCATATACATGAACACCAATATCTTTAATCTCTCTATATATAACAGAGCTCCATTTCTCCATATACATGTACACCGATATCTTTAAATTCTCTATGTGCTACGTGACATGGCGGCACTTTTTATATCAACCCATTACCTGATAAACTCGTTTATTTACTACTAATGGCGAACAGGGAAGATCTTGACTAGACTGTACGGATGTCCAGACTAATCTGAACCTTCACTGGTAGTAAAGTTCTGAAGGTCAGTGTTCAAGTGACCTGGCGACCCTTTTGTCTCAACCCCTTAATTAATAAACTCGTGTATTAGCTACTAAAATGCGAACAGGGAAGATCCTGATCAGACTGTACGGAAATCCTGACTGATATGGACCTTCACTGGTAGCAAAATTCTGAAGGTCAGTGTACACATGATGTATCAATCCATTAATTGATAAACTCGTTTATTTACTTCAAGAAGGCGAACACGGAAGATACTGATCAGACACTACACATGCCCTGACTGATCTGGACCTTCACTGATAGCAAAGTCCCAAAGGTCAGTGCTTACGTGATGGGATGGTTATTTTGTTTTACCTCAACCAATTACCTAAAAAGCTCGTTTGAAATACGGCTGTATGTGAACATGCTGATCTGAACATACACTGTTCGGAAATGTAAATGTGTACCTTTTCAGTTGGACGGGCTCGTTTTACATTAGCTAATAGTAGTAAGGCATATATTAGATTTATCCTCGATCAAATTTAAACATATCACGAAGAAAATAAAGTTGATGAAGCAAACTGCAAAAACATAAAGCAGATTAGAAAGGGAAATATTGTCCATTAAAAACAGTACATGTCATAGGTCGTCTGCTTCAGCGATCACAAAACTCAGTTCTGTAACAATATTTCAAACATTGTAAGTACTCTGTGAATAAAAAAATACTTTTTCAGATTTTCTCATAACGATTTTTTTCTAATTCATTATGCTATTTAGTCCAGATTAAATGTTCTGTCTTGGACGGATTTGTGAATTATCCTAATGGAATTGGAGCCAAAACGTATACAATATTTGAAAATCAGTCTAAAATGAGTTTCTTCGAAGAATGACTCAGACTGGTGTTACTATATATTAAACTTTTCATATATTACCGTTTCCCCCATATGTATAATTATATTTTTTGAAGCGGGTTGAATGAAAACCGAACCTCGGAGGTTATGACATTAATTTCAATTGCTAGCAAAGTCCTGAAGGTCCGTGTTCACGTGACGTGGCGGCCCTTTTTATCTAATCCCATTTACCTTATTACCTCGGTTATTTACTACTAAATGGCGAACAGGGAAGATCCTGATCAGACTGTACGGCTGCCCTGACTGATCTTGACCTTCACTGGTATTAAAGTCCTCAAGGTCCGTTTTCATTTGATATGGCGGCCCTTTTTGTTTTATCTCAACCCATTACCTAATTAACATTTATTAACTACAATCTAGCGAACATGGAAGATCCTGATCAGACTGAACGAATGTCCTGACTTATCTTAACCTTCACTGGTAGCAAGTCCTGTTCACGTGACGTGGTGGCCCTATTTATCTCAACCCATTACCTAGTAAGCTCGTTTAATTACGACTGTTTGCGAAATATTTGTAGACGTTGATGTTTCAAGTTTAGATAAGGTGGTCCTATTACTATGTATGCATAACTTTTTGAAATCAGACAGGGTGTAAGTCTAACGTTTCATGAATGTGCATACAATTCTAAATTTAGACGTTGATATATAATGGGCTCAGGATAACAGGATCTCACGTAAACTTGGAATAGTCCTACAAATACCACATTTACACTAACGTCAAGATTGACCGATCACTGATTTAAGCGGGATCCCATATTTCTGTGGTTACTTTACTTATTATATATATTTGGACAGACCCGGTCAATGTTTGTAAAACAGCAACTTATCATGAGCATAGTGCAGAGTATACAGCATACTCGTGTTATAGCAATCGATACGTCTCGGAAGTTTACGGAAAAACCATTTTCGTATTTTTGGGAAATACGATATATATCTCAAAATGTCAAATTAACTAAGACCGTAGCAGACGATTTTTAAAACTTTATGAACTGTGTCAATTGTCTTCGTGTTTCGCAGTAATGAAAAAAGTGCAGCTGTCGGAATATATTTCATGTTTACGATTAAAGACGAGTAGATCCGAGTGACGTTTTATATCATGTACGCAACATGTAAACAGTTACACAAAACAAACCCCGTGTGTCAAAGCAGGAAGAAAATACGATCCATTTTGTTGACAGGTTAGGTAACAAGGTAATTTAGTTCTAGTTTTCATACTTTTCTGGCATTTTTCTATCTGTAACCTCTTTGACATTATGTTTATTATTGTTACTAATGAATTACAATTATGCATACAACATTACGCTTTAATTTTGTCTCTGGAATGGAATCGTTTAGTTAGTTCGGGTAGACTGGAACCGGTCCCTAAAGTTTAGGTAATACATCTGTACTAATTTAATATGAGTACACTTTCTCTCTGACAGATGTCTATACACACGTATTCTTTATAGGTTTAATTGGCAGTAGAGTTCCTCACTAGTTACCGACCTTTATGGACTAAATACTAAATAGCAAGGCTTCTAGGATTTCATATACATTTGACGGGCTGTATGAAATATACAGTTCGGTTCGAGGTTGTCGGTTTGAATTGTTCATAAATAACTATTGTAACGTGCAGGGCTAAAAACACAGAAGATCCCTTCAGCGAAAAGTATACTTAACCCTGAAGGGGTCCACTTGTCTTATAATTGGCACCCTAGACCCCATCACCCCGAAACGGTGATGTAAATTTGCATATCAAATGCAACGTATACCGAACGTTTTCGTTACACTATTGTCGACTTCAATCCGTCAAATAAAACACACAACATGAGTGGCGTGTAATATCAGTCCTAACCAATAACGTGTATAGTATATATTCAAAATGTGTCTGCTTAGACATGACTAAACCTTATGTATTGTGTTGGAAGTGATCTAAGAAAATGAATGTTTCAGGTTTTGTTCAAATATGTTGTTTTTTCTATTTCATTAAATCAATATAAAAAATCGTTAAAACAAAGCTACTGTTTTGGGCGGATTTATTTATTATCTTAGTGGAATAGGAACTAAACGTCGATTGATCATTCTATTCACACGATTTTTTTTTTTTTAAAGGTAGTTCAAGACTAGATTTTGCGTGTATTATCTATGATGTTGATCTACGTTGTCAGCAAAGAAGTTTTAAAGTCTTATACAATTCTTGACATATCTTAAATACGGATGATTAGGCTTGTCTTAGCCTGATCTGTAAATCAGCCTAAAATGAGTTACTTTTGTGTGTGCCTCAGACTAGTGTTGCTATATATTAAACTTCTCTTATCTTTATTATCGAGCCCCCGGTAGCTCAGTCGATAGCGACGCGGGCTGTCAATCCACGTGCTGTGAGTTCGAATCCCGGCTCGGCAAACTTTCTTTCCGACGATTGACAAAAGTCAATGCGACATGCGTCATTCGTCTTCCACCAATGGGCTAAGTCTATGTGGAAAAGAAGCCAGTTGCTTGGGAAGATTGTTGTGTGGACAGGAAATGCATGAGTAGGTGAACTGGCAACCGTTGTGCTATAACTGAGAAATTGTTAAACATGGCGTTAAACCCCAATCAATCAATCAATCAATATCTTTATTATCGATCCGTTTTCCCCATATGCACAATTATATTTTTTGAATCGGATTGAACGAAAACCGAACGTCGGAGGTTATGACATAAATGCGATTGAATTGAATATTTGTGTGATCAGAGATGTTTGGTCATATTGATATATTTACTACTATATGGCAAACAGTGAATATTCTGATCAGTCTGTATGAATGCACTGACTGATTTGGACCTTGACTGGTAGTAAAGTACTCAAGGTCCGTGTTCACGTGACGTGGCGACCATTTTTTAAATATTATCCCTAGTTACCTCGTTTATTTACTACTAGGTGCCGACCATTGAGGATCCTGATCAGGCTGTATGGATGCCCTGACTGATTTGGACCTTCACTGATAGCAATGTCTTGAAGGTCCGTGTTCACTTGACGTGGCGACCCTTTTTATCTAATCCCATTTACATAATTACCTCGTTTATTTACGACTAGATAGCGAACAGTGAATATTCTGATCAGACTTTACTGATGCCATGACTGATCTAGACCTTCACTGGTAGTAAAGTCTTGAAGGTCAGTGTTCACGTGACACGACGGCCCTTTTCGTCACAACCCATTACCTAAAACGCTTAACAACAGGCGTCCGAATTTCTATGACAGCAAAAATGAGGTAAAATACACAATCTCAAAAAGTCTCTCTATATTGTCTATACACTCTGATAAAAATGATCGTAATAATACGGGGAATCCCGCACGTGTCACTATAAATAGCCACTCTATACGTCCTTATAGTGTAATAATAATGGCAAGGTAGTCTATTTATAGTAACTGTATTACTGTATTTTAATTTATGCAAACCTGTCATGATTTCATAGGTGTGCAGTGCATATATCTTAGGACTGCATGCAATATAAAGTACAAATATACGAAAAGATAGAATCAATATCAGGAAAGATAATATAATCAAAGTACTGAAAGTACTTGTAACGAATTATTTTGAAAATGCAATTAATAATTGCATTTGATCATGTTTTTGTTTGTTTTAAACTTGCTTTAAAACTTAGTAGTTTTTTTAGCTCGACTATTCGAAGAATATGAGAGTTATGACAGTCACTTGTGCGTCGGCGCTGGCGTTGCAACTTTGGTTACATTTTGAAACTTCACTCACTTATTGGACATCATCAAATGACCTTGCAGGACAAGTCCCATAACTCTATATCATATTTTGACACAATTATGCGCCTTTTTCGAACTTAAAATTTTTAGTTAATTTCTTTTTTTAGTTTGCATGCATGTTGACCTTCCTTATTGTGGGGTGATGGTCTTCCTGCAGTGATTCACTCTTTCATAAACATTTTAGGGAGTGAAAATATTTGACACAAGTAATTATCTGGAGCTCTGTATCACAGAGATGCCAACAGATTTGTGGAAGTATCGTTGTGCAATTTTATTTGTTTAATTTCGCAAGCGTATTGCTGGTGTCAGGACCCGGCCGGGTAGCTCAATTGGTAGCGTATCTGACTCGTGATCTGGAGGTCACGGGTTCGATACCCGGTTGCGGCGACATTCTTTCGGGTGATGTTTTCCATTGCCTCTCACCTCTGATCTATGTGAGAAAGTAGTCAGTGGCTTCGAAAGAATGTTGTGTAAGTACTGGTGTGGGAAAGCCAGGAAAACATGGGTAGGTGCACTGACCGCCGTGATATGACCAAAGCTGTTGAAAGCGGCGTTAAACTCCAAACAAACAAACAAACAAATCCATTTCGCCAGCTTATTACCTCCATTTCGCTACTACTACTACTACTGTTTCAGAATTCTCAAAACGAGTTGTTTTCGTATGTATTTAAACAGTATGCTAATTGGTCCAGATCAAAGATACTGTCTTGGACGGATTTGTTAACTATCTTAACTCTTTCAGCGCCACAGGCAATATTGAGGTTTTTGTAATCAATGCAGATTCAGGTGAGTCAGCTCGTAACGAGCTGTCTCACCTGAAATCAGCATTATTTGCCTTTTATTTACCAAAATAGTCCAAAACTTTCATAAATTGAGAAATGGACGCACCCGATTTTGAACATGGAAGAGTCTACTTTAAACAAGCGCTGACAGAGTTAATGGAATCGGAGCCAAAACGTATTTAATTCTAAAAATGTGAATGACTATCTTCATAAACACTTTCTAAAGATATATTTAGAGACAAGAAAGGGTGCGTAGGGCCTATTAGGTTTTTGTCTACATTGTCAGCACAGATCCTTTAAAGTCTTATATAAAGCTAGGTAAATCTTAGATACGGATGAGTAGGTCTGTCTGTGCTTGCTCTGTAAATTAGTCTACACATGTATGAAGCTATTGTTGCGATATCTGTAACTTCTCTGTCTATAACATCGCTCCGTTTCTCCATATACATGTACACCGATATCTTTAACTTCTCTATCTATAACATCGCTCCGTTTCTCCATATACATGTACACTGATATCTTCATGTGGCACTATTTCTGAAGATTTGCAGGTATTGCGTCCCTTTTCCAGGCCCGCGATTAAGTCTAAAATCGATAATTGAGTTATGGCCCTTTGGTAACGGTTCTATAATCTGTATATATCGATTATTTGTAAACAGGTTTATTGGCGTATTCGATTTCATACTATGCCAACTTGAAAATAGTCAAAATTGTGTCAAGCTTTCAGATGATTTGACTACTGTTTACCTTAAATTTTAGTAAAGAGTAAAATAAATTTTATCTACTTTCTTACTATTTTAACAATCATACAAAATTATGAACTTTAAAATATAAACTTTTAGTTTGTAAAATTATATACTGTTGAAGCAACTGTTTTTTTGTTAAGATTTTTTTTTATAAAAAATCTATAAAATAGAAAATATTGTGGCAAAAGGAGAACAAGTGAGCAATTTCTCCTTTGCAACAAGGTTTTCAAAAGTCCTTAATGCAGAACCGACAAAAAGCATTAATACAAGAGAAGGAAATAACTTGATTGTTAAACGTACTATAAAGTAAAAGTTAAATATGCACTACTGTGATATAAACGATAGACAGTTTACACAACCCTTATCAGCAGGGAGTCCAAATCAACTTTTGTTAAAATTCGTTTCCTTATATGTAAAGAAGACTGATAACTTTTAAATCTATTAACAAATGCAACTGATCAACTTAATTTTAATTTTAGAATTAATTTCAGTTTTCGTCTTCATATACTATATGTATACTTTATGGCAGTCATATCCTGTGTGTATGTTCAGTGTGATGTTTTTATAAGTTCGAGGTATTGTTGAAAGTCATTAACATTATGTAATCGGTTATAACAGATAACCATCTCTGATTCAGTTAAAGAAATAAATTGAAACTTGCGAATTGCTAATGAACAAACTTGGTTAAGAAAGATAGGAGAATCTACGCAATTAAATAATTTTAGCACATGTAAAAACTTAAATTAAGTATATTTTTAACCTTTTATGATAATAAATAGTTATTGAATACCAATCTTAGCTATACCATATATCATTATGCGACACCGAATGACGTCATTTATATTCCCGTAATATTGATAATTATATATAAAGAGTTGATGGAAAAGAAGCCGTCGCTCGTGAGTAATATTAATAGTTATAGAGAAATCAACACATGCATGGGAAAACTAAATATTGACTATGTCCAGATCAGCCTATGCATCCACACAGTCTGTTCAAAAGCAATACTGTTCACATATAACTAACCAGAGACATATAAACACATATATCTCTGAACTAACCAACTGTCAACTAAGACTACTAATAACCTTTAGTGAAAGGACAAATTGTTTAAACTCTTGGTTTTGGTTTCATTAAATCGTGGAACTAATAACGTAGAACAAGTCCTTAAACATTTCGTGGACAATGCAAATTATATTGTATTTATATAAAGTTATTCACTTCTTTGTTTGCTATTCCTTATATTTATACTAGTACGTTCGTTAGTGGGATCATTTAACCTCGCCTCGTTATTAAGCCATTTGGCGAGCATTTTATATTAGTATTAAACTTTCATTTATTTTATATCATATCCAAAGACAACGTCTTTAATTGGTTACCGGTGTGTCCTCAATTTATAGACCTCATTCACACATTACAAGCCAATTACGCAAGTGCTATACATTAATTAAGCAGATATGTGTAAACCCTTCGTTCCACCGCATATCGTATATAAATTCATATATTTGTTTGGGTAATCGGACCAGAGACATATAAACACATCGGACAAACAGAAAAAAGGATAAAAAGCAACGGCCAAAAAGTTACAGTTTTGGGCCGGATAACAGATAACAGGACAAAAGGCAACAGTTCTAATACTTTCATTTCAGGTTTAATTTTTTTTCCGTTGATTTTATACATTTGTAACATGTAATAGATACATTTCAATAAACGTATTTATAATTTATCTTTTGTTTATGCGAAATTTTAACTTTTATTATCTGAAATTGCAATGTTATTTTCCACCTTTTTAAATATCTGACAGAAAATATAATTGCGTGTACAGGAGAATTTGCTCATTATGTAAAATTTCTCCTTTTCCAATAATGTTTTCTCCAACAAATTCAAACATTTGACAGAAGGCTAGCAACAGTTCTAATAGTTGTAATACATAAAATAACATTGCAATGTGAAAGAAATATTAGCATTTTAAATTGAGTTACATATATAATTGTAGATTTATAAATAGTTTAATCCCACTCAATTTCTTTAAACAATGCATTAAGGTATAAAACACCAAAAATGTATTAAAATTACACAAAAATAATCAAAATATTTTTATTCTTTTATGAGGTCTAATTTTTTTTTAAATAAGCAATATGTTTTACTTTTGTCTTATCACTTCTAATTCACAGGTGACAAATTGTTTAATTGGTCATTGCTTTAATTGTTCTTTTTTCATGTTCTGTTAAATTGTGCTTTTCCTAATACGTTTAATATATCAATGCTGGAACAAGTTCATTTTCGCATTCGCACCCCACCCACCTATCTACATACACGACATTAGTAAACGATGAAAATAGATCTAGTCATTACCAGATACAGTCGAACCTCGTTTAATCGTACGCCGTTAATCCGGAAAATTCGCGATTCGGACATAAAATTCATATGTACGTATTTAGGCGTTTTCTGCATTTTTAAATGAAAATGGAAGTATCAAAACATAAACATATTCGTTTGAAATTTGTATGACTGAAAATAATTCAAAATAGACTTTACGATTATAACTTATAAAATTTCCTTAGAAAATAGGAAATACGGTAAAAATGGAGTTAAAAATAAAAATTTCGCGATTTTCCAATAATTTACATGGAATAAAGAAGGAATGCATGTTGTCTATTAAAAATCAAAAATGGAAGTATCAGGCAATTAATATATTTTGTATATCTTTACATTAAATAAAAGCAGACATTTTGACCTTATAGAAAAAAACTTATAAAATATTGTCATCAAAAAAATTAATGACTTTATATCAATTTTAAAGATCTGTCCCTATATAATTCCATATAGCCTAAATACCAGGTCACCGGCAAGTTAGTGTAAATTGTATCGATTTCAAGAGGAGTAACTCTCTCGATTAAGCCAGTCACTTTACCAAAATAGTGCAGTATGTAACTTCTATATCTATAACATCGCTCCGTTTCTCCATATACATGTACACTGATATCTTTAACTTCTGTCTCTACAACATCGCTCCGGTTTTGCATATAATGTACACTGATATCTTTAACTTCTGTCTCTATAAAACCGCTCCGTTTCTCCATATACGTGTACTTTGATATCCTTAACTTCTCTATCTATAACATCGCTCCGTTTCTCCATATACATGTACACCGTTATCTTTAACTTCTCTATTTATAACATCGCTCCGTTTCTCCATATGCATGTACACTGATATCTTTAACTTCTCTATCTATAACATCGCTCCGTTTCTCCATATACATGTACACTGATATCTTTAACTTCTATATCTATAACATCGCTCCGTTTCTCCATACACATGTACACTGATATCTGTAACTTCTGTCTTTATAACATCGCTCCGTTTCTCCATACACATGTACACTGATAGCTTTAACTTCTGTCTTTATAACATCGCTCCGTTTCACACTGATATCTTTAATTTCTCTATTTATAACATCGCTCCGTTTCTCCATATGCATGTACACCGATATATTTAACGTCTCTATCTATACCATCGCTCCGTTTTCTCCATATACATGTACACACTGATATATTTAACGTCTCTATCTATAACATCGCTCCGTTTCTCCATATACATGTACACCGATATTATTTTAGCCACGTTGAACAAAAACAGAATATTAGAGGTTATAACATTAATTTCAATTGCTAGTAAGTTCTAAATGTTATTGCTACGTCACATGGCGGCAATGTTTTATATCAATCCATTACCTGATAAACTCGTTTATTAACTACTAATTGGCGAACAGGGAAGATTCTGACCAGACTGTACGGAAATCCTGACTAATCTGAACCTTCACTGGTAGTAAAGTCTTGAAGGTCAGTGTTAACGTGACCTGGCGACCCTTTTATCCCAACCGTTTAGCTAATATTGATTGATTGATTCGAACTCACAACCCCTGGATTGACAGCCCGCGTTGTTACCGACTGAGCTACCGGGACTCGACCCTTACCTAATAAACTCGTGTATTAACTACTAGAAGGTGAACAGGGAAAATCCTGATCAGACTGTACGGATGCCCTGACTAATCTGAACCTTCACTGGTAGTAAAGTCCTGAAGGTCAGTGTTCAAGTGACCTGGCAACCCTTTTATCTCAACCCCTTACCTAATAAACTCGTGTATTAACTACTAGATGACGAACAGGGATTATCCTGACCAGACTGTACGGATGCCCTGACTAGTCTGAACCTTCACTGGTAGCAAAATCCTGAAGGTTAGTGTAAACGTGATGTATCAAACCATTAATTGATAAACTCGTTTATTTACTTCAAGAAGGCGAACACGGAATATACTGATCAGACTGAACGCATGTCCTGACTGATATGTACCTTCACTTATAGCAAAGTCCTAAAGGTCAGTGCTTACGTGATGTGACGGCTTTTCTTTGGTCTCAATCAATTACTTAATAAAGTCGTTTATTAACTTCAAGAAGGCGAACCGTAAGATCCTGATCAGACTGTACGCATGCCCTGTCTGATCTGGACCTTCACACTGATAGCAAAGTCCTAAAGGTCAGTGCTTACGTGATGTGATGGTTATTTTGTTTTTATCTCAACCAATTATTAAGCTCGTTTTAAATACGGCTATATACTAAATCGTAGATCATTTACAACTCAGACTCGATACCAGAAATATGTTAACCCTTTCCAACTTGAACACACTCTGCAGTACACCACTTTGATAACATTGACGCAAGAACACTCTCTATCAACAAAACAACACTTTAAGTTACTTACATTGTGACAAAAGTGAATACAGTTGAATACATTGTGGTAAAAGTAGTCCGCTGCAGATTCGTTAAAAAGTGTCTGGGAAAGGCTTCAATTCCAATATACGACTTTAATAGTTTACTGTATGTAATGTAACAACCAGACCAATCGTTTTTGATAAGAGTACATGCAGATAGATAACATTATAAATATAAACATTGATATGTCTTACTGTTACAAACGGTATCTCTCGGGCATTTACGGAAAAGGGTTTCGTTTTTCGGAGAAAATAGAAAGAACCTCTCAAATAACTATATTTGTCAATTTCACAACTTAAGAAACATTGTTTTCCTGGGTTTCAGCACTGGTTACTACGATTAATAATACAAGAGGAGCTATGAGACTGTGTCATCTTACCGATTAGGGCCGAAATGATACGAATGAGGCATTCAATCACATGATCAACCTCGACTTGTCGCATACACAAATACGCCCCCTGATTTCCGGAGGAGAAAAAAAGAATTGTTTTATTTCGATTACTAGCTATTAGACAAGGTAATGTTATCTCATTTTATACATAATACGTTTTATTTATTTGGAAATATCTTTTATATATATACAAATTGCTAATATTCGAGCATAGAAAAATAAGTTCGAATTTCAAGTCTGAAACTAAATTATGCCGTGGGTTAGTTGGACATTGACTGCTCGTATACACTCCTACATATTAAGTAGTTCGTTTGACTGGATTTACGCCGCCTTCAGCAAATGTTCAGTTACATACTTCCCTCCTTAAATTACTTGGGAGGAATATTTACGTTTCTTTTAAAACTGATGTATTATTCATAATGCTTTCCCCACAATGTTGATTATAAGTTAGGAAAGGCAGAAATCGTCCATGTTTAACCCATTGGAGATACCCTATACGAATCTTTATTTCTCTCGGGTTAATGCAAAAAGCCAAAACTGATGTTTCATTGATAATATTATCTACATAACGATGATCGTGAAATACAGAAAATCATTTGGTATTACCCTACACGAACCCTTATTTCCATCTCGTTAATGCAGAAACAGCAATATGTACGTTTAAACTGATGTATCAATCATAATTTTATCAACATAAACATGAACGTGAAATACAGAAAATCATTTGGTATTACCCTACACGAACCCTTATTTCCATCTCGTTAATGCAGAAACAGCAATATGTACGTTTAAACTGATATATCATTCATAGTGTTATCCACATAACTATGAACATGAATTAGGGGAAGGCAGAAATCGTTCATTATAAACCCTTTGGTATTACCCAGCACGAACCCTACCCCAACCTTCGTGATTTCGGATCTACACTAATATAACAGATAGAATACTGTTTATATCAAGCCATTCGAAGATAGTCCTTTAGAGTTCTGATGTTGGGAACAATCTAGTTTGTGTTACAGATTTTTCTACACTGATATAAAACATAGAATCAAACATTTCCTAACTCGAGCCCGATGGAAAACTGTTTAAAAGAAGCGCCATTGGAAATTCGACCTGTAGGGTTTTAAAGTTGGGAACAATGCCGTTAGTTTTATAGATTCGTTTGTTAAACCTTACATCAAATGATGCAACAGTGCTTCAATGAATGTATAAATAGTGACCGTTGAATAAGCAGTTAAAATTGTTTTAACATAACTAAATATGGCCGATCGCTGGTCGTAATGACCTGATAGTCGATTATCGCATGATGGCTTTCATTTTATAGTTTTGTTTCTGGTTAGTTGTTCAATAGTCCACCTAGTTTAGATGGTATTGAGACAGTTAATGAAAAGGATTTTTTCATATATAAAGGAATACTATTCACTGTTCCGCTCACAATTATCAAATCTAGATGGGGTTTAATAGTATTTATCATATAAAGCCCAATCTAGGAGTTTCAAACGGGCAACTTTCATGTACATTCTTTCGAAAAATGCCCCATAAATCACTTTATGTGATAAATAGAATATCTCATTAGTGTTTATTTATTACTAAGTAAACTCATTTATTTTTTAAACAACCTTATACCAATTACTACAGATCTAATGGGGATAATTTCAATGACTCCCCCCCCCCCCCCCCCACATCAATTTTCATCGAGGCGACAAGTTCTTATATCAATGTGCTACTGCTTTCCTCCGTTTGGTTTTATCTTGTTACGCTCTGATTTTATGCCGTTTTTAACATTATTTCAGTTATATCGTGACGACAGTCACTAATGCATGATCGCCGAGAAATAAAACCAGTACTTGGCTAGGAAATATATGTTGCCCATGGGCACTCCACCATGACCGCTGGGACTGAGGATCAAATTGTTAATTGCATAACACAAACATGATTATGTTTATAGCAAAATAATGTACAAACTAGAATATACAATCAGCGTTCTAATTACAGAATGGCAGACCAATTACATGACAACAATGCAAGGATGTCCGAAGAATGTGATAAAGAGACTGACGTCAACGATGTCCTCTATTGTGATCCGTGTAAAGATGAGGGCACACATATAAAAGCTGCAGGATTCTGTGTTGACTGTAACGATTATCTCTGTACAGAGTGCCATCAGGCACACAAACGACACAAGCTAAGTAGACACCATGTTCTTAAAGATACAGACAATATTCCAAAATCCAAGCCAAAGAAAGAGAAGAAGTCAGAACAATGTCAAGAGCACCAGAATGAAGCGATTAAGTGGTACTGTAAGTCACATGATACATGTATATGTGATATTTGTAAACAGGTAAACCACAGAAACTGTTCGAACGTAAAACCCATAAAAGACGTCAGTCAGGACTTCCTGTCGTCTGACAAACTTAAGAACGTCAAAGATCGACTAATGCAGTTACTGAAGGAATTTAATCAAAAGCTACTTAGAATAACAGAGAACACTGAATCAGTCAAAAGATGTTATGGGACTGCCATTGAAGAGGTGATAAGAAATATTTCTAAAATGAGAAATGAAGATTTGGAAAGAATGAAAGCACTTGAAGTGACCTGCGACACTACCATGCAGACGATACGATCCGTGTTGAATGAGATAGAAACACTGCAACAAAATGACGTAGAAGATCGGGCGTTTGTCGCTACAAGAAAAGCGGAATCGCAGTTACAAGACTTTGATGAGAGACTTGAGTCAGTAGAAAACGACAACAAAATCACGAAGTACAGATATGTTTGTGAACCTATGAGCAAGGCAGACGGGATAATTGGGAAAATGTTAGAACGACGTGCCTTGAGTATTGATGACTTTAACTTGAAAACATCAGCTGACATATCTGACTGTTGGATTACAGGTATGGAGGGACTGTCTGATAACAGACTTGTTATCGCTGACTACAGTAATGATAAAATAAAACTAGTTGACATGACAAGTAAAACCGTTATTTCAGAATTAAAATTAAACTGGAATACCTGGGACCTGACTAGGATTGATGATAGCACGATTGCGGTTACAACCTATAAACAGAGAAAGATTCTATTTGTGTCTATATCAGACACACTAACTGTTCAGAAAACTATAGACAAAAGTGGATTTAGATACTGTCAGGGTATAGTATGTAGTAACAATACACTGATTGTGTCCTATTATGATCCAAATCAGATACAAATACTGAACATGGATGGAACTGTTAAAAAGGCAATAGAAGACAAAGACGCACACGGTACTGTCAGTAACTCGTGCGCACCACTTAAGTATCTCGTGCGCACGACATAGTATCTCGTGCGCACGAGTGACTAAGTCGTGCGCACGACTTAGTATGTCGTGCGCACGAGATAAATAAAAACATACACATGTCACCTCTATGCCACCGTACTGTGGCACAGAGGTGACATGTGTATGTTTTTATTTTTATTTTACTAAGTCGTGCGCACGACATACTATGTCGTGCGCACGAGTTACTAAGTCGTGCGCACGAGTTACTAAGTCGTGCGCACGAGATACTAAGTCGTGCGCACGAGATACTTAAGTCGTGCGCACGAGTTACTATGTCGTGCTCACGAGATACTATGTCGTGCGCACGAGTTACTAAGTGGTGCGCACGAGTTACTAAGTCGTGCGCACGAGATACTATGTCGTGCGCACGAGTTACTAAGTGGTGCGCACGACTTAGTATGTCGTGCGCACGACTTAGTATCTCGTGCGTACGACTTAGTATGTCGTGCGCACCACTTAGTAAAATAAAAATAAAAACACACACATGTCACCTCTATGCCACCGTAGGTTGAAGCAACCATCTGTAAAAACAAAAACAATCTAGATTAAAATCGTACTCCAGATCTGTTTCTGTAAATGACTTTAAAATCGGAATTGTTCGCAAGCATGGGTCATTGCGAGTATTGCACTGCTACCCGTTAGAATGAATGATATTAATAACAGAACTACTGCGACACCGATTGATATCTCACCTCTAACTGTGGATATTATAGATTCTGTTTTATTCTATAATTCCCATTGTATACCCGTGGCAAGCTAATTAGGCGAAAAAGGTGACCAATGCTCCCCCTTGTTGTCATATAACTTGGTTTATGTTCTTATTTCACATTCATTATTATTCAAAAATATAAACTTTGATAGAATAAATCATTAGAAAGCTCGAGGTAAACCAACCTTAACACAAATAAGACACCTTTAAACAAATAACTTTCATGCTATCGGCATTATAGATTCTGCTTTTTTCTAAAATATAAACTTTGATAGAAGAAATCGTTAGAATAGAGTAACATACTTCAGCGGTGCTCCATGTAAACCAGCCTTTACACAAACAAGACAACATTAACCCTTTCCCACATACAACAAATCCGCAGCAGACGACTTTGACAGCATATAGACAAAAATGTATAACATCTCTTTAAATCATAGTTTAATAGAGTTGAAAACATTGTGTCAAAAGGAAAAAATGCTCATTTTGCAACATTTTTTTTAAAAGTCGTCTGCGTCAGGGGCGTCAGAAATCGTCTGTATGTGGAAAATGTTTAAACACATAACTGTCATGCTATCTGGTCAAAATAGACACTGTTTATCAGACTGGCTCTACACTGGTTGCAAAAGCCTTAACATTTTCCCTCATACAGCAGATTTTGACGCCTCTGCAAGCAGACGTCTTTTGAAAACAATGTGACAAGACGAGTAATTTCTCATATTTAGCATTTTTTTCTTTTGCCGCGATGTTTTCAATTATATACAATTACTGTACTTTCGTTTACAGAGATTTGTTCAAGTTTTGTCTAGATGTCTTCAAATTCGTCTACTGCAAATTTGTTGTCAATTTGATTGCTTCTCGTGTCATGCCCCTTTAAACAATTTTCCAGTTATATCACGGCGTTTGATGAGTAAGTTAGCATTACCACTGGTCCATTTATCCTGACACCAGCCATTCAGACGTATTACTAACCCCCATAAACTGAGCGCCAAGGAGGGCAAACATTGCTACCGCTTGTTTTAAGTCTATGATGTGACCCTGTCGGTGATCGAAACGGCGACTTCCCGCACCCAGGTAGGACGCTCTACCACTACACCACGATCACACCCCCACCCCCACACACGAAATACATAATCTAAAATAATGCAAAATATTGTATAAACAACACTGAATCAATCCCCCCCCCACACACATAAACACATAAATACATAAATACAACATCTTAACGTACTAGATTATTATGAATGTACTCATGAACTCCCGACCTCCTGCAACTAAGGCGGACGCTTTACCACTAGACCACGAAACCCCCCCTCCACCCACCCCTTACACATTCCAAATAAATACATAATGTGAAAACGTGGAAAATATTGAATATACAACACTGAACCTGAATATAATGAATAAATATGTATTGTTATGGCTCATCAGTTAATAATAATCAGAAATCAAAGCACAGCATTGCTGACGGCTTGGGTGCTGCAGGAAGGCTGGAGAAGTAGGTAAACTGTGAAAGGAAATAACAATTGCAGCTTATGTTTATGTGTTTATTGTTAAGAAGTTGAAGGATCATATAACAAAAAGTAAATATTATGAAACTGCCAACTTAAAAACAGGAGGACCTTGTTGGCACTATATCGCTCACCTGAGTGCAAGAGCACAAAAGTATACACATTTAAAACATGAAGAATCAAAGGAAAATTTGACAGCAGGTTAAGGCAGAATATTTTGAAGTTTATGTCTAATTATATTGAGAAATATGTCAATGTTAAATCACATTCCATCAAGTAGAAATAATTCTCTAAACCATGTACTAGACTGGGAGAAAGTATTTTTAAAATGCAAAACTCATCAAGACAATTATTCTGACAAAGATTCAAAATGCAACATCCAGTGTTTTATCAAGATTTTCCTTCATTTGGTCTAGTGACCTATTTTTGTTTACCCGATATGACCCATATTCGAACTTGGCCTAGATATCATCACTAGATAAGCGTTCTGACCAAATTTTTAAAAAATGTGGCTTCTACAGTGTTGACAAGATTTTTCTTCAATTTGACATAGTTATCTAGTTTTTTAACAGACATGTACAATATTCAAACTTGGCCTACATCTAATCAAGACAAACACAAACGTGCTTAAGTTAAAAATGCAGGAGGTCGCGGGTTTGATCCCCGATCGGGTTATACCAAAGACTTTAAAAATGGTAGTAATGGCTGCCCTCCTTGGCGCTTAGGTTTGCGTTGTAAGAATTAAGACTGTCAGGCTGGTGTGAGGATAAATTGACCAGTAGTACTGGTAACTAACACAGGAAACTCCATGATATAACTGAACATTTCTTAGGAGCGGCGTAAAGCACCAAACAATCAATCAATCAATCAACAACATCTGAGGTTTAAAGCGAGTTTAAGCGTTTAGCTAAGATGCCTCGATAATAAAGACACACTTGATGTTAAGGATATATCGACATAGAAGCTGATGCACATTCAGTCAAAAACCCAAGAGGGGTTGTCCTACGGGTGTTACTACATTATTGTAGGTGTGTTGTTCCGTTATGGAGATCAAATAAGACCCCCTTTTATGCGGTGTCGTCAGATCCAATATACGTCCAGTATTTTGGTCTGGTTTTTTTTATGAAATTATGTTGAACCATTCCTTGTTTTCAGAATCGTTTTAAATATAAAATGCTTATTCTAAATTAGCAAAGAAAACACAATTTCAGATTGGCTATATCAAACCATTTATATTTTGAAATTGAGAATTTTCTTTTAATTTAGAATTTTAAATAATTCTATCAGAATAATTGGTGAATTGAAATAACTTTTTTAACTACATGTTGATAATATCAAAACATACAACAGAAATGGTTATTACATATATATGGGAAATTTTATGTTTTAGACTTAAAACTTCGGCGGAATTCTGCCGAATCAACTCGCCCAACGCACTATTTCCCTTTATGGTTAAATTACGCAAAATACATTCGCAATCTAGAGCCAAATAGTCCCTAAACAAACTTTGTTTGCGTAGAAATGAGTACACTATCACCAGAATGCATTGATTATATGACATTGCGTTTAATCTCATTTTTTTTCTTTTGATTGTCTATAAGCTTAGAGGTAACTTTTTACAATGCTATTAGTGTTCTACATGAGTAACGCTTAGAAAGTGTGACAATTGAGGGCTGAAACTGGACGATTTACATGGAAACAAAGAAGGAATTTATTTGGTGTTTTGTGACTTTATCACGCAATATCCTATACAACGGAACTTCTGGAAATGATAGTCCCAAGGGTGTTACTACTAAATACTGATTTTTTGAGTTCGTTGCGGAGAACCAGTAAGACACCCCAATAGCCAGGCTTATCTCATATAATTGGTTCTTTGTAACCCATTTGGTATCATTCAGAGAAGCTCTTGATTACATTTGCATATTACGAACGGTGCTCTAGGAAACTCGTACTTATTGAAACCCTTCCAACATACAGACGTTTCCTGGCGCCTCTGCGACATTCTTATTCCCTAATAAGCAAAAGCACGCACCTACTGATAGGTTGATGATAGTTATATAAAAGTTTCCATGATCATTTCCTTTTTATTTTGTTTCGAAAAAGGGAAAATAATTAAACATGGTAACATCAAGAGAAACAAGCTTATCCAGGCCAGCTTTAATTTATACCACGGGAATATATACCTGGTTTATATGTACGTGTTATATATATATATGCATATTAAAACATGCTTCTATCTTCAATTATGTACTTTAATTCTTTCTTTTTCACAATTTTTTCTTTTTCTCTTATTCTAAAAGTTTTTTCTGATATTGTTTTCATCATAACGCGTTTGGTTGCCCTCTGATCACTAATATATAAGTTATAGCAAGGTGGTCTTTTATGTATTATGTACAAACTCAGCATCTTAAACCATGCTCACCAACCCTCCAGATTCAATCGTGATGATAACTGTACTGTACAACTATTTTATAACATCCACTTCTAAACATATTGTCAATGATTAAAAGCCCCTCCCTTCAAAACAATGTGTGTCTCTCAACTAAATGATTACGTAATTTATTGTCCCTGTGTCATTAGATTAACAAAGATTCCTTTGGTACCCAGTTTTTCATTCAAAAATATGTCTAATTAAAATGTTGCCAAGATGTTTATTTTCTTGGATGCAATACGAAAAGTCATTGACACAACAGACAACTTGCTTAATTTTCTAGTTAACCACAGTTAAACAAAAACAAATATCAATACATGGATTTAAAAACATGCCAAAATAATATTTAAATGCTAACATACAGTTGAAAATATTCTGTTAAATAGAAAACATTCTTAAATTGAGTCTTTTTTTCATTCTTTTCCTAAAAATATTGAAAGTATTGTCTCCTGCATAGTTATCTAAATTCCGTTCTATTGTGAACATTTCTACTGTTAAATTTACCGTGCAGAAAATCTCCCGCTTCAAACACCAATCTCCCACTTTGAGATCATGAAACTCCCCCCTTGAGGATGAGAAAAAGTTGGTAAGCATGGGTATTGGTTAAATCATACTGTATATGGTTAGACATGCGGACTTTTCTTTAAGTTTAGAATAAGAGATGAATTTAGTCAGAACGGATGTTGAATACTGAACCAGATCAACAAGATAACACCCAATCGGAAATGTAGACTGATCTGGGTCTACGTTGGTAGTCAAGTCCAGAATGCTTGTTTTCGTGTGACCTGGCTCTGCAAGTTTAAAGAGTCAACAAATATAATTTGAATATAAAAAATATAGTACTTAAATAATAATGTAAAAACAAACAAAATAATCATGAAATGATTAAAGTATTTTTTTTATACTTTCACGGAAATTGCCGAGTGAAAAATGGTAAATAATACTGACTTCCGGTTAATATATTCAAATAACATCGATTGCGAAACAAGCTTTCAGCTTATATTGATCAGGCTCGATGTTTGCTACCTTGAGACATAAGCACTAATCGTGCCGTTTGTGTGAACAAATATAATTCCGGGCAAAAGCCGCTCTTCACCGGGTTCCAACCAGGGGCCTTTTGTACGAGATGTCGACGCTTTTCCCCTGCACGACAGACGACCATGAGTGTGTGCAATACTGTTTAACAAATACGAAATTTAAAACCAAGTTTCTTTAATTTCGAATTTCGACGACCAGAGAAAAGTGAAGTCTAAAATAGCAGAAGATCTGCAGCGTGGTCAGTTAACAGTTACCTAAACTAACTCTAATCCCTACTAAACCAAATTACAGCTACATAAAAGTAACTGTAATTTGATTGGTTGTTTTTTTTACAATTAGTTTAGCTAACGGAATGGTTGTTTTTTACAATTAGTTTAGCTAACGGAATGGTTGTTTTTTACAATTAGTTTAGCTAACGGAATGGTTGTCTTTTACAAATAGTTTAGCTAACGGAATGGTTGGTTTTTACGGTTAGTTTAGCTAACGGAATGGTTATCTGAATGCTTGTATGAAGTTACTCGCCCCCTACCATTACTTTATCGGGTCAGGCCTTTTTGTGGACCAAACCGGTTAAACTGTCAGACTCCGAAAGAAGTTGGCTGCATTATCCATGCATTGATTCCCATTTACAAGTTGTATTGGTCCGCTGTAGTGTCAGAGTGTATTTACAAATTTACTTTAATATGCGATAGTAATACATAACGTGAGGTAACCAAATCGTTTGTTCATGCCAGATGTACTAACTGACTATAGTACACCGGGTACCAAACTGCACTGCAAGCCGACAATGTTAAGTCATGCCAGATGTACTAACTGACTATAGTACGCCGGGTACCAAACTGCACTGCATGCCGACAATTTTAAGTCATGCCAGATGTACTAACTGACTATTGTACGTCGGGTACCAAACTGCACTGCAAGCCGACTATGTTAAGTCATGCCAGATGTACTAACTGACTATAGTACGCCGGGTACCAAACTACACTGCAAGCCGACAATGTTAAGTCATGCCAGATGTACTAACTGACTATAGTACGTCGGGTACCAAACTACACTGCAAGCAGACAATGTTAAGTCATGCCAGATGTACTAACTGACTATGGTACATCGGGTACCAAACTACACTGTAAGCCGACAATGTTAAGTCATGCCAGATGTACTAACTGACTATAGTGCGCCGGGTATCAAACTACACTGCAAGCCGACAATGTTCGGTCATGCCAGATAGTGTGTAACACCACCAGAGAAAGGCTTCAGGATTGTATTATCATTAACCCTTTCCCTCATATAGACGATTTCTGACGCCTCTGCAGCAGACGGCTTTTTGAAAACATAGTGACAAAAGAAAAAAATGCTCAAAACGAGCAATTTCTCCTTTTGACACAATGTTTTCCACTTTTAATCATAGGTTATCCATTCAATTATAGAGATTTTCTATTTTTTGACAAAATATGTTCAAATTCGTCCGCTGCAGAACTGTCGTATGAGAGAAATGGTTAAATAGTCACTTTTGAAATTGTTGAAGTAGCACTTCTCTTGCACTGTTTCATTGAGAGGAGAAGTCAGAGAGGTATAATATTTTGATTTTTGCACTTATGTGCGCATTGATTTGTATACATTGCAGGACTATGTTGTGCTGCCGGATGCCTAAAGGATTGGGGGCAATGGAGGTCAGCGAAGGCTTCCAACTAGAAATTTACACATTGGACGTGTACGACTTAACTCTTTCAGCGCCGAATTGTTTAAAGTAGACTCGTCCATGTTTAAAATCGAGCGATTCCATTTCTCATGTAAAAAAGGTTTTGGACTAGTTTGATGAATAAAAGCAAAACAATGCTGATTGCAGGTGAGACAGCTCGTGTCGAGCTGACTCACCTGAATCTGTATCTGTATTGTTTGCCAAAAAAAATCAATATTGCCTTCTGGCGCTGGCGAGTTAAAACAGCGAAAACATTATGCACTATTTATATGACTTAGTTCGCCTAATTTTGACAAGAGTAAAAGCCAGAAAAAGGTCCGTCTGTAGATAAAGATCAACAGAGGTCAAAATAAAGCTGACTTTATTATCTATCATTAATTGTCCAAAATATCAATAGTGTCACTCCTAAATACTAAATTTACTACAGTAAGCCGAGTACCAGACTTCCCGAATACGCCTCTGTTTGTAGTTCTAGTGAAGAGGTTCACCATTGAACACATTTCTAGAATACTCATGGCCTTTGTGATATAAACATACACATTAAATCAAGCAGTGCTCTTCGGCATCTCTTTATTAAATCACTGTCTCTCGTTCGCTTAAGAAGCATTCACTATTGAAAGCAATAATCTAATAAATATGCATGACCGATGTGATATACATAACAAATAAATCCAGTAGATCTGTTCACCATCGGCGTAAAATGTTCTTTTATTTTTACCTTTACTATTTAAAATGAGGGAAACTTTTTAAATTGTTGCGAATTATAATAAGAAAAATTAATAGTCGCCACAATTTATTGAACAGTTGTTTACAGAAAACCAAATATTAGTTCACACACGTGAGGAACGGTCTGAAATTTATAGTATTTTATTCGAGTCTATGATCTTGTTGTCAAATTAGTTGATTATTCTATTGATTGATTTAGGTTTGACGTCATTCTCATCTAGTTTCGGTAACAGTTTGTGCTTCCTTGTTCTTGCTCTTACACAAGTACTCCCCTTAACAATCTTTCCAAGCAACTGGCTGCTTTCCACAAAGAATGTTAGCCCATAAGTGGAAGATGACTGACACGTGTCGCATTGCCCTTTTTCAAACGTCGGAAAGAATATAGTCCGTGATTGGGTTCGAACTCACAGCCCATGAATAAACAGCCCGTGTCACGAACGACAGTGCTACCGTTTGGCAACATGATTTGAACAATCTTGAATGAACATTATTGGAAAACTTAAACATTATCTATAGCAATAAATAAGATGACACGGTTGCGCCTTCAATTTGAAGCCTTGCATGAAAACAAATAAAATAGTATTCCTTGTTGTTGAATACATTTAAATGACTTTTATCATTTTCTCCACAAACATTTACTTCTTCAAATGTCTGAATATCTTTAAATCATGCATTGAGTTTTCTTTTCAAATTTAACCATCAGATAGCCTGCACATGATTGAATATATTGATAGTTTAAGTAGGTTAATAGTGCATTTAATTTATGATATTTAGGATGTAGACGTACAAGGTTACGTGTATCAGGATAACGAAGTTGATCGGTTGACAGTTACTGTGTGCGCGACACTATCAAAAAGCTTAGGCAGTTCTAGATTGGTTCTACCTTGGATTATAGAGACGTAACGGCGGCGATCCGTCTGCGTTTTATGTCAGATTTGAGCTTACAAGAAGAAGCAATGTGCAAGGGTCTATGAAACGCTTTCAAAATAATTTGACTTGGTCTTATTCACGGACATCGTGTGACTTATCCTGTGCACAGTATTGCACCCGAATAACGACTCAGGGGCCAATAACTTGTTCCAACAAGTGCAAAATGATATTTCTCCAACGGATGTAAATGATCAATACATATAGAATATCCTTAATTGTAAATTGTCCGTGTCGTTCATCAGGGGAGTTTACTATGTTCTATTCTATGGAAGATACAACACAGCGAGCATGAAAGCCGTTAAATTTACGAGACAGGAGAACAGGAGAACATTGAGCAAACTTTTATCATCTAATATTCGGTTTATCTAAAATACGCAATGGAGATTTTTCGGAGAAATGGCGAAATGGAGGAGAAATTTCGCAATGGAGATCTCTGCATTGGCGAAATGGAGAATTCTAGTATAGATTTAGCGAAATGAATAATTCTGTTTATCGAAAGCTAGCCATATTTAGGGAAAATAAAATGTCAAATAATATTAAGAATTGGAATATTTTGCATTATATTTTGCGAAATGTATTAGTCCGATTATCGAAAACTAACTATATTGGGGAATAAATGAAATGTCAACTAAATGTTGCGAAACGAGCATTAATTGGTACGTAGATTACCTCATTAATGTTTAATGAAATATCCCCGACCAGTTAATGTCATCTTTCTCCATAAAGTTTTCAACGAACGTATTTTCATATTTCTATTGAGAGCAATGTTATTTAAAGGTGATTATTAATGTTCACATGTACACAATTTGTGTAAGTTATGGGTAGATGTCGCTTAATCACAAACCTTATTTAAGCCAGTAACTAGGATATATTATTTTACATTTAAAATGTGTGACTGTCCATGTCTAAATGATTAAAATGGAAAAACAAAAACAAATTTAAGGACATAATATCTTTTGATTATCCAAACCTTGAAGATTTGCAATTAAACGGAATAAACTATGCTTTGATATTCATTATAATAAAATAAAAATAATCTGTTCTGTGTGACAAAATCTTAATTTCGCAAGCGTATTGCCTCCATTTCGCAAGCTTATTACCTCCATTTCGCTACTACTACTACTGCTACTTTTCTACTACTACTACTGTTTCAGATTTCTCAAAACGAGTTTTCTTCGTATGTATTTAAACAGTATGCTTATTGGTCCAGAGCAAAGGTACTATCTTAGACGGATTTGTTAATTATCTTAATGGAATAGGAGCCAAAACGTATTTAAGTCTAAAAATGTGAATGTCTATCTTCATATACACTTTCTAAAGATATAGTTCGAGAAAAGAAAGAGTGCGCAGGGCCTATTAGGTGTTTATCTACATTGTCAGCAAAAAAACTTTAAAGTCTTATATAAAGCTAGATAAATCTTAGATACGGATAAGTAGGTCTGTCTGTGCTTGCTCTGTAAATTAGTCTAAACATGTGTGAAACTATTGTTGCGATATCTTTAACTTCTCTATATATAACCTCGCCCCGTTTCTTTATATACATGTACACTGATATGTATTATCATTAACGTCTCTATCTATAACATCGCTCGGTTTCTCCATATACATGTACACCGATATCTTTAACTTCTCTATCTGTTTTCTCTGTACATTAGTCTAAACATGTGTGAAACTATTGTTGCGATATCTTTAACTTCTCTATCTATAACATCGCTCCCTTTCTCCATATACATATATACTGATATATTTAACGTCTCTATCTATAACATAGCTCCGTTTCTCCATATACATGTACACTGATATCTGTAATTTCTCTATTTATAACATCGCTCCAGTTTCTCCATATACCTGTACTTAGATATCCTTAACTACTGTCTCTATAACATCGCTCCGTTTCTCAATATCCATGTTCACTGATATCTTTAACTTCTCTATCTATAACATCACTCCGTTTCTCCATATGCATGTACACTGATATCTTTAATTTCTCTATCTATAACATCGCTCCGTTTCTCCATATATATGTATACACTGATATATTTAACTTCTCTATCTATAACATCGCTCCGTTTCTCCATATACATGTACACCGATATCTTTAACTTCTCTATATATAACCTCGTTCCGTTTCTCCATATACATGTACACTGATATCTTTAACTTCTGTCTTTATAACAACGCTCCGTTTCTCCATATACATGTTCACTGATATCTTTAATTTCTCTATCTATGACATCGCTCCATTTCTCCATATACATGTACACACTGATATCTTTAACGTCTCTATCTATAACATCGCTCCGGTTCTCCATATACATGTACACTGATATCTTTAACTTCTCTATCTATAACATCGCTCCATTTCTCCATATACATGTAAACACCGATATCTTTAACTTCTCTATCTATAACATCACTCCGTTTCTCCATATACATGTACACTGATATCTTTAATTGCTCTATCTATAACATCGCTCCGTTTCTCCATATACATGTATACACTGATATCTTTAACTTCTCTATCTATAACATCGCTCCGTTTCTCCATATACATGTACACTGATATCTTTAACTTCTCTATCTATAACATCGCTCCGTTTCTCCATATTCATGTACACCGATATTATTTTAGCCACGTTGAACAAAAACAGAATATTAGAGGTTATAACATTGATTTCAATTGCTAGTAAGTCCTAAATGTTAGTGCTACGTCACATGGCGGCACTTTTTATATCAACCCATTACCTGATAAACTCGTTTATTTACTACTAGAAGGTGAACAGGGAAGATTCTGACCAGACTGTAGGGATGTCCTGACTAATCTGAACCTTCACTGGTATTAAAGTCTTGAAGGTCAGTGTTCAAGTGACCTGGCCAACCTTTTATATCAACCCCTTACCTAATAAACTCGTGTATTAACTACTAGAAGGCGAACAGGGAAGATCCTGATCAGACTGTGCGGAAATCCTGACTGATATGGACCTTCACTGGTAGCAAAATCCTTAAGGTCAGTGTAAACGTGATGTATCAATCAATTACTTAATAAACTCTTTCATTTACTTCAAGAAGGCGAACCGTAAGATCCTGATCAGACTGTACGCATGCCCTGACTGATCTGGACCTTCACTGATAGCAAATTCCTTAAGGTCAGTGCTTACGTGATGTGACGGCTTTTATTTGGTCTCAATCACTTACTTAATAAACTCGTTTATTTTCTTCAAGAAGTCGATCCGTAAGATCCTGATCAGACTGTACGCATGCCCTGACTGATCTGAACCTTCACTGATAGCAAAGCCCTAAAGGTCAGTGTTTACGTGATGTGACGGCTTTTTTTTGGTCTCAATCAATTACTTAATAAACTCGTTTATTTTCTTCAAGAAGGCGAATCGTAAGATCCTGATAAGACTGATTGATTGATTGATTGATTGGGGTTTAACGCCGTTTTTAACAATTTATCAGTTATATCACGGCGACCAGTTCACCTACTCGTGCATTTCCTGGTTTTCTCACACCAGTACTCCACACAACAATCTTCAAAAGCAACTGATCAGATTGTACGCATGCCCTGACTGATCTGGACCTTCACTGATAGCAAAGTCCTAAAGGTCAGTGCTTACGTGATGTGACCGCTTTTTTTGGTCTCAATCAATTACTTAATAAACTCGTTTATTTACTTCAAGAAGGCGAACCGTAAGATCCTGATCAGACTGTACGCATGCCCTGACTGATCTGGACCTTCACTGATAGCAAAGTCCTAAAGGTCAGTGTTTACGTGATGTGATGGTTATTTTGTTTTATCTCAACCAATTACCTAAAAAACTCGTTTCAAATACGGCTATACACTAAATCGTAGATCTTTTACAACTCAAACTTGAAACCAGAAATAGGTTAACCCTTTCCCACTTGAACACACTCTGCAATAGACCACTTTGATAACATTGACGCAAAAACACTCTCTATCAACAAAACAACTATTTAAGTTACGTACATTGTGATACAAGTGAATACAGTTGAATACATTGTGTTAAAAGTAGTTCGCTGCAGATTCGTTAAAAAAATTGTGTATGTGGGAAAAGGGTTAAATTCAAATACATGTATACGATTTTAATATTTTACTGTATGCAATGTCACAACCAGACCAAACGTTTTTGATAAGAGTACATGTAGATAGATAACATTCTAAATATATACATTGATGTGTCATACTGTTACAAACGGTATCTCTCGGGCATTTACGGAAAAGGGATTCGTTTTTCGGAAAAAATAGAAAGAACCTTTCAATAATGTTATTTGTCAATGTCACAACTTAAGAAACATTGTTTTCATGAGTCGATTCTTTTCGTGGGTTTCAGCACTGATTACTACGATTAATAATACAAGAGGAGCTATGAGATTGTTAACGATCAGAGCCGAATAGATACGAATGAGGCATTCCATCACATGATCAACCTCGGCTTGTCACATACACAAATACGCCCCCTGATTATAGGAGAAGAAAGGAGAATTGTTTTATTTCGATTACCATCTATTAGACAAGGTAATGTTATCTACTTTTATACATAATACGTTTTATTTATTTGGAAACATTTTTTATTTTTTACATATTGCTAATATTCGAGCATAGAAAACATAAGTTCGAATTTTAAGTCTGAAACTAAATTATGCCGTGGGTTAGTTGGACATTGACTCCGTGAAGTTTCCATAACGAACAGGTGTCAACTTAATATACACTCCTACATATTAAGTAGTTCGTTTGACTGGATTTACGCCGCATTCAGCGAATGATCAGTTACATACTTCCTTCCTTAAATTCCTTGGAGGCAATATGTACGTTTCTTTTAAAACTGATGTATTTTTCATAATGCTTTCCCCACAATGTTGATTGTAAGTTAGTTTAGGCAGAAAACGTCCATGTTTAACCCTTTGGAGTTACCCTATACGAATCCTTCTTTCTCTCGGGTTAATGCAAAAGGCCAAAACTGATGTTTCATTGATAATATTATCCACATAAACATGATCGTGAAATACAGAAATTCATTTGGTATTACCCTACACGAACCCTTATTTCCATCTCGTTAATGCAGAAACAGCAATATGTACGTTTAAACTGATGTATCAATCATAATGTTATCCACATAACGATGAACATGAATTAGGGAAAGGCAGAAATCGTCCATTATAAACCCTTTGGTATTACCCAGCACGAACCCTACCCCAACCTTCGTGATTTCGGATCTAAACTAATATAACATATAGAATACTGTTTATATCAAGCCATTCGAAGATAGTCCTTTAGAGTTCTGATGTTGGAAACAATCCAGTTTGTGTTACAGATTTTTCTACACTGATATAAAACATAGAATACTGTTTAATCAAACATTTCCTCACTCGAGGCCGACGGAAAACTGTTTAATAGAAGCGCCATTGGAAAATCGACCTTTATAGTTTTAAAGTTGGGAACAATGCCGTTAGTTTTATAAATTCGTTTGTTAAACCTTACATCAAATGATGCAACAGTGCTTCAATGAATGTATAAATAGTGACCGTTGAATACGCAGTTAAAATTGTTCTAACAGAACTAAATATGGCCGATTGCTGGTCGTAATAACCTGACAGTCGATTATTGCATGATGGCTTTCATTTTATAGTTTTGTTTCTGGTTAGTTGTTCAATAGTCCACCTAGTTTAGATTGTATTGAGACAGCTAATGCAAAGGAATTTTTCATATATAAAGGAATACTATTCACTGTTCCGCTCACAATTATCAAATCTAGATGGGGTTTAATAGTATTTATCATATAAAGCCCTCTCTGGGAGTTTCAAACGGGTAACTTTCATGTACATTATTTCGGTAAATGCCCAATAAATCACTTTATGTGATAAATAGAATATCTCATTAGTGTTTATTTATTATCACCTTTAATAAACTCGTTCACTAAGCTAAATATGACGCTCGCCAAGGCCCGCAGCATATCATCTAAGTAAACTCGTTTATTATTTATTAAACAACATTATACCTACATTTCTAACTCCAACCCCCCAGTCACAGTCACTAATGCATGATCGATGAGAAATAAAACCAGTACTTGGCTAGGAAATATGCCTTGCCCATGGGCACTCCACCAAGACCGCTGGGACTGGGGATCAAAGTGTTAATTGCATAACACAAACATGATTATGTTTATAGCAAAATAATGTACAAAATATAATATACAATCAGCGTTCTAATTACAGAATGACAGACCAGTTACATGACAACAATGAAAGGATGTCCGAAGAATGTAATAAAGAGACTGACGTTAACGATGTCCTCTATTGTGATCCATGTAAAGATGATAGCATACAGGTAGAAGCTGCAGGATTCTGTGCTGACTGTAACGATTATCTTTGTACAGACTGCCATCAGGCACACAAACGACACAAGCTAAGTAGAAACCATGTACTTACAAATACAGAAAACATACCCAAATTCAAGCCAAAGAAAGAAAAGAAGTCAGAACAATGTCTAAAGCACCAGCATGAACAGATTAAGTGGTACTGTAAGTCCCATGATAAATGTATATGTGATATTTGTAAACAGGTAAACCACAGAAACTGTACGAACGTAAAATCCATAACAGACGTCAGTCAGAACTTTCTGTCGTCCGACAAACTTAAGAAAGTCAAAGATCGACTAATGCAATTATTGAAGGCATTTGATCAAAAGCTTCTTAAAGTAACAGAGCACACTGAATCAGTCAAAAGTTGTTATACGAAAGCCATTGAAGAGGTGATAAGAAATATTTCGACAATGAGAAATGAAGATCTGGAAAGAATGAAAGCACTTGAAGTGACCTGCGACACTACTATGCAGACGATACGATCCGTGTTGAATGAGATAGAAACACTGCAACAACATGACGTAGAAGATCAGGCGTTTGTTGCTACAAGAAAAGCGGAATCGCAGTTACAAGACTTTGATGAGAGACTTGAGTCAGTAGAAAACGACAACAAAATCACAAAGTACAGATATGTTTGTGAACCTATGAGCAAGGCAGACGGGATGATAGGGAAAATGTTTGCGTTGATAGATAGACGTGTCTTGAGTATTGATGACTTTAACGTGAAAACATCAACTGACACAACAGCCTGTTTTATTAGAGGTATAAAGAGACTGTCTGATAACAGATTTGTTATCGCTGACTGGAACAACAATAAGATAAAACTAGTTGATATGACAAGTAAAACCGTTATATCAGAGTTAAAGTTAGACTGGAGACCCTGGGACGTGACTAGGAGAGATGATAACATGATTGCGGTTACAACCTTTAACAAGAAGAAGATTCTATTTGTGTCTCTATCAGACACACTAACTGTTCAGAAAACTATAGACAAAAGTGAATTTAAATACTGTCAGGGTATAGTATGTAGTAACAATACACTGATTGTATCCTGTAATGGTCCGAATCAAATTCAAATACTGAACTTGGATGGAACTGTTAAACAAGTCATAGAAGATAAAGACGCACACGGTACTGTTAGGTTTGGTGATGTAGAATACCTGACACAAGGTCCCGATACCAACATTCTCTACTTATCCGATCAATCAAGTAACAAAGTATCAAGTATGACACTGGATAGTCAGGTTATATCAAATTTTACACACGAACACTTGATAACTCCAACAGGTATCACTGTGTGTAGAGATGGTCGAATATTTGTTTGTAGCTATAATACACACAAGATATTTGAGATATCATCTGACCTTTCTGAAGGTCAAGTCATACTGGATGAAAAGGACGGGATTACAAACCCACGGAGCATACTATACGACGAATATAAACTGTATATTGGCAGTGATAACCATAACTTAATACAAGTATTTATAATATAAGTATGTTGCAAGCATTGCAACAATGCATCTCGTGTGTATTTAGATGGGATGAAAGAGCTGTTCGTGTTTATGCTACGACTATTCAACCCAGTGTCCAGCTGACAATTTCTGCTTCCTTCCTCTCGATATTTCTGTGTTGCTTTGTTTTATTTTATAATTTTTTCTTAATTTATTCAGTTATTCTAGGCATAGTAAGCACTGTTAGAACTTAAGCTATGAAAGTACTTACACAATAATTTAATATTAACTCATCCTTAACAGTAATTAACATGAATGTAAAGGTTGGTATTGTTCTGTCTTACAGGTCGCTCTTCTGGCAGTTACTAAAGATAGCTGGCGAGATTCTATTAGATCGTGGTTCAATTCCTTTTTGACGCTAAGAGAATCAATATAAACAAACTTAATTTCTGATCAGTATTATACAATAAGTAATACTGTTAATGTACTGAAAATGTACTATGTAAAACACAAGTTAATTATTTAAACTGAAATCATGTGAAACGCGTTGAACAATATAAAATCAGTCAAGGTAAACTTTCTAACTTCTATCCCGCACTAAACTAATTAAAGACTGATTTAGTTTTCAAACACAGGGGCATTTCGTTACACATGGTAAATGCTAATAACATAACATTTATTCATAAGCATTAAAGACGCATGGGTTTACTAGACTGGCACACAGTATACATCAGGATTAGGTTGTTAGGAGAAACAGGCTTATATCGGTATAGTATGATCTTATATGCTCGAAGGTCTGTTTAAGTGTGGCCTGATTCATTTTGAAAATAAATATGCATTTTAACATATGAAATGTTTTGTCATTTTCTCCTCCATGTTGCATATATATATATATATATATATAATGTATATTATAAATCATTTCCTGTTCTGTCTTTCATGTTAAGTGAAAACCAGTAAAAGGGGAAACATTTAAAACAAGAACATGCTTAATTGTATATGTAATAACTAGAAGAGATGACAGAGGCGGGATTGTGTGGATATCATTGTAACTCATCAATCGGTATGACGAAACATGATTCCAAGAATACCAGTCATTTAACGAGGAAACTGTTGAGAGCGGTGCATATTAAAATGAAATAATTCAATTCAAACCAGCCACCTTAAATCACAGACAGTTAAATCAAGGACATACATGTATAATTCAAAAGGATGGGTGTTTTGTGAAAAACAGATTTATAAATACATGTTCTTCTCTCATTTTCACGTTTATTCAAGATTTTAATACAAGGTAGCCAGACACATTTAATGTTTTCATGAAAGACAGTAAGGACATAAATATAGTGAGACAGAAAGTAAGTGAGAGGGAAGTATATATAATGAGAAGAAAGTAAGCTGGTAAGGAAAGAAATATTGTCATAAAGAAACATTGTCTGAAACAAAGTATGTAAGACAGAAAGATAGTTAAAAAACGAAAGATGGTAAAGAAGGAATGGACAGATAGAAGGAACGAAAGAATTGTGCCGAATTGATTCAGCTATTGCATTTAGATCTTCAAATGAAATTGGAAAATCAATACGATAACAAATCTTAAAAATATACGAAGAACAGAGTTTCAATTCAGCCTGTGCATGCGAAGTCACAAAGGGACCCTAAGTGTCTGCTATATGCCGTAAAGCCTCGTCAGACGGCGTTGTACTGGAGTCAAAGGTTTTACACAATCGATGAAGACGTCAAATGGGTTATTGTGTAATATACAGGTTAAAGTAACCATCTTTACGATAAATAAATATATTTGAATCTGTGCTTGCGCAGCCCTTTAAGTACAATAACTGTCCGCTATATGCCGTAAAACCAGGTCAGACGGCCCTGTACTGGCGCTCCATATATTCGGTCCAAGTCAAAGGGTTGTTGTGTAATATACAGGTTGAAGCAACCATCTGTACGATCAAAAACAATCGAGATCAATCTGTGCCTGCGCTGCCCCCTAAGTACCCTAACTGTCCGCCAGATGCCGTAGACACTGGTCAGACGGCGCTGTACTGGTGACAAAAGGTTTAACACAATCGGTACAATCGGTCAAAGTGTTGCTGTGTAAAATACAGGATGGAGCAACCATTTAAACGGGCAAACACATTCTAGATCAGCCTGTGACTGCGCAGTCCCCTAAGTATCCACAATGTCCGCTATATGCCGTAACACCTGGTCAGACGGCCCTGTTCTGGCGCTCCATATATTCGGTCCAAGTCAAAGGGTTGTTGTGTAATATACAGGTTGAAGCAACCATCTGTACGATCAAAAACAATCGAGATCAATCTGTGCCTGCGCTGCCCCCTAAGTACCCTAACTGTCCGCCATATGCCGTAGACACTGGTCAGACGGCGCTGTACTGGTGACAAAAGGTTTAACACAATCGGTACCAGCAGTCAAATGATTGTTGTGTAATATACAGGTTGAAGCAAACATATGTACGATACATACTGCTAGGTCAGCAAGTCCTACCCAGTCCGATAAGTACGCTAACTCTGACGAAGCTCCACAAATCGGTACAAGCAGTCAAAGGGTTGCTGTGTTATATACAGGATGAAGGAACCATCTGTACGATACATACTTCTAGGTCAGCAAGTCCTACCCAGTCCGATAAGTACGCTAACTCTGACGAAGGTTCCACAAATCGGTACCAGCAGTCAAAGGGTTGTTGTGTAATATACAGGATGAAGCAAGCATCTATAAATAAATAATATGTAGATCAGCAGGTACTTTGAAGTCCGATAAGTACCCTAACTGTCCGCTTCATCAGTGCAATACAACCTGGTCAAATGATTGTTGTGTAAAAAACAGGCTAAAGTAACTATCTGTAGGATTGATTGATCGATTTGTGTTTAACGCCGTTTTTAACACTTTCTCAGTCATATCACGGCGGCCAGTTCACCTACTCATATGTTTCCTTGTTTTCGCAAACCAGTACTCCACACAACAATCTTCCCAAGCAACTGGCTGCTTTTCCACATAGACTAAGCCCATTGGTGGAAGAAGAATGACGCATGTCTTAATGACTTTTGTCAAACGTCGGAAAGAAAGTTTGCCGAGCCGGGATTCGAACTCACAACCCCTGGATTGACAGCCCGCGTCGTTAGCGACTGAGCTACCGGGACTCGACCCATCTGTAGGATGAGGAGTGGGCATCTCGCTTGATATCACGCATTGTTTCTTTCTTTTCACTGCATTTATATTATTGTTAGATGTATCATGAGGAATCCGCCGCCACCACGCATTTATATTATTATTTGATGTATCATGAGGAATCCGCCGTGACCGAATAACTAAACACGGATTTGGAACCGACAACCCTTCCAAACTGAACCCTTTCCCACATACTCCAAATCTGCATCAGACGACTAAGACAACATTTTGGCAAAAACATGGAAAACAATTTGATATAGTTGAAAACATTGTTGCAAAAGGAAAACTGTTCCTAATTATTCAATTTGTCCCAATTTTCTTTAAAAAACTCGTCTGCTGCAGATGCGTGAAAAGCGTCAATATGAGGGAAAGGGTTAAACAGTTTAATTGTTCTTTAATATAGCCGATTGAGCCCGTCTTAAAGTCGGAATTGGAGACGTTCACAGTTCGGCTAAACCCGTTAAACCGATCTGCTTTCGTAAATAGCCGATTGAGCCCGTCTTAAAATCGGAATCGGTGACGTTGAAAGTTCGATTAAACTCGTATTCCAGATCTGTTTTCGTAAATAGCCTATTGAGCCCGACTTTAAAATCGGAATTGTTCGCCTATGACATTATTAACAAGCATGGGTCATTGCGAGTCTTGCACTGCTATCCGTTAGAATGAATAACATTAATAACAGAACTACTGCGACAACGCTTGATATCTCACCTCTAACTGTGGATATTATGATTCTGTTTTAATCTATAATTCCCATTGTTTACCCGTGGCAAGCCAATTAGGCGGAAAGGGTGTCCAATGCGTCCCCTTGTTGTCATATAACTTGGTTTATGTTCTTATTTCACATTCATTATTATTCAAAAATATAAACTTTGATAGAATAAATCGTTAGAATAGCTCCAGGTAAACCAACATTAATACAAATTAGACACCTTTAAACAAATTACTGTCATGCTATCGGCATCATAGATTCTGCTTTTTTAAAAATATAAACTTTGATAGAAGAAATCGTTAGAATAGAGTAACATACTTCAGCGGTGCTCCAGGTAAACCAACATTAACACAAATAAGACACCATTAAACATATAACTGTCATTCTATTAGTATTATAGATTCTGCTTTTTCTAAAATATAAACTTTGATAGAATAATCATTAGAATAGCTCGAGTTAACCAATATTAACGCAAATAAAACACCTTTAAACAAATAACTTTCATGCTATCGGTATTATAGATTCTGCTTTTTCTAAAGTATAAACTTTGATTGAAGTAATCGTTAGAATAAAGTAACATGCTTAAGCGGTGCTCCAGGTAAACCAGCCTTTACACAAATAAGACACCTTTAACCCTTTCCCACATACAACAAATCCGCAGCAGACGACTTTGAAAGCATCTAGACAAAAAATGTAGAAAATCTCTATGAATCATATTGTAATAGAGTTGAAAACATTGTGGCAGAAGGACAAAATGCTCATTTTGCATCATTTTTTTCAAAAGTCGTCTGCTGCAGGGGCGTCAGAAATCGTCTGTTTCTGGAAAAGGTTTAAACAAATAACTGCCATGCTATCTGGTAAAAAAAGACACTACTTTTCAGACTGGCTCTACACTGGTTGCAAAAGCCTTAACCTTTTCCCTCATACAGACGCATTTTGACGCCACTGCAGCGGACGTCTTTTGAAAACAATGTGAGTAATTTCTCATATTTAGCAATTTCTTCTTTTGCCGCGATGTTTTCAATTATATACAATTACTGTACTTTCGTTTACAGAGATGTGTTCAAGTTTTGTCTAGATGTCTTCAAATTCGTCTGCTGCAAATGTGTTGTCAATTTGATTGCTTCTCGTGTTATGCCCCTTTAAACAATACCACTGGTCCATTTATCCTTGCCAAGGAGGGCAAACATTGCTACCGCTTGTTTTAAGTCTATGGTGTGACCCTGCCAGTGATCGAAACGGCGACATCCCACATCCAAGGCGGACGCTCTACCACTACACCACGATCACACCCCCACCCCACCCCCCACAAAATACATAATGTAAAATATTGTATAAACAACACTGAATCAATCCCCCCCCCTTCCACACACTCACACAAATCTCTACGTACTTGATTATTATGAATGTATTCATGAACTCCAGTGTGTTATGTGTAAAGGGTAAACCCAATGGGCGCTATTCTTTGTGTCAATAAATACTTCTAAGACGGTTACATACGAAGGCGGACATTGAACATAACCTCTTTTGCAACAATGTTTTCAATACTTACACATGTCAATAGTGTTGCCTTTATGCTGTAAATTCGTTCTAAGTTTGAAAGGGTAAAAGTAACATTTTAATCGTTAAACTTATGGTGCTATTCGCCTATTTTTCCCCAATTAATTATCCTGAGACGGTTACATGCCAAGACGGACAATGAAGGTTTTGGTGAGACTGTGCGTAATAGTGCATACATTTTGATCCGATATTATTAATTCGCCGATTGAACCCTAGCTACACTTGTCATAACTACGCCCATTATAATTAGGTTATATATATATATATAAACAAATAAGAGATACCATTTTATTACGGACAATGGTCATATATCACGGGTTAAACAATAGGAAAGCACTGGCGCTGCTATATATGCAGGATATCTTTCAAGAAGGACACATGAGCTAAAAATAGATAAAACATTAACCGACTTCTCCTTCGGGACAGCTGGTCAAATTTTAAAATAATTTCACATATATGTTGAACAAGAGTTGCTGCAAGATGCAGCAAGTCGATGTTAGCGCGGGAATGAGCATGTTATGGCTAAAGAAATACTGTTTGATTCGAAAAACACGAAACCCGCTTTTAAATATATGATATAAATATATGATAACAATAGTTTTTTAGTTAAATACGTAAAACGTATAAATATCACTTCTACAGCATTACTTTGGAAGCCGGCTTTTATAGCGCCGTTGGTAGAATGGTTGACATTTTCGTAAAGTTAAGCAACGTTCATCGCTGTTAGTGCCGGGATGTGTGACCCGCGATGGTTTACGCCGGTACACGTTAAACTATGGTTTTAATTTACATTTAAATTATAAAAAAACTACTCGCATACAAACTCGAACGAGAACCAGTCTAGTGACGAACCGCTACGAATATATCCGAGAGCTGACGGTAAAATACAAGAAGATTACCACGGCGCAGGCGCAAGCCCATTGCACCAGTGACAGTTTTTTCACAACCAATATATGCATTGGTGCTGAGGCACCCTTCGCAACGGCCTGGGGGCTGCAGGAAGGTTGGAGAAGTAGGTAACATGTGAAATTAAATAACAATTGCAGCTTATGTTTATGTATTTGTTGTTAAAAAGTTGACGGATCATATTAAAAAAGGGAATTTTATGAAACTGCCAACTTAAAAGCAGGAGGACCTTGTTGGCACTATATCGTTCACCTGAGTGTAAGAGCCCACAAGTATACACATTTAAGACATGAAGAATCAAAGGAAAGTTTGACAGCAGATTAAGGCAGAATATTTTGAAGTTTCTGCCTTATTATATTGAGAAATATGTTAATGTTAAATCACATTCCATCAAGTAGAAATAATTCTCTAAAGCATGTACTAGACTGGGAGAAAGTGTTTGAAAAATGCAAAACGCATCAAGACAATTATTCTGACAACGATTCAAAATGCAACATCTAGTGTTTTATCAAGATTTTTCTTCATTTGGCCTAGTGACCTATTTTTGTTTACCCGATATGACCCTTATTCGAACTTGGCCTAGATACCATTAAGATAATCATTCTGATCAAATTTTAAAAAATGTGGCTTCTACAGTGTTGACAAGATTTTCCTAACTTGGCCTAGTGATCTAGTTTTTTAACAGACATGACCAATTTTCAAATTTGGCCTACATATCATCAAGAAAAACATTCTGATACAGTTTCAACATCATCAAGTTAATGCAGCCTCCAGAATGTTAACAGGACTTCACTTCAATTAGGCCTATTGACCTAGTTTCTGACCCAATATGACCCATATTCGAACTAAGATATCAATAAGACAAACATTTTAACGAGAAATGCCGTTGATACCTCCACAGTGCACAGTGCGATCGGGTTGCCCGGTTGAGGGAGTATGTTGCGTTATTGGTGCATTGTTGGCTGAAGAGGAGAGACATGGTCTCATCATGGTCTCATTCACTTTACTGTCACTCTGCCTCTCTTGTGGGTGCTGCCCTCTCACTCTCATTCAGTCCTCCCTTCTTTTATAGGGCATATTGTAGAACTGTTACTCAGACACTTTTGTGATAAACTGAGTGTTAAATTACAACCTTCAGTGAAGCAGTGAAGAGCACGGGTGTATAATCTAATGAATGATGCGATGAGCCGGCTTTTATAACCTGCGAGCGACAGTGGGTGGTCGGTCAGACGGCGGCCTGTCCCTGGTCAATGTCTGCCCTATTTCCGGCCGGGCTCTGAGCGCCGAATTTGGCCCGGCGCTTGCCCGATATGTATGAATGTCGTGGTGTCGTGTTTGTGTGGGGGGGGGGGGGGGGGGGGTCGGGTAAGGCCCCCGCTAAATCCGCCACTGCATTAGACAAGCTACTTCTTTGTTAACCATTAATTTTTCGTCGCACTGCTGTTAATCCGCCTCTGAATATTTCACGCGACTTCTTTGTACTTTGTTATTCGCGAATTTTAATACTGTTAATAAGCTTCCATATTTGACCTCTCGGCGCATTAATTTCTAAAGCATTTTTAAAATTGATATGGGAGTATTCGCGCCTAAAGTTGTTCACTGATGATCGAACAACATTGTAATGAAATTTTTTGGGGGAGATCTTAACCTTTTAAATGCAGTTTTGTTGAATCCATGATGAACTATTTCTCTACTACTATGACTTGGGGCTAAAGCCCCAGGCCAAAAAATAGATAGTTGAATATATAACTAGAACCAAATATGTATTTATGATACATTCGTTAATAATCATAAGAGGACACTTTAATACATTATTCGAACCAAATATGTATATATGGTACCTTCATTAATTATCATAAGCGGACGTTTGAATACTTTATAAAAAAACAAATATGTATATATGATACATTCGTTAATAATAATAAGCGGACACTTGAATACATTATTCAAACCAAATACGTATATATGGTACCTTCATTAATTATCATTATCGGACACTTAAATACATTATTCGAACCAAATATGTATATATACATGTATGGTACCTTCGTTAATAATCATAAGAGAACACTTGAATACATTATTCAAACTAAATATGTATATATGGTACATTCATTCATAATCATAAGCGGACACTTGAATACACTATTCGAACCAAATATGTATATACGGTACCTTCGTTAATAATCATTAGCGGACACTTAAATACATTATTCGTTCAAATATGTTTATATGGTACATTCATTCATAATCATTATCAGACACTTGAATACATTATTCGAACCAAATATGTATATACATGTATGGTACCTTCGTTAATAATCATAAGCGGACACTTAAATACACTATTCGAACCAAATATGTATATACATGTTTGGTGCCTTCGTTAATAATCATATGCGGATTCTTGAATACATTATTCAAACTAAATATGTATATACATGTATGTTACCTACGTTAATAATCATAAGCGGACACTTGAATACACTATTCGAACCAAATATGTATATATGGTACATTCATTCATAATCATAAGCGGACACTTGAATACATTATTATGACTAAATATGTATATATGGTATCTTCGTTCATATTCATATGCGGATACTGGAATACATTATTCGAACCAAATATGTATGTAGGGTACCTTCTGTGGCTTGACATATCCTAAATACGGATGAGTAGGCTTGTCTGAGCCTGATCTGAACCTGAACCTGATCTGTAAATTAGCCTAAAATGAGTTTCTTTGATGAATGACTCAAAATAGTGTTGCTTTATATTAAACTACTCTTATCTATATTATCGATCCGTTTTCCCCATATGTATGATTATATTTTTTGAAGCGGGATGAACGAAAACCGAACCTCGGAGGTTATGACATTAATTTCAATTGCTAGCAAAGTCCTGAAGGTCCGTGTTCACATCGGTAGTTATGACATAAATGCGATCAAATTGAACATTTGTGTTATCATGTTTGGTCATATTGATATATTTACTTATGATCATTAATGTAAGTACCATATATACATATTTGATTTTTAATATATCTATAGGTGCTACCTATTTACGAAAAAAAACGCAAGATAATTATAAACAAAAATTAAAGAGCATACTTTGGCCATAAAAAGGGATTTATGAGTAATTGACTAGACAATAATAATGTTAATGTCATGTTTCTTGCATTATCAAAACATATTTGGAATTCGTATTGCTGTCGTCTATTATTACGAACGGAAAATAATAAAGTAAAGACTTTCACAAAATCAAGGAATACATTTATAATGAACGAGGTTAAAACATGATGGCCAAGATGATCCTAAATCGATCACCTGCATTATGGTAAAAAAGCAAATAGATCAGCCCTTTTCTGATGCCACTTGGCGACTGCCTTTTTCAACCAGTCAATATGACTGGAACAAATGATGTAAATGGTCACATTTCTGCTAAACCATTTCCCTATTAGAGATGGTTTCTGAGGCCTTTGCAACAGACGATTTAGGAAAAGATTGTCGCCAAAAGAACAATTGCTCCTTATGAGAAAGTTATGCTTTTGCCACAATGTTTGATAAATAATTATACTTTGAATGAGTGAGTCAATAGCTCATGTATAGGAATTTTGGGTCTTTCATGTTGATACCACATTTTTTGCGGGAAACGACATCGCTCCATTGACGTTACGCCAAGATGAAGTGTTACGGAAATGACGTCACGTCCTTCTTTGGCAACGATGCAGTCAAAATTTAGGTTCGGGCGTAGAAGGTTAATGCTGTCGATTTTTTGACAAACGGGAAAACATATTTCTTACAGAGTACCATTTATTTTTAACTTTTCGTACAAATGTTAATTCCCACATAACACAGCACTTAAATGATCTGAAATATCGATTTAAAAAAAAAAAAGGATTAAAAAGACGACAATAATGTTCAATCCGTGTTTTTCGTCTCATTTTTTACATACTCAAAAATCGATTTTTAAAAAAAATGATTAAAAAGACGACAATAATTTTCAATCCGTGTTTTTCTGCTCATTTTATACATATCCAAAATACTGATTTAAAAAAAAATGATTAAAAAGCCGACAATAATTTTCAATCTGTGTTTTACGTCTGCTTTTTATACATATCCAAAATGGCGGCCCCCATGGATTTTTCCAGTTTCATTTCAGAAAGCTTCATGGGTTATTGAAAAAAAAAGAAAAAAAAAAAATCTCACACCTGTTAACTATAAGCGAAAAAAAAACCATTTATGTTTTTTTTTCGTATAATGCATTCAAGTTTACCTAACGTGGAGGCTCTTTTTATCTCAACCCATTACCTAATAAACTCGTTTATTTACTATTAGATGACGGACAGGGAAGATCCTGATCAGACTGTACGGCTGGTAGTAAAGTCCTGATTGATTGATTGATTGATTGATTGATTGGGGTTTAACGCCGTTTTTAACAATTTCTCAGTTATATCACGGCGGCCAGTTCACCTACTCATGCATTTCCTGGTTTTCTCACACCAGTACTCCACACCACAATCTTCCCAAGCAACTGGCTGCTTTTCCACATATACTTAGCCCATTGGTGGAAGACGAATGACGCATGTCGCATTGACTTTTGTCAATCGCCGGAAAGAAAGTTGGCCGAGCCGGGATTCGAACTCACTACCCCTGGATTGACAAGTAAAGTCCTGAAGGTCAGTGTAATGACGTGGTGGCCCTTTTATCTCAACCCATATCTTAGTTTACTCGTTTATTACTCGTTTATTTACGGCTAATTGGCGAACAGGGAAGATACTGATCAGACCGTACGGATGCCCTGACTAATCTGGTTCTTCATTTTGAGCAAAGTCTTGAAGGTCAGCGTTCACGTGATATCTCATTCATTTTTGTTTAGCATTACGTGATCTACATGTAGTCCAAATAATACAGACCTTTGATTGCTCGTTTTATCATCTAATATTCGGTTTATCTAAAATACGCAATAGAGATTTTACGGAGTAATGGGCGAACACATTTCGCAACGGATATCTCTGCATTGGCGAAATTGAGAATTCTAGTATAGATTCAGCGAAATTAATAATTCTGCTTATCGAAAGCTAGCTATATTTGGGAATAAATGTTGCGAAATGGTATATTTTGCATTATATTTTGCGAAACGGATTAGTCTGATTATCGAAAACTAGCTATATTGGGGAATTAATGAAATGCCAACTAAATGTTGCGAAATATGGATTAATTGGTACGTAGATTACCTCATCATTGTTTAATGAAATATCCCCGACCAGTTAATGTCATCTTTCTCCATAAAGTTTTCAACGAACGTATTTTCATATTTCTATTGAGAGCAATGTTATTTAAAGGTGATTATTTATTTTCACATGTACATACTTTATGTAAGTTTGGAGTAGATGTCGTTTAATCACAAACATTATTTAAGCCAGTAACTAGGGTGTTTTTTATAAATTTAAAATTTGAAACTGTCCATGTCTTGATGATGATAATGGACAAAATACCTTTTAATTATCCAAGCATTGATGATTTGCAATTAAGCGGGATACACTATGCTTTGATATTCAGTTTTTGACACGAATGTCTTCTTTCAAAACAGAAAGAGTTAATATGAAAAAGGCAGAGCCTCATCACGAGCACAGCGTCTATAATGGGTCTAACCTGTAGGTATGTGACTACCATGATGAAGGAATCTGTTTCAAGCTGTCGGAACTGAGACCGCTGTTGTACGCTATTCCTACTTTATCTGTTGGTGCAAAGTCAAATCTTCAACAATTTTAACATTCAATTCATCACATGAACATAATCAATACAGAAAGGTAAAAAAAAAAAAAAAAATGAAAACAAGTTTTTCTTTCAATTAGGCTTAGTGACATAGTTTCTGGGTTAAAAGCAATGTTCAAAACATCCATTCTGCCAAAGTTTCAACATGCTTACATTAAAAGAACAGCTGTCGAGTGTTAACAAGATTTTCCTTTAATTTGGTCTAATGACCTTATGTTTGACCCGACTTGACCAATATTTGAACTTGGCCTAGATATCAATAATCATCAGGCGAACATTCTTACAAAGTTTCAAGATGCTGAATCAAACCTTGATGTCAAGCTATTTACAAGATTTTTCTCAAATCTTTTTCTTTGGACCTCATTGTTGTTTTTATCCAACATGACCTATATTTTAGTCTAGATTTCACCAAAACACCAATTCTGACAAAATTTCAACATGTTAAAATAAACAAGAGAACCATAGAAACTTAAAAAGCTTTCAGTGTTCTTTCCCCTATATGAGTCTATGAAAAACAAGTGACCCCAGGGGAGGGTCATTTTTGACCCCAGGGCTATAATTTGAACAATCTTGGTAGAGGTCCACTAGATGATGCTACATACCAAATATATTTTAGACAAGAAGATTTTCAAATTGTTTTCCCTATATGAGTCTATGTAAAACAAGTGATCCCCGGGGAGGGTTCATTTTTGACCCCAGGGCTATAATTTGAACAATCTTGGTAGAGGTCTACTAGATGATGCTACATACCAAATATCAAAGGCCTGGGCCTCTACTTTTAGACAAGAAGATTTTTTAAGTTTTTTCTCTATATGAGTCTATCTAAAACAAGTGACCCCCGGGGAGGGTTCATTTTTGACCCCAGGGCTATAATCTGAACAATCTTGGTAGAGGTTTACTAGATGATGCTTAATACCCAATATCAAAGGCATGGGCCTTCTACTTTCAGACAAGAAGATTTTTTAAGTTTTGGTTAATTTCCCCTTTTTTGTTGCCGTGGCAGCCAAAGTTCGGCATGGAATAGAATTCTTTGAACAAGTTTGAAAGAGATCCATCCAAGGAACATTCCTGTAAAAATTATTTTGAATTTGGTTAAATGGTTTAGGAGGAGAAGTTGTTTGTAGGGAAATGTGAACGGACGGACGACGACGACACCGACGGACGGTGAGCGATCACAAAAGCTCACCTTGCACTTCGTGCATTGGTGAGCTAAAAATGCAGCACTTAAAATGTCTGAGTGTTAACAAAATGTTCCTTCAATTTGGTCTAGTGACCTAGTTTTTGACCCACCATGACCCTTATTCTTACTAGGTCTAGATATTGTCAAGACAAACATTCTGACAAAGCCTCAAGCTGCTGAAAGCAAAATGTGGTTTCTAGACTAACAAGATGTTCCTTCAATTTGGTGGAGTGACTTAGTTTATGACCCAACATGACCTAGTTTATGACCGAATATATTTAAATTTAGCCCAGATATCATCTAAACAGTTATTCTGAAAACATTTCAACATGCTTAAGTTTAAAATAAGGCATCCAGAGTGTTTTCAATATGTTCCTTCAAATTGACATTGAAACCTAGTTTTTCACCTCACAGGACCCAGTCTATAACTTGGCCAGATTTGATGGAGATGATTTTCTGATAAACTTTCATTCATATTAGATGTTGTAAAATGTTGCCTGTAGATTGTTCACAAGGCAATTGTTGATGGCGTGTGACCTAAGGACATCACACAAAACCTGATCATAAAAAAACACAAACTGTGCAATAAAAAAAAAATGACTTTAAACTTATCTTTTTTTACAATTGTGAAACAAGCTTTAATCTTATATTAATCACGCTCAATATTCCGGAGATACAACCAGTTCTCGCCCAATTTGTGCGGAAAATCCCAATCTTCACTGAATTCTGATTTAGATATTTGGAGCATTTTTTTAAGAATTAGGTAGACTTTGAGGATTCCGGAGTATTTTGGTATTTTTATACATTTTTCATTTGAGTATATTTGGGCAAAGATGCTTCTATAATTTTTTGAAAAGGGACCAATTCCCCACTTGTGTTCAGAAAAAGTAGCCATTGAGGGGTTTATACAGATATTGTTGACAATCAAAGATAAATCAACATTTTAATTGACATATTATGATTATTATAATAACTGATGATACAGATGAAACTTACATTTGTATTTTATGAAGATGACATTTGACCTTACAGCATATGATGTTTGAAAGCATTGTGATAAAAGGTCAAATTGTTGACAATATGCAATTATACTTCTCACAATGCTTTTGAATAAAAATCAATTGTGCATTTTCCAATTCTTAAGATTTAACTGTTTTGCAAGATGTTTTTATACTTACTTGAATGATTTTTAGCTGCAGGGTGGATTCTTTTAAAGCATCGCAGTGGTCCTGACGGCTTCCAGAATTCTCGACCCCAATTTCCTAAGAATAGTCGACCCCAATTTAGACCCCAGTTTATATAGGTGTGAATGGATGATGGTTCTTTTGTTGTATAATCACTACATTTAGATAATGATTAATGTAATAATGATGTATGTTTTAACATTGTTATAAATTATCCTATATCATAGTTTTCAAAGTATTCTTAAGATTTGAAGTATTGTTTGATAGAGGACATTTCCTCCTTTTCTCACAATCTTCCTAATTCATTAATATAACTATACCTTAGCCAGAAATCAACCTGTCATGTACATATTCTCCTTCTCTCACCAAATGTTTTTAAAGTCGTCTGCAGCAGATTAACAGAACAGAACAGAACAGAACAGAAGTTTATTCATACGACTTGAACACATATGGTTCATCGTCAAAATATTTACAATATACATGTGCATACGAAAAAAAATAAACATACAGTTTAACAAAATACTATTTTGAAAGAATAATGCGGAAATAATGTTTGAAATGAGCGGAATATATAAGTACAGATATTCGGAAAAAGCGCTGGTGCTATGTTTTCATTCCGTGTTGAGCATTAAGCTCAACAGAAAAAAGAGCCATAACTCTCAACGTCTAATCATTTACTACATTAAGTACACTTATTCTTTTGTGGTTAGCTTTGGTATAGTATATTCCAATTGCATTTAAAACATTTAGATTTGATGAGTTTATAATAGAAATGAATTTGTACATATTAGGATTTCTGTAATACATTTTTTTTATATATATATGTCTTATTTCTTGATAAAAAGGACAAACTAGCATAAAATGAAACTCGTCTTCAATGTCATTTAAATTGCAGAGAGTACATTTCCTATCTTCTCTTTTGATTTTTCTATGTCGACCTGTTTCAATAAGTAATTGATGTGATGATAAGCGTAATCTCGCAACGGCATTTCTGTAAGTTGGAATATTCATTTTTCAAGGTAGCAAGACCTATCAAAAGTGGTTTTTAGACGTTTGTATAAGATCAGTGAAGGTTTAATATTTACATCAATATACCATTCAGTTATATACATGTCGATCAATCTTTGTCGCAAAACTGGAATGAACGTCTTTATGTTAACAGATGCTGGGAATAACCATACATCATAAAATCCAATAGTCTGTAGCAAATGTTTAACGTTTCTGACCCAATCAGCATTTGAATCGCTACTATTTCGATTAATATTATAATTTAATAATGTTGAAAGGATACAATTATTTCCCTTTTCAGCAAAAAGTTTTATAAAATATTTAATAATTCTAATTTTAATAATGACATAGAGTGGAAATCTTCCAAACTCTCCATATATAGCAGAATTGCTAGTTGAGGGTTTTACTTTTAATAATCTCTTAAAGAAATTTTCTATGCAATCTTTCTACCAATTCACAAGTTAAGAAGCCCCACACTTCACTCGAATAATAAATAATAGACGCGACAAAGGAATCAAATAAATCAAGCATAATTGTTAATGGTATTTCTTTACCCCTAGTAATAGTGAATAGATCGCTCAGAGCCCGATTAGCTTTACCAACCAATGTTTTAATAGCATTATGGAATGTCCCGTTACTTTTAAAAACAATTCCTAAGTAATTAAAAGTGGACAATTGTTCTATACTTTTACCACGGTATTTAAAATTGTATCGATTTTGAGCCTTCCTGCCTTTTTGAAAAACAACTATTTTGGTTTGTTCAGCATTAACTGTTAGTTTCCACTTTTTACAATATAATTCGAAAGCATCCAATAAATTTCGTAGACCGTCCTCGGTATCTGAAATTAAAACCGAGTCGTCAGCAAATAAGAGTAAATAAACGGATAATTGGCCAAGCGTAAAGTCTTGAGCTGTATTCTGTTGTAAAAATAACTCAATGTCATTTACAAACAATGAAAATAATATTGGTGACATGGTCTCTCCCTGCAATAATCCAACGTTACAATCGAAGAGATCCGATACGTTATTTAGATGTTTAACACATAATTTTACATCTTCGTACAATGAACGAATTAGACTTAATATTTTGCCAGTAACACCTTGTTTTATCAATTTAAACCACAAGCCGTTTCGATAAATAGAATCGAAACATTTTTGTAAGTCAATAAAACAACAGAATAATTGTTTCTTATCCCGGAATTGTTTCTGAATAAAGGAATTAAGTAGGAATATAGCGTCGACTGTACTGAAATTAGCTTTAAAGCCAAATTGTGCATTAACTATTTAGAACACATCAAGATCATTTAAATAATCAATCAACAGGTAAGTAAGTATCAATAATCAGTCTTTTGTTTATGACACTTGTGTGTTAAACCATCCATTCACACCTATATAAACCGATAATGGGGTCGAGATTTCTGGCTACCGTCCTGACATGCAATTTGCCTTGTTAAGATTCATTTTTGATTATCACATCCTTTTATCACTTTTAAAAACATTTTTTAAAATTTTGTTCAGAACACAAAGCACAAGGCATGCCCATATAAATCCGTCTCCGCAATGGATATGTGTCTTCAGTCAAGTCTTTTAGAAAACTTGTTCAAACTTCCTTTTTTTGGACACCCAATATGTCTCTTGAATACACTGGGGACGTGTCTTCTTGGGTTCTTTTAGTCTAAAAAGTTGTTAGTTTTAACTGATTAGCCATTAGTCTTAAATATTCCGTCCACATTGCAAATGTGTTCACCACTAAAAAATGAAGTGGATGCCATGAAGTAGACACGTAAGATATTACTTCATTAAATGTGTAAACAATCTGCACTTGAGAACTTCGAAGAATCCTTCTAAAAATAGACTTACTTTCTTATGTGCTATTTTTGTGATATTTATGGATAGGGACTTAGGGTCATATTTATATCTTACATCATACAGTAAGCGTGGGAGTTCCGGATCACTAACGAAACAAATAGTGATAGATAGAATAAAGGAATTGAGAATTTAAAAGAAACTTTTGCAGTTTAATGGCAAAATATCCCACCTTTCATCTTATATTTGTTGTCTGTCATACACATGAACATTGTTTGGTGTATTTGGGAAGAGACATAAATACATTCTGATTTGGGTCACAGGGTGTATGTTCAACCAATTTTTGCATCGATCTTTGACCGGAGTTTCGTCAGAGGTCTGTGAAGCATTGTCATTGATCTAGTGAAACAAATTTACCACGAAGAGCATCCTAGATCAGACAGTTATCCCATCGCCAGGAATAACCGTCAATGAATGCAAAACATTCAGATTTACAATACAGCTAGATCTTATATCTTTACCTACAAGAACGCCAAAATGATATTGTCTGTGTTAATATATGTTACGAAAACGAGAGAGATAAACATTCTTACCTAAAGCAAAGGGACTCGTAGCCGATACGTTCTGGTTATCAGCCTTTACTGTAAACAAAAAAGTTATTGGCGTTAGCTCGGGAACCAGCTTGATTTGGACGGATGTGACGTCGGCCGGATATAAATAAATGTCGGTCATGGTTTCCTGCTTTGTTCTATGTAATTTCATTTTGGTTTCATGAGCTGGGCCGTAGTATCTTTGCACCCAATTTGTTTCCATACTGAATATAGGAAATTTCCCCTTATTAAGGTTAAACCTCATAACGAGCTGTGCTCATTATTAATGTTATTGAATAAAGTTGAAAGCATTATGACAAATGGAGAACATGCTCACTATCAGCAATTTCTCCTTTTGTCACAATGTTTTCAAATGTCGTCTGTTGGAAAGGCTTCAATATGCGTATAAATCTCGGAAAAGGTTAAAGAAAAATCTCATTATAATTTTTCTATTCCTTCACATGTATTTAATAAGTCAATTAGATGGATAAGGTGAAACACTCCCTTTTCAATTTCCTTTTCATCATCCCTAATTTGTACTGTACTGTGAGATATCCGTTTTCATAGGGTTACCGTGATTATCGTACAAAACAGAAACTCTAGAAAATCAGAGAGTTTTTCGTTACGCACAAAATATTATAATCTGACCCCTCAATCAGCTATAGTTTTAGAAAAAGAATATTTTATTGCACTAAACAGCATGTTATATTTACAAACATACATATATATACATAGAGAGATCAGTGAATTTATATGAATAAGAATTTGTTTGGAAGTCATTTTATTCCGGGTAATTTTGTTTAGCAATACAAACAAGCTTGGGCAAAAGAGTAATTAGTGAAGAAATAAAAGAAAAAAACAATCATATATTTAGTATAAATAAGAAAGACAAAGTGAAATCAAAGTACTGGAAGTAATGAAGGTAGAATCGTGATCGGTTAAGAGGAGAGGCAGAAGTGCATATAGAAATAGTTATTTAAAACAAATCCCCACCATGACAGACAAGTAATGATGCATCAGGTCAGAATGAAATATTTCCAAGATCATAAATTCTTGTTGGTCTTGTGAAAATTAATTGACCCCATCTCCGAATATATCATTCGGTTCACATACTACTTTTGTAATTATCATATTACCCAATAGCTCTACGGAAATACCACAAGGATCATTCATTACAGTACAGTGCCTATGCATTGACTGTACTGAACCATCTGATGCATTCAGCGTATGAATTATTATTATTGATTATTATTAATACAATATATCAATTATTAATACAATCAATTATTAATACAATCTATCAATTAGTAACACAATCTATTAATTATTAATACAATCTATCAATATTTGCATCTCCAAAACAGAGAGCAAGCATGTAGTATGTGTAACTGCTTAAATCAGAGAAAATGTAATCAAGAGCGTGAATGAAACTTCTAGGATTGGACACTGTAAATTAAACAATAAAGGACATGTGTTATGATGTTAAATATTTGAACTACAGTAAGAGGACCACCAAAGTAGCATTCCGCATATGCATGTGCCGCATATATTAGATTTATCCACGATCAAATTTAAACATATCACGAAGAAAAATTGATGAAGCAAATTGCAAAAACATAAAGCTGATTAGAAAGGGAAATATTGTCCATTACAAAAAGTACATTCGTCTGCTTCAGCGATCACACAACTCAGTTCTGTAACAATATTTCAAACATTGTCGGAAAAGAACTCTCTAAATAAAAAACACTTTTTCAGATTTTCTCAAAACGATTTTTTTTAATTCATTATGCTATTTGGTTCAGATTAAATGTACTGTGTCTTGGAAGGAATTGTGAATTATATTAATGGAATTGGAGCCAAAACGTATACAATATCTAAAAATCAGCCTATAATGAGTTTCTTTGATGAATGACTCAGACTAGTGTTGCTATATATTGAACTTTTCTTATATTAACGTTTCCCCCATATGTATAACTATAGTATTTGAAGCGGGTTGAATGAAAACCGAACGTCGAATGTTATGATATTAATTTCAATTGCTAGCAAAGTCATGAAGGTCCGTGTTCACGTGACGTGGCGGCCTTTTTTTTATATCTCAACCCATTACCTAGTAAGCTCGTTTAATTATGACTGTTTACGAAACATTTGTAGACGTTGATGTTTTAAGTTTAGATAAGGTGGTCCTATTACTAGATGCATAACTTTTCGAAAGGTGGTCACGTAAACTTGGACTAGTCCCACATAGGGCACATTTACACTAACGTCATGATTGTCTGATCACTGATTAAAGCGGGCTCCCATACTGCTGTGGTTACTTTACCTATTATATATATTTGGACAGACCCGGTCAATGTTTGTAAAACAGCAACTTATCATGAGCATAGTGCACACAGTATACAGCATACTCATGTTATAACAATCGATACGTCTCTGAAGTTTACGGAAAAAGCCAGAAATACGATATATATCTCAAAATGTCAAATTAACTAAGTCCGTAGCAGACGATTTTTAAAACTTTATGAACTGGTCTGTGTCAATTTTCTTCTTGTTTTTGCAGTAATGAAAAAAGTGCAGCTGTCGGAATATATTTCACGTTTACGATTAAAGACGAGTAGATCCGAGTGACGTTTTATATCATGTACGCAACATGTAAACAGTTACACAAAACAAAACCCCGTGTATCGAAGGAGGAAGAAAATACGATCCATTATGTTGACATTTTAGGAGACGAGGTAATTTAGTTCTAGTTTTCATACTTTTCTGGCACTTTTCTATCTGTAACCTCTTTGACATTATGTTTATTATTGTTGCTAATGAATTACAATTATGCATACAACATTACGTTTTAATTCTGTCTGGAATGGAATTATTTAGTTATAGTTCGGGTAGACTGGAACCGGTCCCTAAAGTTTAGGTAATACAACTGTACTGTATTAATATGAGTACACTTTCTCTCTGACAGATGTCTATACATATCTATACATATCCCTCATAAGTTTAGATGGCAGTAGAGTTCCTCACTAGTTACTGACCCTTGTGGACTAAATACTAAATAGCAAGGCTTCTAGGATTTCATATACATTTGACGGACTGTATGAAATAAATATACAGTTCGGTTCGAGGTTGTCGGTAACGGTTTGAATTGTTCATAAATAAACTATTGTCGACTTCAATTCCATAACATAAAACACACAACATGAGTGGCCTGTGATATTAGTCCTAACCAATAACGTGTATAGTATATATTCAAAATGTGTCTGCTTAGACATGACCAAACCTTCTGTATTGTGTAATAAGTGATTTAAGAAAATGAATGTTTCAGGTTATGTTCAAATATGTTTATTTTTTCTATTTCATTAAATCAATATAAAAAAATCGTTAAAACAAAGTTACTGTCTTGGGCGGATTTATTTATTATCTTAGTGGAATAGGAACTAAACGTAGATTCTATTCACACGATTTTGTTTTTAAAGGTAGCTCAAGACTAGATTTTGCGTGTATTATCTAAATGATGTTGATCTACATTGTCAGCAAATAAGTTTTAAAGTCTTATATAATTCTTGACATATCTTAAATACGGATGAGTAGGCTTGTTTGAGCCTGATCTGTAAATCAGCCTAAAATGAGTTACCTATTTGTGTGCCTCAGACTAGTGTTGCTATATATTAAAATTCTCTTATCTTTATTATCGAGCCCCAGGTAGCTCAGTCGATAGCGACGCGGGCTCTCAATCTAGTTCGAATCCCAGCTCGGCCAACTTTCTTTCCGACGATTGACAAAAGTCAATGCGACATGCGTCATTCGTTCTCCACCAATGGGTTAAGTCTATGTGGAAAAGCAGCCAGTTGATTGGGAAGATTGTTGTGTGGACAGGAAATGCATGAGTAGGTGAACTGACCACCGCCGTGATATAACTGAACAATTGTTAAAAATTGCGTTAAACCCCAATCAATCAATCAAGCAATATCTTTATTATAGATTCGTTTTCCCCATATGCACAATTATATTTTTTGAATCGGATTTAACGAAAACCGAATGTCGGAGGTTATGACATAAATGCGATTAAATTGAACATTTGTGTAATCCTAGATGTTTGGTCATATTGATATATTTACTACTAGATGGCGAAAATTGAAGATTCTGATCAGATTGTATGGATTCTCTGACTGATCTTGATCCTCACTGGTAGTAAAGTCCTCAAGGTCAGTGTTCACGTGACGTGGCGGCCCTTTTTTATATTATCCCTAGTTACCTCGTGTATTTACTACTAGGTGCTGACCATTGAGGATCCTGATCAGACTGTATGGATACCCTGACTGATCTCGACCTTCACTGGTAGAATAGTCCTGAAGGTCCGTATCACGTGACGTGGCGACCCTTTTCATCTAATCCCATTTACCTAATTACCTCGTTTATTTACGACTAGATGGTGTTCTGTGACGATTCTGATCAGACTGTACTGATGCCATGCCTGATCTAGACCTTCACTGGTAGTTAAGTCTTGAAGGTCAGTGTTCACTTGACGTGACGGCCCCTTTCGTCTCAACCCATAATCTAAATCGCTCGTTAAACCACAGGCGTCCGAATTTCTATCACAACAAAAATGCTGTAAAATACTCAATCTCAATAAGTCTGTGTATTATCTATACGCTATGATACAAAGGATCGTAATAATACGAGGAATCCCGCACGTGTTACTATAAATAGCCCCTCTATACGTCGACATAGTGTAATAATAATGACAAGGCAGTCTATTTATAGTAACAGGGTATTTTGTGGGGATTCCCCGAGTTCATTACGGTCGTTATTACTATAGCATATGGACCATACAAAGATTATGTGTAGTAGTTTAACCAGGTATTGCATGTTTGAATTGTAAATTTTCTCTAAATAAAAACTCGGACGCCGGTTGTTTAACATAAGACTGGATAATAAATCAGAGATATTTTCATTTACCCTTTATAACTCAAACCCGATACTAGAAATAGGTTAACCCTTTCCAACATGCTTACAAACTGCAGTAGACGTCTTTGATAACATTGATTTAAAAACATGGACACTTTCTATCAATGAAAGAACACTTTAAGCTAAATGTACGTACATTGTGACACAAGTGAATACTGTTGAATACATTGTGTTAAAAGTAGTCCGCTGCAGATTCGTTAAAGCGTCTGTATCTGGGAAAGGCTTAACTTTAAATTTACGTCTTTTACCTATTACTGTGTGAAATCTAACATTAAGACCAAACGTGTCTGATAAGAGTACATGTGAATAGATAACGTTCTAAATATAACATTGATGTGTCATACTGTTACAAACGATATCTCTCGGGCATTTACGGAAAACCGCTTCGTTTTTCGGAAAAAATAGAAATAACCTCTCAATAACGTTATTTGTCAATGCCACAACTTAAGAAACATTGTTTTCATGAGTCGATTCTTTGCGTGGGTTTCAGCACTGATTACTACGATTGATAATACAAGAGAAGTTATGAGATTGTGAACGATCAGAGCCGAATAGATACGAATGAGGCATTCAATCACATGATCAACCTCGGCTTGTCACATACACAAATACGTCCCCTGATTTTCGGAGGAGAAAAAAGAATTGTTTTATTTCGATTACTAGCTATTAGACAAGGTAATGTTATCTACTTTTATACGCAATACGTTTTATTTATTTACAAATTGCTGATATTCGAGCATAGAAAAAAAAAATTAATATGTCTTAAACTAAATTATGCCGTGAGTTAGTTGGACATTGACTGCGTGAAATTTCCATAATACGAAGTTGTCGACTTCGTATACACTCCTACATATTAAGTAGTTGGTTTGACTGAATTTACGCCGCCTTCAGGGAATGTTCAGTTACATACTTCCCTCCTTAAATTCCTTGGGAGCAATATGTACGTTTCTTTTAAAACTGATGTATTATTCATAATGCTTTCCCCACAATGTTGATTGTACGTTAGGAAAGGCAGAAATCGTTCATGTTTAACCCGTTGGAGTTATCCTATACGAATCCTTATTTCTCTCGGGTTAATGCAAACATCCAAAACGGATGTTTCATTGATAATATTATCCACATAACGATGATCGTGAAATACAGAAAATCATTTGGTATTATCCTACACGAACCCTTATTTCCATCTCGTTAATGCAGAAACAGCAATATGTACGTTTAAACTGATGTATCAATCATAATTTTATCCACATAACGATGAACATGAATTAGGGCAAGGCAGAAATCGTCCATTATAAACCCTTTGGTATTACCCAGCACGAACCCTACCCCAACCTTCGTGATTTCGGATCTACACTAATATAACAGATAGAATACTGTTTATATCAAGCCATTCGAAGATAGTCCTTTAGAGTTCTGATGTTGGAAACAATCCAGTTTGTGTTACAGATTTTTCTACACTGATATAAAACATAGAATACTGTTTAATCAAACATTTCCTCACTCGAGGCCGACGGAAAACTGTTTAATAGAAGCGCCATTGGAAAATCGACCTTTATAGTTTTAAAGTTGGGAACAATGCCGTTAGTTTTATAAATTCGTTTGTTAAACCTTACATCAAATGATGCAACAGTGCTTCAATGAATGTATAAATAGTGACCGTTGAATACGCAGTTAAAATTGTTCTAACATAACTAAATATGGCCGATCGCTGGTCGTAATGACCTGATAGTCGATTATCGCATGACGGCTTTCATTTTATAGTTTTGTTTCTGGTTAGTTGTTCACTAGTCCACCTAGTTTAGATTGTATTGAGACAGCTAATGAAAAGGAATTTTTCATATATAAAGGAATACTATTCACTGTTCCGCTCACAATTATCAAATCTAGATGGGGTTTAATAGTATTTATCATATAAAGCCCTCTCTGCATGGGAGTTTCAAACGGGCAAACTTTCATATACATTCTTTCGAAAAATGCCACATAAATCACTTTATAATAGAATATCTCATTAGTGTTTATTTATTACTAAGTAAACTCGTTTATGTTTTAAACAACCTTATACCAATTACTACATATCTAATGGAGATAATTACAATGACTCTTCCCCCCCCCCTTCCCCCCATCGATTTTCATCGAGGCGACACGTTCTTATATCAATGTGCTACTGCTTTCCTCCGTTTGGTTTTATCTTGTTACGCTCTGATTTTATGCCGTTTTTAACATTATTTCAGTTATATCGTGACGACAGTCACCAATGCATGATCGCCGAGAAATAAAACCAGTACTTGGCTAGGAAATATATGTTGCCCATGGGCACTCCACCATGACCGCTGGGACTGAGGATCAAATTGTTAATTGCATAACACAAACATGATTATGTTTATAGCAAAATAATGTATAAACTAGAATATACAATCAGCGTTCTAATTACAGAATGGCAGACCAATTACATGACAACAATGCATGGATGTCCGAAGAATGTAATAAAGAGACTGACGTCAACGATGTCCTCTTTTGTGATCCATGTAAAGATGAGGGCATACAGGTAAAAGCTGCAGGATTCTGTGTTGACTGTAACGATTATCTCTGTACAGAGTGTCATCAGGCACACACACGACACAAGCTAAGTAGACACCATGTTCTTACAAATACAGAAAACATTCCCAAATCCAAGCCAACGAAACAAAGAAAGCCAGAACAATGTCAGGAGCACCCGAATGAAACGATTAAGTGGTACTGTAAGTCCCATGATAAATGTATATGTGATATTTGTAAACAGGTAAACCACAGAAACTGTACGAACGTAAAACCCATAACAGACGTAAGTCAGGACTTTCTGTCGTCCGACCAACTTAAGAAAGTCAAAGATCGACTAATGCAATTACTTAACGCATTTGATCAAAAGCTACTTAGAATAACAGAGCACACTGAATCAGTCAAAAGTTGTTATGCGACTGCCATTGAAGAGGTGATAAGAAATATTTCTAAAATGAGAAATGAAGATTTGGAAAGAATGAAAGCACTAGAAGTGACCTGCGACACTACTATACAGACGATACGATCCGTGTTGAGTGAGATAGAAACACTGCAACAAAATGACGTAGAAGATCAGGCGTTTGTTGCTACAAGAAAAGCGGAATCGCAGTTACAAGACTTTGATGAGAGACTTGAGTCAGTAGAAAACGACAACAAAATCACGAAGTATAGATATGTTTGTGAACCTATGAGCAAGGCAGACGGGATAATAGGGAAAATGTTTGCATGGAAAGATAGACATGCTTTGAAAATTGAGTATTTTAACGTGAAAACTTCAGCTGAAAAAACAGACAGTGATATTACAGGTATAGAGAGAGCGTCTGATAACAGACTTGTTATCGCTGACTACTTCAATGATAAGATAAAACTATTTGACATGACAAGTCAGACTGTTATATCAGAGTTAAAGATAGACGGTTCACCCTGGGACCTGACACAGATTAATGATAACACGATTGCTGTTACAACCTTTGACAATAAGAAGATTATATTTGTGTCTATATCTAACACACTAACAGTTCAGAATACTATAGACAAAACTGAATGTACTTACTGTCATAGTATAGTATGTAGTAACAATACACTGATTGTATCCTATTATGGTCCGAATCAAATACAAATACTGAACTTGGATGGAACTGTTAAACAAGTCATAGAAGACAAAGACGCACACGGTACTGTTAGGTTTGGTGAAGTAGTTTACCTGTCACAAGGTGTCGATACCAACAGTCTCTACTTATCTGATTATGCCAGTGACAAAGTATCAAGTATGACACTGGATGGTCAGGTGATATCAAGTTTTACACACGAATACTTGAGAGGTCCAAGAGGTATCACTGTGGGTAGAGATGGTCGAATATTTGTGTGTAGTCTGGGAACAAACAAGATATTTGAGATATCATCTGACCTTTCTGGGGGTCAAGTCATACTGGATGAAAAGGACGGGATTACAAAACCATGGAGCATACTATACGACGAATGTAAACTGTATATTGGTAATGAAAGCAAGAACTTAATACAAGTATTTATAATATAAGTATGTTACAAGCATTGAAACAATGCATCTCGTGTGTATTTAGCTGGGATGAAAGGGCTGTTCGTGTTCATGATTCGACTATTCAACCCAGTGTCCAGCTGACACTTTTTGCTTCCTTTCTCTCGATATTTCTGAGTTGTTTTGTTTTATTTTATATTTTTTTCTTTATTTATTCAGTTTTTCTAGGCATAGTAAGCACTGTTAGAACTAAAGCTATGAAAGTACCTACACAATAATTAAATATTAACTCATCCTTAACAGTAATTAATATGAATATAAATGTTGAAATTGTTCTGTCTAATAGGTCGCTCTTCTGACAGTTACTTAAGATAGCGGGCGAGATTCTAATAGGTCGCTCTTCTCACAGTTATTCACGATAGCAGGCGAGATTCTATTAGGTCGTGGTTCGATTCCTTCTTGACGTTAAGAGAATCAATATCAACAAACTCCATTTTTATCAATATTATACAATAAGTAATACTGTTAATGTACTGAAAATGTACTATGTAAAACACAAGTTAATTATTTACCTGAAATCATGTGAAACGCGTTGAACAATATAAAATCAGTGAACTTTCCAACTTCTATCCCGAACTAAACTAATTAAAGACTGATTTGATTTTCAAACACAGAGGCGTTTCGTTACACATGGTAAATGTTAATAACATATGTATTCATAAGCATTAAAGACGCCTGGGTTTACTAGACTGGCACACAGTATACATCAGGATTAGGTTGTTAGGAGAAACAGGCTTATATCGGTCTAGTATGATCTCATATTCTCGAAGGTCTGTTTAAGTGTGGCCTGACTCATTTTGAAAATAAATATGCATTTTAACAGTCATTTTCTCCTCCATGTTGAATAGATAGATAATGTATAGTATAAATCATTTCCTGTTCTGTCTTTTATGTTAAGTGAAAACCAGTAAAAGGGAAAACATTTAAAAGAAGAACATGCTTAATTGTATATGTATAACTAGAAGAGATCACAGAGGTGGGATTGTGTGGATATCATTGAAACTGATCAATCGGTATGAAGAAACATGATTCCAAGAATACCAGTCATTCAACCAGGTAACTGTTGAGAGCGGTGCATATTAAAATAAAATAATTCAATTCAAACTAGCCACCTTAAACCACAGACTGTTAAATAAAAGACTTACATGTATAATTCAAAAGATGGGTGTTTTGTGAAACACAGATTTATAAAAACATGTACTTCTCTCATTTAAATAAAAGGTAGCCAATTGCTCAGACACATTTAATGTTTTCATGAAAGACAGTAAGGAAAGAAATATAGTGAGACAGACATAAAGTGAGAGGGAAGTATATATAGTGAGAAGAAAGTAAGCTGGTAAGGAAAGAAATATTGTCATAAAGAAATATTGTAAGAAATAAAGTCTGTAAAACAGAAATATAGTTAAGACGAAAGATGGTAAAGAAGGAATGGACAGACAGAAGGAAAGAAAGAATTGTGCCTTATTGATACAGCTATTGCATATATAATAATATAAATATACGAAGAACCAAGTTTCAATTCAGCCTGTGCCTGCGAAGTCCCATACAGACTCTAAGTGTCCGTTATATGCCGTAAAACCTGGTCAAACGGCGCTGTACTGGTGACTGCGAAGTCCATAAGGACCATAACTGTCCGCTATATGCCGTAAAACCTGGTCAGACGGCGCTGTACTGGTGACTACGAAGTCCCATAAGGACCCTAACTGTCCTCTATATACCGTAAAACCTGGTCAGACGGCGCTGTACTAGTGACTGCGAAATCCCATAAGGACCCTAACTGTCCGCTATATGCCGTTAAAACTGGTCAGACGGCGCTGTACTGGTGACTGCGAAGTCCAATAAGGACCCTAACTGTCCGCTATAGGCCGTAAAACCTGGTCAGACGGCGCTGAACTGGTGACTGCGCAGCCCCCTAAGTACCCTTACTGTCCACTATATGCCGTAACACCTGGTCAGACGACGTTGTCTTGGTGGCAAAGGTTCCACACAATCAGCAGTCAAAAGGTTGTTGTATGATATATAGGTTGAAGTAACCATCTTTATGATAACTAACCCCCCCCCCCCCACACACACACACCCAAGTACTCTAACTGTCTAATATACAGGTCGAATCAACCATCTGGTACGAAAAATAATTTATAGATCAATCTGTGCCTGAACAGCCCCCTAAGTACCCTGACTGTCCGCTTTATACCGTAAAACCTGGTCAGACAGCGCCGTGCTGGTGGCAAATGCTCTACACAATCGGTACCAGCAGTCAAAGGGTTGCTGTGTAATATACAGGATGAAGCAATCATCTATAAATAAATAATTTCTACATTAGCAGGTACCTTATCTGTCCGCTTCATCAGTGCAATAAAACCTGGTCAAATGATTGTTGTGTAAAAGAAAAACAGACTGAAGCAACCATCAGTACTCCACACAACAATCTTATCTTCCCAAGCAACTGGCTGCTTTTCCACATATTCTTAGCCCATTGGTGGAAGACGAATGACGAATGTCGCAATGACTTTCGTCAAACGTCGGAAAGAAAGTTGGCTGAGCCGGGATTCGAACTCACAACCCCTGGATTGACAGCCCGCGTCGTTACCGACTGAGCTACCGGGACTCGACCCATATGTTTGTGTAAAAAAACAGGTTGAAGCAACCATCTGTATGATGAGGAGAGGGTTTCTGGCCTATTATGACGACTTGTTTTGTCTTTCCACTGCATTTATATTATTGTTTGATGAATCCACCGTGACCGAATAACTAGCGTCACGGATTTGGAACCGACCACCCTTCCAAACTTAACCCTTTTCCACATACAGCAAATCTGCATCAGAAATGTAAGTCATCATTTTGGCAAAAACATGAAAAACAATTTGATAAAGTTGAAAACATTGTTGCAAAAGGAAAACTGTTCCTAATTAACACTTTTTCATTTTGTCCAAATGTCTTTAAAAAACTCGTCTGTTGCAGATGCGTGAAAAGCGTCAATATGAGGGAAAGGGTTAAACAGTTTAATCGTTCTTTAGTATAGACCACTTCATATACCCCTGCTGCAGCAAACAACTTTTGAAAACATTTTGGCAAAATGTGAAATTGTTCATAATTGTCCGACCTAAAATCAGAATCGGTGACGGTGACATATCGGCTAAACCCGTTAATCCGATCTGCTTTCGTAAATAGCCGATTGAGCCCGTCTAAAAATCGGAATCGGTGACGTTGACAGTTCGATTAAACTCGTATTCCAGATCTATTTTCGTAAATAGCCTGTTGAGCCCGACTTTACAATCGGAATTGTTCGCCTATGACAGTATTAACAAGCATGGGTCAGTGCGAGTCTTGATTGGAGTTAACGCCGTTTTTAACAATTTCTCAGTTATATCACGGCGGCCATTTCTCCTACTCATGCATTTCCTGGTTTTCTCACACCAGTACTCCACACAACAACTGGCTGCTTTTCCATATATACTTAGCCAATTGGTTGAAGACGCATGTCGCATTGACTTTTGTCAATCGCCGGAAAGAAAGTTGGCCGAGCCGGGATTCGAACTCACAACCCCTGGATTGACAGCCCACGTCGCTACCGACTGAGCTACTGGGGCTCACCTTTAAAGTTGCACTCTTATAGAAATTCATAAAAAAAATAAGTAAAATAACAATTGTTTTCCCTTAGAAACCTTTATGAGAACATGTTTGATTCTAATTAGACTGTAGTATGAGAAAGCTTTCATATTTTAATTATATAAATAAAGTTGTTTTTCCCTGCTCGGTAGGTACCTCTTTAAAGGTTGGTGTCTAATACAAACAGTCGGGGGGGGGGGGAGGGAATGAAGTGTACACAAGTCAACTGTTATAAAAAATAACTCAGTTCATTGAAGCACAGGGCCCCGTCTTACTAAACGTCGTACGTTAAAATTTGTCGTAAGTTTTACGTACGACAATCGTAACTAAAAAAGAGCGTCTTACTAAAATAACGTACGATAATTTTAGTTAAGATATCGCACATTTTTGACGTAACTTTGCGACTGGTGGGAATCGAACTTAACGCTGCATTATATCGTAAGTGTCATGGCCGCCTTCGTTCCAATTTTTAATGTCAACAGGCGTCTTCGTCGAGCTCCTCGAGTTTTTCGTGAGAGACCCGAAATTTTACAAATGTTTCGAGACAACGAAGTTGTATCGCGGTACAGGCTGGATCGGGAGTCCATTATTTACTTGGAACACCTTCTGATGGAAGATTTGTGCCCAACGACAGAGCGCAGTTATCCTGTGTCTACATTAACACAAGTAAGGGCCTACAGTTATAAGGGTTTCGTCAAATATTTTCTATTATGTTTAGAATGAAATCGTCATTTTTTATTTAACCACAAAGGGGAATAACCGAGCTTAACTCACCCAGTCGGATTTTGGAATTTCGGACTAGTTTGTGAAAAAATTAAAAGTCTCGAAAATGAGAATATTTTTCACCAGTTCATGAGTAGCTGGTTAGAAAAAGAAGCATATGGAATAACCTGTATTCATATCGGACCTCAGATTACATACCAACAGGATTAAATATTAATTTGTCATCGGTTTTCGCAAGGAATTTTAGATAATCTAGGTCACCTAGTAGTTGTCAGTAACTTGAGTAAGGATTTCTTCTAGTAGAGGATAAAAGGGTATTTTATCACGGGTAGATGTCTGTCTCAACGAGATCCATTTGTTTACCACTGACGGGGCTGCGATTCGGTGCAATGTTAATTCAACTGTTGCATCAATTGTCGTCTTGTGTAGGGGTAAATAATATTCATCTACACAATTAACATGCACATAAAATGGGAATATACACACTTTATCACAACGAAAATGCTGTGGATGAAATTTGTCATGTAGTATATTGGGTGGACTATCTATTGTAACAAGTTATTATATACATTTTTAAGAAAATTAAAACCAAAACAGAAAATTAAATTCTAATGATTTTAATCATAAGTATAGTTTTACTTGGAATTGCATATTCTGAAATATATACAAAATGATAATAAATAAGTTTCAAAATAATAATACAGATCTGAAACAATCAGTGTACTCGAACTGGCATGTTTGATCCTAGGCCAACTCAATTACTCTCATAAAACAACACTCAATACTAGTTCTAACTTCTACCCAGGAAGCAGGTCTTGAGAGTGGTTTATGTTCATAAGCTATGAATTTCACCACAATGAAGCTCACTAAAATCATTATAAACTAATATGAGAGATTGACAACCGGTGACAAACTGAATGTGTTTTCTTTGCAGATCTTGGTTGGATTGCGTTACTTTGCAAAGGGAGATTTTTTGTCAGAAGTAGCTGACTTGCATGGGATCAGTAAAGCGACCACAGCAAGATTGCTAGACAACTTTGTTGATGCAGTCAATAGACGTGTTAATAATATAAAGTATGTTTTAATTGTTTACATTATTGTTTAGACATCAGTTCATCACATTGGTATAAAATAATGTTTACCTTTTACCATTTCAAACAAAAACAACTTGTCTGAGCCTATGTGTTAATTTCAACATATTAAGATGAGAGTGGGGTCTGCATTTGTAAGATAAATTTGGTTTCATTTCAATTATCTCCAAAAGTGGTTGTAATTTATTACTCTCAAATAGATTTTATCACTTGAGTAAACGTGATATGCTACTGAACATTGAAATTCAGATTTTAATAACCTGAATGAAAATTCTTATTACAATAGATAGCATATAATTTTTCTGTAACAGATTTCTAACATCAAGAGAACAACTTGAGAGAATGAAGCTGGGCTTCTATCAGAGAGCTGGCATTCCAGGTATCATAGGGGCAATTGATGGTACACTTGTACCAATCATTGGTCCTACTGTGAATGAAGATGTTTACGTGTGTCGCAAGGGGTTTCATGCTGTCAATATCCAAGCAGTAGTGGGATTTGACATGAGGTAATTTTTAATATATTTTGATAAAGCACATGTAGCATCATGGAGATGCTCAAGCCTGGGACCTTTTTAATACAATGCAGTTACAGATCTATCAGTAGTAAATGACCTTCCATGATCACATGGAATAGTTTAATATTGGGTTCACTGATTGTCTGTAAGCCCATGATGCATAAAAAAATGCTAAACAATAAATCAGTATCATATCTGTCTTAATTTATTTCTTAATATGGTGTAAGATTGAAACTCATTATATATATTTGATTTGAATATAATTGTATATTGAATGTGGAACATTATTGAAATCAGATATAACACATTAAACACAGACAAATTATCATAGTCTTTGTCTTGTCTGTATTATATGAAATCAGGTAGTAGTTTTGCTTTTTAATAATCTTTACATATCTCACATTGATAACTTTAGTTGACATGCTGATATATTTCATACAAGTATCAAAAATGTTTTCTTTAAATTGCATTTATAGATTCACAGATGTTGTAGCGAAATGGCCGGGATCGCAGCATGATGCATCCATATTGAACATGTGTGGACTAAAGGTACTAGGATAATCATTTATTTGTCTTTAACCCTTTCCCTCATATAGACGCTTTCTGACACCTCTGTAGCAAACAGCTTTTGGAAAACACTAAAGAAGAAATTGCACAAGGCGTGCAATTTCTCCTTTTGACACAATGTTTTCCCCTTTTTGTCATAGGTTATCCATTTAATTATTGAGATTTTCTATTTTTTCACAAACTATGTTCAAAGTTAGTTGTCATCTGCAGATTTGTTGTATGAGGGAAAGGGCTAAGGGGGATTTATTAAATAATTTTTGTGTGCAACAATCTTCCATTAGTTGACAATGTTTGGTCTATATGCTCTATTGATAAATATATTACTATTCAAGGACTACATGGAAACCCATAATATTGGACAACTGATTGGAGACAGTGGCTATCCACTGCGTCCCTACCTTTTGACACCTGTAATGCACCCTAATTCTGAGGCAGAGAGGATTTATAACAACAAACATTCCAAGACAAGAGTGGTCGTAGAAAAGGCATTTGGACTTTTGAAGTCCAGATTTAGGTGAAATATTCTTTTGTTTGATTAGCCCTTTCCCTCATACGACAATTCTGCAGCAGACGACTTTGAACGTATTTTGTCAAAACATAGAAAATCTCCATAATTGAATGGATAACCTATGACAAAAAGTGGAAAACATTGTGGCAAAAGAAGAAATTGCACGTTTTGTGCAATTTCTTCTTTTGTCACTATGTTTTCAAAAAGCCCTCTGCTGCAGAGGCGTCAGAAAGCATCTATATGAGGGAAAGGGTTAGTGTTTGAATCAAATCCAATATAAACTGATGAAGTGGTGTAATTGTCCTACTTCTTAATATATCATATTATATGAAAGCAGATGACTATAAAAGAAAAAGAGTATAGTTACACTGATCTTAACACATAATATCCAGCTATGTTAACCCTTTACCACTCAATAATTGTTGGACTCATCCAAATTCAAAGTATTTGCAGAAGACAAATTGAAATGGGATACATTTGAATTGAAATATGTCTATCTGGTGCAAAGCAATGTTGGAAAAGGAGAAATTGCTCATTTGGAGCACTTTCTCCATTTCCCAAAATGCTTTCCAAAGACATTTAACACAGATATGTATCTGAGTGGTAATGGGTGAGTGATAGTAATGGGAATAGAATTTTAGATGTGCTCTATCAACTTTTAATAGTGAATCAACTGATTTTAAAGTTGATAATTCTGTTAATGTGCATTATCTCCTTTGGTCACAAGGTTTTCAACCTTCTTTTACAATAATTCCACATTTATGGTGAGGTTTTACCTGTTATGTTACAAAGTCATCTGCTACAGATTTGTTGCAGATGGTGAATATTTAAAATTGGGAATAGGTTTTCATTTTGAGTCAATCAATAATCAAGAGACAAATGTACATGTACACTCTTTGTTGCCTATTTTTGACTTGAAAATATTATGGCTAAAAGAAAATGAGTGAAATCTCCTTTGGTCACCATGTTTTAAGATGTTTAAAAAAAATATGGGGCTGATTCAGGTTTTCAAATGGCTGTCTGGTTGTTAATTTGTCTGCTTCATATTTGTTGGATTAAGAAGGAGTAGAAGAATTATTTGAAAATATTACTTATTTTGATGAATATAGCAATTTTTTTTTAAGTAAAAGGGTATTTAATTACAATGAAACCTGTCTTAAGCCACCAGCCTAGTGAAGAAAAAATTGCTGCTTACAATAGGTGGCGGCTCAAAGCATATAAGTTATATAATGTAAAGCCAACTTTGGGATATTATACATTGGCTGCTGTCGACATTTACTTTTTTCTAAAGATGACTATTTTGTCATTTTTAGCTCGACTATTCGAAGAATATGAGAGCTATACTACTCACCCTGGCGTCGGCGTCGGCGTCCACGTCACACTTTGGTTAAGGTTTTGCATGCAAGTTCTTAAATACTACATGTATTGCATTGAAACTTTCTACAACCCTACCAACCCATCACACCAATGTAGATCAAGTTAGATAACTCTATCCTGCATTTTATGCAAGTTATGGCCCTTTTTTACTTAGAAATTCTGGTTAAAGTTTTGTGTGCAACTAAAGTAAGAGTCCATATCTCAGTATTTGATTGATGCATTGCATTGAAACTTTATACAGCACTACCCAACTATCACACCTATGTAGATTATCAAGTTAGATAACTCTATCGTGCATTTTATGCAAGTTATGGCCCTTTTTTTACTTAGAAATTCTGGTTAAAGCTTTGCGTGCAACTAAATTAAGAGTCCATATCTCAGTATTTACTTGATGCATTGCATTGAAACTTTCTACAACCCTACCCAACTATCACACCTGTGTCGATCATCATCTAAGATAACTCTATCCTGCATTTTATGCAAGTTATGGCCCTTTTTTTTTTACTTAGAAATTCTGGTTAAAGTTTTGCGTGCAACTAAATTAAGAGTCCATATCTCAGTATATACTTGATGCATTGCATTGAAACTTTATACAACCCTACCCAACTATTACACTTATGTAGATTAACAAGTAAGATAACTCTATCCTGCATTTTAGGCAAGTTATGGCATTTTTTTTTACTTAGAAATTCTGGTTAAAGTTTTGCGTGCAACTAAATTAAGAGTCCATATCTCAGTATTTACTTGATGCATTGCATTGAAACTTTCTACAACCCTACCCAACTATTACACCTGTGTAGATTATCAAGTATGATAACTCTATTCTGCATTTTATGCAAGTAATGGCCCTTTTTTTACTTAGAAATACTGGTTAAAGTTTTGTGTGCAACTAAATTAAGAGTCCACGTCTCAGTATATACTTGATGCATTGCATTGAACCTTTATACAACCCTACCCAACTATCACACCTATGTAGATTATAAAGTTAGATAACTCTATTCTGCATTTTATGCAAGTTATGGCATTTTGTTTACTTAGAAATTCTGGTTAAAGTTTTGCATGCAACTAAATTAAGAGTCCATATCTCAGTATTTACTTGATGCATTGCATTGAAACTTTCTACAACCCTACCCAACTATCACACCTGTGTAGATTATCAAGTTAGATAACTCTATCCTGCATTTTATTCAAGTTATGGCCTTTTTGGACTTATAAATTCTGGTTAAAGTTTTGCATGCAACTACATAAAGAGACCATCTCTTAGTAACTACTTGATGCATTGCATGGAAACTTTATACAGCCCTTACCAACCATCACATCTATGTAAACAATCAAGTATGATTACTCTATTCAGCATTTTATGGACCTTTTTGGACTTAGAAATTCTGGTTAAAGTTTTGCAACTACATTTAGAGTGTAATCTCAGTAACAACTTGAAAAATTGTATTGAAACTTTATACAACCTTTCCCAATTGCACAACTATAAACACAACCAATTAAGATAACTCTATCCTGTATATGGTGCAAATTGTTGCCCTTTTTTTACTTAGAAATTATGGTTAAAGGTTTGGGTGCAACTACATTAAGAGTCCATATCTTAGTAACTACTTGATGCATCACATTGAAAGGTTATACAACCCTATCTAACCACACACAATAATCATGTTAAATAACACTATCCTGCATATAATGCAAATTATCACCCACTAAGAAATTGTGGTTAATGATTTGCATGCAACTACATTAGAGTCCATTATCTCAGTAACTTAAATAAGCGGTGGAATAGTCGAGTGCGCTGTCCTCCGACAGCTCTTGTTAATGTTTGAAATGAAGATGTTTTTTTTCAAAAAAAATAAAGAAAAGCATGCTGCCATAACTAATTAATTATGAAGGGTCTTTAAATGAATGAATGTACTCAGGGCATTTAACATTTCTTTCCAGTATTTAGCCAATGCTTGGTCATGTACATTTTTGCTACATATGTATGATTAAACCTGCTCCAGTGGTCACATCTTTTATGCAGTCAATAAATAATTTCCTAATATGATTTTTTTTATTCTCTTTCTATTTTCAATTGTTTGTGTAGGTGTTTGTTCTTAGATAGATTGTAAAAAACTATTTTAAAAAAATGAGCAAATTGTTAAGTGGTGTTTATATTGCAAATTTTAATCAAATATTTAACAGCAAGAATCTTTGTCTATGGTTTTTTAAAAATTTATATGATTAATGACATATCAAGCATATTAATAGTTAATTATTCTTTCAGCTCAATATAATTATGTTTTCATATTTATAAGCAGAATGAGATACATGTATTTATTTTGTGCTAAGTGAGGAAATACCATGTTCTATCAGTGAAAAAAATAAATTGATATTCCACAATGTGGAATATGATAAAATGATGTCACAATTACGACTTACAGTGCGTTGACAGGTACGAAGACACAAAATAGTTCCCTACTTAAGTCATTGTTAAGCGTAAAATAAAAAGAAATTTTGTTTGTTTCGAGTGGATAAGGAGTATATTTCATCAATAAGTGATAAAATTTTAATATTTCACTCGTGCTACGCGCTTGTGAAAATATTGAATTTTATCACTTATTAGTGTAAAATAATCCTTATCCACTCGATACGCACAAATATCCTCTTTATACATATTTTTAAATATTTCTATTGCAGGTGTTTACATCGATCAGGTGGGTGTCTACCTTTTCAACCGTCAAAATGCTGCAAAGTTGTAATGGCATGCATGAGATTGCATAACCTTTGTATTGACAATGATGTGCCTATTCCTGAAATGTGCTTGCAGAACAATGAAATATGTGATGATGAAGTTGTAGAAGCTGAGGAAAGAGGATCAGGCCAAAATATCAGACAAGGCATCATCAATACATTTAACTAGTCATACATTTTTTTGTTTGTTTTTCACATTCTGTTGAATTAACCCTTCAACAACTATAGCAATCATGCAGCAGACAACTTAAAGGTATATGACAATTTTTTTTTTTTTTAATTTCAGGATTTTTTTTTTAAGAAAATACATAAAAACATATTTTTATTTATGCATGTTTTATAAGGAAATAAAAATTATAGGTCTTTTTTGAAAAATATATTACATATGTAGTTTCTTATTTAAATACGTTTTAAATATCCTAACTAGATATGTATTTAAGTAAGAAACTACTTATTTAATATATTGTTTAAAAAGACATATGTTTTCTATGTCTTTGTAAAACATGCATCAAAATAAAAAAGTTTTTATATATTTAATTTTTTTAAATTTCCTGATATAAAAAAAAAAAAAATACCTAAATACCCCTTAAAAAAAGTTTTGTAAAAGTATGGAAAATCTATGAAAGTTTCTAACCTGTATTGTGTTATTATAAATTCATGTTTAACCCATTACTTCACATACCATTTCAAATGTCGTCTGCTAATTAAGCATCATGTAAAAATGGAATTTCTAAACTAACAAAGAATAAAATAGTGCATTCAAATGAGAAATTACTGGTTTTCAGCAATTTCAAAATTCATCTGCTGCAGTAGGTGCTTTATAGCACTATGTGAAGTAATGGGTAAATGTGGCTTTTTAATAATTCAAAATCTGAATTTAATTACAGGAGAAACACATTGAACAGGACCAGATGACGATTCCAAAATTCTAATTAAAATATTATTGGTAACTCTTTGCTGCTCCAGGATTTCTTTTAAGAGTTCATTTTGAGTTTCTTTAGCAGCCAACTCCTGTCGTTTTAAATGTATTTTCTCATCTCCTTGATTTATGATTTTTTGAGAATAATCATCAACATCTAGAAAGAAAAAAATACAATATATCCTCATATACATCTTGTGTTGATCATTGATTGAAATACATCTTTAACAAGAACTGCCAAAGTTAAGTGTTATCTCATCTACTTTAGCCTTTTGTCACAGAATAGTTGTTGATATGTACCATCAGAATAACAAATAAATATTATTTATGGAAATTCTATTTTATAAGTCATTTCATGATTATAATGTTATGAAAGTATAAGTCAAACTTGTATATATTTGAAATACCCTTCCCTTTCCCTTCACTTCCAATCCCTCTCCCCACTTCACCTTAAGTACATACATGTATATGGCTTAGAAAATCCCAGGTATTTCTGCATGAAATGTACATTTAGAAAAGGTCTTTGAATAACTTTTATATCTTTGATCTTGATTCTAACACCAATGCATGTTCTTAGACAAAAAAAGCCATTTTACTGCCAGCCTCTGAATAGTCGAGCATGCTGTATTACATACATCTCTTGTTAAATGGGCTACTCACCTGTGAGTTTTCTCTTTTTAGCTTGTAGGTCCTTTTCTTTGGTTGTTACTACATGTGCTGAGAAATAAAAATTGTACATATTACAACTGTGGCTGTCCGGGTGAGAAAAGAATTTCTGACGATCTTTGCAGAGGATAGCAATCGTCAAAATGAATGTCAGGAATTTTCCCATGCTCATAGTAAAATAACCAAATCCTGTGCAATACAATATGAGCAATTTTGAATCAGTGTTATTAATTCAATGCAAACTCGAGGAAGGATAATTGTTAATGGTAGGATGTCTTGAAAACGGTGATATGTGTGACTCAGTTATGTGGAATGCATTAAACCTGTGAACAGCCAATATATTGAGTGTGTTTAATATGAATGGTGAATGAAATAAAATTTATACTTTTATAAATGTGTTATAAATTGTTTTCTTACCACTGTGGTTGGAAGAAGAACCTTCTTCTTTGTCTAACGTTTCTGAAAAAGAAAAAAGAAAGAATTATCATAAATTTATGAAACAATATAAAAATATTTCATTATAACACACATATGTGTGTTTCAAAGTCGTCTGCTGCTGCATTTATTAGGTGTTGAAGAGTAAACTCTTGATTGGGTATTTTATAAATGTTAATAATTTGTGAAACGATGCAATTTTGATATTTAATTACCATTTCAGCCCAATGATTTGTATTTAAATGTGTTATAAATTGTTTTCTTACCACTGTGGTTGGAAGAAGAACCTTCTTCTTTGTCTAACGTTTCTGAAAAAGAAAAAAGAAAGAATTATCAAAAATTTATGAAATAATATAAAAATATTTCATTATAACACACATATGTGTGTTTCAAAGTCGTCTTCTGCAGCATTTATTAGGTGTTGAAGAGTAAACTCTTGATTGGGTATTTTATAAATGTTTATATTTTGTGAAACGATGCAATTTTGATATTTAATTACCATTTCAGCCCAATGATTTGTATTTAAATGTGTTATAAATTGTTTTCTTACCACTGTGGTTGGAAGAAGACCCTTTTTCTTTGTCTAACGTTTCTGAAAAATGAAAATATTTAACAGTAAACATTAAAAATGTTATATAATTTTTCTATTTTTGTATTTTGAAACGGCATGATAAGCAAGCCCAGAAAAACTTTGCCGGACATACGCCATCCATTTGATCTACACTATTTAAGTCCGTACAAACACCTTTGTTTGTGTAGATATTAGTGTATACCGTCACTAGTATGTATTGAATATATGACAACCAGTTTAACTGCATTGTGAATATGTATAGGATGCACTGGAAATGATTGATTTGATCACCTTTAGTTTTTTTACCTTGTCTGAAAGCGAAAGAAGAGAGTGCTAAACACCAGTTAATCCGGGACATTTTTGGTGGAAAATGTTGTTAACCATTTTTGCCTGGCGAGTTCATTCTTACATAATAAATGACACCCCCCCCCCCCCCCCCACAAACTTTAATTTGGATTTTTTTAAAGCTAATAGGTAACTCTTTTCAGTGATATATGGTGTTCTAAATGGGAAATGCTTAGAAAATTTGACAATTGATGACTGAAATTGGTCAATTTACATGGAATCAAAGAAGGATTTTATTTAGTGTATTCTAACCTTTATTTAACTGATTGGGTAATTATCTCCCTTATAAGATCTTGTTTTAGGAGTTAATTAGCAGAACACGCGTGTGACTTGGATAATTGAATTAAATTAAACTATTGTATCCCTTGGGATTTTGCCGATTATTATGTATCGTAGTATGATTTAAGAAAGTGACATCTTGGATTTAAAGTTCCGCATACATTATCAAATAGTGCAATGTGATCTTGTGATTTATGTTAACAGTTTGAAAATTAAAAACAAAACAGATTCGTTAGGATTACCGCTGACGTCATACATTTAAAGTGACATATGAAGAAAACATAAAAAACAAAGGTAAGAGAGCTCTCCATCACATGTTTGTAAACATTCAATACTTTACTGGGCGCATAGAGATAGTAAAATTTCAGCAATGTGACGTTTCCTTAAAAAATCAATATTGTAAATGTAATAAATGAGGAGAGTGCATGACTCTCGGGGATGGAATCAAGACGTGTTTCCCAAGTTCAATCACGTGACGAACTGGGCGATTTCCATTAGATGTCAAAAATAGACAAATCTGGTTTTTCCAACTCTCCGAGAATAATGCTTCTCCTGATTGGATAATGTCTTATTTAGGTTAATATTAAAAGCACTTTGATTTGAATTGTATAAGTTGGTTTTTGGCAAACATTGTGGATAAATGAGACATCACTGATGGAAGGCTCATATCTTTCGGAATTAAATTCCTACATTGTCCCTGGACCAGGGGCCCCCACACCTAACATATTATTTGTTGATTATTATTGAAATAGGTCTTCTGATTTAATTTTTTTTATATTTTATCAGAAAGAAAGATTATAAATATTGTGGGGAATGGAGCTCTTTGAAAACATGGATACCTTTACAACCATCGGACTTAGATGAGACGACTTTTGAATCGATATGCTCAATCGGGTTGATGATCAGGGTTGTGACTGTTAAAGATCAGTCTCCTCTGTCCATTTTCCCATTTGAGTACTTTCAATAGCTTCAAGATACAAAAGATGAACACTACCGCACTGCATAAAAAGGCGTTAGTATAACCACTACTTCGACAAATTTATATGTTAATTTATTGCGGATTTGGAGTATCAATTCAGTTAGTATAATCTACAAATTTGACATAATATAGACAAAGCTATCAAGAAAAATCAATATACTATACAAATTCATAGGCCTATGGATCAAAGTAAAACTGCAGTTGCTACATTGCATATAAAGTCATAAATCGCCAAAAGATGGTCGCCTGACAAACGATAAGCTCAAGCTTTGCTCATGCTAGTTAAAATATTGCATGATGCTTCAGTTTTGTATGAAAGTATGCCTCTTTCATTTATGAACAAAAATTGCTGATATATTTCAGATTTATTAGCATTCTTGTAAAAAAAATGAGGTACCATGTTCCTCATTTTATAAATAAATGCATACCACACATACATATTGCATAGATTGGATTAATTGTACATACCTTGGAATATGTCCCCTTCCTCCAAAATGCCATCAATCACCGAATTTGGAAGGAAGCTTACAACCTGAAATAATTATTTAAATGAATTATTTTATAAAGTTTCAAATTTCATTGTATAAAGTTTCAAATTTTATTGTATAAATTTTATATTTTATATTATCAAATGGCAAAGACAGATATGAGGAAAAAAATTATATTCTCATAACCAACAATTTCACATTATTAAAAGATAGAGAAATGGTATGTTCATCAAGGGTATTTTGTCTATAAAAATTATATCTTTTCATAAATTTGGCAATATTGAAAAAAATCGTTTTATTTGTTGAATTCAAGAGAGTTAAATTTTTGTATTGAAGGCCATGTAACATGTTCCTATATAGTTAGATCTTATTTCCGTATATTTTGTACAGTCTAAATGAAAATGATATTATGAATCAACTACTCTTTTATAAAGTTTATCATCAGTCATTATATTTTAATAATTTCCAAAGCCAAAGCTAATTTAAATTTGCATGTTTTATTACTGTCTGTCAAAAAATAATTCCTGATCTCAAAAAGACTACTAATTTCAAGAAATTATCAAGATCAATGATTAGCCACACCTTCATATTAAATTAGATCAGATTGAGTTTTATTTTAAGTTAAATCAATACTAATGTAAATTGACAATATAGAAAACAGATATTAAATACCTTTTCCTCCCATTCTTTCAATGGTGAAGGTGCAGGCCCCCCTCCTGTTTGCCGTAGTTCCTTTCTATAGACCTGCGCCTTCCGTTTTGTGCTAGACTGTAATAGTAAATATACTTGAGTAATTTAAACAGTATTTAATCATGGTATTCCTTAAGAATTTGATATGGCAAAACAATACTATGTCCTTTACGACATATCTCATACAAATTGAATACATCAACTGTTTCATTTAGTCTTGCACTGGAATAATATTATATATATGAAAGTATTAGTATATTTTCATAAGGTTAATAGACTCAAACAGTTGTAACATGTGGAAAGAAACTGTGTAGGATAAACTAACTTTTAAAAATATTCTCAGAATCTTCACAGAATTTATTTGAGTTTTGTTTTACAAGCCATATTATTTTTTTTTTATTATTAATTGATATGCTATATGCAAATGAGTTACCTTTGTATCAGTCCATTTTTTCTTCACCTCCTCCTTCGTTCTATTCCCACATACACCAACACTATTTACTCTACAAAATGGAGTAAAAAAAAGAAATACTTAGATACTGTAGATTTCATTTACATACTTTATTAATAAAATTAACATCAAATGAAATAAATAATAACAAATAAAAAACATTGAATAAGTGAGACTATTTAATTTATGTCAAAGCCAAACTTATGAAAACTGACGAATAAATTCGTCAATTTATTCGTAAAACACAACACAGGTTAACATGAAATTCATCACATACAAAGCGTTTTTCGAAATATATAGACGTTCTTTAAACTAAAGGTTTGAACGTATGTACGGTTCGAGAACAGGGACCTGTACGATACAGGATTAGTACTTTGATTATTCTCAATAATGAGACGTGACCGATGCCTCTTTCATATTTGGACCTTATTGTGAATCGGAGGCGATCAGTCAAAAATAAAATTTCACCTTCGAGAAAGTTATCTGGACTTGTACTTGGATGGGGGACAGTAAAGAGTGTAAACTAGATGACGTCAACATGACTTGTATCTGGATTACAAATTACAAGTATCGGGAAAAAATCCCATTTTAACTCACCTCTCCGTGCATTCGTCCCAAAATGCATCCTTATGGACGGCCTTGACCGACCCAGAAAATTTGGCTTTGATCACGGTGCTGGTCGAGCAGGAGTCGACAAGGAGCTGTAACTCCTCGCTCGACCAGTTAGATTTCCTCTTGTTCATGTTTACTCTTGGATCTGTCGTCTGTCAGATCTGACAGGTGCGCGCACTTTTACCTCCGCGATAAAGAGCTTCGAAATAGTCGGGTTTACGCGCTATTATCATGTCGTACGACAAAAAAAAAACTTACGATCTTTTATAACTTACGTTATTGTTAGTAAGACGGACGTAAGTTTTTCATAAAGATATCGTAACTAAAAAAACTTAAGATAAATTTTATCTTATCGTACGATGTTTAGTAAGACGCTCGCCATATACACAATAAGTGTGTTTATCTAGTGTTAAAGCATTATATGCTGTGCATGGGATATACATACTTATCGTATATACAATGTATATGCCTCATTGAACTGAGTGTGTTTTTATAACAGAGTTATGTACATTTTATCTCAACACGGTTTGTATATGACATCCAACCTTTAAATACATTCTGGAATGAAAATGTACATGAACGGCTCCGTTTTTAAAATCCTGAAATCTTGGAGAAAAGTATAATTTGTGAGTGTGGGCTCTTGGGTAACATGTTTGTGGTTAATCCCAAACCCATTCAGCTACTTACTTTTAAAAAAATAGATTTGAACTTTTTTACATGAGTTTTCTTCCCTCTGGATAGAAATGCCACTTTAAACAAATAACTTCCATGCTATCGGCATTATAGATTCTGCTTTTTCTTAAATATAAACTTTGATAGAAGAAATCGCTAGAATAGAGTAACATGCTTCAGCGGTGCTCCAAGTAAACCAACCTTAACACAAACAAGACAACTTTAACCCTTTCCCACATACAACAAATCCGCAGCAGACGAATTTGAAAGCATCTAGACAAAAATGTAGAAAATCCCTATAAATCATATTTTAATAGAGTTTAAAACATTGTGGAAAAAGGAAAATATTCTCATTTTGCAACATTTTTTTCAAAAGTCGTCTGTTGCAGGAGCGTCAGAAATCGTCTGTATGTGGAAAAGGTTTAAACAAATAACTGCCATGCTATCTGATCAAAATAGACACTACCTTTCAGACTGGCTCTACACTGGTTGCAAAAACCTTAACATTTTCCCTCATACAGACGCATTTTGACGCCTGTGCAGCAGACGTCTTTTGAAAACGATGTGACAAGACGAGTAATTTCTCACATTTAGCAATTTCTTCTTTTGCCGAGATATTTTCAATTATATACAATTAATGTACTTTCGTTTACAGAGATTTGTTTAAGTTTTGTCTAGATGTCTTTGTCAATTTAATTGCGTCTCGTGTTATACCCCTTTAAACCATTTTCCAGTTATATCACGGCATTTCCTGAGTAAGTTAGCCATTCAGACGTAATGCTAACCCCCACAAACTGAGCGCCAAGGATGGCAAACATTGTTACCGCTTGTTTTAAGTCTATGGTGTGACCTTGTCGGTGATCGAACTGGCAACCCCCCGCACCCAAGGCGGACGCTCTACCACTACACCACGATCACACCCCCCCCCCCCCCCACACAAAATACATGATGTCAAATAATGCTAAATTATAGTATAAACAACACTTCAAATGAATCCCCCCCGACACACATAAACACATAAATACAACATCTGTACGTACTAGATTATTATGAATGTATTCATGAACTCCATGATGTTATGTGTAAAGGGTAAACCCAATGGGCGCTATTCTTTGTGTCAATGAATACTTCTAAGACGGTTACATACGAAGGCGGACAGTGAACATAACGAGTCATTTCCTCCTTTGCAACAATGTTTTCAATACTTACACATGTTAATATGGTTGCCTTTTTTATGCTGTATATTCGTTCTAAGTTTGAAAGGGTAAAAGTAACATTTTAATCGTTAAACTTATGGTGCTATTCACCTATGTTTTCCCAATTAATTATTCTAAGACAGTTACATGCTAAGACGGACAATGAAGGTTTTGGTGAAACTGTGCGTAACATTCCATAGATTTTGATCCGATATTATTAATTCGCCGATTGATCCCTAGCTACACTTGCCATAACTACGCCCATTAGAAGTAGGTTATATATATATAATATTATTATATATAATTATATAACAATAAGAGATACCATTATATCACCGTCACCTGAGTGCTAAAGCTCACAAGTATACACATTTAAGACATGAAGAATCAAAGACAAATTTGACAGCAGGTTAAGGCAGAGTGCAAGCTACCGCTACAACTAAGTTATTGGAGCATTGTTGGCTGAAGAGGAGAGACATGGTCTCATTCACTTTACTGCCACTCTCCATCTCTTGTGGGTACGGCCCTCTCACTCTACTTCGGTCCTCCCTTCTTGTATAGGTTATATTCTAGAACTGTTAATCTGACACTTTTGTGATAAACTGTGTATTTAATTACAACCTTCAGTGAAGAGCACGGGTGGATAATCTGATGAATGATGCCATGAGTCGGCTTTTATAACCTGCGAGCCATAGTGGGTGTTCGGCCAGACGGCGGCCTGTCCCCGGTCAACGTCTGCCCGATTTCCGGCCGGCGCTTGCCCGATATTTATGATGCACGGTCGGGTCGGTGTGTCGTGTGGGGGGGGGGGGGGGGGAAGTCGGCGTCGGCCCCCGCTAAATCCGCCACTGCATTTGACACATTACCTAAATATTCGATCCGAATGTCCACACAATTCGCTGGATATCGATCACATTTTTGGTGACGAGTTGCGATTTCGAAGAAATAATTTTAACTATTGGCCTCTTGAAATTCGATGGCAGATCTGCAGATCTTCAATGGCGAAGAAAATGCTTACAGGAAAGTGCTTTATGTCTTCACATAGAGATATGGATATCAACCTTCATGTTTTAAAAAGTCTTCTGCTGCAGATTTATATAGTTTTCAATAGCATATTTATGAACTAAACACGTAGCCTACTTAGTATCACTTAAACCCCAGTCACAATTACCTTGCAATAGGTTTGTGATTAGTTTACGGCAAATTTCTAGGCATTTTCGGCAGGAATCCTTCGGGACTCCGTGCGGGCATCGAATTATTTTTAACTCGGACTTCATATCTCATCGCACTATAATCGGCTGATGCCTGGCCGATGTCCGGCTGGCATCACACATATCGGGCGAGCGCCGGGCCAAATTATGGACTACCCAGACAATCCAGACGCCGCTCAGAGCCCGGCCGGAAATCGGGCAGACATTGACCGGAAACAAGCCGACCATCCACTGTGGCTCGCAGGTTATGAAAGCCGGCTCATCGCATCATTCATCAGATCATACAACCGGTTGACCCTGTTGCGCTGTGCAGGTGCCCGCAAGCGCTGTGGAGGTATCAACGGCATTCTCGTTAGAATGTTTGTCTTAATGCTATCTAAATCAAGTTCAAATATGGGTCATTTTGGGTCAGAAACTAGGTCACCTGACCAAATTGAAGGGAAATCTTGTAAACACTCTGGCGGCTGCATTTTAATTTGAGCATGTAAAAACTGTATCAGAATGTTTGTCTTGATGATATGTAGGCTAAGTTAGAATATTGGTCTGTTCAAAAACTAGGTCACTAGACCAAATTGAAAGAAAATCTCGTTAACACTGTACAAGCAAAGCCGCATGTTCTGCTTCAGTTCAGTTCAGAAATTTGATCTTAATGATTTCTAGGCCAAGTTCGAATATTTGTCATGCCGGGTCAAAAACAAGGTCACTAGGCCAAATTGAAGGAAAATCTTGTTAACAATCTAGAGGCCGCATTTTTTGCTTCAGCAAGTTGAAATGTTGTCGGAATCATATTTAGGTCAAGTTAGACTAGTGGTCATATTGGGTCAGAAAATAGGACACTACGCCAACTTGGAGGGTAGTCCTGTTAACACTCTGGATGCTGCATTTTTAATTTTAGCATGTTGAAACTGTTTCAGAATGTTTGTCCTGATGATTTGTAGGCCTAGTTTGAATATTGTGTCTGTTCAAAAACTAGGTCACTATGCCAAATTGAAGGAAAATCTTGTCAACACTGTAGAAGCCACATTTATTAAAATTTAGGTAGAATGATTATCTTGATGATATCTAGGCCAAATTCGAATATGGATCGTGCCGGGTTAAAAACGAGGTCACTAGGCCAAATGAAAAAAAAAAATGTTAATAGTCTGGAGGTCGCATGTTTTGCTCAAGCAACTTGAAACATTGTCAAAACGTTTGCATGATAATATCTAGTCCATTTTCGAATATGGGTCATATCAGATAATAAAAAATAGGTCACTAGTCCAAATGAAGGAAAATCTTGATAACACTTCGGATGTTGCATTTTTAATCTTTGTCAGAATAATTGTCTTGATGAGTTTTGCATTGCTCAAACATTTTCTCCACGTCAAGTACATGATTTAGAGAATTATTTCTACTTGATGGAATGTGGTTTGACATTGACCTATTTCTCAATATAATAAGGCAGAAACCTCAACATATTCTTCCTAAACCTGCTGTCAAATTTTACTTTGATTCTTCATGTCTTAAATGTGTATAATTGTGAGCTCTTGTACTCAGGTGAGAGATATAGTGCCAATAAGGTCCTCTTGTTTTTAAATTGGCAGTTTCATAATATTTACCATTTTTTATATGATCTTCCATCTTCTTAACAATAAATACATAACATAAGCTGCAATTGTTATTTCCTTTCACATTTTCCCTACTTCTCCAACCTTCCAGTGCTTTGATTGTATTCGTAAACAAACGTATTATTTTCACAATCACCCTTATTATCATCGATAACTTAAATCATCATTATTTATAAGACTTACCATATATTTTTAGATTGTATATTCTTAATGGGCTGGTACTCTGTCGTCATTGGAAATAAGCATTATCAATTAAAAGCTCCCAACGATAACCGAACACAATCGGAACTCTCCGGTTTCACTCGTAACCCTATTTAGTCCTCGGTCGTCTTACCGAATTGGACACAATATTGGAGTGAATCGGTTTCTAGTTGCTAATTACAGTCAACTTTGTATAATGGATTTATCAAGCTTTGTATTTGGAAGGGTCCATAGCAATTATAAGGAATATCAATATTCAAGATGTTGATTCGAGCAGTCAACACTATAGAGTCTGGTCAGACAGCGGTCAGGCTCTTTACTGGTGAAACAGGCTCCACAGATTCGGTTCCAGCAGTCAAAGCATTTAAAGATGTCCGTCATCTATAGACGTGAGCTATTGTCCAAACAAGACCGAAAGGCCCGCAACAATTCGGATAAGACTTGGAACGGAAATGCGTCACTAAATATTAAGATACGTCATCAAAATGACTCGGTTTATTCCGGCAATATTTTTGCAAATAGAAATGCAATCCTTCAGGGTACCAATCTATACATGGACGACTTGAGTCACCAGTTAAGTCGAAAATATCTGAACCCTTTCCCACATTGAGACACACATTGACGCATGCATATACAGCAGATGATGTTTGAAAACATTGTGCCGAAAGGTGTTTTTGCCACGATGCTTTTATCTTTTTTCATTTCCTGTATGTTTGCATAGATAAGTCGTGTGCTGCATATTTGTTGTTGTCGTGTGAAAGGGAAGTGGGAAAAACAAAACATGAAACGACACCATTTTAAAGTAAAAGATTATACAGATTATTTGCATATATATTGTCTTGAAGCAAGTGTAACAAATTAAACACCATAAGTACAACAATGTTTTTAGTGAGGAAAAGCAAATAACCAGTGTGCATCCTTTGTTTGAGGTACTAGATGCTATACAATAATGGCCTTCGCGTTCTGAACTACTGTATGCATTGTACTCATTTACATTTATTAACGATCAATTAAAAAGGCATAGTCAGATTCCACTTTCAGACACATTTTGACCAATCTGAGGTAAACGACTTTTAAAAACGTTGTGGAAAAAAGAGACATTGATTGGTCTTAATGAGTAATGTCTCCTTTTTACTGAGAGTTTCGATAGTCTTTGCCTATATTTCGTCTGTTGCAGATTTGTCGCACGTGAATTAAACATGGCATGCTGCTGGTCACACACAAACACAGAATAAATAATTCAAAGCGTAGACTAATCATATATATCATTGTGCCAAGAGAGTTAATTACTCGAAAGCTTTATGCCATAACAAATCATTGACTTGTGGTCTTTAGTGTTGCCTATTACAGTTTTGCCATTCACCACATAGTCTTCATAATTCTGTTCGTACAATTTTTCAAACTTCAATTTTTCAAATATCTTCTTAGAAAAAGTTGAAGATCCTTCCGCTTTTACGCAAATCGGATCAATTTCTAGATTTCGGACAAACTCCAGCGCGATCTCAACTAGCTTGGTTCCTATGCCACGCCCCCTGTATTTTTCGGACACGCCCAATCCAAGGAAATGAACTGCTACGTCAGTGTTAAAATGTTTGAAAAAATGTGCTTGGTCATCACAATATTGCATAAAATCAAATAATGTCTTCAGTTTTTCATCAGACAATCTATCCGCATCAAAACGTTCGAGTTCCCTCGCAATCCTGATTGTGCGCATTCCCATAACCTCGCTACCTGATTGGTCCAACATTAAGAGTGACATGTTATAACAGAACGAGGCTTTCCAAATGTCCTCGGCGTCTTCCGTAAAGTCAACGTTCAATGCTTTACTTAAAGGCTCGTCCTTGCAGAAACTTTGTTCACAGAACTTCAAAGCTTTGCCGTAAAGATCCTCCGTGACAAGCATCAGTTTCCCATCCTTGAGGTCCGCCCATTCCTGAGTCTTTTTGAATGCCTGAAAGTTACAATAAGAATTAATTGACATATTATTAAATAATGTGACATTTATCCGCAGAAGACTGATTTGAAAGCATCTAGATAAGATAATAATTAACTCTTAAATTAAGTCGACAGAACTCTTACTGATGATCCAGTGGTAAACACTCCAATAATATACATGTATATGGGCGTTGTCAAAGGGCCACCATGACCACCGTGTGTGGGGATCGAACATGAGACGCTCGGTTCCAAATCCCAAACGGTCAAATCGATTCCTCTGTGAAGTAAAACAAATTGAGCAATCACTGGCTATCTGCCTTTCACTTAATTTGCCCGATTTCAATTGTATTCAATAAAGTTGATTTCCCTTTGAAGAAAGAAATTACAAAATCATTAGTTGTATGCGTGCATGCCTTTTCACGTAATTTGCCCCAATTTCAGCTGTATGTGATATAAATAAATCTAATCAAATTAAACGAGGAAATAGAAGATCTCTTGGCACTTACAAGCATGTAAATAAGTGATATTATCTTCAAAGATTCAATTTAATCACATTGAAAATAACCCTTTCCCACAGTAAAACATATCAACAGACGACTTTATTAGATAACATCTATGCTAAAATAAGGAACGTATACTTATAAGTATTCAATAGTTTTAAAAACGTTGTGACATAAGGAGACATTGCACACTATAAGCAATTTCTCCTTGTGCTTTTCTAATGTTTTCAAAACTCTTTTGCAGCAGATAAGTCAAAATTCCTTTGAATGCAGGAAAGGGTTAAGATAGTTTCAACAGAATACAAAGAGTGATTGTGTTCTGCTATTCCTTTCTTTGATACAGAAATCATTTGAGCCGTCCCGCGAGAAAACAAACACAATGGACTCTGCGTAAAGTATCGACCCGGATCAGCCTTAGCATGCCGCGCAGGCTTACCCGGATAGAAACTTCTCGCCTCCTGTGGATTTTCTGTTTCAGGAATCAGTGTTTTATACCTCTATACCCCTGAGACGGAATGTGTCTGCGCGGACTGTGCAGGCTGATCTGGATCGATACATTACGCAGATGCCATAATGTTGGTTTTCTCGCAGGACGGCTCATATATAGAGTGATTGTGTACTGCTATTCCTTTCATTGATACAGAAAACATTTTACTTCTCGTCTACAGACAGCAGACGATTGTAGAAAACATTCATAGAAATAGAGTAATTGCTCAAAGCGAGATCCTTGTTCAGCTATGTAGCAATATTTCCGAATATCAATCTAAATAATCATTTATTAGGGAAATGGCCATTGAATACCAGATCAAGGTTCTTGTATGGTATAACAATGGCATACTGGCAGAACAATGTTCTCCTAGGGAAACGAGATAGCATAATGGCAGAACAAAGTTATCATATGGTAGCGAGATTAAATAATGACAGAACAATTTATTCATATGGTATAGAGATGGCATAATGGAAGAACACGGCTTGCGTATGGTATAGAAACGGCATCCAGGCACAACAAGGCTCTTGTATGGTATAGAAACGGCATGCAGGCAGAACAAGTCTCTCGTATGGTAATGGAACGGCATACAGGCAGAACAAAGCTCTCGTATAGAGATAGTATAAAGGCAGAACAATGAGCTCGTAGGGTAACGAGATTGCATAAAGACAGACAAAGGTTCTCGCATGGTATAGAAATAGTATACTGGCATAACACAGTTCTCGTATAGTATGGATATGGTAAAATGACAGAACAAGGTTCTCATAGGGTAACGAGATTACATAATGGCAGAACAAGGTTCTCGCATAGTATAGAAGCAGTATACTGGCATAACACAGTTCTCGTATAGTATCGATTAGGGTATACTGACAGCACAAGGTTCTCATAGGGTAACGAGATTACATAATGGCAGGACAACATTCTCGCATGGTATAGAAATGGCTGATTGGCAGAACAAGGTTCTCGTATAGTATATAGATGGTATAAGGACAGAACAAGGTTTTCCTAGGGTAACGAGGTTACAAGAAATGGCATACTAGCATAACAAGATGTTTGTGTAGTATAGAGATGGTATAATGACAGAACAAGGTTCCCGTAGGTTAGCGAGAGTATATAATGTCAGGAAAAGGTTCTCGCATAGTATGAAATGGCAGACTGGCAGAACAAGATTCTCGTATAGTATAGAGAGAGTATAATGACAGATCAAGGTTGCGGTAACGATATTACAAAATGGCAGAACAATGTTCTCTTATAGTATTGAAATGGCATAATGGCATAATTAGGTTCTCGTATAGTATAGAAATGGTACAATGGCAGAACAAGGTTCTCGTATGGTACAATTATGACACACTGGCAGAAAAAAGGTTCCCATGTGGTTTAGAGATGGCGTAATGACGGGACAATATTCTCGAAGGGTAAACGCCTGACAATACAACGTACAATTTATGTAATTAGTACAGGTATATTTAATCTAATCAGGTGGAAGCTAACGTGTTTGTTTTCATTCCCATTGAACACACGAGTACACGTGTACTCAGTCCGACTGAACATATAGTGTGTATGATTATGCAGATCGATTTAAATAAATCAGGGGTTTCATAATCGTTGGGTTAATGAATATTTTAAATATGCAGCAGACGACTTTTGAAAACAACGTGACAAAAGGAGAAATCTCCTTTTGTAACATTGTTTCCAACTCTTTTCACTAGTTTGACTGTTATTTATAGAGATTTCTCATACTTTTGCCGAGATGTTTTCGAAGTCGTCTGCTACAGATTTGTATTATGTTGTAGAGGGTTAATTACTTTTTTAAATATAGAGATGTCTGGATAGTTTACGTGGAGACATCTATCATTTCTGTAGGAATTCATTCCTGTGACCAGTATTTATCTATAAACGGTGACTAAAACAGATGTTAACCGTTTCCCGAGGGTCGTTTCTGTAGGAATTCATTCCTGTGATCAGTATTTATCTATAGACGGTGACTAAAACAGATGTTAACCGTTTCCCGAGGATCGTTTCTGTAGGAATTCATTCCTGTGACCAGTATATATCTATAGACGGTGACTAAAACAGATGTTAACCGTTTCCCGAGGATCGTTTCTGTAAGAATTCATTCATGTAACCAGTATATATCTATAGACGGTGACTAAAACAGATGTTAACCGTTTCCCGAGGATCGTTTCTGTAGGAATTCATTCCTGTGACCAGTATATATCTATAGACGGTGACTAAAACAGATTTTAGCCGTTTCCCGAGGATCGGTTCTGTAGGAATTCATTCCTGTGACCAGTATATATATATAAACGGTGACTAAAACAGATTTTATCCGTTTCCCGAGGATCGGTTCTGTAGGAATTCATTCCTGTGACCAGTATATATATATAAACGGTGACTAAAACAGATTTTATCCGTTTCCCGAGGATCGGTTCTGTAGGAATTCATTCCTGTGACCAGTATATATATATATAAACGGTGACTAAAACAGATTTTATCCGTTTCCCGAGGATCGGTTCTGTAGGAATTCATTCCTGTGACCAGTATATATATATATATAAACGGTGACTAAAACAGATTTTATCCGTTTCCCAAGGATCGGTTCTGTAGGAATTCATTCCTGTGACCAGTATATATATATAAACGGTGACTAAAACAGATATTATCCGTTTCCCGAGGATCGGTTCTGTAGGAATTCATTCCTGTGACCAGTATATATATATATAAACGGTGACTAAAACAGATTTTATCCGTTTCCCGAGGATCGGTTCTGTAGGAATTCATTCCTGTGACCAGTATATATATATAAACGGTGACTAAAACAGATTTTATCCGTTTCCCCGAGGACGACAATTACGCAACAGATGATTTCGAAAACATCTGGAAAAAATCATGGAAAATCGCCATTAATGAAAGTACATACAATAGAATTGAAAATGCTGTGGCGAAATGAGAAATCCACTCCCTTTAGAATATGCTTGTTTAATTCGGCTTTAACCGGTTTTCAACATTATTTAGTTATATCAAGGCGTATACGGATCGTCCTAACACACCGAATTATGCTAGGCGAATCAACTTATCAAACAACAGCGTTTGACTTACACTCGTCGAGCACACTGAATACACCTGGTTCTACGATATGCAATTTCCTCTGCGCAACGACACTCCACCACGATTAGTTGATTTTTCTCGTCGTCAAGTTCACCATTCCATGCGTTTCCTGGAATCCTAACACCATTAGGTAATTACTCCACATCACATAACCTTCATAAGCAACTGGCTGTTTATTCACGTATACTTTTAGCATAAAGGTAGAAGACGAATGACGCTTGTTCCTTTGACTTTTGCCAAACGTCGGAAAACATGTTGGCCGAGCTAGGGATCGAACTCACAACCTTGACTGCCGAATGAGCTACCGGGGTTCTCGGCTCACTCCTCTATGACCCCGCCCAAAAAGTAAGAACGAGGATACTTCAATGTAGCTTCAACATTGTGGCGTAAAGGAAAATTGTTTATTAAGCAAATATGCAGCAGACGACTTCGAAAACATCTCGGCAAAAATATGAAAAATCTCTATAAATAAAAGTCAAAATAGTGAAAAGAGTTGAAAACAGTGTTACAATAGGAGGAATTGCTCATTATAAGCCGAGTGTTTTTCCAACAAACTTTGTATTATGTTTTATTATATGTTATACACATGTCTCTTTAATAAAATGTTTACTTACTGACTTACTTATAGACGTTTTGCGACGCATATGCAGCAGACGATTTTTTTGTAAAACATTGTGACAGAAGGAGTTTAGAATCACGAAATAATGGTGGGCAATTTCTCCTTTATCTACACTTGTTTTAATGTTATCAAATAATTATACTTTCGTTTATTGAGTTTTTCCCAATTTTGTGCAGAGATGTTCTTAATGTCGTCGGCTGAAGATTGGTTGTATGTCTGTAAAAGTGTTAACACAATTAGTTCGGCGACACCGTGAACCGCAATGGCACAGTCTCACCAGAGTCTTCACTGTCCGTCTTTACAATGTAAAACTCTTAACTCTAACCGATATACAACAAATATGCAGCAACTTTTAACATTTCTATTTAGGCGAAATCGTGAACCGCAATGGCACAGTCTCACCAGAGTGTTCACTGTCCGTCTTTACACTGTAAATCTCTCAACTCTAACCATATACAACAAATATGCAGCAGGTGATTTTGAAAAAAATTATTAAAACTATCGAAACTCTCTATACATAAAGTAACAATTAATTAATAAAGTTTAAAACATTGTGGGAAAAGGAGAAATTGTTCATAATAAGCAATTTCTCCTTTTGCCACAATGTCTTCTAAATGCGTCTGAAAGCATATGTGTGTGGAAAAGGGTTGACGCAACTTCTAGCAAAATGCTAGAAGTGTATCCCAGCTTTTACTCGTACTCACACAGTTACGATTCTTCCTTCCAAACCTCTCTCCCTCTCAAGCAGTCGTCTTTCTAAAACGAACTACATAGACAATTCATAATCCACAATTGTATTGTATTGCAAAGAACGTGCCCATATTAATACGAAAAAAAACCATGAATGGGTTTTTTCGCTTATAGTTAACAGGTGTGATTTTTTTTTTTTTTTTTTTTTTTTCAATAACCCATGAAGCTTTCTGAAATGAAACTGGAAAAATCCACGGGGGCCGCCGTTTTGGATATGTATAAAAGGCAGACGTAAAACACAGATTGAAAATTATTGTCGTCTTTTTAATCATTTTTTTAAATCGGTATTTTGTGTATGTATAAAATGAGCGGAAAAAAACGGATTGAAAATTATTGTCGTTTTTTTATTATTTTTTTTTAAAATCGGTATTTTGGGTATGTACAAAATGAGCGGAAAAACACGGATTGAAAATTATTGTCGTCTTTTTAATCATTTTTTTAAATCGTTTTTTTGGGTATGTAAAAATGAGCAGAAAAACACGGATTGAAAATTATTGTCGTCTTTTTAATCATTTTTTTTAAAATCGGTATTTTGGGTATGTATAAAATGAGCGGAAAAACACGGATTGAAAATTATTGTCGTCTTTTTAATCATTTTTTTTTTAAATACATATTTAAGATCATTAAAATGCTGTGTTATGTGGGAATAAACATTTGTACGAAAAGTTAAAACATAATAACATAAATATGTTTTCCCGTTCGTCAAAAAACCGACAGCATTAGCCTTCTACGCCCAAACCTAAATTTTGACTGAATCGTTGCCAAAGAAGGACGTGACGTCATTTCTGTTACACTTCATCTTGGCGTAACGTCAATTGAGCGACGTCGTTTCCCGCAAAAAAAGTGGTATCAACATGAAAGACCCCAAATTCCTATACATGAGCTATTGCCACACTCATTCAAAGTATAATTATTTATCAAACATTGTGGCAGAAGGATAACTTTCTCATAAGGAGCAATTGTTCTTTTGGTGACAATCTTTTCCTAAATCGTCTGTTGCATAGGCCTCAGAAACTGTCTCTAATAGGGAAAGGGTTTAGCAGAAATGTGACCCCTTACATAATTTGTTCCAGTCATATTGACTGGTTGAAAAAGGTAGTCGCCAGATGGCATCAGAAAAGGGCTGATCTATTTGCTTCTTTACCATAATGCAGGTGATCGATTAAGGATCATCTTGGCCCTCATGTTTTAACCTCGTTCATTATAAATGTATTCCTTGATTTTCTGAAAGTTTTTACTTTATTATTTTCTGTTCGTAATAATAGACGACAGCAATACGAATTCCAAATATGTTTTGATAATGCAAGAAACATGACATTAACATTATTATTGTCTAGTCAATTACTTATAAATCCTTTTTGTATGGCCAAAGTATGTGCTTTAATTTTTGTTTATAATTATCTTGCGTTTTTTCGTAAATAGGTGGCACCTATAGATATATTACATATGGACTATATGGCAATCATTCTTCATTCAACTTCATTCGATCATGCATCATAAAAAATAAACGTTGAAATATTTCTAAGTATTGCTTTATAAGTAATTGTCATTAGTGTGTAAAACTGATTTATTTGGACGCATGTTAAGGGATATATTCGAGGTGCAATTCTTTTTTAAGGAGAAGAAGTCCCAACTATGCCTGAACATGTTTCGATTGTTGTTTTGCAGTTGGAAAAGTTTCAAAATAAAACTCTTACTTTAAAGTGGTATTTACATGTTGTCAAAGAGATCAAACAGAATCTAACATTAAAACACGTGATGCAACCACCGTAATCGATATGTTGTGTTAACCCTTTCCCACATACGACAAATCCGCGGCAGGCGACCTTTGTATGCGTGGTGACTTTTATACTGCTTTCAACAATTTGTGTCATTTATTCCTGGGTAAGTTACCAGTGCTACTGGTCCATTTATCCTGACACCAGCGAGTCAGGCGTAATGCATTACCCCCCTATTCCTGAGCGCCATGGAGGGCAGCCATTACTAACATCTTTAAAGTAGATTATATTTGGTATGACTCGAACCCGCGATCAGTCGTATCCGAGGCGGACGCTATACCACTTCACCACCGAGGTGGTCAGCTGACAACTTTGTGAACATTTACACATTAATATGAAAACCCTCCATAAATGAGAGTATAAGTATTGTTCAGAGTATAGAGTTGAAATCATTATGACAATAGGAGAAATTGATCATCGTCAGCAAATTTGTCCTTTTATCATAATATTGTCAAAAATCGTTTGCAGGAGTTAAATCAAAATGCGTTTCCAAGTTGGAGAAGGCTTAAAACATGAATTGTTTGAATAACTTGTATTAATGCGGGAATTTACCAACTAAATCTTTATTGGCGTTTGCAACAATTTCCGGTCACATTCACCTACCCCTATGTTTCACCGATGTCGCACATCGATACTCTTGATTATATACTTTCCTAGCAACTGGCTATATTCACACAATACACTTTTTCCACATATAGTCTAGTGACTCATAAGCCATTGTATGGCTGGATAATACGCCCAATATGTACAATTATTACTAACAAATGTGAATGTTGTATTATTATATTGTATGTATAACTTGTATTACGTGTTACTTAAATAACATATAAAACTAAAAAAACTTTGCGACAAATGAAGAATTCGCTCATGAGGCAAAAAAATGTATTCATTCATAGATATTTTCTAGATTTTGGCCTATATGTTTCCAAAGTTGTCTACTGCATATCTGTTGTATGTGAGAAAGGATTAGAGAACATTGTTGAAAAGGTAGGGATACATACTGGTGACTAGAGAATCAGACTTACACAAAAACGAACACTTTTTTCCAAAAAATAGTTTAAAGCGAATTAATAATTTATGATTTCAAGTTTATTAACTGAGTTAAACGCATTACGTATAGAGAAATTATTCATGATGAGTAATATCTCTTTTGTCATCAATGTTTTTAATAAGCGTTTACTTATAAAGATGTTACATACGGCTGTTTACAGGAGATATATTAACTGAGTTAAATACATTACGTATAGAGAAATGGTTCATGATGAGTAATATCTCTTTTGTCATCAATGTTTTTAATAAGCGTTTACTTATAAAGATGTTTTCCAAAAAATAGTTTAAAGCGAATTAATAATTTATGATTTCAAGTTTATTAACTGAGTTAAACGCATTACGTATAGAGAAATTATTCATGATGAGTAATATCTCTTTTGTCATCAATGTTTTTAATAACCGTTTACTTATAAAGATGTTACAGACGGCTGTTTTCAGGAGATAAAACACGAACGAAGCTTTTCATTGTTTATGTATGAAGGTCAAGATAAAGTATATTATAATCATGCATGACTACTTAAGCCTTTCCCTCATACAGACGCTTTCTGACGCCCCTGCAGCAGACGGCTTTTTGAAAACATAGTGACAAAAGAAGAAATTGCTCAAAACGAGCAATTTCTCCTTTTGTCACAATGTTTACCACTTTTAGTCATAGGTTATCCATTCAATTATAGAGATTTCCTATTTTTTGACCAAATATGTTCAAAGTCGTCTACTTCAGAATTGTCGTATGAGAGAAAGGGTTAAATAGAGTCATAAGATGCTCTTGACCTTTTCCCACATACAACACATCTGTAAATGAGGCCTATAACCACTGGATAGAGTTGAACACATTGTGGCTGTGACAAAATGAGAGAGAACTCTTTATAAGCAATTCCTCCTTATGCCGCACTGTCTGTTTTAAAGGCTCGTCTGATGCGGAGACGTCTTTAACCTTTCCCCACATACAGCAAATATGACGCAGAAGACTTTGAAAAATGTCTAGACAAAAATATTGAAAAATTTCTATAATTGTCAGTATACGTGTAGTTACTGAATAAAGTTAAAAGAACTGTGGCAAAAGGAGAAGTTGCACGTTTACAGCAATTTCTAACTTTGTCTTGATGTTTTCAAAAGCGCGTCATTTCGCGTTAAATATTCGCTGCGGAACGTGATTATTGTGACGTCAGCGCATTGCGGTAAGGACAACTGCAAATTTCCAAATATAATGAACATTAAGCTTAAAAACGCCAACGAATTTGTCGGTTGGCAAATATTGATGTGGTGGATCACGAGAAAAATCATTTATGAATCTGGCTCTACCTGGGACTAGGTCGTTTTAGACGTTTTTCTGCGGAAATTATAGCCCGAATCGAGCAAGGTGGTAAAATGCCGTTGCACACCTTGTCATTATTATTACACTATATGGACGTATAGAGGGGCTATTTATAGTAACACGTGTGGGATTCCCCAAATTACAATTACGATAATTTTTATCAAAGCGTATAGACAATATAGAGAGACTTTTTGAGTATTTTAACGTAGTATTGTGTGATTTTTCGCATTTTTTGCTGTAATAGAAATTCGGACGCCTGTGGTCCGGGTTAGTTGTGCGGCATGCTTAGGCTGAATCCGACCGAGTGCACAATGTTGGTTTTCTCGTGGTACGGCTTAATTATGTCTGTATACGCCTACATATAATCATAGTGCATATAGTGGTTCTTATCCGATGTTTCGTTCGAAGACACTTAGCCCTTTCTAAGATAAAATAGATCTACAGCAGACGACCTGCAGAAAATCAAGAATGAAATATGGAAAATCTGCATACTAGTATATGAAACAATACATAATGAACAGAACTGAACACTTTTTGACAAAAGGAGAAGTTGCTAATTTAGAGTAATTTTCTTCTTTTTGTTAAAATGTTTACAAAAGTCGTCTGCTGCTGATGTGTCAACATGCATTAGCATTCGGTAAAGAGTTTACTTTTACTTTACTTCACTGTACCTTGTTTATTTGATCCAAAGTTAGATTATCCAATGTCCACTTTTCTTCCGCGATATTCTCCGGAAGTTGATCGTCCGCCATCTTTGTTTTTTCTCGATAGTTTCAACACGTTAGGTTAACCTTAGATTATAAGCTCCCTCCTTCTAGAACAATGGTTTACACAATAATAGTGTGTATATTTACCATCATATGTAACAGTCAAGGCAACGATCAACTGTACTCCAACGCTATCTGAAGAGGGCTGCTTCGTTCACATCGAGTGTTACTTCAGTTTTCTGAAATAGATACAATGAGTCGGTTCGTGCAAAAAGGCACAAGTTGGCATTTCTGATCATTAAGAGGTTCAGTTGCTCATGTCACATGTCGAAGTTCATTACAGTTGAATTTGATCAGTGTTTACCATTTCTAACAACTACGGAGTACAAGACGGGCCAAAATGGATAAGGTTTATAAGTAAAATAGTGTGTTTTGTTTTCTTGGGGGTTTATTTCAGTTATGCCATGGCGACAGTTCACTTATTCATGATCTCTGAGTTAACCAACCAGTACTAAACTAGGAAATGTGCCTTGCCCAAGAGCACTCCACCATGACTACAGCGTCGCGACTAGGTACAACATCGTTACACTTTGACACACTATTTATCTGTTTATCTTAACTACAATGTATTTAACCCTATGACATTCAACTCATCATAACCTACACACGTTTATAGAAGCTTCCAATAAACTAATGTAAGTACTAGGATAGTAGAACAGTGTAGATAATTGGTCAGACTATCTGGATACACAGGCTGATCTACACTGGTCACAACAAGATAACTTGTACATTTTCCCGTAGTGGGGCTAGAATGACCGTGTATTTCAATATTATCTGTTTTGTACTCGTTTGAATTGTGTATTTCATTATTAACTGCTTTTTATTCGTTTTAATTGTGTATTTCAATATTAACCGTTTTTTATTCGTTTGAATTTTGAATTGTGCATTTGAATATTAACTGCTTTTTATTCGTTTGAATTGTGTATTTCAATATTAACCTCTTTTTATTCGTTTGAATTGTGTATTTCAATATTAACTGTTTTTTATTCGTTTGAATTGTGTATTTCAATATTAACTGCTTGTTATTCGTTTGAATTGTGTATTTCAATATTAACTGCTTTTTATTCGTTTGAATTGTGTATTTCAATATTAACTGCTTTTTATTCGTTTGAATTGTGTATTTGAATATTAACTGTTTTTTATTCGTTTGAATTGTGATTGAAATTAACTGTGTTTTATTCGTTTGAATTGTGTATTTCAATATTAACTGTTTTTTATTCGTTTGAATTGTATTTGACGCCGCTTTCAACAGTTTTACGGTTACTTCAAGGCGTTCAATGGATAACTTGCTGCTAGTTCAGTTTTATACTGACACCAGTACACCAGTCGCACCGTTATCACCGCGATCCTGATTTTAAGTTTTAAACCGGGGGAAACACATTAATCATATAAATACTATGAGCATGAGTTGGTGTGATTAAACATCTTAACCTGATATGCTTTATGTTAGATTCTTCTGCTTTGAAAACCTCTGTGAAAATATAATGTAATTCAGTTCTAATACAAAGAATAACATTAATTCATAAGAATAGTCAATATGTGCACGAAATTATTTGCTTGTTTCATAATGTTTGGAAAGTCGTAGTAGCTGATCTATTGGGGTTTAACGCCGTTTTCATCAATTTGGCAGTGATATGACGGCGTCCAGTAAACCTTCCCACGTATTTTCTGGTTTTCTCACAACAGTACTCGATACAACAGCCTTTCCAAACAACTGACTGTTTTTCTTTGGTATGACCCGGCTTGGGATTGAACTAGCAAACTCACGCTACCGAAGCGGACGTTCTACCACTAAATACACGTTACTGCTTTTATAACATCTGAGATGAGAATTTAACATGTGGGAGTGTTTATATGCTTCATTTTACATTTTTCTGCAAACAATGTGAGTAAAGGACCCCCTTCCCCCCGCCCCCTAAAGGGCTCACTGATTTCGATTAAGATTTTAAAAAATATTCTGCTGTAGCGTACATACGTCCAGAAGTTATATGTACAACCCAAATCCCCCCCCCCCCCAAAAAAAAAAAAATAAACAACAAAAACAACCCCCGTGATTAAATATAATGAAGTAATGTAGGTTTTTATCACATTACATAAATATTCTCATCAACTTGGATCATTATCGTTCTTAAGAGACACAAAACCATGTCATGCGTAAAATCGACATTAGTAATTTAGCAACCAGAGAACGAGAGAAGATCCTGATCAGCATGCGCTTTCATGATGAGGAACATTTCTGTTTGTCATCCAGTCGTCTAGTCAGACTAGACAAGCATCCACGAGGCCTATGAAGAGCACTTATGACTAAAACACATCTGAATACAAGTGGCTCGTCTTATAATCATTTGATTCAATATATTTAACTATTTCAGCGCCAAATTGTCTAAAATAGATATGTTCAAAATGGGGCGATTCCATTTGTCTTGTAATTCGAGTTTTGGAATAGTTTTATGACTAAAAGGCAAACAATGCTGATTGCAGGTGAGACCGCTCGTTACGAGCTGACTCACCTGCAATCTGTATTGTTTGCAACAACCTCAATATTGCCATTGGCGCTGAAAGAGTTAAAAAGGTCGCTTTTAATGTGTAAGGTAATGATTAATAAATGGTGAACAGGGAAGATCAGTACCAAAGTAGATATACTCCTTATTTAGATCAGGACCAAAGAAGATATAATCCTTAATTAGATCAAATAGAAATTCGTCTTCTAGGCTTGAAGTAAGTAAGGGCATTTAATAAATTGGCCAATTAAAATATGTTACATATTCTCAGTCATTTATTGAGTTTGTTTTTATGATGTTCTACTCTTTTAAGTTTTTTAAACGTTTTAACAATTGTTCAGTTCATCACAGCGTTTCCTCGGTAAGTTTCCGATACCGCTGGTCCATATCCTGACATCAGCCATGTTCGTTTGAACATAGCCTCTCTTCAAACATTCATTCAGGTACCACTGTTGAGGATGACTTAGAGAAAATATCACGGTCAACATGTGGATTTTTCCTTCCAATTAAAATGAGGTTATTGAATTGAATTTAAAACATCTTGATAAAGGAATACGTTGCCCTTTTGTTTTGTCACGCTGTTTTTAACAGTTGTTTATTGTTGTTGTGTCAAAATGCGTCTACATGTGGGAAAGGGTTAATGTGAAAATATTTAATCCGTGCACAGGTCTAAGTTCCTGATGAGATCATCAGCAATTATCAAGCGGCATTTATGTTTTAAAAAATCTGGCCTGCGTTAGAACTGTTTGAATATATTCTGATTGAATATGTCGTATACTAACCAAATTTATCTTGGTCATTGATTGAATGTTTCATACCAAAGACTTTAAAAATGGTAGTAATGGCTGCCCTCCTTGGCGCTTAGGGTTGCTGGGTAAGAATTACGACTGTCCGGCTGGTGTGAGGATAAATTGACCAGTAGTACTGGTAACTAACACAGGAAACGCCGTGATATAACTGAACATTTGTTAAGAGCGGTGTAAAGCACCAAACAATCAATCAATCAATCAATCAACAACATCTGAGGTTTAAAGCGAGTTTAAGCGTTTAGCTAAGATGCTTCGATTATACAGACACACTTGTTATACAGGATATATCGACATAGAAGCTGATGCACATTCAGTCAAAAACCCAAGAGGGGTTGTCCTACGTTGTTACAACATTATTGTAGGTGTGTTGTTCCGTTATGGAGATAAAATAAGACCCCCTTTTATGCGGTATCGTCAGATCCAATCTACGTTCAGTATTTTTATCTGTTTTTTTTATGAAATTATGTTGAACCATTCCTTCGTTTTAAATATGAAATGCTTATTCTAAACTAGCAAAGGAAACACAATTTCAGATTGGCTGTATTAAACCATTTATATTTTGAAATGGAGAATTTTCTTTTAATTTAGAATTTTAAATAATTCTATCAGAATAATATTGGTGAATTAAAATAACTTTTTAACTACATGTGGATAATATCAAAACATACGACAGAAATGGTTATTGCATATAAATGGGAAATATTATGTTTTAGGCTTGAAACTTCGGCGGAGTTCTGTCGAATCAACTCGCCCGGCGCACTATTTCCCTTTATGGTCAAATTACGCAAAATACATTCGCGGTCCTGCTGATCTAGAGCCAAATAGTCCCTAAACAAAATGCATAGATGATATGACATATCTCATTGTAAATGTGTATAAGATGCACTAGAAATGATTGATTTGTATGTTTTATGTATATTAACCTTGTTTGAAAGTGAAAGTGAAGAATGTGAAATACCGGTTTTGTCCGGGCCCGATTAGGTCCAAAATGACGGTAACCATTTTCGCCTGGTGAATTCTTTCTTGCATTATGCATGACCCCCCTTCCCCATTTTTCTTTTGATTTTCTTTAAGCTTAGAGGCAACTCTTTTCAATGATATGTGGTGTTATACATGAGAACAGATTAGAATGTTTGACAATTGAGGACTGAAACTTGTCGATTTACATGGCAACAAAGAAGTATTTTTGTTGGTGTATTTGTGACCTAATCACGCAATACCCTATACAATGGGAAAAAATCACCTACAATTGTCGTCCCAAGGGTGTTACTACTAAATACTGATTTTGTGACTCCGTTGCGAAGAACCAGTAAGACCTCCAAATAGCCTGGCTTATCTCATATAATTGGATCTTTGTAACCCGTTTGATAACATTCAGAGAAGGTCTTGATTACATTTGCATATTACGAACCGTGCTCTAGGAAACCTAATTTCACTCATACTTATTGAAACCCTTCCAATATACAGACATTTCCTGGCGCCTCTGCGACAGACAACTTTTGAAAACATTGTGGTGAAAGAATAAATTGCTTATCCTGAGCAACTTCACCTTTTGCCCAATGTTTTAAACTATATTAAATTATTAATCTTTCATTTAAAGAGATTTTCCATATGTATGCGTAGATGCTATAAAACTCGTCTGCTGCAGAGTTGTTATATCTGTGAAAAGTGTTTATGTGGATTTTTCCTTCCAGTTAAAATGTGGTTATTGAATCGAATTTAAAACATTTTGAAAAAGGAATATGTTGCTTTTTTTTTTTTCATTTGTCAAACTGTTTTTAAAAGTTGTTTGCTGTTGTTGCGTCAAAATGCGTCTACATGCGGGACAGATGATATACAACTAGTCAACTGCATAGTTGTTACATGTGTGAAAAGGATTAACCATTTACGATCTGTATAGAACCGGTCATTGTATTCAACAATCGTTTGTAACCCTTTCCCACATACAACAAATCTGCAGCAGATTACTTTGAAAACATAGTGACAAAAACCTGAAAATTCTCCATTAAAGATAGCTTAATTGTTAAGTAAAGGTGAAAACATTGTGGCCATAGGGGAAATTGCTCATCATAAAATGCCTAAAAGATTGGGGGCAATGGAGGTCAGCGAGGGCTTCCAACTAGAAATTATCACCGTGGATGTGTACGACTTAAATCTTTCAGCACCGAATTGTTTAAAGTGGACTCTTCCATGTTTAAAATCGAGCGTTCCATTTCTCATGTAATAAAGGTTTTGGACTATGTTGATGAATAAAATCCAAACGATGCTGATTTCAGGTGAGACAGCTCGTTACGAGCTGACTCACCTGAATCTGTATTGTTTGCAAAAAAATCAATATTGCCTTCGGCGCTGAAAGAGTTAAAACAGCGAAAACATTATGCACTATTTATATGACTTAGTTCGCCTAAGTTTGACAAGAGTAAATGACCTTTACCAAAAAGGAGCCAGAAAAAGGTCCGTCTGTGGATAAAGATCAATAGAGGTCAAAATAAAGCTGACTTTATTATCTATTATTAATTGTCCAAAATATCAATAGTGTCACTCCTAAATACTAATGTACTACAGTAAGCCGAGTACCAGACTTCCCGAATGCGCCTCTGTTTGTAGTTATAGTGAAGAGGTTCACCATTGAACACATTTCATCAATATTCATGGCCTTTGTGATATACATACAAATTAAATCAAGCAGTGCTCTTGGGTATCTCTTTATTAAATAAATGTCTATAACTCGCTTAAGGAGCATTCAGTATTGAAAGCTATAATCTAATGAATATGCATGACCAATGTGATATACATAACAAATAAATCCAGTAGAACTCGGCGCTATTTTCATTATCTGACCACGATCGGCGTAAAATGCTCCTTTTTTACAACTTTCCTATTTAAAGTGATTGAAACTTTTCAAATTGTTGCGTATTATAATAAGAAAAACAATTATTGGACAGTTGTTTTGAGAAAACCACTTATTAGTTCACACACGTGAGAAAATGTCTTAAATTGATAGTATTTTATTGTCCACTCTATGATCTTGTTCTCAAATTAGTTAATTATTCGATTGATTCATTTGGGTTTAACGTCATTCTCATCTAGTTTCGGTAAATTCAACATCAGTCAGTTCACAAACCCACATGTTTCCTTGTTATTGCTCTTACACAAAAGAAAACACTTAACAATCTTTCCAAGTAACTGGCTGATTTCCACATAGTATGTTAGCCCATAAGTGGAAAACGATTGACACGTTTGCATTGCCTTTTGTCAAACGTCGGGAAGAATATTGGCCGTGCTTTGGTTCGAACTCACAACCCATGAACAAACAGCACATGTTACTACCGACAGCGCTTTACTTTGGCAACACCATTTGAAAGGTTTTGAATGAATATATTTGAAAACTTGAACTTGTAACTAAATAAGATACTATCTATAGCAATAAATAAGATGACACGGGTGCGCCTTCAATCTTAAACATTACAATACAAATACAATATTATTCCTTTTCGTTGAATACATTTAAATGACTTTTATCATTTTCTCTTCGTACATTTATTTCTTCGAGTGTCTGAAAAAATTTAATCGTGCATTGAGTTTTCTTTTCAAATTTAAGCATCAAATATACTTCATATGATTGAATATAGTGATAGCTTTAGTAGATAAATAGTGCATTCCATTTAAAAATAAATGCGAACAAAATTCCTTTATGCCAATTAGGATGTAAACGTACAAGGTTACGTTGTTCAGGCTTTGTAAAGTGAGTTTACTGTGAGAGATATAACATTTAAAATTTGGAAATTTAATCTTTTGATAACGAAGTTGAACGAGTGACAGTTACTGTGTGCGCGACACTATCAAAAAGCTTAGGCAGTTCTAGAATGGTTCTTCTTTAGATTATAGGGACGTAACGGCGGCGATCCGTCTGCGTTTTATGTCAGATTTTAGCTTACAAGAAGAAGCAATGTGCAAGGGTCTATGAAACGCTTTTAAAATTTGACTTGGTCTTATTTAAGGAAATTGTGTGACTTATCCTTTGAACAGTATTGCACCCCAAGGACAATTCAGGGGCCCCTAACTTGTACCAACAGGTGCAAAATATTTCTCCAACGGATGTACATGAACAATACATATAGAATATCCTTAATTGTAAATTGTCCGTGTCGATAATCAGGGGATTCCTTTCTATGGACACATTTTCATCAACTCTCCCATACTTACAATTATGACATACCGGTCTAACGTGAGATGTTGTATGTCTGTAATGTATTGTACAAATGTGCATGAGCACCGGAAGTACAGCACAGCGAGCATGGAAGCCGTGAAAAAGCTCTTTAACTATAAAGGTAGGTGGATTAATGTCCTTCGTTATAATAGAAAGTATTTGGTGTATTATACCAACAGGGTGTATTTTGTTAGGTGTGTCAACTAATTACCCACCACGCTGATTTAAAGGTTCAAGGTTTAATGGTCTCATTTGCCAAAAATGTATCGAAAGTATTTTGGAAAAAGTGTCAGAACATAAATCATTCTAGTCCAATATCATTTTACCTCGACCTCCCAGTTTCAGTGACGTTTTATCTCTAATTCAATCCATGTAATTTGTTTTTCGAAACCATATGTAACAATGTGTATGATTGACAGGGAAAGCAGTAATTTCAATGACCTATTTTTGTCAACATATGCAAGTCAGTGACCAATTGTGTTTATGCATAAAAGATAAGCGTTTATAAACAGTATAAATTATCATAACTTTGCTTATAAAAAGTTCTCCTGTCTGATGCAAACCTGTCATGATTTCATAGGTGTGCAGTGCATATCTCTTATGACTGCATGCACAATAAAGTACAACTATACGATAAGATATTATCAATATCAGGAAATATAATTTAAAAATTTCATTAGAACATTATATATGCTTTAAAACTAGCTAATGATAATCATGCCAAAATATGTAAATTTACAGATGTCAAACAAGTAGTATAGGCAGCTCTTTGGGTGTAAACAAAGATGACGTAATCGGCGGCCATTTTGTTGACCTAGTTACTATTTATAGTATCTCATTTGCATATAAGGATTGACACGAGTGAGGACTCCATTTTGTAGTTATACAATGACTGCGCATGTCCATTTTTGAATGTTCTATATTTAGAATGACATCATGGGTCTATATTTAGAAAGTGTTGGAGCTGGCGGAGAAATTCGACCTACTCTTTGCTACATTGTTTTGTGGGAATCCATACGACACGATATATCCCTTTAGTATAGTCGGCACATAGTCAAACATGTATGGCAATAAATGTAACGTCTTACCTCGAGAGCGTCCACAGTTCAAACAAAATTTAAACCCAAAAAATAAAGATATATCATTCGAAAGATGTTGTTACGCTCTTTTCAAAAAAAATATGGTCCTAGGACTATTCATTCTCTAGTTATCTCAGTTTAATTTTTTATTTCAAAGCGTGACTGATAAGCCAATTTGACCCACACATCTTAAAATGATGATTTCTTCCTTATTTCTTGACCGATTGTAGACGTGTTTGGATTCGTTAAAAAGGGCTCCGTAAACTCTATCAATTGAAGAGGTCAAACCGGAAGTGACGTTATTAATTAATTTGATAAGTTTTTTGGCAAAACCTGAATATTGACAGAGTTTCGAACTCATAACCCTCATCGTATTGCTCCCAGGTGTGTTAGCATTAACCCATTATCAGAGTCACCAGATTGTGTTCATTTGGTGACGGAAGTACGGACAAAGACCTTTTGAAATGCTAAACACGATATATCCCTTTTGTATGTCATATAGTCGAGTCGAGTCGAAGCACGCAGTCAAACATATATGGTAAAGCAATAAATTTAACGTCTTACCTCTAGAACGTCCAGATCTCAAATGACCGATGCGCATGTCCCAATCTATTTTTAGATTCGATATTTCACCATCGCTATCGGATATTTCATCAGACCAGGTGTGAGAACAATATAGCATTGAAATGTCAAAGAAAACGTGGACAATGGATGAATAGACTGCTTAAAACCAAATGGCTCCACAGTGTCTGAAGAACACCTGCACGTTAACACTTGCCTGAGAATAACCCTTTACACTGCTGTTCAAAAGTTTATGCTTCATGATGAAAGTTATTATTATGTTTGAATTTGCACTTGAAAAATGTCAGTGAAGTTATACACGACTTTACCAAATTGATCATATTTCAAATATAGAGGGAAAAGGAGCCCATTAAAAGCGTCAAATCAGTTTTTACTAATTCATTTCACTATTTACGCTTTAACTTTTTCTCTTTATGCTACCAAATGATAGAGGACACCAAAAGCTTTCATTTAAACCAAAGTTTGTCGCTATAATTGTTTACCGTTTTCGAGTTATGTAATATGAGAGATTTTTAAACCCCCAAAATGAACTTGCCCCGATCCTCAAGTTTGATATACCATTGGAAAGATCTCGTTGCGCCCTTTTCATATATGAAAACATTATGGTCCTACGAATATTAGTTCTCTAGTTATCGTCGTTTTAAATATGTGTTTGTTTCAAAGTGTGTCAAAAGGCTTTTTAATGCGTAAATGACGATAACTCCTTTATTTCTTGTCCGAATGTAGTCGTGTTTGGACTCATTGAAAAGGGTTTCGTAAACTCTATCGATTGAGGACGTCAAACCGGCAGTTTGGTCTGTCTGTAAACCGGAAGTGACGTCATTATATGTTACAATGGTCATATCTTCCTTAGTTCTGAACCGATGTTTACAATTTGTATATCATTCGAAAGCGCTCATCGAGATACGGATATATTCGAATTTGAAAGATAACCGATCAATGTTTTCATGACATTGTACTTTAAACTAGAAAGGTTGTTTTTATGAAAAAACATATGTCTCCCCATTGCAGTTTGTCAATGACTATCAAAATATTGAAAAGGGGGAGATAACTTTGCAACGAAGTAGCCCAGAGTTATAATTCTTGCAAGGTGCACAACTTCATATTGTCATCTATCTAAATTCCAAGTTTCAATAAATTCCTTCAAGTAGTTTCTGAGTTATGCTCTGGACAAAGTTTACACTATTAAAATATTGAACAAGGGGGAGATAACTCATAATTATTGCAAGGTGCACAACTTCACATTGCCATCTATCTATGTTCCAAGTTTCAATAAATTCCTCAAGTAGTTTCTGAGTTCTGCTCTGGACAAAGTTTACACTATTAAAATATTGAAGAAGGGGGAGATAACTCATAATTATTGCAAGGTGCACAACTTCACATTTCCATCTATCTATGTTCCAAGTTTCAATAAATTCCTTCAAGTAGTTTCTGAGTTCTGCTCTGGACAAAGTTTACACTATTAAAATATTGAACAAGGGCAGATAACTTTGCAACAAAGTGGCCCAGAGTTATAATTCTTGCAAGGTGCACAACTTCACATTGCCATCTATCTATGTCCCAAGTTTCAATCAATTACTTCAAGTAGTTTCCGAGTTCTGCTCTGGACAAACAAAAGTTAAGAAGAAGAAGAAGAAGAAGAAGAATAAGAATAAGAATAACTACAAATACAGAATGTCCCCCCTTTCGGAGAAGGGGAGACATAATAAGCAGCGCAATGGGTAAAAGAAAAACAAAGACATGAATACAATTTCTACAATTTTATTATATAAACAAGTATTGTAGTTCGCAGAATCAAAATAACTTACACTATTTATTGAACACATTATTTACAAATCACGATTCATTAAGGTATGAAAATCATTGTCAATTCGTCTCATTCTCCATCCATGACGTCTATGAATAACTGTCCACCGTTCCGTTATGTTGTAAACGTGTTTAATTTAGGGCTCCCCCGGCATTTTCTTTCCGATAATTTAGTCACGTAGTCCCGGTTGTCCGTGCATTCGATACCCGTTTTTCGCATTTTCAATCCGGATATGTTTTCTTTTCCTGGCTACCTCTGACTTGGCTTGTTCGACAGCGTGAGCCATGGGCGTCACAAAGTTAATGGTAGGTTCTTTCATCTCCCCACCCATCTGAATTTTTTCCACGACGTATTGTCCTTTATGATTAGGTTTCAGTTTCCCTTCAGCCATCCGCTGAAAATGTCGTGTCCACATTTCTACTTTGTCCATCGTCGACGGTAGTAAAGTACACAGCGAGTGATAGTTTTATCTTTATCTATTAGCTGTAACTTTCCTCCCCTTATAGCATTTCTTTACCATCACTGTCATCGCTACCGTCGTCGCTAACGTCGTCGTTCTCAGACTTCACTATACCTTCTATTAAATAACGGTGTTTCTTAATGGCCGACTGTATGGCCTGTTCTAGTATCATTCCCTCGGACACGAGTTCGTGTACATCTTCCAGGACACGTTGGTGAATGACTCCGTGTTCTAATTGGAATGTGTGGAGAAGCAGTTGGCTATACATACGTAAGACATGTGTTGTATCTTCCGCTACTATTTTTGAGTCTGCCTTTTTCTTGGCCTCGTCATTGGACATTCCATCTCGCTCATACTTTTCCACTTTTTTCCGCCAAGATTTTTCATTATTGTTCGAAGCTTTACGGTACATGACTCCAAACACTTTGTGTTCTTCGCTGACTTTATCTTTTACATCTTCTTCGCTCTGGTCATAGGATATCCACCGTTTTAATGGAGGCGTTTCCGCGTGATCTTCTGAGGCAGAACGCTTATTACACCATCGTTTGACGTGATTTTGTAAAGAATGAACGTCACCAAACACGATACCGCAATCGTCGCAAACGGGCATGTCTAGACTGGTTTTAGACTCGAGGCTGGAATCACTCTCTATGTACTCTACCGGGGTATCCCTTATAGGAATGTTTAGATTTGGTTCTCTTATAATATAGGACGGTTCAGACGGATTATTGTGAATCGGATCTTTTAAACGATTAGCTTCTGGAGTGTCTGGTTTCAAATCGACAAGAAGGTAACCGTACGGTTGTTTCGTAGCTTCTTGAAAACGACTCATTAAATAACCCGCCTTTCCAGGATACATTTGTCGCGCTAAGGTCATTACAGGTTGTTGGTCGATTGGATTTTTGAATAAGACTAAATAATGGCAATTTCTTCTCTGAGTTGGATCTTTACTAAAGTATAGATTTTGATTCAGTGCCATGATTGAGAGATTTCTATGGTGTGACCCCTCCGTAAATAGGTCCGTAATCCTCGGGTCTTTGTTGGTCGTTGACATGAGATCGTCCAAAATAATAAGATTGGTCATATTGGGGTTTAAATAAGCGTCATCCTCTAGGTTGTGAGGAATTCCCTGTATAAATTCTACCCTGGGATACACGGTTCTTTTTAAGTCGTCGTATAACGGCTGCCATCTTTTGTAGAGCCATATTATTCGTTGTGGAACTGGTTGTATCTTGTCAGATTTAAGTATCTTGGTAACAAAGAAGGTCTTCCCGCAGGAGGTGGGTCCACTGACCATACACGTGAATGGATGTTTGAATACAAAGTTACTGTTTTGAGATGTTTTAAAACTTTTAAGGTACAACTTGTCTGTATTTTCTAATTTATTATTAATATCAGAAGAAACAGTGAAGCCCATTTCTGTAGCTCTTTGTGTTGTTGTGCTCAAAGAAAACGGTTTACTGTCCGACGAAGCGTGCCTTCGCTGCATATGACGCATTCTACTATATAGACTAGCAAATGTATCAGCACATTGAGAGCACGTTATTGAATCCATTGTTAGTATCTTTCTTGATGGTGTTCTTCCCTTATAATCTTCTCTCGAACTCTTAACCCAAGGTTTGGTGCACTGGTGCACCGGATAGTGGTGCACCTGGAGCTTGGTGCACCGGATATTGGTGCACCGGAAGCTTGGTGCACCGGAGCACCGAATATTGGTGCACCGGAAGCTTGGTGCACCGGATAGTGGTGCACCGGTGCACCGGGTATTGGTTATTGGTGCACCGGAGCTCGGTGCACCGGAAGCTTGGTACACCGGAAAGTGGTGCACCGGTACACCGGTTTATTGGTGCACCACTTTCCGGTGCACCAAGCTCCCGGTGTACCAAGATTCCGGTGCACCAAGCTCCGGTGCACCAATAACCAATACCCGGTGCACCGGTGCACCAAGCTCCCGGTGCACCAATATTCGGTGCACCGGTGCACCAAGCTTCCGGTGCACCAAGCTCCAGGTGCACCACTATCCGGTGCACCAGTGCACCAAACCTTGGGTTAAGAGTTCGAGAGAAGATTATAAGGGAAGAACACCATCAAGAAAGATACTAACAATGGATTCAATAACGTGCTCTCAATGTGCTGATACATTTGCTAGTCTATATAGTAGAATGCGTCATATGCAGCGAAGGCACGCTTCGTCGGACAGTAAACCGTTTTCTTTGAGCACAACAACACAAAGAGCTACAGAAATGGGCTTCACTGTTTCTTCTGATATTAATAATAAATTAGAAAATACAGACAAGTTGTACCTTAAAAGTTTTAAAACATCTCAAAACAGTAACTTTGTATTCAAACATCCATTCACGTGTATGGTCAGTGGACCCACCTCCTGCGGGAAGACCTTCTTTGTTACCAAGATACTTAAATCTGACAAGATACAACCAGTTCCACAACGAATAATATGGCTCTACAAAAGATGGCAGCCGTTATACGACGACTTAAAAAGAACCGTGTATCCCAGGGTAGAATTTATACAGGGAATTCCTCACAACCTAGAGGATGACGCTTATTTAAACCCCAATATGACCAATCTTATTATTTTGGACGATCTCATGTCAACGACCAACAAAGACCCGAGGATTACGGACCTATTTACGGAGGGGTCACACCATAGAAATCTCTCAATCATGGCACTGAATCAAAATCTATACTTTAGTAAAGATCCAACTCAGAGAAGAAATTGCCATTATTTAGTCTTATTCAAAAATCCAATCGACCAACAACCTGTAATGACCTTAGCGCGACAAATGTATCCTGGAAAGGCGGGTTATTTAATGAGTCGTTTTCAAGAAGCTACGAAACAACCGTACGGTTACCTTCTTGTCGATTTGAAACCAGACACTCCAGAAGCTAATCGTTTAAAAGATCCGATTCACAATAATCCGTCTGAACCGTCCTATATTATAAGAGAACCAAATCTAAACATTCCTATAAGGGATACCCCGGTAGAGTACATAGAGAGTGATTCCAGCCTCGAGTCTAAAACCAGTCTAGACATGCCCGTTTGCGACGATTGCGGTATCGTGTTTGGTGACGTTCATTCTTTACAAAATCACGTCAAACGATGGTGTAATAAGCGTTCTGCCTCAGAAGATCACGCGGAAACGCCTCCATTAAAACGGTGGATATCCTATGACCAGAGCGAAGAAGATGTAAAAGATAAAGTCAGCGAAGAACACAAAGTGTTTGGAGTCATGTACCGTAAAGCTTCGAACAATAATGAAAAATCTTGGCGGAAAAAAGTGGAAAAGTATGAGCGAGATGGAATGTCCAATGACGAGGCCAAGAAAAAGGCAGACTCAAAAATAGTAGCGGAAGATACAACACATGTCTTACGTATGTATAGCCAACTGCTTCTCCACACATTCCAATTAGAACACGGAGTCATTCACCAACGTGTCCTGGAAGATGTACACGAACTCGTGTCCGAGGGAATGATACTAGAACAGGCCATACAGTCGGCCATTAAGAAACACCGTTATTTAATAGAAGGTATAGTGAAGTCTGAGAACGACGACGTTAGCGACGACGGTAGCGACGACAGTGATGGTAAAGAAATGCTATAAGGGGAGGAAAGTTACAGCTAATAGATAAAGATAAAACTATCACTCGCTGTGTACTTTACTACCGTCGACGATGGACAAAGTAGAAATGTGGACACGACATTTTCAGCGGATGGCTGAAGGGAAACTGAAACCTAATCATAAAGGACAATACGTCGTGGAAAAAATTCAGATGGGTGGGGAGATGAAAGAACCTACCATTAACTTTGTGACGCCCATGGCTCACGCTGTCGAACAAGCCAAGTCAGAGGTAGCCAGGAAAAGAAAACATATCCGGATTGAAAATGCGAAAAACGGGTATCGAATGCACGGACAACCGGGACTACGTGACTAAATTATCGGAAAGAAAATGCCGGGGGAGCCCTAAATTAAACACGTTTACAACATAACGGAACGGTGGACAGTTATTCATAGACGTCATGGATGGAGAATGAGACGAATTGACAATGGTTTTCATACCTTAATGAATCGTGATTTGTAAATAATGTGTTCAATAAATAGTGTAAGTTATTTTGATTCTGCGAACTACAATACTTGTTTATATAATAAAATTGTAGAAATTGTATTCATGTCTTTGTTTTTCTTTTACCCATTGCGCTGCTTATTTAAAGTACAATGTCATGAAAACATTGATCGGTTATCTTTCAAATTCGAATATATCCGTATCTCGATGAGCGCTTTCGAATGATATACAAATTGTAAACATCGGTTCAGAACTAAGGAAGATATGACCATTGTAACATATAATGACGTCACTTCCGGTTTACAGACAGACCAAACTGCCGGTTTGACCTCCTCAATCGATAGAGTTTACGAAACCCTTTTCAACGAGTCCAAACACGACTACATTCGGACAAGAAATAAAGGAGTTATCGTCATTTACGCATTAAAAAGCCTTTTGACACACTTTGAAACAAACACATATTTAAAACGACGATAACTAGAGAACTAATATTCGTAGGACCATAATGTTTTCATATATGAAAAGGGCGAAACGAGATCTTTCCAATGGTATATCAAACTTGAGGATCGGGGCAAGTTCATTTTGGGGGTTTAAAAATCTCTCATATTACATAACTCGAAAACGGTAAACAATTATAGCGACAAACTTTGGTTTAAATGAAAGCTTTTGGTGTCCTCTATCATTTGGTAGCATAAAGAGAAAAAGTTAAAGCGTAAATAGTGAAATGAATTAGTAAAAACTGATTTGACGCTTTTAATGGGCTCCTTTTCCCTCTATATTTGAAATATGATCAATTTGGTAAAGTCGTGTATAACTTCACTGACATTTTTCAAGTGCAAATTCAAACATAATAATAACTTTCATCATGAAGGATAAACTTTTGAACAGCAGTGTAAAGGGTTATTCTCAGGCAAGTGTTAACGTGCAGGTGTTCTTCAGACACTGTGGAGCCATTTGGTTTTAAGCAGTCTATTCATCCATTGTCCACGTTTTCTTTGACATTTCAATGCTATATTGTTCTCACACCTGGTCTGATGAAATATCCGATAGCGATGGTGAAATATCGAATCTAAAAATAGATTGGGACATGCGCATCGGTCATTTGAGATATGGACGTTCTAGAGGTAAGACGTTAAATTTATTGCTTTACCATATATGTTTGACTGCGTGCTTCGACTCGACTCGACTATATGACATACAAAAGGGATATATCGTGTTTAGCATTTCAAAAGGTCTTTGTCCGTACTTCCGTCACCAAATGAACACAATCTGGTGACTCTGATAATGGGTTAATGCTAACACACCTGGGAGCAATACGATGAGGGTTATGAGTTCGAAACTCTGTCAATATTCAGGTTTTGCCAAAAAACTTATCAAATTAATTAATAACGTCACTTCCGGTTTGACCTCTTCAATTGATAGAGTTTACGGAGCCCTTTTTAACGAATCCAAACACGTCTACAATCGGTCAAGAAATAAGGAAGAAATCATCATTTTAAGATGTGTGGGTCAAATTGGCTTATCAGTCACGCTTTGAAATAAAAAATTAAACTGAGATAACTAGAGAATGAATAGTCCTAGGACCATAATTTTTTCAGATTTGAAAAGAGCGTGACAACATCTTTCGAATGATATATCTTTATTTTTTGGGTTTAAATTTTGTTTGAACTGTGGAAGCTCTCGAGGTAATACGTTACATTTATTGCCATACATGTTTGACTATGTGCCGACTTTACTAAAGGGATATATCGTGTCGTATGGATTCCCACAAAACAATGTAGCAAAGAGTAGGTCGAATTTCTCTGCCAGCTCCAACACTTTCTAAATATAGACCAATGATGTCATTCTAAATATAGAACATTCAAAAATGGACATGCGCAGTCATTGTATAACTACAAAATGGAGTCCTCACTCGTGTCAATCCTTATATGCAAATGAGATACTATAAATAGTAACTAGGTCAACAAAATGGCCGCCGATTACGTCATCTTTGTTTACAACCAAAGAGCTGCCTATACTACTCAAACAGATGTTTATCTTCATGTGTATGTAAACATTACGCTTAGGTTGTTTTTCTTATAGCACCGCTAAAACAGACTTTGATCTCATTTATTTTTTGTTTAGCATTAGGTGATCTAGTTAAAATAATACAGACATTTGATTGCTCGTTTTATCCTGTACTCTTCAGTTTATCAAAAAATACGCAATGGAGATCTTTCGGAGCAAATGGCGAAATGGAGGAAACATTTCTCAATGGAGATCTCTGCATTGACGAAATAGAGAATTCTAGTATAGATTTGGCGAAAGGAATAATTCTGTTTATCGAATGCTAGCTATATTTGGGGTAAATGAAATGTCAAATAGATATTGCGAAATGGAAAATTTTGCATTATATTTTGCGAAATGTATACGTCTGATTATCGAAAACTTGCTATATTGGGGAATAAATGAAATATCAATTAAATGTTGCGAAATGAGAATTAATTGGTACGTAGATTACCTCATCAATGTTTAATGAAATATCTCCGACCGGTTAATGTCATCTTTCTCCATAAAGTTTTCAACGAATGTATTTTCATACTTCTATTGAGAGCAATGTTATTTAAAGTTGATTATTTATTTTCACACGTACACAATTTATGTAAGTTATGAATATATATCGCTTAATCACAAACCTAGGATATTTTATTTTACATTTAAAATTTGAGACTGTTCATGTCTAAATGATTAAAATGGAAAAAACAAAAACAAACTTTAGGACAAAATATCTTTTGATTATCAAAACCTTGAAGATTTGCAATTCAGCGGGTTAAACTAGGCTTTGATATTCATTATAATAAAATAAAAATGATCTCTTCTGTGTGGCAAAATCTCCATTTCGCAAGCGTATTGCCTCCATTTCGCCAGCTTATTACCTCCATTTCGCTACTACTACTACTGCTACTTCTCTACTACTACTATTGTTTCAGACTTTTCAAAACGAGTTTTCTTCGTATGTTTTTAAAGAATATGCTGATTGGTCCAGAACAAAGATACTGTCTTGGACGAATTTGATAATTATCTTAATGGAATCGGAGTCAAAACGTATTTAAGTCTAAACATTTCAATGTCTATCTTCATATACACTTTCTAAAAATACAGTTCGAGACAAGAAAGGATGCGTAGGGCCTATTAGGTTTGTATCTACATTGTCAGCAAAGAACCTTTAGAGTCTTATATAAAGCTAGATAAATCTTAGATAAGGATGAGGAGGTCTGTCCGTGCTTGCTATGTAAATTAGTCTAAACATGTGTGAAACTATTGTTGCGATATCTGTAACTTCTCTATCTATAGCATCGCTCCCTTTCTCCATATACATGTACACCGATATCTTTAACTTCTCTATTTATAACATCGCTCCGTTTCTCTATATTCATGTACACTGATATCTTTAACTTCTCTATCTATAACATCGCTCTGTTTATCCATATACATGTACATGTAAACCAATATTTTTAAATTCTGTATCTATAACATTGCTCCGTTTTCTCCATATTCATGTATACTGATATCTTTAACTTCTGTCTCTATAAAATCGCTTCATTTCTCCATATCTATGTACACTGATATCTTTAACATCTCTATCTAAAACATCGCTCCGTTTCTCCATATACATGTACACTGATATCTTTAACTTCTCTATCTATAACCTTGCTCCGTTTCTCCATATACATGTACACTGATATCTTTAACTTCTCTATCTATACCATCGCTCCGTTTCTCCATATACATGTACACTGATATCATTAACTTCTCTATCTATAACATCGCTCCGTATCTTCATATACATGTACACAGATATCTTTAACATCTATATCTATAACATCGCTCCGTTTCTCCATATACATTTACACTGATATCTTTAACTTCTCTATCTATAGCCGTGCTCCGTTTCTTCATATACATGTACACTGACATCTTTAACTTCTCTATCTATAACATCGCTCCGTTTCTCCATATACATGTACACTGATATCTTTAACTTCTCTATCTATAACATCGCTCCGTTTCTCCATATACATGTACACTGATATCGTTAACTTCTCTATCTATAACATCGCTCCGTTTCTTCATATACATGTACACTGATATCTTTAACTTCTCTATCTATAACATCGCTCCGTTTCTCCATATACATGTACACTGATATCTTTAACTTCTCTATCTATAACATCGCTCCGTTTATCCATATACATGTACACTGATATCTTTAACTTCTCTATCTATAACATAGCTCCGTTTCTCCATATTCATGTACACTGATATCTGTAACTTCTCTATCTATAACATAGCTCCGTTTCTCCATATTCATGTACACTGATATCTGTAACTTCTCTATCAATAACATCGCTCCGTTCTTCCATATTCATGTACATCGATATCTTTAACTTATCTATATATAGCCTTGCTCCGTTTCTCCATATATATGTACATCGATATCTTTAACTTCTCTATCTATAACATCGCTCCGTTTCCCCATATACATGTACACCGATATCTTTAACTTCTCTATCTATAACATCGCTCCGTTTCTCCATATACATGTACACCGATATTGTTAACTTCTCTATCTATAACATCGCTCCGTTTCTCCATATACATGTACACTGATATCTTTAATTTCTGTCTATATAACTTCGCTCCATTTCTCCATATACATGTATACTGATATCTTTAACTTCTGTCTCTATAAAATCGCTCCATTTCTCCATATCTATGTACACTGATATCTTTAACTTCTCTATCTATAACATCGCTCCGTTTCTCCATATACATGTACACTGATATATTTAACTTCTGTCTCTATAACATCGCTTTGTTTCTCCATATTCATGTACACTGATATCTTTAACTTCTCTATCTATAACATCGCCCCGTTTATCCATATACCTGTACATCAATATTTTTAAATTCTGTATCTATAACATTGCTCCGTTTTCTCCATATTCATGTATACTGATATCTTTAACATCTGTCTCTATAAAATCGCTCCATATCTCCATATCTATGTACACTGATATCTTTAACTTCTATATCTATAACATCGCTCCGTTTCTCCATATACATGTACATCGATATCTTTAACTTATCTATCTATAGCCTTGCTCCGTTTCTCCATATATATGTACATCGATATTTTTAACTTCTCTATCTATAACATCGCTCCGTTTCTCCAAATACATGTACACTCTATCTATAACATTGCTCCGTTTTCTCCATATTCATGTATACTGATATCTTTAACTTCTGTCTCTATAAAATCGCTCCATATCTCCATATCTATGTACACTGCTATCTTTAACTTCTCTATCTATAACATCGCTCCGTTTCTCCATATACATGTACATCGATATCTTTAACTTATCTATCTATAGCCTTGCTCCGTTTCTCCATATATATGTACATCGATATTTTTAACTTCTCTATCTATAACATCGCTCCGTGTCTCCAAATACATGTACACTGATATATTTAACTTCTCTATCTGTAACATCGCTCCGTTTCTCCATATACATGTACACCGATATTGTTAACTTCTCTATCTATAACATCGCTCCGTTTCTCCATATACATGTACACTGATATCTTTAACTTCTGTCTCTATAACATCTCTCCATTTCTCCATATACATGTATACTGATATCTGTAACTTCTGTCTCTATAAATTCGCTCCATTTCTCTATATCTATGTTCATGATATTTTTAACTTCTCTATCTATAACATCGCTCCGTTTCTTCATATACATGTACACTGATATCTTTACCTTCTGTCTCTATAACATCGCTTCGTTTCTCCATATTCATGTACACTGATATCTTTAACTTCTATAACCATAACATTGCTCCGTTTCTTCATATACATGTACACTGATATCGTTAACTTATCTATCTATAACATCGCTCCGTTTCTCCATATACATGTACACTGATCTCTTTAACATCTCTCTATATAACCTCGCTCCGTTTCCTCATATACATGTACACCGATATCTTTAACGTTTCTATCTATAACATCGCTCCGTTTCTCCATATACATATACACTGATATCTTTAACGTATCTATCTATGATATCGCTCCGTTTCTTCATATTTATGTACACTGATATCTTTAAGTTTTCTATTGATAGCCTCAGTCTGTTTCTCAATATACATGTACACTGATATCTTTAACTTCTCTATCTATAACCTCTCACCGTTTCTCCATATTCATGTACACCGATATCTTTAACGTCTCTATCTATAACACCGCTCCGTTTCTCCATATTCATGTACACCGATATCTTTAACGTCTCTATCTATAACATCGCTCCGTTTCTCCATATTCATGTACACGTTTGATATCAACCCATTACCTGATAAAGTCGTTTATTTACAACTAAATGGCGACCAGGGAAGATTCGACCAGACTGTACGGATGCCCTGACTATCTGAACCTGCACTGGTAGTAAAGTCCTGAAGGTCAGTGTTCAAGTGACCTGGCGGCCCTTTTATCTCAACCCATTACCTGATAAACTCGTGTATTACCTACCAGAAGGCGAACAGGGAAGATCCTGATCAGACTGTACGGAAATTCTAACTGATCTGTACCTTCACTGGTAGTAAAATCCTGAAGGTCAGTATAAACGTGATGTATCAATCCATTAATTGATAAACTCGTGTATTTACTTCAAGAAGGCGAATCGGAAGATACTGATCAGACTGTACGTATGCCCTGACTGATCTGGACCTTCTTTGATAGCAAAGTCCTAAAGGTCAGTGCTTACGTGATGTGATGGTTATTTTGTTTTATCTGAACCCATTACCTAAAAAGCTCGTTTAAAATACGGCTGTGTATTAAATCGTAGATCATATACAACTCAAACTCGATACCAGAAGCCGAGCTCCGGTAGCTCAGTCGGTAGCGACACGGCCTGGCAATCGCGGGCTGTCAATCCAGGGATTGTGAGTTCGAATCCCGGGTCGGCCAACTTTCTTTCCGACGTTTGACAAAAGTCAATGCGACATGCGTCATTCGTCTTCCACCAATGGGCTAGGTCTATGTGGAAAAGGAGCCAGTTGCTTGGGAATATTGTTGTGTGGAGTACTGGTGTAAGAAAACCAGGTATTGCGTGTGTAGGTGAACTGGCCGCCGTGATATGACTGAGAAATTGTTAAAAGCGGCGTTAAACCCCAATCAATCAACGATACCAGACATAGGTTAACCCTTTCCCACTTGAACACACTCTGCAGTAGACCACTTTGATAACATTGATGCAAAAACACTCTTTATCAACAAAACAACACTTTAAGTTACTTACATTGTGACACAAGTGAATACAGTTGAATACATTGTGGTAAAAGTAGTCCGCTGCAGATTCGTTAAAAAGCGCCTGTATGTGGGAAAAGGCTTAAATTTACGTCTTTGACCTATTACTTTGTGTAATCTAACATTAAGACCAAACGTTTTTGATAAGAGTACATGTAGATAGATAACATTCTAAATATAAACATTGGTGTGTCATACTGTTGCACTCGGTAACTCTCGGGCATTTACGGAAAAGGGCTTCGTTTTTTCGATGTTAGCCCCTATTTCCAACGTGCAAGCTATTTATGATGTTTCTGTCGACCTTTGAATACATTGTGAGAAATACAGAACAAGCTCAACTCGGTATTCAAACCCGTGACCTATTGTACGCGAGACCGACTCTCATACAATCATGCAAGCATCCTCGGACCTGCTTTCGAGAACGTTTATGTCCAAAATAATATTATAGAATAATGCATTTAACCCTTAACCACTTATAGACGCATTTCAACGCATCTGCAGCAGACATATTTTGAAATCATATTTTTATATATGTGTGTGTTTCTATATTTCAACCTTTTCTATTTAATGTCACTCACAATTAATCGTAAACAATACACGTTCGTAAAACAAATGTATAAGTTGACTTTTGTGTGTAGTGTAGAACCACATCAGTCTGTTAATCTGTACAGCCTGCTCAAGATATATACTGATCGCATTTTATTTACACAAGATTGATTGAAGCGTACGTCATCATGTGTGGATTCTGATAAGACGAAGCAGAAGTACATGCTGATCTGAACATACACTGTTCGGATATGTAAATGTGTACCTTTTCAGTTGGACGGGATCGTTTTACATTAGCTTATAGTATTACCGCATATATTAGATTTATCCACGATCAAATTCAAACATATCACGAAGGAAAAAAAATTGATGAAACAAATTGCAAAAACGTCAATCAGATTAGAAAGGGAAATATTGTTCATTAACAACAGTACATGTCATAGGTCGTCTGCTTCAGCGATCACACAACTCAGTTCTGTAACAATATTTCAAACATTGTCGGAAAAGAACTCTCTAAATAAAAAATACTACTTCAGATTTTCTCCAAAGGATTTTTGTTTAATTTATTCAAACATTATGCTATTTGGTCCAGATTAAAGGTACTGTCTTGGACGGATTTGTGAATTATTTTAATGGAATTGGAGCTAAAACGTATACAATATTTGAAAATCAGCCTAAAATGAGTTTCTTTGATGAATGACTCAGACTAGTGTTGCTATTTATTACATGCCTGTACATTTTCCGGTGGAAATACATACCGATTGACATGCGCAAATACACCACGACAGATTAAAATTCCGTATCTATATGCGGTGTAAATACAAGATTGTGACGTCAGACAGTGCAGGGACTACTTTCAGCGAGGTTCCCGTTTTTAATCTGCGCTACGTAGTAAAATATGCAGACAACCAGTACTATGTGGGAAACTCGTATCTATTTTTAGAAACGAAATCCTCACGTCAAATTAAATAAAAACCTGCAAATAAATATTGTATTCGTCATTTCCTCCCTCAAAACAATGAAAGTGACTTCCATAGCTTATATATGTTATTGTTTTTGTAATATTTATTAAGATAACGCGTTAAAATTCGAGATCCATCGTCATTTTAGCTTTCGTCTGCAATGCTATAATGATAACATGTCAGGCTGAGTGAAAAACTCCTACGAATTTGAACATGTCGGATAGTTTCAAAAGTGAAATGGATTTGAACTTCCTAAATTTAAGTCAAATGGGCTATTTTGATGTTGTAGAAGCACCTAATGATTTTTTTGACAGTGACACTGAATTCGAAGAAATAGAGGTTCCAGATGGCTGTTTAAACATTGCTTATGGAGAGATGAATGAAGTTGCCAATTCACATGTAACAAATGTTAATCCTGTTAAAGACTTTGATGTCATTGAAGCTGTCCAGTATCATCCAACAGCTAGTGCCCCACATTCGAAGACTCCAACATTTGTTTCTATAAATGAGGATCAGAAAGAAAGTTTCGTGCTTAATATGAGAAACAAAAAGACTACAAAAAAAACACAGTCAAGTGTCAAACAGTTTCAACGCTGGCTAGCTGAGCCCCCAAGAAATGACAACAGACAGCTCTGGAAAATTATGCCCGCTGAACTAGACAATTTAATTGGGTTATTCTTGTTGTCAATTCGGAAAGCTGATGGAGCAGAATATGAGCCTGATTCCCTGACCTCTTACCACAGAGGTATTGATAGGTAAACATTAATTGTCACATTATTTGTTGTTTTAAAACACTTTCAAAGCTTTTCAGATATATCACGGCATTTCCTGAATAAGTTACATTACTACTGGTCGATTTATCCTGTCAGACACCAGCAAGGCATTTAAAATGCTAATCCCACAATCATAAGTGTGAATAAATGGGGGCATTTATAGCTCTTATTTCAAATATTTGGTATGGTCGAGTCCGGGATCAAACATTCTACCCCAAATGCAAGAAGCTGACACTTTTACACTAGACCATTGAGGCAGTTAATGTAAAATAAAGATAAAATGACATAAACCATACCGTTTTCCTGCAACAACGGCTGTCTTTAAGAGAGATACTTATCCACACTATTCCAATTATGTGTACAGAAACATAAACCTATCCAGTTATCATCAACCTCACATGTTTGTTCAATGTTTCAAAATAATATAATAAGTAGTCAAAAACATTAAAACATGAATTTGAATACGAAACTGAACCCAGACATTCATGAATCCAGTATATATATATGCAAGTCAAAAGTTGAAAAATTGTTTTAAATAACTACTAAAATATGTTCAATAACAATAAAGATTTTATAAAAATCTGAAAAATACATCAAAAAGTTTGGAGTTAATCTTTCCCCTGAGTGTGGAGTTACCATTTCACCATATATATGACAAAACTGCTGCAGAAAGCTTTGAAATGAATGCCAGTCACCCTGACACCCAGTTATACCGACACCCTGTTAAGCCAACACTAGATCGTCGACCCGACACCCTATAATAATTTCATGTGTGAAATTCGGTCGTTCCGACACCTCCCTATATTTTACCGTATAAATGAATAATTATTGAAATTTAACTTCTCTTTTTCTTCCTTGAATTGACGAGTGACTGAATGTGATATATTTATTATTTTCTCGTAATCTTGATTGAGTCTAAAACTTTGAAAAGGTTACAACAAACGTTGATATTATTCGTCGTAGTTCTATAGAGTCAAACATATGGAAAATGTTACATACTAAAAAATGAACCGGTAATGTCGACATTTATGAAGAGTAGAATTTTTGTAAGAAAGGAGCCGTCACTATTTCATAAACGATTTCTCTTTTTCTTTCTTGAATTGACGAGTGTAGTATAACAATACTACTTTGTAAATGAGGTGTCGTCTCGCCTCAATTTTTGTCATGGGGTGTCGGCTCATCTCAAAAAGGTGTCGGCTTAACCAAAAAGGTGTCATCTTAAATGGGTGTCGGGATATCTAGGTGTCGGGTCATCTGGTTACCCTTTGAAATGATCTACATAAAAACAAAAAATCTATCTAAATTTAGTTAAAATTACTGAAAAACGATGAAAAGATTGTGGTTAGAGGATATATTGTTATTTTTTAGCAATTTCACCTTTAGTCAGTATTTTCAAAAGTAGTATTTAGAGATAGAAAATTATTTCTGCAAAAATAAATATTTTGAAAAGAAAGGAAATCAGAATGAAAATCATTTGTATTTAATTTTATGAGTGTAGATATTACTTTTTCACAATATCCTTTTTTTTCTTCAAATTTTAGATATCTCCGAGAACAAAAATACCCGTACAGCATCATAGTAAATGATAAGGAATTCTCAACATCAAGGCAAGTTTTAGGATCCAAAAGGAAAGAACTGAAAGGCAAGGGAAAAGGGAACCGCCCAAACAGAGCAGAGCCTTTAACATTTGAGGAGAGGGAAGATATGAGAAAAAAAGGCCTTACAGGAACGGATTCCCCTAAAAAACTTTTAAATTTGTTGTGGCTCAATAATACCATGTTATTTGGTCTTCGAGGGGGAAACGAGAATAGACAGTTAAGGTGGGGTGACATTAAGCTTAAAAGAAGTCAAAGTGGGAGAGAATACATTGAATATAATGAACGGATAACAAAAACTAGAACGGGTGAAACAACCACTGAAGTTCGAGCTTTCAATCCAAAGCAATTTGCTCATGCAACAGTAGAAACATGCCCAGTATATGCCTATAAAATGTTTACAAAACATAGGCCAGTTCAAGATTGTCAACCAGAATCCCCATTCTATTTGGCAATCAATCATTTAAGAAAAGTAGGCTCAGAGAAATGGTTTAAAAGCCAACCTCTCGGAGTTAACACCCTAAACACATTAATGAAAGTTATGGCCACTGACTGTGGGCTGCAAGGTAAAAAAACAAACCACAGTGCAAGAAAAACGACCTGCACTGAGCTATTACATGGTGGAATTGCACCAACAACAATACAGCAGTTAAGTGCCCATAGAAATGTCCAGAGTGTAAATAATTACGCAAATGCATCTCTTGAAATGCAAGCACAAATGTCAGACATGATCTCCCACAACCCTAATCCTCCCCAGATTAACAACATATCTCATACAAAACAGACACAGGGTCAAACACTTACCAGTAACTGTCAATCCCTTGAAACCGGGTCTTGGTCAGCAAAATCCGTGGTACATTCCAAAATACATAACAAATCCGACATCGAATTGTATTCACAAAACACTGGTCAACTTTTTCAAAATGCTCGACTTTCAAACTGTCAAATCACCATTATAAACAAAACTGTGAAAACCGACAACACTTCTCCACCAGTGTCAAAACGCCGTAGAATAATAGACTCAGACAGCGACTGAATTCATGGCCGTTAAACGCGTGTCAGTCTTTTTATTCCTGATGTTGTTAATGTTTCACTGTTTTAACTTTGAATTTAAATCCAAGTGCTCAACTATGTACATGTTTCACTGTGTAGTGTACTGTTTGATGATGATATTGGGCGGGGCATACGTAATGGGATTACTATGAGGCGTGGCCTAATCATTGTAGTAATATTCATCCGCCATTCATAATTTTTATTTCACGTTTAATAAAATGTAATCCCAATAAAAGATGAATTGAACTGTATAATTGTTACTTTGTGTTGCTCTTCATAAATTGTAGGTATGTAATAAAAGGAATATTATGTTGCGGGACCGATAAATGGGTTCGTATTCCACGACGCGTAGCGTGGGAAAATCCATATCTTACTCGACCTTCGGTCTCGTAAGATATCGATTTTTCCACGCTACTTGTCGTGGAATACGAACCCATTTATCGGTCCCGCAACATAATATTCCGTATATATTAAACTTCTCTTATCTATACTATCGATCCGTTTCCCCCATATGTATAATTATAGTTTTTGAAGCGAGTTGAATGAAAACCGAACCTCGTTGGTTGTGACATTAATTTCAATTGCTAGCAAAGTCCTGAAGGTCCTTGTTCACGTGACGTGGCGGTCCTCGTCTATTTACTATTATATGGCGAACATGGAAGATCCTGATCAGACTGTACGGATGCCCTGACTGATCTTGACCTTCACTGGTAGTAAAGTCCTCAAGGTCCGTGTTCACGTGATATTGCGGTCCTTTTTGTTTGATCTCAACCCATTATCCAATTAACCTTCATTAACTACACTTTAGCGAACATGGAAAATCCTGATCAGACTGAACGGATGCCCTGACTGATCTAAACCTTCACTGGTAGCAAGTCCTGTTCACGTGACGTGGCGGTCCTATTTATCTCAACCCATTACCTAGTAAGCTCGTTTAATTACGACTGTTTACGAACTCTTTGTAGACGTTGATGTTTCAAGTTTAGATGAGGTGATCCTATTACTATATGCATTACATTTCGAAATCAGACAGGGTGTCAGTCTAACGTTTCATGAATGTGCATACAATTCTATATTTAGACGTTGATATATGGGCTCAGGATAACAGGACCTCACGTAAACTTGGAATAATCCTACATATGGCACATTTACACTAACGTCACGATTGATTGATCACTGATCTAAGCGGGATCCCATACTTCTGTGGTTACTTTACCTATCATATATATTTGGACAGACCAGGTCAATGTGTGTAAAACAGCAACTTATCATGAGCATAGTGCACACAGTATACAGCATACTCATGTTATAAAAATCGATTCGTCTCGGCAGTTTACGGAAAAAACATTTTCTGGATTTTGGGAAATAGGATATATATCTCAAAATGTCAAATTAACTGAATCCGTAGCAGACGATTTTTAAAACTTTATGAACTGTGTCAATTGTCTACGTGCTTTGCAGTAATGAAAAAAGTGCAGCTGTCGGATTATATGCTATGTTTACGATTAAAGACGAGTAGATCCGAGTGACGTGTTATATCATGTACGCAACATGTAAATAGTTACACAAAACAAACCCCGTGTGTCAAAGGAGGAAGAAAATACGATCCATTACGTTGACAAGTTAGGAGACGAGGTAATTTAGTACTAGTTTTCATACTTTTCTGGCACTTTTCTATCTGTAATCTTCTTGACATTATGTTTATTATTGTTGCTAATGAATTACAATTATGCATACAACATTACGTTTTAATTTTGTCTCTGGAATGGAATCGTTTTAATAGTTATAGTTCGGGTAGACTGGAACCGGTCCCTAAAGTTTAGGTAATACAACTGTACTGTATTAATATGAGTACACTTTCTCTCTGACAGATGTCTATACATATCTATACATATCCCTCATAAGTTTAATTGGCAGTAGAGTTCCTCGATAGTTACTGACCCTTATGGACTAAATACTAAATAGCAAGGCTTCTAAGATTTCATATACATTTGACGGACTGTATGAAATATACAGTTCGGTTCGAGGTTGTCGGTTTGAATTGTTCATAAATAAACTATTGTCGACTTCAATTCCATAAAATAAAACATACAACATGAGTGGCGTGTAATATCAGTCCTAACCAATAACGTTTTTAGATATATATTCAAAATGTGTCTGCTTAGACATGACCAAACCTTATGTATTGTGTAAGAAGTGATTTAAGAAAAAAGAATGTTTCAGGTTTTGTTCAAATATGTTGTTTTTTTTATTTCATTAAATCAATATAAAAAATTGTTAAAATCAAAGTTACTGTCTTGGGCGGATTTATTTATTGTCTTAGTAGAATAGGAACTAAACGTAGATTCTATTCACCCGATTTTTTTTTTAAAGGTAGTTCAAGACTAGATTTTGCGTGTATTATCTAAATGATGTTGATTTACATTGTCAGCAAAGAAGTTCTATATAACTATTGACATATCTTAAATACGGATGTGTCGACTTGTCTGAGCCTGATCTGTAAATCAGCTTAAATGAGTTACCTATTTGTGTTACTCAGACTAGTGTTGCTATATATTAAACTTCTCTTATCTTTATTATCGAGCCACCGGTAGCTCAGTCGATAGCGACGCGGGCTGTCAATCCACGGGTTGTGAGATCGAATCCACGCTGGGCTAAGTCTATGTGGAAAAGCAGCCAGTTGCTTGGGTAGATTGTTGTGTGGACAGGAAATGCATGAGTAGGTGAACTGGCCACCGCCGTGATATAACAGAGAAATTGTTAAACATTGCGTTAAACCCCAATCAATCAATCAATCAATCAATATTTTTATTATCGATCCGTTTTCCCCTAATGCACAGTTATATGTTTTGAATCGGATTGAACGAAAACCGAACGTCGGAGGTTGTGACATTAATGCGATTAAATTGAATATTTGTTTAATCAGAGATGTTTGGTTATATTGATATATTTATTACTATATGGCAAACAGTGCAGATTCTGATCAGACTGTATGAATGCACTGACTGATTTTGACCTTCACTGGTAGTAAAGTACTCAAGGTCCGTGTTCACGTGACGTGGCGACCTTTTTTTTTAAATATTATCCCTAGTTACCTCGTTTATTTACTACTAGGTGCCGACCATTGAGGATCCTGATCAGGCTGTATGGATGCCCTGACTGATTCGGACCTTCACTGATAGCAATGTCCTGAAGGTCCGTGTTCACTTGACGTGGCGACCCTTTTCATCTCAACCCAATAACTAATTACCTCGTTTATTTACGACTAGATAGCGAACAGTGAAGATTCTGATCAGACTGTACTGATGCCATGACTGATCTAGACCTTCACTGGTAGTTAAGTATTGAAGGTCAGTGTTCTCGTGACGTGACGGCCCTTTTCGTCTCAACCCATAACCTAAAACGCTCGTTTAACAACAGGCGTCCCAATTTCTATCACAGCAACAATGCGGAAAAATACACAATCTCAAAAAGTCTCTGTATTGTCTATAGATACGCTATGATAATCAAAGCGCCAATGGCACTGTAGTGGCGATCGTATAGAAAATCCTGCAAAGAAACAAGCAGTATATCGGTGTAGGGCTTGCGATGACTCTGGTGCGGGTATATTTGAGAATGTATCAACCCTGCATCTTTTGACAGTAGAATAATGTTAGTTTGCCAGAATGTTGTCTTGGTGATTATTTAGTTACGTTCTGAAATTGGTCATGATGTGTTCAAAATTAGGCCATTCCAAAGTTATGAAAAATCTAGTTGGTATTCGATAGACTAACGTTTTAGCTCATTAGAATGGCTATTTGTAATCTAAATTGTTCGGGTAATCACATGCAGACGTGTATACATAACGTGTGTACACACTGACATCGTGTGTCCTTTAAACCTTTGTAAACCAGTCTTATCATATAGACGCTTTCATATATTTAAACAACTACAAAATAAAGCGTTTATAATAATGAGATTTACAAGCTCTTCTGGTTTTTGGTCTCGCGAGCTATTTATAGAACCTTGTGGAATTTCCAGATTTGTGTATCATCAGAGTTGCCGTCATTTGCAAGGCAATGCTATTTATTATCTGACAAATCATGACGAAGATAATATTTACATATTTTAACTCTATGTAGATAATGTCTCGATAAAACTCAAATATTAGTAATAATCCGGTACCAAAGTAGCACTGACATAATTATTATTAATCACGTCTCTGCATCAATGATGGAACTATAACGGATGTGAGTAAATTAGTTTGCAGTAAGGAAAAAAAAGATCAACCGATTGTTCAAAACCGACTATGTAAATATTTTTCGTTGTTGTTGTTTCTGTTAGCATTGTGGCGATTGTCAAACCAATCGCCACAAAAATGATCGTAATAATACGGGGAATCCCGCACGTGTTACTATAAATAGCCCCTCTATACGTCTATATAGTGTAATAATAATGACAAGGCAGTTTATTTATAGTAACAGGGTATTTCGTGGGGATTCCCTGAGTTCATTACGGTCGTTATTACTATAGCATATGGACCATACAAAGACTATGTGTAGTAGTTTAACCAGGTATTGCATGTTTGTATTGTTAATTCTCTCTAAACAAAAACTCGGACGCCTGTTGTTTAACATGAGACTGGATACTAAATTAGAGATCTTTTCATTTACCCTTTATAACTCAAACTCGATACTAGAAATATGTTAACCCTTTCCAACATGCTTACAAACTGCAGTAGACGTCTTTGATAACATTGATTAAAAAACATGGACTGTTTCTATCAATGAAACAACACTTTAAGTTACTTACATTGTGACAAAAGTGAATACATTTGAATACATTGTGTTAAAAGTAGTCCGCTGCAGATTCGTTAAAAAGCGTCTGTATGTGGGAAAAGGCTTAACTTTAAATTTACGTCTTTCACCTATTACTGTGTGTAATCTAACATTTAGACCAAACGTTTTTGATAAGAGTACATGCAGATAGATAACATTCTGAATATAAACATTGATGTGTCATACTGTTACAAACGGTATCTCTCGGGCATTTACGGAAAAGGGCTTTGTTTTACGGAAAAAATAGAAAGAACCTCTCAATAACGTTATTTCTCAATGTCACAACTTAAGATACATTGTTTTCATGAGTCGATTCTTTTCGTGTGTTTCAGCACTGATTACTACGATTAATAATACAAGAGGAGCTATTAGATTGTTAACGATCAGAGCCGAATAGATACGAATGAGGCATTCAATCACATGATCAACCTCGGCTTGTCACATACACAAATACGCCCCCTGATTTTCGGAGGAGAAAAAAGAATTGTTTTATTTCGATTACTAGCTATTAGACAAGGTATTGTTATCTACTTTTATACATAATACGTTTTATTTATTTGGAAATATCTTTTATTTTTTACAAATTGTCAATATTCTAGCATAGAAAAAATAAGTTCGAATTTTAAGTCTGAAACTAAATTATGCCGTGGGTTAGTTGGACATTGACTGCATGAAGTTTCCATAACGAACAGTTGTCAACTTTATATACACTATATTAAGTATTTCGTTTTACTGGATTTACGCCGCCTTCAGCGAATGTTCAGTTGCATACTTCCCTCCTTAAATTCCTTGGGAGCAATATGTACGTTTCTTTTAAAACTGATGTAGTATTCATAATGCTTTCCCCACAACGTTGATTGTAAGTTAGGAAAGGCAGTAATCGTCCATGTTTAACACTTTGGAGTTACCCTATACGAATCCTTATTCCTCTCGAGTTAATGCAAAAAGCCAAAACTGATGTTTTATTGATAACATTATCTACATAACGATGATCGTGAAATACAGAAAGTCATTTGGTATTACCCTACACGAACCCTTATTTCCATCTCGTTAATGCAGAAACAGCAATATGTATGTTTAAACTGATGTATCAATTATAATGTTATCCACATAACGATGAACATGAATTAGGGAAAGGCAGAAATCGTCCATTATAAACCCTTTGGTATTACCCAGCACGAACCATATTTAATGCGGAAGGCCACAACTACCATTTCCAAAATTATTTGATAAAAACTAACTGGAGATAAACCCTTGATCGAACCCTGGATTCCCTCACTCGCGATCGAGGTCCACCACTGCATCCCTGAGTCAATCCGTTCTATAAATAAACGATAATGTGTATTATTCTAACAATCCACCCCAACCTACGTGATTCCGGATCTACACTAATAGAACAGATACAATACTTTTTAATCGAAGCGCCATAGGCAAATCGACCGTTAGAGTTTTAAAGTTGGAAACAATGCAGTTTGCGTTATAGATTCCTCTGTTAAACTTCACACTAAATGATGCAATAGTGTTTCAATGAATGTATAAATAGTGAACAATCCACCTCAACCTTCGTGATTCCGGATCTACAGTAATAGAACAGAAAGAATACTGTTTATAATAAGCCATTTATGTTGAGAACAATTCCGTTTGTGTTACAGATTGTTCTACACTGATATCAAATATTGAATACTGTTTAATCAAAGAACTCCTCACTCGAGACCGACGGAAAACTGTTTAATAGAAGCGCCATTGGAAAATGGAACTTTAGATTTTTGATGTTGAGAACTATGCAGTTTGTGTTATAGATTCGTCTGTTAAACATAACCTTACATCAAATGATGCAATAGTGCTTCAATCACTGTATAAATAGTAACCGTTGAATACTCAGATACAATTGTTCTGACAGAACTAAATATGGCCGATCGCTGATCGTAATGACCTGACAATCGATTATCACATGACGGATTTCATTTTATAGTTTTGTTTCTGGTTAGTGGTCCAGCTCACAAGTATCAAATCTAGATAGGGTTTAATAGTATATACAAGACGAATGTTTGACGCAAAGCGTCAAAGAGAAGCCGCAATATTTCGTTGTACATGTAAAAATAAGAAAACAGAACGTTTAAATGCACAAACATTAATACAATTTAAACTGTAGTCAGTTATGTTGATATCAATATTTCATTATTTAAAGATATAAATTGTATGTAGGATATTTAACCTGGCTGGTCTGTGTTTTAAGTGAAAGAAATAATTTAGAGTTAAACTGATCATGAAAAGTTACAAATTAAGACGAATACTTAAACATAATTGGACATGAGGTCATGATGAATTTAAATTTGTACCAAAGATAATCAACTATATGTATTGAACATAATTACTGATATGCCATCATATTGTTGTGTCAACTAATGCAGACACACAGGAAATCTGTTTTTGTTTTGTTTGGGCAAGTCATGAAAGTGGGTAAGGGTTAAACCACTTCCCACATAAACAAATCTGCAGCAGACGACTTTGAAATTATCAAGTACAAAATTAAAATATCTATCACATGATAGTACAAGAGAAAGTTGATGCAAGGCATCAATGTCGCCGGAAAAGACTGCATTGATTTATTTTTTAACACACATGTATTCTTGACTTTCATTAGTCTAAACATACACATAATGTTTTCATAAGGACTAATTCCAGGATTTTTGAAATTCCACATAGATCTACAAATTTCAGGATTTCTTTTGGTCAGGATTTTTGATGTTTTGTATTTGTCAATAAAACCACAACAAATTAATACATTTTGGGATTTAAATCTACATGCAATCAAAAGCTATTAAACCCTTTCCATGTCTGAAGCAACAATGAAAACCTTTAAACGCTTAAAACATTGAGAAAACGGTTAAATTGCTGAAGACATGAACTTCCTCCTTTTTAATAATAATTATAATAAATATTTCACAGATGTTAAAATTTATCCTCATATGTTTAAAAAGTAGACCACACTTGAAACAACATATCAGCTAAATTGTTTATCTAAATCGTTGATGCATACAATATATGTTTGGCGCAAGAGAAATGCCAATTGCGAGTCCCATTACTATTTAATAGGTGGCAAGTATGAAATTAATTGGGTGCGAAAGAGCAGATTTTCTTTATTTCTAAATGTATCGTTTATCAGAGTTTGTTCTTCTCTTAATTTTTTCAAGCCAAATAAACATTTAATATCACATATATTTAATCATTCAAGTGTGTACTATTAGCTATCTATCTGTTATAAGGTGTTTGAGCATTCTTTCGAAATGTTGACCCTCGTGTGTCAAATCGAGGCGTAGTGTCAGACATCGAAGAAAGTGAATAAAAAATCAGGCAAAGCTTTAGTGCATGTTTTATTCCACTGCATTCGAGTGAAAAAAAGCATTTTTATATTATCTTTCTTTCTTCTACATTCGACCCATGCACTCGTTTCGTGACGTTTAAGAAATCAATTCGTCGTGCGACATTTTTTGTCTGCATAAACAAGTCACTTTTCTAAGTTTACATTTTACTTCCGGTTACTTCGCTTTGTTTACATTTTGGCAATATGAAACTAGGTCACGAACTGAGGAAAATGTGTTTCGACGTTCACGACCGATAAACAGGCTTATATTTGAGACATATTTTGTCTTCGTAAATAAAACACAAAAACGAATATGCAAGTCAGAATAAAGAAACTGCACATACTTAAAACATCGGAATATTTATTTCATTTTAAATGTGTTATAACTTAGTGTTTTTAAACAAACGCAATTGTAATATGTTCAAGACATTTAAAAAAAAAGATCTAATAATAACCCCCCCTCCCATGTGATTTCCGAAAACCTATTAAAAATAGAAGTCGCGGGCTTCTGCCCGGCGACTAATAATAATTTTAATGTATTCAAAATTATTGTGGTAAATGCATATCATGATTGTTCTTAATGAGCAAAATCTCCTTTTGCCACAATGATTTCAATGATGTTTAACCTGACATGCTTTGAAATAATCAAGCACAATTATAGATAATCTCTATAAAAGATAGTAAGATAATTGAAATTTGTTGTGGCAAATGGAGCAATTGCTCATTTTAAGAAATTTCACCCTTTGCCACAAAGATTTCAAAAGTCACTTGCTTCAGAGACTCAGAAATGGTATAAACCGTAAATGGAGAAAATTAAGCTCATTAAGACTAATTTCCCCTTTTGCCACAACACTATCAAAAGTTGTCTGTTGCAGAGGCTCATAGGGTTTATACTGTATGTGGTAAATGTTTAAAACCATAAATGGAGAAAATTAAGCTTATTATGACTAATTTCACCATTTGCCACAATTATTTCAAAAGTTGTCTGCTGCAGAGGCTCATAAAGAGTATATACTGTATGTGGAAAGGGTTAACACCGTAAATGGAGAAAACTAACCTAATTGTTTAGCCTTTTAACCTTTTGCCTCAATTATTTCTAAAGACCTCTGCTGCAGAAAGGGTTCAAACTCCTTTTTAGGACAGGGTTATAACGGTAAATGGAGAAAAACAGCTTATTTTGAGCAATTATACCTTTTGCCACAATTATTTCAAAAGACACTTGGTTCAGATGCTCAGAAATAGTATATACATGTATGGTAGAAATGGTTAAAACCGTAAATGGAGAAAATTAAGCTTATTATGACTAATTTCCCCTTTTGCCACAACACTATCAAAAGTTGTCTGTTGCAGAGGCTCATATGGTTTATACTGTATATGGTAAAGGGTTAAAACCAAAAATGGAGAAAATTAAGCTAACTATGATTAATTTCACAATTTGCCACAATTATTTCAAAAGTTGTCTGCTGCAGAGGCTCACAAAGCGTATATACTGCTGTATGTGAGAAAGGGTTAACACCATAAATGGAGAAATTTAACCTAATCTTTTATTTTTTTACCTTTTGTCTCAATGATTTCTAAAGTCGTCTGCTTCAGAAAGTGTTCAAAAACTCCTATATAGGACAGGGTTATAACCGTAAATGGAGAAAAAACAGCTTATTTTGAGCAATTATACCTATTGCTACAATGATTTAAAAAATCGCTTGCTTCAGAGGTTCAGAAATGGTATATACATGTATGGTGGAAATGGTTAAAACTATAAATGGAGAAAATTAAGCTCATTATGACTAATTTCCCCTTTTGCCACAATACTATCAAAAGTTGTCTGTTGCAAAGGCTCATAGGGTTTATACTGTATGTGGTAAAGGGTTATAAAATCCATAAATGGAGAAAATTAAGCTAATTATGACTAGTTTCACCATTTGCCACAATTATTTCAAAAGTTGTCTGATGCAGAGGCTCATTAAGAGTATATACTGTATGTGGGAAAGGGTTCACACCGTAAATGGAGAAAATTAACCTAATATTTGAGCGTTTTAACCTTTTGCCTCAATTATTTCTAAAGACGTCTGCTGCAGAAAGGGTTCAAACTCCTATATAGGACAGGAATATAACCGTAAATGGAGGTAAACAGCTTATTTTGAGCAATTATACCTTTTGCTACAATGATTTCAAAAGTCGCTTGCTTCAGAGGTTCAGAAATGGTATATACATGTATGGTGGAAATGGTTAAAACTGTAAATGGAGAAAATTAAGCTCATTATGACTAATTTCCCCTTTTGCCACAACACTATCAAAAGTTGTCTGTTGCAAAGGCTCATAGGGTTTATACTGTATATATGTGGTAAAGGGTTATATAAAACCATAAATGGAGAAACTAATTATGACTAATTTCACCATTTGCCAAAATTATTTCTCAAGTTGTCTTCTGCACAGGCTCATAAAGAATTATAGACTGTATGTGGGAAAGAGTAAAAACCGTAAATGGAGAAAATTAACCTAATTTTTGAGCTCTTTAACCTTTTCCTCAATGATTTCTAAAGACTCTGCTGCAGAAAGGGTTCCAACTCCTATATAGGACAGGGTTATAACCGTAAATGGAGACAAACCGGCTTATTTTGAGCAATTATACCTTTTACCACAATGATTTCAAAAGTCGCTTGCTTCAGAGGCTCAGAAATGATATAGACATGTATGGGGGAAATGGTTAAAACCGTAAATGAAGGAAATTAAGCTCATTATGACTTATTTCCTCTTTTGCCACAGCACTATCGAGAGTTGTCTGTTGTAGAAGCTCATAGGGTTTATACTGTATGTGGTAAAGGGTTAAAACCATAAATGGAGAAAATTAAGCTAATTATGACTAATTTCACCATTTGCCACAATGATGTCATAAGTTGTCTGCTGCAGAGGCGAATACAGAGTATATACTGTAAGTTGGAAGGGTTCAAACCATAAATGGAGAAAATTGAGCTAATTATGACTAAGTTCACCATTTGCCACAATTATTTCAAAAGTTATCTGCTGCAGAGGCTCATAAAAAGTATATACTGTATGAGGGAAAGGGTTAAAACCGTAAATGGAGAAAATTAACCTAATCTTGGAGCAATCTAACCTTTTGCCTCAATGATTTCTTAAGAAAGAGTACAAAACCTTTATTAAACATATGTTCAAAGTTGTCTGCTGTAGAATTGTCTTATGAGGTAAAGGGTTAAACAGACTACTGGTACTCTCTTTGATTTTAGCTAGTTGCTTTATTGGGGAACCATATGATTGGTTCCTACTGGTTCCACTGTTTAGACTAGATATAGTAAGAATTTCACTTAAATGAAAATGTACCTACAGTCAATTAATATACAGGCATTTGTCTTCATTTTTAATTTGTAAAACTTACACATGTATGTAGATTATGAAAGGGATGTTTTGAAAGTTATGTACCAGAAATTAATATACTTAGTAAGATTAAAGTGTAAATCTCAATATGTAGTACACTGGCAGGTCTAGATTTTCACCATGTGCTAATGTTCAAAGCATTCCTACAGGAAGCCGCCTCCGGGCGGCTTCCAATAAAGCCCTCTCTGGGAACTTTCATGTACATTCTTTCAAAAAGACCCCATCAATCACTTTATGTGATAAATAGAATATCTCATTTGTGTTTATTTATCATCACCTTTAATATATTGGTTAACTAAGCTAATTATGACGCTCACCAAGGCCTGCAGCATATCATCTAAGTAAACTCGTTTATTACTTAAACAACCTTATACCAATATTCTATTTTGTACATTATCTTGCTATAAACATAATCATGTTTGTGTTATGCAATTAACAATTTGATCCCCAGTCCCCCCCCCCCCCCCCCCCCCAGTCCCCCCCCCCAGTCCCCCCCCCCCCCGAGTTTCATCAAGCGACAAGTTCATATATCAATGTGCTACTGCTTTCTTTCGTTTGTTTTATTCTGTTACGCTCTGATTTTATGCCGTTTTTAACATTATTTCAGTTACATCATGACGACAGTTACTAATGCATGATCGCTGAGAAATAAAACCAGTACTTGGCTAGGAAATATGCCTTGCCCATGGGCACTCCACCATGACCGCTGTGACTGAGGATCAAATTGTTAGTTGCATAACACAACATGATTATGATTATAGCAAGATAATGTACAAAATAGAATATACAATCATCGTTCTAATTACAGAATGACAGACCAATTACATGACAACAATGAAAGGATGTCCGAAGAATGTAATAAAGAGACTGACGTCAACGATGTCCTCCTTTGTGATCCATGTAAAGATGAGGGCCTACAGATAAAAGCTGCACGATTCTGTGTTGACTGTAACGATTATCTATGTACAGAGTGTCATCAGGCACACACACGAAACAAGCTAAGTAGAAACCATGTTCTTACAAATACAGACAACATACCCAAATCAAAGCCAAAGAACCAGAGAAAGCCAGTACAATGTCAAGAGCACCATAATGAACCGATTAAGTGGTACTGTAAGTCCCATGATAAATGTATATGTGATATTTGTAAACAGGTGAACCACAGAAACTGTACGAACGTAAAACCCATAGCAGACGTCAGTCAGGACTTCCTGTCGTCTGACAAACTTAAGAAAGTCAAAGATCGACTAATGCAATTACTGAAGGCATTTGATCAAAAGCTACTTAGAATAACAGAGTACACTGAATCAGTCAAAAGTTGTTATGCGACTGCCATTGAAGAGGTGATAAGACATATTTCTAAAATGAGAAATGAAGATTTGGAAAGAATGAAAGCACTTGAAGTGACCTGCGACACTACTATGCAGACGATACGATCCGTGTTGAATGAGATAGAAACACTGCAACAAATTGACGTAGAAGATCAGGCGTTTGTTGCTACAACAAAAGCGGAATGGCAGTTACAAGACTTTGATGAGAGACTTGAGTCAGTAGAAAACGACAACAAAATTACGAGGTACACATATGTTTGTGAACCTTTGAGCAAGGCAGATGGGATAATAGGGAAAATGTTTGCATTTAAAGATAGACGTGCCTTAAATATTAATAACTTTGACTTGCAAACATCAACTGACACATCAGTCTGTACCATTACAGGTATGAAGAGACTGTCTGATAACAGACTTGTTATCGCTGACTTCCACAATCGAAAGATAAAACTAGTTGATATGACACGTCAGACTGTTTTATCAGAATTAAACTTAGACTGCACACCCTGGGACGTGACTAGGATTGATGATAACACGATTGCGGTTACAACCTATAACAGTAAGAAGATTGTATTTGTGTCTCTATCTGACACACTAACAGTTCAGAATACTATAGACAAAAGTGAATTTACACACTGTCAGGGTATAGTATGTAGTAACAATACACTGATTGTATCCTATCATGGTCCGAATCAAATACAAATACTGAACTTGGATGTAACTGTTAAACAGGTCATAGAAGACAAAGACCCATATGGTACTGTTAGGTTTGGTGATGTAGTTTACCTGTCACAAGAAGACGATACCAACATTCTCTACTTAACTGATAGGTCAAGTCACAAAGTATCAAGTATGACACTGGACGGTCAGGTTATATCAAGTTTTACACACGAAGACTTGCGGTCTGCAAGAGGTATCACTGTGGGTAGAGATGGTCGAATATTTGTTTGTAGCTGGTATACAAACAAGATATTTGAGATATCATCTGACCTGTCTGGCGGTCAAGTCATACTGGATGAAAAGGACGGGATTACAAAACCATGCAGCATACTATACGACAAATGTAAACTGTATATTGGTAGTGAAAAAAAGAACTTAATACAAGTATTTATAATATAAGTATGTAGCAAGCATTGAAACAATGCATCTCGTGTGTATTTAGCTGGGATGAAAGAGCTGTTCGTGTTTATGATACGACTATTCAACCCAGTGTCCAGCTGACACTTTTTGCTTCCTTTCTCTCGATATTTCTGATTTGCGTTATTTTATCTTATATTTTTTTCTTTATTTATACAGTTATTCTAGGATAAGTAAGCACTGTTAGAACTAAAGCTATGAAAGTACCTACAAAATAATTAAATATTAACTCATCCTTAACAGTAATTAACATGAATGCAAAGATTGATATTGTTCTGTCTAATAGGTCGCTCTTCTGGCAGTTACTCAAGATAGCGGGCGAGATTCTATTAAGTCGTGGTTCGAGTTCTTCTTAACGCTAAGCGAATCTATATAAACAAACTACATTTCTGATCAGTATTATGCAATTTATAAGTAATACTGTTAATGTACTGAAAATGTACTATGTAAAACACAAGTTAATTATTTAACTGAAATCATGTGAAACGCGTTGAACAATATAAAATCAGTCAAGGTGAACTTTCCAACTTCTATGCCGAATTAAACTAATTAAAGACTGATTTAGTTTTCAAACACAGGGGCATTTCGTAACACATGGTAAATGCTACTAACATAACATTTATTCATAAGCATTAAAGACGCCTTTGTTTACTAGACTGGCAGACATTATAAATCAGGATTAGGTTGTTAGGAGAAACATGCCATAGGTTACAATACACCAAAACAAATCCTTCTTTGTTTTCATGTAAATCGACCAGTTTCAGTCCTCAATTGTCACACTTTGTAAGCGTTTCTCATGTAGAACACCATATATCATTGAAAAGAGTTACCTCCTACCTTTGAAACAATTCATAGAAAATGTGGGGTCATGCATTATGCAAGAAAGAACTCACCAGGCGAAAATGGTAACCGTCATTTTGGACCAAATCGGACCCGGACAAAACCGGTGTTTAGCATTTTAGCAAACTACTAAAAGTAATCAAATCAATCATTTCAAGTGCATTCGATATAGGGACAATACACATTTCGAAGGCGTGAACATCTGCGTACGCCCGCAAAATGTGTTTATGCCCGAGTGCGAAGCAGATGTCCACGACCGAGAAAATGAGTATTTTCGCTATTATTGCATGAAATAAGAGCAAACATCCAATATATAATCCGCTTTAACGTTCAGATGTACGATAACCGCCGATGAACATGACCCGATAACGATTGACACATTCGATGTTATAAAATAAACAATTTATGTTTTACATATCTACGAACCGGCCCTACATCAAGGTAACGTCATTACGTCATAACGCTGAGCCATTTCAAGCTCATGTCTGAAGACTTTCATGAAAGTTCCATCCATCCTCGATCGTATGAGATACATCGGAACTGGCCAATATTTCACTATTACTATCACACTGTAATTAATACCATCATGTTTAAACAATACCTGACATAAATCGCCGACTTTCGGCCAGTAGCCGGGAGATGCAGCGTCCATATTTTGTTTACTTACGGTGCCCGGGTATGCATATGAAAAACATCTAACCGGTCTGAAACGGCACGTGTGCGTAATTTGACCTATATCGGTCTAGTATGATTTCATATTCTCGAAGGTCTGTTTAAGTGTCGCCTGACTCATTTTGAAAAATAAATATGCATTTTAACATATGAAATGTTTTGTCGTTTTCTCATCCATGTTGAATAGATATATAATGTATAGTATCAATCATTTCCTATTCTGTCTTTCATGTTAAGTGAAAACCAGTAAAAGGGGAAACATTTAAAAACAAGAACATGCTTAATTGTATATGTAATAACTAGAAGAGATCACAGCGGCGGCATTGCGTGGATATCATTGTAACTTATCAATCGGTATGACGAAACATGATTCCAAGAATACCAGTCAGTTAACCAGGAAACTGTTGAGAGCGGTGCATATTAAAGGGAAATAATTCAATTCAAACTTTATGAATTATAAATACATGTACTTCTCTCATTTTCACGTTTATTCAAGATTTTAATAAAAGGTAGCCAATTGCTCAGACACATTTAATATTTTCATAAAAAACAGTAATGAAAGAAATATAGTGAAACAGAAAGAAAATGAGAGGGAAGTATATATAGTGAGAAGAAAGTAAACTGGTAAGGAAAGAAATATTGTCATAAAGAAATATTGTAAAAACAAAGTCAGTAAGACAGAAAGATAGTTAAAAGGAAAGATGGTAAAGAAGGAATGGACAGACAGAAGGAAAGAAAGAACTGTGCCTTATTGATACAGCTAAAGCATTTAGATCTTCAAATGAAATTGGAAAGTCAATTCGATAACAAATCTTAAAAATATGCGAAGAACCAAGTTTCAATTCAGCCTTTGCCTGCGAAGTCCCAAAATGAATCTAAGTATCCGTTTAATGCCGTAAAACCTGGTCGGACGACGCTGTACTGCTGGCAAAGGTTTAATACAATCTGTACAAGCAGTCAAAGGGTTACTGTGTAATATACCGGATGAAGCAAGCATCTATAAATAAATAATTTCTAGGTCAGCAGGTACTGTGAAGTCCGATAAGTACCCTAACTGTCAGCTACATCAGTGCAATAAAACCTGGTCAAATGATTGTTGTGTAAAAAACAGGTTGAAGCAAACATCTGTAGAATGAGGAGTGGGCATCTCGCCTGAGATCACGACTTGTTTTGTCTTCCCACAGCATTTATATTATTATTTAATGTATCATGAGGAATCCACCGTGACCGAGTAACTAGCATCACGGATTTGTAACCGACCACCCTTCCAAACTGAACCATTTTCCCACATACAGCAAATCTGCATCCGACGACTAAGACAACATTTTGGCATAAACAATTTGATATAGTTGAAAACATTGTTGCAAAAGGAAAACTGTTCCTAATTAATAATGTTTCATTTTGTCCCAATGTCTTTAAAAAAAATCGTCTGCTGCAGATGCGTGAAAAGCGTCAATATGAGGGAAAGGGTTAAACACTTTAATAGTTCTTTAATATAGACAACTTCGTATACCCCTGCTGCAGCAAACAACTTTTGAAAACATTGTCGCAAAATGTGAAATTGTTCATAATTGCCCGACGTAAAATCAGAATCGGTGACGGTGACATTTCGGCTAAACTCGTTAATCCGATATGCTTTCGTAACTAGCCGATTGAGCCCGTCTTAAAATCGGAATTGGAGACGTTCACAGTTCGGCTGAATCCGTTAATCGGAACTGCTTTCGTAAATAGCCGATTGAGGCCGTCTTAAAATCGGAATCGGTTACGTTGACAGTACGATTAAACTCGTATTCCAGATCTGTTTTCGTAAATAGCCGATTGAGCCCGACTTTAAAATCGGAATTGTTTGCCTATGACATTATTAACAAACATGGGTCATTGCGAGTCTTGCACTGCTACCCATTATAATGAACGACATCAATAACATAACTACTGCGACACCGCTTGATATCTCACCTCTAACTGTGGATATTATAAATTCTGTTTTATTCTATAATTCCCATTGTTTACTCGTGGCAAGCTAATTAGGCGAAAAGGGTGACCAATACTTCCCCTTGTTGTCATATAACTTGGTTTATGTTCTTATTTCACATTCATTATTATTCAAAAATATAAACTTTGATAGAATACATCGTTAGAATAGCTCCAGCTAAACCAACCTTAACACAGAACAAATAACGTTCATGCTATCGGCATTATAGATTCTAAAATTTCTAAAATATGAACTTTGATAGAAGAAATCGTTAGAATAGAGTAACATGCTTAAGCGGTGCTCCATGTAAACCAACATTAATACAAATAAAACAACTTTAACCCTTTCCCACATACAACAAATCCGCAGCATACGACTTTGAAAGCATCTAGACAAAAATGTAGACAATCTCTATAAATCATATTGTAACAGCGTTGAAAACATTACTCATTTTGCAACATTTTTTTCAAAAGTCGTCTGTTGCTGGGGCGTCAGAAATCGTTTGTATGTGCAAAAGTTTAAACAAATAACTGCCATGCTATCTGGTCAAAATAGACACTACTTTTCAGACTGCTCTACACTGGTTGCAAAAGCCTTAACATTTTCACTCATACAGACGCAGTTTGACGCCTCTGCAGCAGACGTCTTTTGAAAACAATGTGACAAGACGAGTAACTTCTTATATGTAGCAATTTCTTCTTTTGCCGAGATATTTTCAATTATATACAATTACTGTACTTTCGTTTACAGAGATTTGTTCAAGTTTTGTCTAGATGTCTTCAAATTCGTCTGTTACAAATTTTTTGTCAATTTCATTGCTTCTCGTTTTGGGTCCCTTTAAACAATTTTCCAGTTGTATCACGGCGTTTCCTGAGTAAGTTAGGATTACCACTGGTCCATATATCCTGACACCAGCCATTCAGACGTAACGCTAACCCAACAAACTGAGCGCCAAGGAGGGCAAACATTGCTACCGCTTGTTTTAAGTCTATGGTGTGACCCTGTCGGTGATCGAAACGGCGACCAATCGCACCCAAGGCGGACGCTCTACCACTACACCACGATCACATCCCCCCCCCCCCATCGCACACATACAAAATACATAATTTAAAATAATGCAAAATATTGTATAAACAACACTAAATCAACCCAACACACACACATAAACACATAAATACAACATCTCGAGGGCTTGGCGTGAAACGGTTGTAACTAAAATTTGTATTTTTTACCAAGGTTAATCACCTCGCATCAAAAGTTATATTTCTAGCATGAAAATAAAATGGTTAAACAAATTATTAATTCGTGAAGAAAGTAATTGCTACAAGTTAGTTTACAATATTTTTGATGTTAACAAAGTTTTTAATATGGGAAAAATATACTGTGAATACGTATCAAAGAACATAAGAAATTAATTCTGGATAGATGTATTGAAGGCATATGTAATCTTTATGGAAAAGGTACGTTGTAATGATTGGTTTAAAGTTTTACACATGCCTTTATTCTATAATGAACATTTTCTTATTAATTCAAAACATATTTTTATCAAAGATTTCTATAATCGAGGCGTAAGGTTTGAAATGGATATAATGGATGTAAATGGAAATTTTCTAACCTTGGAGAATATTGAAAACATTATGGGAAAAAGAGTCAATTGGCTAGTATTACATAATCTAAGAAATTCTATAAACTCCTTTATATCAAAGAACAATATTGCAAAAACTGATTTTCCGTTACATACAGCCCATAACCCATGTATCAACTTCTATTTCTACGATATTTTAATAAAGACTGACTCGAACAAATTTGTCTATAATACATTAACATATAATAGTGAGGTGCCAACAAGTCAGAAAAAATGGATGGTATTATTTCCAAATGAAAACATTAACTGGAAAACCAAATATTGCAATGTTTTCAATGTACGAATGATACCTATATACAATGGTTACAAACCCAAATAATACATAGGATATTACCAACTAATTCATTATTATATAAAATGTAATTAGTAGATACAAACTTATGCAATTTCTGTTTAACGCAAGAGGAAACATTAAATCATTTATTTATTGACTGCGAAAAAGTTAAACCATTAATCCAAAACATTCAATTAAATATCAATGAAATATATCAAAATTTAGAGATATCAAATATAGATATTCTTCTAGGTTGCGATAAGAAAGTTTTTAAACTGGAAACTCTAGTATTAAATGTCAAATACTATTTATACTCATGTAAAATAAAAATGATTTTTCCATCTTGGTATGGTTTAATGAACAGCTTACATCTAGCTTGGAGTATATACAAATCGACCAAAGCAACAACAAAAGACATAGAAAAGTGGGCAGTTGTAAGACATCTGATTCAAGATCATCCCTAATCTCTAAAAAAAGATGTTTAAAAAAATATATGCTTTAATAATAAGTTTTTTTGTTTTTTTTCTCATACCTATATTTTTTGTATTTTTTTTTTCTTTATACCCCAGCCATCAACCCAACACCATTGTTTTTTCCCGACTTTATTTTAATATGCCCTTTATATATATAAACTATGAAATAAAAATGAAATACAATTGTCTAAAATGTATGCATACAACTTTTGAATTTAATTTCAGTTTATATCTCTTCCTTATTTAAAATAAACAAATCTGCAGCAGTTAACTTAAAAAAGATCAGTCTTTCAATATACAAGACATATGGAAAAAGGAAGAAAGTTGCGTTTGGAAAAATAATTAGTACGAACTGTGTTTAACCCTTAGCATGCTGCAAATAACAAAGAATACATGTACATCTGAACACAGTATAGACCAATAGTGGATTGTACATATGTACAATGAGTTATGGGTTTGTATATGCAGAAATATTGGAGAAGTAGGTAACATTTGAAATGAAATAACAATTGCAGCTTATGTTTATGTCTTTATTGTTAAGAAGTTGAAAGATCATATAAAACAAAAGTAAATATTATGAAACTGCCAATTTGAAAACAGGAGGACCTTGTTGGCACTATATCGCTCACCTGAGTGTAAGAGCCTACAAATATACACATTTAAGACATGAAGAATCAAAGGAAAATTTGACAGCAGGTTGAGGCAGAATATTTTGAAGTTCATGCCTTATTATATTGAGAAATATGTCAATGTTAAATCACATTCCATAAAGTAGAAATAATTCGCTAAACCATGTACTAGACTGGCAGAAAGTGTTTGAAAAATGCAAAACTCATCAAGATAATTATTCTGACAAAGATTCAAAATGCAACATCTACTGTTTTATAAAAAAAATCCTTCATTTGGCCTAGTGACCTATTTTTGTTTACCTGATATGACCCATATTCGAACTTGGCCAAGATATCATTAAGATAAGCATTCTGACCAAATTATATAATTTGTGGCTTCTACAGTGTTGACACGATTTTCCTTCAGCTTGGCCTAGTGAGCTAGTTTTTAAAAAGACATGATCAATATTCAAATTTGGCTTACATATCATCAAGAAAAACATTCTAATACAGTTTCAACATGCAGCCTCCAGAATGTTAACAAGACTTCAAGTTGGCCTAGTGACCTAGTTTCTGATCCAATATGACCCATATTCGAACTTGACTTAGATATCATTACGACAATCATTTTAACGAGAATTAAGTTGAAACCTCCACAGCGCTCGGTGCGATCGGGTCGCCCGGTTGAGGGAGTATGTTGCGTGTGCAAGGTACCGCTACAACTAAGTTATTGGTGCATTGTTGGCTGAAGAGAAGAGACATGGTCTCATTCACTTTACTGCCACTCTCCCTCTCTTGTGGGTACTGCCCTCTCACTGTCCTTCGGTCCTCCCTTCTGTTATAGGGTATATTCTAGAACTGTTACTCTGACACTTTTGTAATAAACTGTGTATTTAATTACAACCTTCAGTGAAGAGCACGGGTGAATAATCTGATGAATGATGCCATGAGTCTGCTTTTATAACCTGCGAGTAACAGTTGGTGGTCGGCCGGTCAATGTCTGCCCGATTTCCGACCGGCTCTGAGCGCCGAGTTTGACCCGGAGCTTGCCCGGTATTTATGATGCACGGTCGGGTCGAGGTGTCGTGTGTGGGGGAAGGGGGGGGGGGGGGGAAGTCGGCGTCGGCCCCCGCTAAATTCGCCACTGAATTTGACACATGACCCAAATATTCGATCCGAATGTCCACACAATTCGTTGGATAGCGTTCACATTTTTGGTGACGAGTTGCGATTTCGAAGAATTAATTTCAACAATTGGCCTCGTGAAGTTCGACTGCAGATCATCAATGGCGAAGAAAATGCTTACAGGAATGTGCCTTATGTTTGCACATAGAGATATGGATATCAACCTTCATGTTTTCAAAAGTCTTCTGCTGCAGATTTATATTGTTTTCAATAGCATATTTATGAACTAAAAATGTAGCCTACCTAGTATCACTTAAACCCCAGTCACAATTACCTTGTAATAGGTTTGTGATTAGTTTGCGGCGGATTTCTAGGCATTTTCGGCAGGAATCCTTCGTAGGTCTGTAGAAAACGAGTTGGTGTATTTCAAATTTCTACCGAATGTATAACAAAGCGATATTGATATTTTCCGGAAAGTATAGATGTACATGTACATCGCATAGAAATCAATCTCTTACAGAAACAGTTATTAACGCTTCAAACTAGGAAAATTTTCCTTTATTTTATATAGGAAAGTGAAAGTAAAAGAAGAGTAATTGGGATAATACGTATGTTTCGGATATCTTCCATAAGTATATGATTTATAAAGTTTATTGTTATTGTTTTATTAAAGACGTTTAACGTATTGAATTTATCAATGATTGTGTTTGTAAACATACAAATGAATCTATGTAATCGGCGTTTAAAGCAATTTAAAATGTGTACATAACATTGTCTAATTAACAGTTTACTTATCGTTAAGCACATATAGTATGATCGTTCTGAATGCTCAATTGTAATACAGGTTTTGTTAAATGAATTTATCTGAAATCAATTGCTTCATATATCAACGTAATAAATTATAAATGTCAGCGTGTCAATTTAAAATGATATTAACATAATAATATATGACTAATTAACACATTATTTATAATTCAGTCGACATATAACGGGTCTTAATACTCTTTTAAAAACATGTGTGTGGTTTGATTTATCAGTTGAATGTAGAGATTGAATCAACTGATTTATTTTATCGGACTTAATCGAAAAACATTGAAAGTAACGTCAAAGAAAATTACAGCTCCCTTCCTGAAAACACAGTTAATACTGCATATCTTATTGATGCCATGGCATTAATTCAAGCGCTAAACGACTCAATGTTCTAGACATTTAATGACCTCGGAGAAATTGTAAAAAAGTTAGTCAAGCTTCTCAATAGTAAAATAGAATCGAGCCGGTTGCGCTGGTTTTTAATAAATACCTTCCGAATTCAGTCAAAGATTTTGAACGAGATAGACGGACTGCTGGAGAGTCCGCACCTTCAAACATTGTTTCAGGTACTCGTGTAGTTCCAAACTACGGACGATTTTTAAGCAATACATCCAACAAGTCAACCCTTATTGTGTTCGTTTCGTCTTACATTGAAAACAATATTCAAAACAAATTAGAGTCTTCAAAAGCTGTATATATTGTGGTGGTGCCGTTAATACGGACATCGTCAAAATAGTTAGATGCACAAGAATTGCCAATGTTATCATCTAACCAAGAAGAAGCTGATACTCGTTCGCTTTGACATGCAATAGATCTAGCCAAAACACATCAACGCATTATCATACGATGCGATGACACAGATGTATTGGTGTTGTTGTTGTACTATCGGGCATCGGTGTATCTGACGGGATAGATATACATGCATGCTGGTCATGTTGTTAAGACCACAAATAGAGAAAGATACATACCTGTTCATTTAATGGTTAAAGTCATCGGAAAATCCGGCGTTCCATGCATTAACTGGTTGCAAAAGTTCTCTATTTCGTATTGGCAAAAAGTCATCATTTAAAATTCTGGAATGTCATATTGAAGATCTAAGAGAATTGTCAATATGTGCCGTGTCTTCCACAATTAACACAAGAAAGTGCCTATAAATTAGCCATGTATTTGTATGGTAATAAGAAACTTGTTAAAGAGTGTAAAACGTTGGATGATATTAGATACCTGATTGCGACAACATCGGACAAATCAGCATCCCTTCTTCCACCATCTGACGATGCATTTCAGCCATTTGCCTGTCATATACCTACCTGATCCACGATTAAACGGTTGGACGCAAAAAGAAAATGGAGCATATCAGCCCGTCTATTTCGAAAAAGACCCAGCTCCAAAAGAAGTAAGAGACTTGACTCATCTGTTTTGCACGGATAAAACGTGCAGATCAAGTCGGCAATGCCAGTGCCTTTCAGCAGGTTTACCCTGTCTTGAAAATAGTAAACGTTTTGCTGAATGCAATAACAAACTCATCGAAACAGATGTTAATGAAGATGACCTTAACGATTACATAGGTTGAAAGCAGTACAAAGTTCGCTAACAAATCATATTTCAAATCTGAAAGCAATACTAACTCTTATTTTAGATATTTGTTCCGCTGAAGCCAAATGGGGCCGACAAATAGGCGGACTGATATATATATCTATGGGCGTAAAAATACGAAACCTATATATGCCCTAAATTACTTTTAGGACAAATCTCACCAAATTGTTCTTATCATTCAGTCATTTTCAATAAAAGGGAAATTACTATAGTTTCTGTTAATTATAATTACAGTCGACGCTCGTTGTGTCGAATTCGAAGGGCCCTTCACATTTTCTTCAACACAAGCGTACTTTGACTTATAAATAATCGTCAAATTTTCGGAAAAACAGAACCTTACCCCACCCACTATTTAAACATAGTAATCACGGTACAACAATATAATTATGTCATCAGTTTGGTCCACCAGCAATAAAAAAAAGGCGTGAAGCGTGTAATGTTCTTACACATATGAATTGGTTTTTACATATACACCTTTGTGTGTATTCATTTTTAGATATGATTTGAGAGTTTATCATGTAATGTAAGTGAAAAGAAAAAGAAACATGATTTTTTGTATATTCAATTTATTAATAAAACATACGTAATGCATAATAGTAAAACAAAAACAAGTTACTTACATGTACACCTATTTTACATACAAATAGCACAACATAGTTAAACGATTTGTCAGCATTAATTTTGCTCATTGATGATAATTCAATTTAAATTATGAATTATTTTCTTTCACGATGATTATAGTTTATAAATGATCGAAAATTATGCGAATCAAAATTTAATTAAAAGTTAATTGTAATTTACAGGCTTGTGTTTGGCTAATTAAACAAAGCGTGGTTATAAATTTACCTGTGAAGTCAACAAAAATTATCGCACCTCTCCGGGATCACAGGATTTAACTGACAATGACCGACTTTGACTATTATCGTACACATACGCAGGTAAATTTCTAGAAGGGACCAAATAAAACTTTGACACAGGCGATGTTGTAAATTCTCGAATTTTGACTTATCCGTTGTAAAATCATATAGACAAAGACATATTGACACTACCGGAAATTTAATTTATCCGTGTTTGATACAACGAGCTTCGTCTGTACTTCCCTTTTTGATTAGGGTTCACTATTACACGTTTGGACTGAAATATTAAAGAACTGAATTATATTTACAGATTAAAAGTTTCGAAAATTTCCCAAATATCGAACGATAATTAGTCACAAAGTTACGGTAAAAAAGCATACATGAAAATTGTGTTTATTGTTATTATAAAAAAAAAAATATATGTGTCGAAATGTTGAATTAATGAACGGACAGACGGATAAATGGATGGGTGAAAAAGAGGAACGGCATAAGTAACCCCTAAATATATGTCTTGCTTCAGACTGGTATGTTGAAATATTTTGTAAATGTATAACTTGATATATGTGTCAATTAACTCATTTACCGATTTAAACCGTACTCGTATAACTAAATTTGCTCCTGCGCAGAAGATATGAACGTAAAAACACAAAAATAACAAATTGAAAATTTTATCTTAAAAAAAAAAAATCCGGGCCTATTGGAAACGCTCAAAATTTCGGTATTTCTAAGACCGCGATTTTTAAGCGAGAACTTACCTAATATGAAGAAGGTATTAACCTACTTAAAAACACCAAATTCGGCTTGTTATACCCTACAAGTTAACACACAGTTTCTAAAAACATTGTCAGAATAACAGTACTACAACTAACAGATGCCCCAGAAAATATGGGAAGACTGAAGACGAAGAAGAGTGCATAACCCACAAGAGTGGGAGAGTGGCAGTGACGTGAATGAGACCATGGCTTATCTCGTCAGCCACCAATGCACAACTAACTAAGTTGCAGCGGTAAAGTGCAAACGCCAACCTCTCCCTCAACCGGTTGACCCTGTAACACTCTGGTGGCTGCATTTTTAATTTGAGCATGTAAAAACTGTATCAGAATGTTTGTCTTGGTGATATGTAGGCCAAGTTAGAATATTGGCCAGGTCTGTTAAAAAACTAGGTCACTAGATCAAATTGAAAGAAAATCTCGTTAACACTGTACAGGCCAAGCCGCATGTTCTGCTTCAGCAGTTCGAAATTAGGTCGGAATTTTGATCTTAATGATTTCTAGGCCAAGTTCGAATATTGGTCATGCCGGGTCAAAAACAAGGTCACTAGGCCAAATTGAAGGAAAATCTTGTTAACAATCTAGAGGCAACATGTTTTGCTTCAGCAGCTTGAAATGTTGTCTGAATCATATTTAGGTCAAGTTAGACTACTGGTCATATTGGGTCAGAAAATAGGTCACTACGCCAAATTGAAGGGTAGTCTTGTTAACACTCTGGATGCTGCATTTTTAATTTTAGCATGTTGAAACTGTTTCAGAATGTTTGTCCTGATGATATGTAGGCCTAGTTTGAATATTACTCGTGTCGGTTCAAAGACTAGGTCACTATGCCAAATTGAAGGAAAATCTTGTCAACACTGTAGAGGCCACATTTATTAAAATGTAGGTAGAATGTTTATCTTAATGATATCTATGCCAAATTCGGATATGGATCTACAGGGTTAAAAACGAGGTCACTAGGCCAAATGAAGAAAATTCTTGTTAATAGTCAGGAGGCCGCAGCTTGAAACTTTGTCAAAATGTTTGCATGATAATATCTAGTCCATTTTCGAATATGGGTCATATCAGATAATAGAAAAATAGGTCAATAGGCCACATGAAGGAAAATCTTGATAACACTCTGGAGGTTGCATTTTGAATCTTTGTCAGAATAATTGTCTTGATGAGTTTTGCATTGCTCAAACACTTTCTCCCAGTCAAGAACATGGTTTAGAGAATTATTTCTACTTGATGGAATGTGATTTGACATTGACCTATTTCTCAATATAATAAGGCAGAAACTTCAAAATATTCTGCCTAAACCTGCTGTAAAATTTTCCTTTGATTCTTTATGTCTTAAATGTGTATAATTGTGAGCTCTTGCACTCAGGTGAGAGATATAATGCCAATAATGTCCTCCTGTTTTTAAATTGGCAGTTTCATAATATTTACCATTTTCTATATGATCTTCCATCTTCTTAACAATAAATACATAAACATAAGCTGCAATTGTTATTTCCTTACCCATTTTACCTACTTCTCCAACCTTCCTGCAGCCCCCTGGCCGACAGCACTTCAGCGCTTTGATTGTATTCGCAAACAAACGTAATATTTCCACAAGCATCCTTATTATCATCGATGACTTAAATCATCATTATTTATAAGACTTACCATATGTCTTTAGATAGTATATTCTTAATGGGCTTATACTCTGTCGTCTTTGGAAATAAGCATTATCAATTAAAAGCTCCCAACGATATCCAAACACAATCGGAACTCTCCGGCTTCACTCGTAAATCGATTTAGTCCTCGGTCGTCGTTCCGAATAAGACAAAATAGTGGAGTGAATAGGTTTCTAGTTGCTAATTACAGTTAACTTTGTATAATTGATTTATCAACCTTTGCATTTGGAAGGGTCCATAGCAAATATAAGGAATATCAATATTTAAGATGTTGATTCGAGCAGTCAGTACTATAGAAGCTGTTCAGTCAGCGGTCTGGCTCTTTACTGGTGAAACAGGCTCCACTGATTCGGTTCCAGCAGTCAAAGCATTTAAAGGTATCCGTCATCTATAGACGTCAGCTGTTCAGTCGAGAATTCTGAACCCTTTGCAACATGCAGCCACACATTGACGCATGCATATACAGCAGATGATTTTTGAAAATATTGTGCCAAAAGGTCATTTCGCCACGATGCTTTTATCTCTTTTCATTGTCTGTATGTTTGCATAGATAAGTCGTGTGCTGCATATTTGTTGTTGCCGTGTGAAAGGGAAATGGGAAAAACAAAACATGAAACGACACCAATTTAAAGTAAAAGATTATACAGATTATTTGCATATATATTGGCTTGAAGCAAGTGTATTTTAACAAATTAAACACCATAAGTACAACAATGTTTTTGGTGAGGAAAAGCAAATATTCAGTGTGCATCCTTTATTTGAGATACTAGATTCTATTCGAAAATGGCCTTTCTCGAAGTCTGTTCTGAAATTTGTTAATTCTTTACAGTTTCTAACCATAAATTAAAAAGACATATTCAGATTCCACTTTCAGACACATTTTGCCTAGATTTCGTCTGTTGCAGATTTGTCGCACGTGAATTAAACATGGCATGCTGCTGGTAACACACAAACACAGAAGAAATAATTCATAGCGTATAATATTCATATATATAATTGTGCCAAGACAGTTAATTACTCGAAAGCTTTATACCATAACAGATCATTGACTTGTGGTCTTTAGTGTTGCCTATTACAGTTTTGCCTTTCACCACATAGTCTTCATAATTCTGTTCGTACAATGTTTCAAACTTCAATCTTTCAAATATCTTCTTAGAAAAATTAGAAGATCCTTCCGCTTTTACGTAAATCGGATCAATCTCTAAATTTCGGACAAACTGCAGCGCGATCTCAACTAGCTTGGTTCCTATGCCACGCCCCCTGTATTTTTCGGACACGCCCGATCCAAGGAAATGAACTGCTACGTCAGTGTTAAAATGTTTGAAAAAATGTGCTTGGTCATCACAATATTGCATAAAATCAAATAATTTCTTCAATTTGTCATCAGACAATCTATCCGCATCAAAATGTTCAAGTTCCCTTGCAATCCGGATTGTGCGCATGCCCATAACCTCGCTACCTGATTGGTCCAACATTAAGATTGACATGTTATAACAGAATGAGGCTTTCCAAATGTCCTCGGCGTCTTCCGAAAAGTCAACGTTCAAAGCTTTTCTTAAAGGCTCGTCCTTGCAGAAACTGTGTTCAAAGAACTTCAAAGCTTTGCCGTAAAGATCTTCCGTGACAAGCATCAGTTTCCCATCCTTGAGGTCCGCCCATTCCTGGGTCTTTTTGAATGCCTGAAAGTTACAATAGGAATTAATTGACATATTATTACATACAATACATCCGCAGAAGACTGATTTGAAAGCATCTGGATACTATAATAATTAACTCTTTCAGCGCCGAATTATTTAAATTAGACATTTCTTTGTTACAAATCGGACGACTCTATTTTCATGTTGTTCGAGTTTTGAAATATTTTATAACTAAAATCAAAACAATGCAGATTTGAGGTAAGACAGCTCGTTATTGTTTGCAAAAAGCTAAATATTGCCATTGACACTGAAAGAGTTAAAATCATTCTTTTAAAACAATGTGACAAAAGACGAAATTGCTCTGCATTATTAATTTCTCTTTATGCCAAACTGTTTTCAGTTGTTGTCCTCTGTAATTGCGCCAAAATTACGTCTGCATTTGGGAAACAAATAATTAAAGAAAATATAATTAGCGAGTCATATAATGTCAAAGTTACATTAGATCTATGCATTTCAAACATATTCAATTTAAATTCCTATTATAAGTAAACAGTTGGACACAAATTTTCACAGTACCGAGAGTTTTCTATTCTTACAATGTACCGAGAGTACCGAGAGTTTTCCATTTTTATAATGTAGCAGCAGTACGGATTTATCACGTGAAATACCAGAAATGCCGCCGTGACCTTTTCTTAATATGAATGTATCTCTTGCTAGCTTTTCGTGGTAACACTTAAGTATGTATGTTTTACAAAGCTATTAATGCATACACGAATAAAGTATAAATCTACCAATCACTCGAACACGTCGATACGTCGATGTAAATGCCTTGATCCAATTCGACTTCAGGAATCTTCTGTGGTCGAGGGGCTAGCGTCGGAGATTTGAAACCGGGTGTCCCGGGGTTCGATCCCCAGTCGGGGCATTATGGTCATGGAGGAGTGCCCGTGGGAAAGGCACATTTTCCAGCCCAGTACTGCTTTGTTTACCTAGGGATCTTGAATAAGTGAGCTGTCGCCGTGATATAACTGAAATAATGTTGAAAGTGGCGTAAAACCCAAATAAAACAAACCGCCGCGAACGGGACAGAACCCAGGGGTACGGTTTTAAATCCCCAACTCTAACCACTCGGTCATGGCGGGTTCTTAAAGGAAGTGGGAGAAATAGGTGTATACGAGGAATATTTGTCATACAGTGTATGCTCAATTTAAATCAAGCTCTTGACAATTGTATTGCCTTAGTAACGAACGTTTAGAGGGAGATTTGTCATACAGTGTATGATGAAAAGACACTACTCAATTTAAAACAAGGTCTTGACAATTGTATTGCCATTGTTTAGAGGAATATTTGAACAATGGATTACAAGTAAGAGTAGAGGACATCATGTAGAGCGACCAAATCTGAATTTCATTGAAGATTTATGTGTTTGCTGTATTATGTATTAAGTCGTTCTGAACAGTATTTATAATAAATTACGACGACAGAACTCTTACTGATGGTCCATGGGTAAACACACCAGTAATATACATGTAAATGGACGGGGTCACAGGGCCATCCTCCGTGACCGCCGTGTGTGGGTATCGAACATGAGATGCTCGGTTCAAAAATCCCAAACGGTCACTATTCGGTCAAGGCGTATTCCTCTGTGAAGTTAAACAAATTGCGCAATCACTGGCTGTCTGCCTTTCACATAATTTGCCCGATGTTAATTGTATTCAATAAAGTTGATTTCCCTTTGAAGAAAGAAATTACAAAATAATTAGTTGTATGCGTGCATGCCTTTTCACGTAATTTGCCCCAATTTCAGCTGTATGTGATATAAATAGATTTAATCAAATTAAACGAGGAAATAGAAGATCTCTTAGCACTTAAAAGCATGTAAAGAGGTGATGTTATCTTCAAAGCTTCAATTTGACCACATTGAAAAAATACCCTTTCCCACATAAAAACACATCTCAACAAACGACTTGATAAGATAGCATTTATGCTAAAATAGGTAAGGTATACTTATAATGATTTAATAGTTTTAAAAACGTTGTGACATAAGGAGAAATTGCACATTATAAGCAATTTCTCCTTGTGCTTTTCTAATGTTTTCAAAACTCTTTTGCAGCAGATAAGTCAAAACTCGTCCGAATGCAGGAAAGGGTTAAGATAGTATCAACAGAATATGCAGAGTGATTGCGTTCTGCTATTCCTTTCTTTGATACAGAAAACATTTGAGCCGTCCCGCAAGAAAACCAACATTATGGACTCTGCGTAAAGTATCGACCCAGATCAACCTTATCAGGCCGCGTAGGCTTGCCCGGATAGACACTTCTCGCCTCCTGTGGATTTTCTGTTTCAGGAATCAGTGTTCTATATCTATATCCCATTGAGACGGAATATGTCGCCCGGATCAGTCTGCGCGGACTGCGCAGGCTGATCTGGATCAATACATAACGCAGATGCCATAATGTTGGTTTTCTCGAAGGACGGCTCCTATATAGAGTGAGTGTGTACTGCTATTCCTTTCATTGATACAGAAAAAATTTGAGCCGTCCCGCGAGAAAACCAACATTATGGACTCTGCGTAAAGTATCGACCCAGATCAACCTTAGCAGGCCAAGCAGGCTTAACCGGATAGACAAGTCTCGCCTCCTGTATATTTTCTGTTTCAGGAATCAGTGTTCTATATCTATATCCCCCTGAGACGGAATATGTCGCCCGGATCAGTCTGATCTGGATCAATACATAACGCGGATGCCATAATGTTGGTTTTCTCGCAGGACGGCTCATATATAGAGTGAGTGTGTACTGCTATTCCTTTCATTGATACAGAAAACATTTTACTTCTCGTCTACAACAGACGACTTACATGAGTACACGTGTACTCAGTCCGACTAAAAGTATAGTGTATATGATTATGCAGATCGATTTAATTAAATCAGGGGTTTTATAATCGTTGTTTCCACTCCCTTTAAAATATGCTTGTTTAATTCGGCTTTAACCGATTTTCAACATTATTAAGTTATATGAAAGCGTAAACGGATCGACCTTACACACCGATTTGTGCTAGCCGAATAAACTAAACAAACAACAGCGTTTGACTTGACTGAATACACCTGGTTCTACGATATACAATTTCTTCTGCGCAAAGGCACTCCAACATGATTGGTTAATTGATATCGTCGTCAAGTTCACCTTTCCATGCGTTTCCTGGAACACTGACACCATTACTCCACACTACACAACCTTCATAAGCAACTGGCTGTTTATTCACGTAAACTAATAGCATATAGGTAAAAGACGAATGACGCTTGTCGCTTTGACTTTTGCCAAATGTCGGAAAGAATGTTGGCCGAGCTAGGGATCAAACTCACAACCCTGACTGTCGACTGAGGTACCGGGGCTCTCGGCTAACTCCACTATGACCCCGCCAAAAAAGTAAGAATGAGGATAATTAAATGTAGCTTCAAAAATCACAGAAAGGTAAGGGTTAATTAACATTTTCCCACCTGCAAACATGTTTTAACGCACACTGAGCCGACAACTTTTGACAACATAGTGGCTAAACATAAGCGTTAATTAACATGTTCCTGATTGCAAAAATGTGTTAACGCACACTGAGCTGACAACTTTTGAAAACACTGTGGCTAAAGGGGAAATTGCTCATCACGAACAATTTCTCCTTTCGCCACAGCGTTTTCAATTCTACACAAATACATGTATGTTACTTTCATTAATGACGATTTTCCTTGCTTTTGTCCAGATGTTTTCAAAGTATTTGCCGTCCTCGGGAAACGGTTAACATCTGTTTTAGTCACCGTCTATAGATATACACTGGTCACAGGAATGAATTCCTACATAAACGATCCTCGGGAAACGGTTAACATCTGTTTTAGTCACCGTCTATAGATATACACTGGTCACAGGAATGAATTCCTACATAAACGATCCTCGGGAAACGATTAACATCTGTTTTAGTCCCCGTCTGTAGATATATACGGGTCAGAGGAATTATTTCCTACAGAAACGATCCTCGGGAAACGGTTAACATCTGTTTTAGTCACCGTCTATAGATATATACTGGTAAGAGGATTGAATTCCTACAGAAACGATCAATATTATCACGTGAACTATCCAGACGTCTCTATATTTAAAATATTCATTAACCCTCTACAACATAATACAAATCTGCAACAGACGACTTATAAAATGTAAAAAATCTCTATAAATAAAAGCCAAAATAGTGAAAATAGTTGAAAACAGTGTTACAAAAGGAGAACTTGCTCATTATAATTATAAATTATGAATTTTCACGCTGTTTTCAAAAGTCGTCTGCTGCATATGCGTCAAAATGCGTCTATACGTTGGAAAGAGTTAACCCTCAACAACATATAGATAACATGAATGGATAAGAATACAACATATTTACTTACCTTACTTACTTACTTACTTACTTACTTACTTTCTTATAGACGCATTGCGACGCATCTGCAGCAGATGATTTTCGAAAACATTGTGACAGAAGTAGATAATGCTCATCAAATGATGGTGGGCAATTTCTCCTTTATCTACAATGTTTTCAATTTTATCAAATAATTATACTTTCATTTATTGAGTTTTTCCCAATATTTTGCCGATATGTTTTTAATGTCGTCTGTTGTCCAAAACAGGGTAAACCCTTTCCCTCATACGACAATTCTGCAGCAGACGACTTTGAACAAATGTTGTCATAAAATAGAAAATCTCTATAATTAAATTGATTACCTATGAATAAAAGTGGAAAACATTGTGGCAAAAGGCGAAATTGCTCGTTTTGAGCGATTCCTTCTTTTGTCACTATGTTTTCAAAAAGCCATCTGCTGCAGAGGTGTTAGAAAGCGTCCATATGAGGAAAATAGTTAATATCGTCTGTTGGTGATTTATAATATGTCTGTAAAAGTGTTAACACATCTAGTTCGGCGACACCGTGAACCTCAATGGCGCAGTCTCTCACCAGAGTGTTCAGTGTCCGTCTTTACAATGTAAATCTCTCAACTCTAATACACATACAACAAATATGCAGCTGGTGACTTTTAACATTTCTATTTCGGCGAAACCGTGAACCGCAATGGCACAGTCTCACCAGAGTGTTCATTGTCCGTCTTTACAATGTAAATCTCGTTAACACTGTACAGGCCAAGCCGCATGTTCTGCTTCAGCAGTTCGAAATTAGGTCAGAATTTTGATCTTAATGATTTCTAGGCCAAGTTCGAATATTGGTCATGCCGGGTCAAAAACAAGGTCACTAGGCCAAATTGAAGGAAAATCTTGTTAACAATCTAGAGGCAACATGTTTTGCTTCAGCAGCTTGAAATGTTGTCTGAATCATATTTAGGTCAAGTTAGACTACTGGTCATATTGGGTCAGAAAATAGGTCACTACGCCAAATTGAAGGGTAGTCTTGTTAACACTCTGGATGCTGCATTTTTAATTTTAGCATGTTGAAACTGTTTCAGAATGTTTGTCCTGATGATATGTAGGCCTAGTTTGAATATTACTCGTGTCGGTTCAAAGACTAGGTCACTATGCCAAATTGAAGGAAAATCTTGTCAACACTGTAGAGGCCACATTTATTAAAATGTAGGTAGAATGTTTATCTTAATGATATCTATGCCAAATTCGGATATGGATCTACAGGGTTAAAAACGAGGTCACTAGGCCAAATGAAGAAAATTCTTGTTAATAGTCAGGAGGCCGCAGCTTGAAACTTTGTCAAAATGTTTGCATGATAATATCTAGTCCATTTTCGAATATGGGTCATATCAGATAATAGAAAAATAGGTCAATAGGCCAAATGAAGGAAAATCTTGATAACACTCTGGAGGTTGCATTTTGAATCTTTGTCAGAATAATTGTCTTGATGAGTTTTGCATTGCTCAAACACTTTCTCCCAGTCAAGAACATGGTTTAGAGAATTATTTCTACTTGATGGAATGTGATTTGACATTGACCTATTTCTCAATATAATAAGGCAGAAACTTCAAAATATTCTGCCTAAACCTGCTGTAAAATTTTCCTTTGATTCTTCATGTCTTAAATGTGTATAATTGTGAGCTCTTGCACTCAGGTGAGAGATATAATGCCAATAATGTCCTCCTGTTTTTAAATTGGCAGTTTCATAATATTTACCATTTTCTATATGATCTTCCATCTTCTTAACAATAAATACATAAACATAAGCTGCAATTGTTATTTCCTTACCCATTTTACCTACTTCTCCAACCTTCCTGCAGCCCCCTGGCCGACAGCACTTCAGCGCTTTGATTGTATTCGCAAACAAACGTAATATTTCCACAAGCATCCTTATTATCATCGATGACTTAAATCATCATTATTTATAAGACTTACCATATGTCTTTAGATAGTATATTCTTAATGGGCTTATACTCTGTCGTCTTTGGAAATAAGCATTATCAATTAAAAGCTCCCAACGATATCCAAACACAATCGGAACTCTCCGGCTTCACTCGTAAATCGATTTAGTCCTCGGTCGTCGTTCCGAATAAGACAAAATAGTGGAGTGAATAGGTTTCTAGTTGCTAATTACAGTTAACTTTGTATAATTGATTTATCAACCTTTGCATTTGGAAGGGTCCATAGCAAATATAAGGAATATCAATATTTAAGATTCGAGCAGTCAGTACTATAGAAGCTGTTCAGTCAGCGGTCTGGCTCTTTACTGGTGAAACAGGCTCCACTGATTCGGTTCCAGCAGTCAAAGCATTTAAAGGTATCCGTCATCTATAGACGTCAGCTGTTCAGTCGAGAATTCTGAACCCTTTGCAACATGCAGCCACACATTGACGCATGCATATACAGCAGATGATTTTTGAAAATATTGTGCCAAAAGGTCATTTCGCAACGATGCTTTTATCTCTTTTCATTTTCTGTATGTTTGCATAGATAAGTCGTGTGCTGCATATTTGTTGTTGCCGTGTGAAAGGGAAATGGGAAAAACAAAACATGAAACGACACCAATTTAAAGTAAAAGATTATACAGATTATTTGCATATATATTGGCTTGAAGCAAGTGTATTTTAACAAATTAAACACCATAAGTACAACAATGTTTTTGGTGAGGAAAAGCAAATATTCAGTGTGCATCCTTTATTTGAGATACTAGATTCTATTCGAAAATGGCCTTTCTCGAAGTCTGTTCTGAAATTTGTTAATTCTTTACAGTTTCTAACCATAAATTAAAAAGACATATTCAGATTCCACTTTCAGACACATTTTGCCTAGATTTCGTCTGTTGCAGATTTGTCGCACGTGAATTAAACATGGCATGCTGCTGGTAACACACAAACACAGAAGAAATAATTCATAGCGTATAATATTCATATATATAATTGTGCCAAGACAGTTAATTACTCGAAAGCTTTATACCATAACAGATCATTGACTTGTGGTCTTTAGTGTTGCCTATTACAGTTTTGCCTTTCACCACATAGTCTTCATAATTCTGTTCGTACAATGTTTCAAACTTCAATCTTTCAAATATCTTCTTAGAAAAATTAGAAGATCCTTCCGCTTTTACGTAAATCGGATCAATCTCTAAATTTCGGACAAACTGCAGCGCGATCTCAACTAGCTTGGTTCCTATGCCACGCCCCCTGTATTTTTCGGACACGCCCGATCCAAGGAAATGAACTGCTACGTCAGTGTTAAAATGTTTGAAAAAATGTGCTTGGTCATCACAATATTGCATAAAATCAAATAATTTCTTCAATTTGTCATCAGACAATCTATCCGCATCAAAATGTTCAAGTTCCCTTGCAATCCGGATTGTGCGCATGCCCATAACCTCGCTACCTGATTGGTCCAACATTAAGATTGACATGTTATAACAGAATGAGGCTTTCCAAATGTCCTCGGCGTCTTCCGAAAAGTCAACGTTCAAAGCTTTTCTTAAAGGCTCGTCCTTGCAGAAACTGTGTTCAAAGAACTTCAAAGCTTTGCCGTAAAGATCTTCCGTGACAAGCATCAGTTTCCCATCCTTGAGGTCCGCCCATTCCTGGGTCTTTTTGAATGCCTGAAAGTTACAATAGGAATTAATTGACATATTATTACATACAATACATCCGCAGAAGACTGATTTGAAAGCATCTGGATACTATAATAATTAACTCTTTCGGCGCCGAATTATTTAAATTAGACATTTCTTTGTTACAAATCGGACGACTCTATTTTCATGTTGTTCGAGTTTTGAAATATTTTATAACTAAAATCAAAACAATGCAGATTTGAGGTAAGACAGCTCGTTATTGTTTGCAAAAAGCTAAATATTGCCATTGACACTGAAAGAGTTAAAATCATTCTTTTAAAACAATGTGACAAAAGACGAAATTGCTCTGCATTATTAATTTCTCTTCGTGCCAAACTGTTTTCAGTTGTTGTCCTCTGTAATTGCGCCAAAATTACGTCTGCATTTGGGAAACAAATAATTAAAGAAAATATAATTAGCGAGTCATATAATGTCAAAGTTACATTAGATCTATGCATTTCAAACATATTCAATTTAAATTCCTATTATAAGTAAACAGTTGGACACAAATTATCACAGTACCGAGAGTTTTCTATTCTTACAATGTACCGAGAGTACCGAGAGTTTTCCATTTTTATAATGTAGCAGCAGTTCGGATTTATCACGTGAAATACCAGAAATGCCGCCGTGACCTTTTCTTAATATGAATGTATCTCTTGCTAGCTTTTCGTGGTAACACTTAAGTATGTATGTTTTACAAAGCTATTAATGCATACACGAATAAAGTATAAATCTACCAATCACTCGAACACGTCGATACGTCGATGTAAATGCCTTGATCCAATTCGACTTCAGGAATCTTCTGTGGTCGAGGGGCTAGCGTCGGAGATTTGAAACCGGGTGTCCCGGGGTTCGATCCCCAGTCGGGGCATTATGGTCATGGAGGAGTGCCCGTGGGAAAGGCACATTTTCCAGCCCAGTACTGCTTTGTTTACCTAGGGATCTTGAATAAGTGAGCTGTCGCCGTGATATAACTGAAATAATGTTGAAAGTGGCGTAAAACCCAAATAAAACAAACCGCCGCGAACGGGACAGAACCCAGGGGTACGGTTTTAAATCCCCAACTCTAACCACTCGGCCATGGCGGGTTCTTAAAGGAAGTGGGAGAAATAGGTGTATACGAGGAATATTTGTCATACAGTGTATGCTCAATTTAAATCAAGCTCTTGACAATTGTATTGCCTTAGTAACGAACGTTTAGAGGGAGATTTGTCATACAGTGTATGATGAAAAGACACTACTCAATTTAAAACAAGGTCTTGACAATTGTATTGCATTTGTTTAGAGGAATATTTGAACAATGGATTACAAGTAAGAGTAGAGGACATCATGTAGAGCGACCAAATCTGAATTTCATTGAAGATTTATTTGTTTGCTGTATTATGTATTAAGTCGTTCTGAACAGTATTTATAATAAATTACGACGACAGAACTCTTACTGATGGTCCATGGGTAAACACACCAGTAATATACATGTAAATGGACGGGGTCACAGGGCCATCCTCCGTGACCGCCGTGTGTGGGTATCGAACATGAGATGCTCGGTTCAAAAATCCCAAACGGTCACTATTCGGTCAAGGCGTATTCCTCTGTGAAGTTAAACAAATTGCGCAATCACTGGCTGTCTGCCTTTCACATAATTTGCCCGATGTTAATTGTATTCAATAAAGTTGATTTCCCTTTGAAGAAAGAAATTACAAAATAATTAGTTGTATGCGTGCATGCCTTTTCACGTAATTTGCCCCAATTTCAGCTGTATGTGATATAAATAGATTTAATCAAATTAAACGAGGAAATAGAAGATCTCTTAGCACTTAAAAGCATGTAAAGAGGTGATGTTATCTTCAAAGCTTCAATTTGACCACATTGAAAAAATACCCTTTCCCACATAAAAACACATCTCAACAAACGACTTGATAAGATAGCATTTATGCTAAAATAGGTAAGGTATACTTATAATGATTTAATAGTTTTAAAAACGTTGTGACATAAGGAGAAATTGCACATTATAAGCAATTTCTCCTTGTGCTTTTCTAATGTTTTCAAAACTCTTTTGCAGCAGATAAGTCAAAACTCGTCCGAATGCAGGAAAGGGTTAAGATAGTATCAACAGAATATGCAGAGTGATTGCGTTCTGCTATTCCTTTCTTTGATACAGAAAACATTTGAGCCGTCCCGCAAGAAAACCAACATTATGGACTCTGCGTAAAGTATCGACCCAGATCAACCTTATCAGGCCGCGTAGGCTTGCCCGGATAGACACTTCTCGCCTCCTGTGGATTTTCTGTTTCAGGAATCAGTGTTCTATATCTATATCCCATTGAGACGGAATATGTCGCCCGGATCAGTCTGCGCGGACTGCGCAGGCTGATCTGGATCAATACATAACGCAGATGCCATAATGTTGGTTTTCTCGAAGGACGGCTCCTATATAGAGTGAGTGTGTACTGCTATTCCTTTCATTGATACAGAAAACATTTGAGCCGTCCCGCGAGAAAACCAACATTATGGACTCTGCGTAAAGTATCGACCCAGATCAACCTTAGCAGGCCAAGCAGGCTTAACCGGATAGACAAGTCTCGCCTCCTGTATATTTTCTGTTTCAGGAATCAGTGTTCTATATCTATATCCCCCTGAGACGGAATATGTCGCCCTGATCAGTCTGATCTGGATCAATACATAACGCGGATGCCATAATGTTGGTTTTCTCGCAGGACGGCTCATATATAGAGTGAGTGTGTACTGCTATTCCTTTCATTGATACAGAAAACATTTTACTTCTCGTCTACAACAGACGACTTACATGAGTACACGTGTACTCAGTCCGACTAAAAGTATAGTGTATATGATTATGCAGATCGATTTAATTAAATCAGGGGTTTTATAATCGTTGTTTCCACTCCCTTTAAAATATGCTTGTTTAATTCGGCTTTAACCGATTTTCAACATTATTAAGTTATATGAAAGCGTAAACGGATCGACCTTACACACCGATTTGTGCTAGCCGAATAAACTAAACAAACAACAGCGTTTGACTTGACTGAATACACCTGGTTCTACGATATACAATTTCTTCTGCGCAAAGGCACTCCAACATGATTGGTTAATTGATATCGTCGTCAAGTTCACCTTTCCATGCGTTTCCTGGAACACTGACACCATTACTCCACACTACACAACCTTCATAAGCAACTGGCTGTTTATTCACGTAAACTAATAGCATATAGGTAAAAGACGAATGACGCTTGTCGCTTTGACTTTTGCCAAATGTCGGAAAGAATGTTGGCCGAGCTAGGGATCGAACTCACAACCCTGACTGTCGACTGAGGTACCGGGGCTCTCGGCTAACTCCACTATGACCCCGCCAAAAAAGTAAGAACGAGGATAATTAAATGTAGCTTCAAAAATCACAGAAAGGTAAGGGTTAATTAACATTTTCCCACCTGCAAACATGTTTTAACGCACACTGAGCCGACAACTTTTGACAACATAGTGGCTAAACATAAGCGTTAATTAACATGTTCCTGATTGCAAAAATGTGTTAACGCACACTGAGCTGACAACTTTTGAAAACACTGTGGCTAAAGGGGAAATTGCTCATCACGAACAATTTCTCCTTTCGCCACAGCGTTTTCAATTCTACACAAATACATGTATGTTACTTTCATTAATGACGATTTTCCTTGCTTTTGTCCAGATGTTTTCAAAGTATTTGCCGTCCTCGGGAAACGGTTAACATCTGTTTTAGTCACCGTCTATAGATATACACTGGTCACAGGAATGAATTCCTACATAAACGATCCTCGGGAAACGATTAACATCTGTTTTAGTCCCCGTCTGTAGATATATACTGGTCAGAGGAATTATTTCCTACAGAAACGATCCTCGGGAAACGGTTAACATCTGTTTTAGTCACCGTCTATAGATATATACTGGTAAGAGGATTGAATTCCTACAGAAACGATCAATATTATCACGTGAACTATCCAGACGTCTCTATATTTAAAATATTCATTAACCCTCTACAACATAATACAAATCTGCAACAGACGACTTATAAAATGTAAAAAATCTCTATAAATAAAAGCCAAAATAGTGAAAAGAGTTGAAAACAGTGTTACAAAAGGAGAACTTGCTCATTATAATTATAAATTATGAATTTTCACGCTGTTTTTAAAAGTCGTCTGCTGCATATGCGTCAAAATGCGTCTATACGTTGGAAAGAGTTAACCCTCAACAACATATAGATAACATGAATGGATAAGAATACAACATATTTACTTACCTTACTTACTTACTTACTTACTTACTTACTTTCTTATAGACGCATTGCGACGCATCTGCAGCAGATGATTTTCGAAAACATTGTGACAGAAGTAGATAATGCTCATCAAATGATGGTGGGCAATTTCTCCTTTATCTACAATGTTTTCAATTTTATCAAATAATTATACTTTCATTTATTGAGTTTTTCCCAATATTTTGCCGATATGTTTTTAATGTCGTCTGTTGAAGATTTATTGTATGTCCAAAACAGGGTAAACCCTTTCCCTCATACGACAATTCTGCAGCAGACGACTTTGAACAAATGTTGTCATAAAATAGAAAATCTCTATAATTAAATTGATTACCTATGAATAAAAGTGGAAGACATTGTGGCAAAAGGCGAAATTGCTCGTTTTGAGCGATTCCTTCTTTTGTCACTATGTTTTCAAAAAGCCATCTGCTGCAGAGGTGTTAGAAAGCGTCCATATGAGGAAAATAGTTAATATCGTCTGTTGGTGATTTATAATATGTCTGTAAAAGTGTTAACACATCTAGTTCGGCGACACCGTGAACCTCAATGGCGCAGTCTCTCACCAGAGTGTTCAGTGTCCGTCTTTACAATGTAAATCTCTCAACTCTAATACACATACAACAAATATGCAGCTGGTGACTTTTAACATTTCTATTTCGGCGAAACCGTGAACCTCAATGGCACAGTCTCACCAGAGTGTTCATTGTCCGTCTTTACAATGTAAATCTCTCAACTCTAACCCACAAACAACAAATATGCAGTTGGTGACTTTTAACATTTCTATTTCGGCGAAATCGTGAACCGCAATGGCACAGTCTCACCAGAGTGTTCACTGTCCGTCTTTACAATGTAAATCTCTCAACTCTAACCCATATACAACAAATATGCAGCTGGTGACTTTTAACATTTCTATTTCGGCGACAGCGTGAACCTCAATGGCGCAGTCTCACCAGAGTGTTCACTGTCCGTCTTTACAATGTAAATCTCTCAACTCTAACCCATATACAACAAATATGCACCTGGTGACTTTTAACATTTCTATTTCGGCGACACCGTGAACCGCAATGGCACAGTCTCACCAGAGTGTTCACTGTCCGTCTTTACAATGTAAATCTCTCAACTCTAACCCATATACAACAAATATGCAGCTGGTGACTTTTAACATTTCTATTTCGGCGACAGCGTGAACCTCAATGGCGCAGTCTCACCAGAGTGTTTACTGTCCGTCTTTACAATGTAAATCTCTCAACTCTAACCCATATACAACAAATATGCACCTGGTGACTTTTAACATTTCTATTTCGGCGACACCGTGAACCGCAATGGCACAGTCTCACCAGAGTGTTCACTGTCCGTCTTTACAATGTAAATCTCTCAACTCTAACCCATATACAACAAATATGCACCTGGTGACTTTTAACATTTCTAGTTCGGCGACACCGTGAACCTCAATGGCACAGTCTCTCACCAGAGTGTTCACTGTCCGTCTTTACAATGTAAATCTCTCAACTCTAACCCATATACAACAAATATGCAGCTGGTGACTTTGAAATCATTTATTAAAACTTTGGAAATGCTCTATACATGAAATAAACAATTACATGTAATTAATAAAGTTGAAAACATTGTGGCAAAAGGAGAAATTGCTCATAATGAGCATTTTCTCCTTTTGCCACAATGTCTTCGAAATGCGTCTGAAAGCATATGTGTATGGGAAAGGGGTAATGCATATTCTAGCAACCTAAAAGTGTATCCCAGCTTTTACTCGTATTCACACAGTTACGATTCTTCCTTCCAAGCCTCTCTCCCTCTCAATCATTTCTTCTTCTAAAACGAACTACATGGACAATTCATAATTCACAATGGTATTGTATTGCAAAGAACGTGCCCATATTAATACATATGGACTATTTCTAAGTATTGCTTTATAAGTACTTGTCATTAGTGTGTAAAAATGATTTATTTGGATGCATGTTAAGGGATATATTCGAGGCGCAATTCTTCTTAAGGAGAAGAATGCCCAACTATGCCTAAACATGTTTTGATTGTTGTTTTTTTTGCAGTTGGAAATGTTTCAAAATAAAACTTTTACTTTAAAGTGTTAATTACATGTTGTCAACGAGATCAAACAGAATCTCAAGTTAAAACACGTGATGCAACCACTGTAATCGATATGTTGTGTTAACCCTTTCCCACATACGACAAATCCGCAACAGGCGACCTTTGTTTGCGTGGTGATTTTCCACTGCTTTAAACAATTTGTCATTCATATAGCGGCGTTTCCTGGGTAAGTAGCTACTGTTACGTGTCTAGTTATCCTAACACCAGCCAGTCAGGCGTTTTGCCTTACACATCAAGGCTGAGCCCAAAAAGAGAAACCATTACTACCATGTTTAAAGTAGATTCTATTTGATATGACCCGAACGGGGATCGAACCTTCTATCACTCGTATCCGAAGGAGAAGGCTAAACACACAACTTTATTGAATTCCTTGAACTGGTGGGGATTCATCAACTAAATCTTTATTGGCCTTTGCAACTATTTCCTACCAGTTCACCTACCAATATGTTTCACAGATTTCGCACATCATTACTATTGATAAGCTTCTTTCCTAGCAACTGGTTATATTCACACAGACACTTTCATCCCCTTTTCCACATATAGACGCCGTTTTGGCATATCTACAGCAGACGACAAAACTTGGCGACAAAAAATGAAGAATTTTCTCATGAAGCAAAACATATACATGTATATCCATTCATAGAGATTTTCCATTTACATAGATGTTTCCGAAGTTGTCTACTGCATATCTGTTGTATGTGAGAAAGGGTTAGAGAACATTGTTGAAAAGGTAGGGATACATACTGGTTACAAGAGCAGAAGTCTTACAATTAACCACCACATTCTTTTGCAATGATACAGTTTAAAGCGAATTAATAATTTATAATAAGTTTTTAACTGAGTTAAACGCATTACGTATAGAGAAATGATTCAGGATGGGTAATATCTCTTTTGTCATCAATGTTTTTAATAAGCGTTTGCTTATACAGATGTTACAAATGACTGTTTTCGTGGGATAATCAAACAGTTTAAAGCGAATATATAATTTATAATTTCAAGTTTATTAACTGACTTAAACGCATTACGTGTAGAGAAATTATTCATGATGAGCAATATCTCTTTTGTCATCAATGTTTTTAATAAGCGTTTGCTTATAAAGATTTTACATACGACTGTTTACAGGAGATATATTAACTGAGTTAAACGCATTACGTATAGAGAAATAGTTCATGATGAGTAATATCTCTTTTGTCATCAATGTTTTTAATAAGCGTTTACTTATAAAGATGTTACAGACGACTGTTTACAGGAGATATATTAACTGAGTTAAACGCATTACGTATAGAGAAATAGTTCATGATGAGTAATATCTCTTTTGTCATCAATGTTTTTAATAAGCGTTTACTTATAAAGATGTTACAAACGACTGTTTACAGGAGATAATACCGAACGAAGCTTTTATTTTTTATGTAATGTAGGTCAAGATGAAGACTATACTATTTAACTCTTGCCCTGATATAGACGCTTCCTGACGCCTCTGCAGCAGTCGGCTTTTTTTAAAACATAGTGACAAAAGAAGAAATTGCTCGAAAGGAGCAATGTCTCCTTTTGCCACAATGTTTTCCACTTTTAGTCATAGGTTGTCAATATAATTATAGAGATATTCTATTTTTTGAGAAAATATGTTCAAAGTCGTCTGCTGCAGAACTGTCGTATGAGGGAAAGGGGTAATGAGAGTCATACGATACTCTTGACCCTTTCCTACATACACCACATCTGTAAATGAGTCTATAGCCACTGGATAGAGTTGAACACATTGTGGCTGTGACAAAATGAGAGAGTACACTTTATAAACAATTCCTCCATATGCCGCACTGTCTGTTTTAGAGGCTCGTCTGATGCGGACACGTCTGAAAGCCTCTGTATGTGAAGAAAAGTTAACCCTTTCCCACATACAGAAAATCTGCCGCAGAAGACTTTGAAAATATATACTCAAAAATATTGAAAATTTCTATAATTGTAGGTTTAGTTACTGAAAAAAGTTGAAAAACATTGTGGCAAAAGGAGAAATTGCCGTGTGCTGCAGATTCGTTAGAATACGTCTGTAGGTGGTAAAGGGTTAATGGGATTCATAAGATTCTTCTTAACAATCACCAATATGAATGACCTTTGGTCACTGGCTCTGACACATTTACTCCTTTTTCACCCTTTCTCAAATGCAAATAAATGTTGACGCATTCACAGCAGACGATCTTTGAAAAGGGGGAGATTGCTCATTGCAAACAACGTCTATTCCCCGACAATGCTTTTTAATCTTTAAAAGAGAGAGAGAGAGAGAGAGAGAGAGAGAGAGAGAGAGAGAGAGAGAGAGAGAGAGAGAGAGAGAGAGAGAGAGAGAGAGAGAGAGAGAGAGAGAGAGAGAGAGAGAGAAAGAGAGAGAGAGAGAGAGAGAGAGAGAGAGAGAGAGACAGAGAGAGAGAGAGAGAGAGAGAGAGAGAGAGAGACAGAGACAGAGAGACAGAGAGAGAGACAGAGAGAGACAGAGAGAGACAGAGAGAGAGACAGAGAGAGAGAGAGAGAGAGAGAGAGAGAGAGAGAGAGATAGAGAAAGAGAGAGAGAGAGAGAGAGAGAAATAGAGAGAGAGAGAGAGAGAGACTAATGTACATTTCCCATTATTGACTCACCAATATTATGCTAGGAAAAGTGTCTTTCCAAGCGCGGTAAACAATTACAAGCGATTAGGCTGATTTCTAAACGATCAGATTTACCGCGCATAGTCACGTGTTTGTATGGTACTTAACACCGCTTTCCACAGTATGCATTTCAGTCATATCACTTCGTTTTCCGGGTAAATTACAAGTACTGCTGTTAAGCTTATCCTGACACCGCTTTCAACAGTATGTATTTCAGTAATATCACTTCGTTTTCCGGGTAAATTACTGCTGTTAACTCTTTCAGCGCCAGTCATATTACTACGTTTTCCGGGTAAATTACAAGTACTGCTGTTAAGCTTATCCTGACACCAGCGCAGCAGTCGTATTTGCTGTTACGGAACACGGAGCGCCAAGGAGGTTCGTGTAATTCACTAATACCCTTTTTGGTTTGACTCCACTTGGGATCGAATTTCCTCTCGAGCCAGACGATCAAATCTCAGAAGCTTTAAGAAATAATTGTGCCATTCCACGAAAAAACCAACATTATGGTAGCCGCGGAATGCATCGACTTAGATCAGCCTGAGCAGTCCACGCAGGCTAATCTGAGCCGACACATTCCGTCTCAGGGGGATATAGGTATAGAGTTATGATGCCTGAAACAGAAAATCCAAAGGACGCGAAAAGTGTCTGTCCGGGTAAGCCTGTGCGGCATGCTTAGGCTGATACCGACCGAGTCCACAATGTTGGTTCTCTCGTGGAACGGCTTAATTATGTATGTATACGCCTACATATAATCATAGTGCATATAGTGGTTCTTATCCGATATTTCATTCAAAGACACTTAGCCTTTTCTAAGATAAAATAGATCGACAGCAGACGACCTCCAAAAATATCAAGAATGAAATATGGAAAATCTGCATACTAGTATATGAAACAATACATAATGAATAGAACTGAACACTTTTTGACGAAAGGAGAAGTTGCTCATTTTGAGTAATTTCTTCTTTTTGTTAAAATGTTTACAAAAGTTGTCTGCAGCGGATGCGTCAACATGCATAACCCTTTCCCTCATACGACAATTCTGCAGCAGACGACTTTGAACATATTTTGTCAAAAAATAAAAAATCTATATAATTGAATGGTTAACCTATGACTAAAAGTGGAAAACATTGTTTCAAAAGGAGAAATTGCTCGTTTTGAGCAATTTCTTTTTTTGTCACTATGTTTTCAAAAAGCCGTCTGCTGCAGAGGCGTCAGAAAGCGTCTATATGAGGGAAAGGGTTAACTGTACCTTGTTTATTTGATCCAAAGTTAGGTTATCCAATGTCCACTTTTCTTCCGCGATATTCTCCGGAAGTTGATCGTCCGCCATCTTTGTTTTCTCGATAGTTTCAACACGTTAGGTTAACCTTAGGTTATAAGCTCCCTCCTTCTAGAACAATGGTTTACACAATAATAGTGTGTAGATATACCACCATATGTAACAGTCAAGGCAACGATAAACTATACTCCAACGCTATCTGAAGAGGGCTGCTTCGTTCACATCGAGTGTTACTTCAGTTTTCTGAAATAGATACAATGAGTGGGTCCGTGCACAAAGACACAAGTTGGCATTTCTGATCATTTAGAGGTTCAGTTGCTCATGTCACATGTCGAAATTCATTACAGTCGAAATTCATTACATTCGAATTTGAACAGTGTTCAAAATTTCTAACAACTACGCAGTACAAGACAAGCCAAAATGGATAAGGTTTATAAGTCAACAAGTGTGTTTTCTTTTCTTGGGGTTTAACGTCGTTTTTAACAATATTTCAGTTATGTCATGGCGACAGTTCACTTATTCATGATCTCTGGGTATACAAACCAGTACTAAACTAGGAAATGTGCCTTGCCCAAGAGCACTCCACCATGATTACAGCGTCGCGACAAGGGACAAAATCGCTATACTTTTACAATGTGTATCTGTTTATCTTAACTGCAATGTATTAAACCCTATGCCATTCAACTCATCATAACCTACACACGTTTATAGAAGCTTCTAATAAACTAATGTAAGTAATATGATAGTAGAACAGTGTAGATAATTGCTGCTGGTTCAGTTTTATACTGACACCAGCACATGAGTCGCACGGTTATCACCGCGATCCTGATTTCAAGTTTTAAACCGACCAAGTATAGATCCCAGGTCTCCAACTCGCGAGACGAACGCTCAAATCACTTCGCCACCGATGGGACAAGATCAGTTTACGTATTTTTTTTATATTTTGGGCTAATCATATTATGCATTTATCACGTGATATTTCAAAATCAGACCTATATAGAAGCTACATATAATATGAGGGGTAATTTACCACTTTTGACCGTGTAGCTTAAGTGCATTAATTGTATTTCTAATTTTATTAATAAAAGTTTTAGAAGAATGGCTATGCTTTGTTATTGATACTAGTTACATGTATATTAAAACTAGCAATGATATGTATTGGACAATTTTTAGTCATAGGGTGGTGATCCATACAACTATAGAAATTTTCTATTTTTTGACACCTTATGTTATTTCCCTGGAAGCGATGTGTCTTGTGAAACATCTATTTTAATTGAACGTTCTTGAAAAAATAATTATGTTTATCATGTTATCAATCAAAGTACTAAAAGTACTAAATGGGTGAGTTAAAACCGGCAAGAATGTGAACCGCAATGGTAAAACTAACCAGTTCCATCCATCACATTTCAATCAAATGACTCGATTTACTACTCCCCGCTTTACTCTGGATTAGTTGATAATTACTAAATAGATCGCGATTGTGAATTGATAGCTCGCTAGAAAGCCTTGTGTACATTTAAATTAAATGAATGAGCATGACAATCCTTTCGAAATTTAGGCGAAGCTAAGAATATGTGTTGACCATTTCATCAAGCAGAGAATATGAAGTATCTTACCAATAGTAAGAGTTTGACCGATATTGGAAGAAATTGACCGATTTCGGCCGTCCAGCTTTGACCCGCATTACTACCTCCTCTTCGTACACAATTATACGATTGTTTACGATTTCCATTTCTGAACAGTATACGTTCAGATCAGCCTGTCCAGGTAAGTAAATCTGAATATTCAGCATGAGTGGGTGTGATTTTAAAACGGATATTTAAAATCTTAACCCGATATGTTTTTTGTTAGATGTTTCTGCTTTGAAAACATATGTGAAAATATGTAAATATATTGTAATTCAGTTCTAATACAAATTGAAAAAAAACCAGTGTGACAAAAAGACAAATGGATCATTTTTTCTCCTCCTTTTTATAACATGTTTTTCAAAAGTTCTGTCAGCCACCGTCTTGGTCATGGAAAGGATTGAAAACAACGAGAGAGACATTCATTCATAAGAATAGTTCAATGTTTGCACGAAATTATTTGCTTGTTGCATTAATGTTTGGAAAGTCGTAGTAATTGAATTATTGGGCTTTAACGCCGTTTTCATCAATTTGGCAGATATATGACGGCGTCCAGTTCACCTGTCCACGTGTTTTCTTGTTTTCTTACAACAGTACTCCATACAACAGACTTTCGATACAGCTAAAAGCTTTTCTTTGGAATGACCCGGCTGGGGATCGAACCAGCAAACTCACGCTACCGAAGTGGACGTTCTACCACTACATACACCTGTCTGCTGTTATAACATCTGAGATGAGAATTTAACATGTGGGAGTGTTTATATGCTTCATTTTACATTGTTTTGCAAACAATGTGAGTAAAGGACCCCCTCCCCCCCCCCCCCCCACCCGCCCTCAAAAGGGCTCACTGTTTCCTATTAAGCTTTTAAAGATATTCTGCTGTAGCCTACATACGTCAAGAAGTTATATGTACGATCTCAATCCCCAAAGAAACCCAATAACAAAACAACAACAGTAACCCCCCCGTAATTAAATATAATGAAGTAATGTAGGTTTTTATCACATTACATACATATTCTCATCAACTTGTATCATTATCAAGAGAGACAGAACCATGTCATGCGTAAAATCGACATTCGCGCATAGCAACCGGAGAACGAGAGAATATCCTGATCAGCATGCGCTTCCATGATGAGGAACATTTCTGTATGTCATCAAGTCGTCTAGTCGTCTAGTCAGACTAGACAAGCGTCCACGAGGTCTATGGAGAGCACTTATGAAAACAACACATTCTGAATACAAGTGACTCGTCCTATGGTCCTTTGATTCATTATATTTAACTCTTTCAGCGCCAAATTGTCTAAAGTAGACATGTTCAAAATCGGGCGATTCCATTTGTCTTGTAATACGAGTTTTTGGAATATTTTTATGACTAAAAGGCAAACAATGCTGATTGCAGGTGAGTCAGCTCGTTGCGTGTAACGTAATGATTAATAAATGGTGAACAGGGAAGATCAGTACCAAAGTAGATATACTCCTTATTTAGATCAGGAACAAAGTAGATATAATCCTTATTTAGATCAAATAGACATTCGTCTTCTAGGCTTAAAGTAAGTAAAGGCATTTGATAAATTGGCCAATTAAAATATGTTACATATTCTCAGTCATTTATTGAGTTTGTTTTTATGATGTTCTACGCTTTTAAGTTTTTTAAAGGTTTTAACAATTGTTCAGTCCATCACAGAGTTTCCAGAGTGATCCTGACATCAGCTATGTTCGTTTCAAATATTCATTCAGGTACCACTGTTGAAGATGACTTAGAAAATATCTCGGTGATCATGTGGATTTTTCCTTCCAATTAAAATGAGGTTATAGAATCGAATTTAAAACATCTTGATAAAGGAATACGTTGCTCTTTTGTTTTCATTTGTCACGCTGTTTTTAAAAGTTGTTTTCTGTCGTTGCGTCAAAATGCGTCTACATGTGAGAAAGGTTTAATGTGAAAATATTTAATCCGTGCACAGGTCTAAGTTCTTGATGAGATCATCAGGAATTATCAAGCGGCATTTATGTTTTAAAAAATCCGGCCTGCGTTAGAACTGTTCGAATCTATTCTGATTGAATGTTTCGTATACTAACCAAATTTATACTGGGCATTGATTGAATGTTTCGTATACTATACAAAATTAACATGGGCACTATTTGTTATCGTGTTAAAGAACCGTAAACCAATTCACCACCGATATTTATGGTATATTCACCGCATCGGTGGTGTAGTCGTAGAGCTTCGGCCTCGGGTGCGGGAGGTTGCGGGTTCGATCCTCGGTCAGGTCATGCCAAAGACTTTAAAAATGGTAGTAATGGCTGCTCTCCATGGTGCTTAGGATTGCGGGGTAAGAATTACGACTGTCAGGCTGGTGTGAGGATAAATTGACCAGTAGTACTGGTAACTAACACAGGAAACTCCGTGATATAACTGAACATTTCTTAAGAGCGGTGTAAAGCATTAAACAATCAATCAATCAATCAATCAATAACATTTGAGGTTTAAAGCGAGTTTAAGCGTTTAGCTAAGATGCCTCGATTATAAAGACACACTTGTTATACAAGATCTATCGACATAGAAGCTGATGGAAATTATTTGTCAAAAACACGAGAGGGGTTGTCCTTCGGGTGTTACTACAGTAATGTAGGTGTGTAGTTCCGTTATGGAGACCGTATAAGAGGGGATGTCCTACGGGTGTTACTACATTAATGTAGGTATGTAGTTCCGTTATGGAGATCGTATAAGAGGGGTTGTCCTACGGGTGTTACTACATTAATGTGGGTGTGTAGTTCCGTTATGGAGATCGTATAAGAGGGGTTGTCCTACGTTGTTACAACATAAGTGTAGGTGTGTAGTTCCGTTATGGAGATCGTATAAGAGGGGTCGTCCAACGGGTGTTACTACAGTATTGTAGGTGTGTAGTTCCGTTATGGAGATCAAATAAGACCACCTGTTATGCGGTGTCGTCAGATCCAATCTACGTCCAGTATTTTGATCTGTTTTGTTTATGAAATTATGTTGAACCCTTCCTTGTGTTCACAATTGTTCTAAATATGAAATGCGTATTCTAAATTAGCAAAGGAAACACAATTTCAGATTGGCTATATCAAACGATTTATATTTTGAAATGGAGAATTTTCTTTTAATTTAGAATTTTAAATAATTCTATCAGAATAATTGGTGAATTAAAATAACTTTGTTAACTACATGTGGATAATATCAAAACATACAACAGAAATGGTTATTGCATATAAATGTGAAATATTATGTTTTAGACTTGAAACTTCGGCGGAGTTCTGCCGAATCAATTCGCCCAACGCACTATTTCCCTTTATGGTTAAATTACGCAAAATACATCCGCGGTCCTGCTGATCTAGAGCCAAATAGTCCCTAAACAAACTTTGTTTGCGTAGAAATGAGTGTACACCATCACCAGAATGCATTGATTATGACATTGCGTTTAATTTCATTGTAAATGTGTATAAGATGCACTAGAAATGATTGATTTGATCGTTTTTACTGTATTAACCTTGTTTGAAAGTGAAAGTGAAAAATGTGAAACTCCGGTTTTGTCCGGGCCCGATTTGGTCCAAAATGACGGTAACCATTTCCGCCTGGTGAATTTGTTCTTGCATAATGCATGACAACCCGCCCCCACCCCCATCCCCCATTTTTTCTTTTTATTGTCTTTAAGCTTAGAGGTAACTCTTTTCAATGATATTGGTGTTCTACATGAGACACGCTTAGAAAGTGGGACAATTGAGGGCTGAAACTGGACGATTTACATGGAAACATAGAAGGAATTTATTTGGTGTTTTGTGACCTTATCACGCAATATCCTATACAACGGAACTTCTGGAAATGATAGTCCCAAGGGTGTTACTACTAAATACTGATTTTGTGAGTCCGTTGCGGAGAACCAGTAAGATATCAGAATAGCCAGACTTATCTCATATAATTGGATCTTTGTAACCCGTTTGGTAACATTCAGAGAAGTTCTTGATTACATTTGCATATTACGAACGGTGCTCTAGGAAACCTTATTTCACTCGTACTTATTGAAACCCTTCCAACATACTGACGTTTCTTGGCGCCTCTGCGACATTCTTATTCCCTAATAAGCAAAGGCACGCACCTACTGATAGGTTGATGATAGTTATATAAAAGTTTCCATGATCATTTCCTTTTTATTTTGTTTCGAAAAAGGGAAAAATAATTAAACATGGTAACATCAAGAGAAACAAGCTTATCCAGGCCAGCTTTAATTTATACCACGAGAATATATACCTGGTTTATATGTACGTGTTATATATATATTAATATATTAAAACATGCTTCTATCTTCAATTATGTACTTTAATTCTTTCTTTTTCACAATTTTTTCTTTTTCTCTTATTCTAAATGTTTTTCTGATATTGTTTTCATCATAACGCGTTTGGTTGCCCTCTGATCACTAATATATAAGTTATAGCAAATAGAAAACATTCTCAAATTGAGTCTTTTTTTTATTCTTTTCCTAAAAATATTAAAAGTAATGTCTCTTGCATAGTTTTCTAAATTCCGTTCTATTGTGAACATTTCTACTGTTAAATTTACCGTGCAGAAAATCTCCAACTTCAAACCCCAATCTCCCACTTTGAGATCATGAAACTCCCCCTTGAGGATGAGAAAAAGTTGGTAAGCATGGGTATTGGTTAAATCATACTGTATATGGTTAGACATGCGGACTTTTCTTCAAGTTTAAAATAAGAGATGAATTTAGTCAGAGCGGATGTTGAATACGGAACCAGTTCAACAAGATAACACCCAATCGAAAATGTAGACTGATCTGGGTCTACGTTGGTAGTCAAGTCCAAAATGCTTGTTTTCGTATGACCTGGCACTGCAAGTTTAAAGAGTCAAACAAATAAAATTTGAATATCAAAAATATAGTACTTAAATAATAATGTAAGAACAAACAAAATAATCATGAAATGATTAAAGTATTTTTTTTTTATACTTTCACGGAAAATTGACAATAATACTGACTTCCGGTTAATATATTCAAATAACATCGATTGCGAAACAAGCTTTCAGCTTATATTGATCAGGCTCGATGTTTGCTACCTTGAGACATAAGCACTAAACGTGTCGTTTGTGTAAACAAATATAATTCCGGGCAAAAGCCGCTCTTCACCGGATTCCAACCAGGGGCCTTTTGTACGAGATGTCGACGCTTTTCCCCTGCACGACAGACGACCATGAGTGTGTATACTGTTAAACAAATACGAAATTTAAAACCAAGTTTCTTTTATTTCGAATTTCGACGACCAGAGAAAAGTGAAGTCTAAAATAGCAGACGATCTGCAGCGTGGTCAGTTAACAGTTACCTAAACTAACTATAATCCCTACTAAACCAAATTACAGCTACATAAAAGTAACTGTTATTTGATTGGTTGTTTTTTTACAATTAGTTTAGCTAACGGAATGGTGTTTTTTTACAATTAGTTTAGCTAACGGAATGGTTGTTTTTTACAATTAGTTTCAATTAGTTTAGCTAACGGAATGGTTGTTTTTTACAATTAGTTTAGCTAACGGAATGGTTGTTTTTTACAATTAGTTTAGCTGAATGCTTGTATGGAGTTACCCGCCCTTACCATTACATTATCGGGTCGGGCCTTTTTGTGGACCAAACCGGTTAAACTGTCAGACTTCGACAGAAGTTGGCTGCATTATCCATGCATTGATTCCCATTAACAAGTTGTATTGGTCTGCTGTAGTGTCAATGTCTATTTACAAATTTACTTTAATATGCGATAGTAATACATAACGTGAGGTAACCAAATCGTTTGTTCATGCCAGATGTACTAACTGACTATAGTACGCCGGGTACCAAACTGCACTGCAAGCCGACAATGTTAAGTCATGCCAGATGTACTAACTTACTATAGTACGCCGGGTACCAAACTACATTGCAAGCCGACAATGTTAAGTCATGCCAGATGTACTAACTGACTATAGAACGTCGGGTACCAAACTACATTGAAAGCCGACCAAGCTGGGTCATGCCAGATGTACTAACTGACTATAGTACGCCGGGTACCAAACTACATTGCAAGCCGACAATGTTAAGTCATGCCAGATGTACTAACTTACTATAGTACGCCGGGTACCAAACTACACTGCAAGCCGACAATGTTGGGTCATGACAGGTGTACTAACTGACTATAGTACGCCGGGTACCAAACTGCACTGCAAGCCGACAATGTTAAGTCATGTCAGATGTACTAACTGACTATAGTACGCCGGGTACCATGCTACACTGCAAGCCGACAATGTTAAGTCATGTCCGATGTACTAACAGATTATAGTACGTCGGGTACCAAACTGCACTGCAAGCCGACAATTTTAAGTCATGCCAGATGTACTAACTGACTATGGTACGTCGGGTACCAAACTACACTGCAAGCCGACAATGTTGGGTCATGACAGGTGTACTAACTGACTATAGTACGCCGGGTACCAAACAACACTGCAAACGGACCAAGTTAAGTCATGCCAGATGTACTAACTGACTATAGTACGCCGGGTACCAAACTACACTGTAAGCCGAAAATGTAAAGTCATGTCAGATGAACTAACTGACTATAGAAAGCCGGGTACCAAACTGCACTGCAAGCCGACAATGTTGGGTCATGACAGATAGTGTGTAACACCACCACAGAATGGCTTCCGAATTGTATTAACCTAAACCCTTTCCCTCATATAGACGCTTTCTGATGCCTCTACAGCAGACGGCTTTTTGAAAACATAGTGACAAAAGAAGACATTGCTCAAAACGAGCAATTTCTCCTTTTGACACAATGTTTTCCACTTTTAATCATAGGTTATCCATTCAATTATAGAGATTTTCTATTTTTTGACAAAATATGTTCAAATTCGTCTACTGCAGAACTGTCGTATGAGAGAACTGGTTAAATAGTCACTTTTGAAATTTTTGAAGTAGCACTTCTCTTGCACTGTTTCATTGAGAGGAGAAGTCAGAGAGGAATGATATTTTGATTTGTGCTCTTATATGCATTGATTTGTATATATTGCAGGACTATGTTGTGCTGCCGGATGCTTAAAATCGAGCGATTCCATTTCTCATGTAATAAAGGTTTAGGATTATTTTGATGAATAAAAGCCAAACAATACTGATTTCAGGTAAGACATCTCGCTACGAGCTGACTCTCCTGAATCTGTATTGTTTGCAAAAACCTCAATATTGCCTTCGACGCTGAAAGAGTTATAACAGCGAAAACATTATGCACTATTTATGTGGCTTAGTTTGCCTAATGTTGACAAGAGTAAATGACCTTTACCAAAGAAGAGCCAGAAAAAGGTCCGTCTGTGGATAAAGATCAATAGAGATCAAAATAAAGCTGACTTTATTATCTATTATTAATTTTCCAAAATATCAAAAGTGTCACTCCTAAATACTAATTTACTACAATAAGCCGAGTACCAAACTTCCCGAATGCGCCGCTGTTTGTAGTTCTAGTGAAGAGGTTCACCATTGAACACATTTCATGAATATGCATGGCCTTTGTGATATAAACATACAAATTAAATCAAGCAGTGCTCTTCGGCATCTCTTTATATAATCACTACCTCTAACTCGCTTAAGGAGCATTCACTATTTTATCGAACCAGTATAGATATTATGAGAAATATTGAGAGAATAAAAGTTGGGGTGTCTCAGGAAAAAAAATCAGCTTCCAACTGTGTTATGCCGCCTTATCATTGACTCTCCCATACTTACAATGATGACAAACCGGTGTAACGTGAGATTATGTATGTCTGTGAGATTTTGTATGTATTGTACAAATGCGAATGCGCACCGGAAGTACAGCACAGCGAGCATGAAAGCCGTGAAATTTACAAGACAGGAGAACATTGAGTAAATTATAGTGGTAAAAAAAGCTCTAAAACTATAAAGGTAGGTCCTTCGATATAATAGAGAAAATATTTGGAGTATTATATTATTAGGGTGTATTTTGTTAGGGGTGTCAATCAATTACCCCGACCACACTGATTTAAATGTTTAAGATTTAATGGTCTCATTTGCCAAAAATGTATCGAAAATATTTTGGAAAAAGATGCAGCCCTATTAAGAAGTTGGAAAAATGTCAGAACATAATTCATTCCAGTCCAATATCATTTTACCTCGACCGCCCAGTTTCAGTGACGTATTTAATTTCTTTTTCGAAACCATAGGTAACAATGTGTATGTTTGACAGGGAAAGCAGTAATTTCAATGACCTATTTTTGTCAACATATGCACGTCAGTGACCAATTGTTTTTATGCATAATAGATAAGCGTTTATAAACATATCTCGCCTATAAAAAGTTCTCCTGTCTGATACAAACCTGTCATGATTTCATAGGTGTGCAGTGCATATATCTTAGGACTGCATGCACTATAAAGTACAACTATACGAAAAGATATTATCAATATCAGGAAAGATAATTTAAAAATGTCATTAGCGACGCGGGCTGTCAATCGCGGGTTGTCAATCCAGGGGTTGTGAGTTCAAATCCCGGCCAACTTTCTTTCCGACATTTGACAAAAGTCAATGCGACATGCGTCATTCGTCTTCCACCAATGGGCAAGGTCTATGTGGGAAAGCAGCCAGTTGCTTGGGAAGTTTGTTGTGTGGAGTACTGGTGTGAGAAAACCAGGAAATGCGTGTGTAGGTGAACTGGCCGCCGTGATATGACTGAGAAATTGTTTAAAACGGCGTTAAACCCCAATCAATCAACGATACCAGAAATAGGCTAACCCGTTCCCACTTGAACACACTCTGCAGTAAACCACTTTGATAACATTGACTCAAAAACACTTTCTATCAACAAAGCAACACTTTAAGTTACATGTACGTACATTGTGATACAAGTGAATACAGTTGAATACATTGTGTTAAAAGTAGTCCGCTGCAGATTCGTTAAAAGGCGTCTGTATTTGGGAAAAGGCTTAACTTTAAATTTACGTCTTTGACCTATTACTGTGTGTAATCTAACAACCAGACCAAACGTTTATGATAAGAGTACATGTGGATAGATAACATTCTAAATATATACATTGGTGTGTCATACTGTTGCACTCGGTAACTCTCGGGCATTTACGGAAAAGGGCTTCGTTTTTCGATGTTAGCCCCTATTTCCAACGTGCAAGCTATTTATGATGTTTCTGTCGACCTTTGAATACATTGTGAGAAATACAGAACAAGCTCAACTCGGTATTCAAACCCGTGACCTATTGTACGCGAGACCGACTCTCAACCAATCATGCAAGCATCCTCGGACCTGCTTTCGAGAACGTTTATGTCCAAAATAATATTATAGAATAATGCATTTAACCCTTAACCACTTATAGACGCATTTCAACGCATCTGCAGCAGACATATTTTGAAATCATATTTTTATATATGTGTGTGTTTCTATATTTCAACCTTTTCTATTTAATGTCACTCACAATTAATCGTAAACAATACACGTTCGTAAAACAAATGTATAAGTTGACTTTTGTGTGTAGTGTAGAACCACATCAGTCTATTAATCTGTACAGCCTGCTCAAGATATATACTGATCGTATTTTATTTACACAAGATTGATTGAAGCGTACGTCATCATGTGTGGATTCTGATAAGACGAAGCAGAAGTACATGCTGATCTGAACATACACTGTTCGGATATGTAAATGTGTACCTTTTCAGTTGGACGGGATCGTTTTACATTAGCTTATAGTATTACCGCATATATTAGATTTATCCACGATCAAATTTAAACATATCACGAAGGAAAAAAAATTGATGAAACAAATTGCAAAAACGTCAATCAGATTAGAAAGGGAAATATTGTTCATTAACAACAGTACATGTCATAGGTCGTCTGCTTCAGCGATCACACAACTCAGTTCTGTAACAATATTTCAAACATTGTCGGAAAAGAACTCTCTAAATAAAAAATACTTCTACAGATTTTCTCCAAAGGATTTTTGTTTAATTTATTCAAACATTATGCTATTTGGTCCAGATTAAAGGTACTGTCTTGGACGGATTTGTGAATTATTTTAATGGAATTGGAGCTAAAACGTATACAATATATGAAAATCAGCCTAAAATGAGTTTCTTTGACGAATGACTCAGACTAGTGTTGCTATATATTCAACTTCTCTTATCTATACTATCGATCCGTTTCCCCCATATGTATAATTATAGTTTTTGAAGCGAGTTGAATGAAAACCGAACCTCGTTGGTTGTGACATTAATTTCAATTGCTAGCAAAGTCCTGAATGTCCGTGTTCACGTGACGTGGCGGCCCTTTTTATATAATCCCATTTACCTTATTACCTCGTCTATTTACTACTAGATGGCGAACATGGAAGATCCTGATCAGATTGTACGGATACCCTGACTGATCTTGATCATAAATGGTAGTAAAGTCCACAAGGTCCGTGTTCACTTGATATGGCGGCCCTCTTTTCTTTATCTCAACCCATTATCCAATTAACATTTATTTACAATTTAGCGAACATAGACGAGCCTGACCAGACTGAACGGATGCCCTAACTTATCTAAACCTTCACTGGTAGCAAGTCCTGTTCACGTCACGTGGCGGCCTTATTTATCTCAACCCATTACCTAGTAAGCTCGTTTATATATGACTATTTACGAAATCTTTGTAGACATTGATGTTTCAAGTTTAGATAAGCTGATCCTATTACTATTTGCATAACTTTTCGAAATCAGACAGGGTGTCAGTCTAACGTTTCATGAATGTGCATACAATTCTATATTTAGACGTTGATATATAATGGGCTCAGGATAACAGGACCTCACGTAAACTTGGAATAGTCCTACATAGGGCACATTTACACTAAATTCACGATTGATTGATCACTGATCTAAGCGGGTTCCCATACTTCTGTGGTTACTTTACCTATCATATATATTTGGACAGACCCGGTCAATGTTTGTAAACAGCAACTTATCATGAGCATAGTGCACACAGTATACAGCATACTCATGTTATAACAATCGATACGTCTCGGCAGTTTACGGAAAAAACATTTTCTGGATTTTGGGAAATAGGATATATATCTCAAAATGTCAAATTAACTGAATCCGTAGCAGACGATTTTTAAAACTTTATGAACTGTGTCAATTGTCTACGTGCTTTGCAGTAATGAAAAAAGTGCAGCTGTCGGAATATATGCTATGTTTACGATTAAAGACGAGTAGATCCGAGTGACGTGTTATATCATGTACGCAACATGTAAATAGTTACACAAAACAAACCCCGTGTGTCAAAGGAGGAAGAAAATACGATCCATTACGTTGACAAGTTAGGAGACGAGGTAATTTAGTACTAGTTTTCATACTTTTCTGGCACTTTTCTATCTGTAATCTCCTTGACATTATGTTTTATTATTGTTGCTAATGAATTACAATTATGCATACAACATTACGTTTTAATTCTGTCTCTAGAATGGAATAGTTTAGTTATAGTTCGGGTAGACTGGAACCAGTCCCTAAAGTTTAGGTAATACAACTTTACTCAATTAGTGAATATTAGTACACTTTCTCTCTCTGACAGATGTCTATAATAATCCCCACTATAGATACACTATGACAGACTCAGATGGGTACCATTCTTATATTGAAAGTGTTGATTCTGAGAAGCACTTGGGAGTTACATTTTCCACCAAACTGAATTTTGATGTTCACATCACCAATAGGGTAAATAAAGCTCAACGTAATTTGGGAATTATACATAGGTCTTTTGAATATATGGACAAACCAATGTTACTTACTTTGTATAAGTCTATTGTAAGACCAGTTTTGGAATATGGGTCATGTGTATGGTCTCCACACTTATCAAAATACATTAAACGTATTGAAGGAATTCAGCGAAGAGCCACAAAATTAATACCAGACTTGGAGGAGTTACCATATATTGATATAATGAAATCACTAGGACTTCCAACTCTGGAGTATAGACGAGATCGGGCTGACATGATTCAGATTTATAAAAGCATTCATAATCTGGATGAACTTAAATGGGACAATATGTTTTCTCTATCAACAGGCGGTTAAAGAGGTCATAACTTAAAATTTATTAAAATGAAAAGTCACAATAATATACGCTTCAACACCTTTTCGCAAAGATCAGTCAATTTGTGGAACAAACTTACATGTGAAACTGTAAATGCCAGTTCAATAAATGTGTTTAAATCACTGCTCAACAAAGAAGATTGGAATGTCAAGAAATTTCACCCATCTTAGGCGCACAAATGTCGGTTTAATATAAAGAAAAGATTGAGAGAGGTCAATATAAGCTTAGGCTTAAGATGATGACCTAACATCAAGGTATCAAGGTATCAAGGTCTTTGCCGAGATATGTGATGATGGTACTATATCCTTAATAAGTTTAATTGTCAGTAGAGTTCCTCACTAGTTACTGACCCTTATGGACTAAATACTAAATAGCAAGGCTTCTAGGATATCATATACATTTGACGGACTGTATGAAATATACAGCTCGGTACGAGGTTGTCGGTTTGAATTGTTCATAAATAAACTATTGTCGACTTCAATTCCGTAAAATAAAATACACAACATGAGTGGCGTGTAATATCAGTCCTAACCAATAACGTTTTTAGATATATATTCAAAATGTGTCTGCTTAGACATGACCAAACCTTATGTATTGTGTAAGAAGTGATTTAAGAAAAAAGAATGTTTCAGGTTTTGTTCAAATATGTTGTTTTTTTTATTTCATTAAATCAATATAAAAAATCGTTAAAATCAAAGTTACTGTCATGGGCGGATTTATTTATTATCTTAGTAGAATAGGGACTAAACGTAGATTCTATTGACCCGATTTTTTTTTTTAAAGGTAGTTCAAGACTAGATTTTGCGTGTATTATCTAAATGATGTTGATTTACATTGTCAGCAAAGAAGTTCTATATAACTATTGACATATCTTAAATACGGATGTGTCGACTTGTCTGAGCCTGATCTGTAAATCAGCTTAAATGAGTTACCTATTTGTGTGACTCAGACTAGTGTTGCTATATATTAAACTTCTCTTATCTTTATTATCGAGCCACCGGTAGCTCAGTCGATAGCGACGCGGGCTGTCAATCCACGGGTTGTGAGATCGAATCCCCGCTGGGCTAAGTCTATGTGGAAAAGCAGCCAGTTGCTTGGGTAGATTGTTGTGTGGACAGGAAATGCATGAGTAGGTGAACTGGCCACCGCCGTGATATAACAGAGAAATTGTTAAACATTGCGTTAAACCCCAATCAATCAATCAATCAATATTTTTATTATCGATCCGTTTTCCCCTAATGCACAATTATATTTTTTGAATCGGATTGAACGAAAACCGAACGTCGGAGGTTGTGACATTAATGCGATTAAATTGAATATTTGTTTAATCAGAGATGTTTGGTCATATTGATATATTTACTACTATATGGCAAACAGTGCAGATTCTGATCAGACTGTATGAATGCACTGACTGATTTTGACCTTCACTGGTAGTAAAGTACTCAAGGTCCGTGTTCACGTGACGTGGCGACCTTTTTTTTTAAATATTATCCCTAGTTACCTCGTTTATTTACTACTAGGTGCCGACCATTGAGGATCCTGATCAGGCTGTATGGATGCCCTGACTGATTCGGACCTTCACTGATAGCAATGTCCTGAAGGTCCGTGTTCACTTGACGTGGCGACCCTTTTCATCTCAACCCAATAACTGATTACCTCGTTTATTTACGACTAGATAGCGAACAGTGAAGATTCTGATCAGACTGTACTGATGCCATGACTGATCTAGACCTTCACTGGTAGTTCAGTATTGAAGGTCAGTGTTCTCGTAACGTGACGGCCCTTTTCGTCTCAACCCATAACCTAAAACGCTCGTTTAACAACAGGCGTCCCAATTTCTATCACAGCAACAATGCGGAAAAATACACAATCTCAAAAAGTCTCTCTGTATTGTCTATAGATACGCTATGATAATCAAAGCGCCAATGGCACTGTAGTGGCGATCGTATGGAAAATCCTGCAAAGTAACAAGCAGTATATCGGTGTAGGGCTTGCGATGACTCTGGTGCGGGTATATTTGAGAATGTATCAACCCTGCATCTTTTGACAGTAGAATAATGTTAGTTTGCCAGAATGTTGTCTTGGTGATTATTTAGTTACGTTCTGAAATTGGTCATGATGTGTTCAAAATTAGGCCATTCCAAAGTTATGAAAAATCTAGTTGGTATTCGATAGACTACCGTTTTAGCTCATTAGAATGGCTATATGTAATCTAAATTGTTCGGGTAATCACATGTTTATCACCAGGTCGCTAGGCCATATTAAGATAAAATATATTTTACACTTTAGAAATGACTAAATTATCAAGAAAGGAGAGAAAACAGTATCCATTAGTTTGGTGTTTGTTTCAATGATGTCCGATATTAAACAGGTCTGTTCAATTTAGTCCCTTCATATTGCATGATTGAGGGTTGTCAGAGACATATAAACACAGTGTATGTATATGTCTCTGAGGTTGTTAAACTGCTTCGAATAATGTGAGTGCAAAAACAAACACAATTTCACTATTTGCCAAACTGTTCAATTTATAAAAATATATATTATAATGCTCGATCTCCAAACTAAATTAGGCTACACTGTCAGCATTGATTGCTAATTGACTCTAGAACGTGCATACGTGTATACATAACGTGTGTACACACTGACATCGTGTGTCCTTTAAACCTTTGTAAACCAGTATTATCATATAGACGCTTTCATATATTTAAACAACTACAAAATAAAGCGTTTATAATAATGAGATTTACAAGCTCTTCTGGTTTTTGGTCTCGCGAGCTATTTATAGAACCTTCAGTCCTTGTGGAATTTCCAGATTTGTGTATCATCAGAGTTGCCGTCATTTGCAAGGCAATGCTATTTATTATCTGACAAATCATGACGAAGATAATATTTACATATTTTAACTCTATGTAGATAATGTCTCGATAAAACTCAAATATTAGTAATAATCCGGTACCAAAGTAGCACTGACATAATTATTATTAATCACGTCTCTGCATCAATGATGGAACTATAACGGATGTGATTAAATTAGTTTGCAGTAAGGAAAAAAAAGATCAACCGATTGTTCAAAACCGACTATGTAAATATTTTTCGTTGTTGTTGTTTCTGTTAGCATTGTGGCGATTGTCAAACCAATCGCCACAAAAATGATCGTAATAATACGGGGAATCCCGCACGTGTTACTATAAATAGCCCCTCTATACGTCCATATAGTGTAATAATAATGACAAGGCAGTTTATTTATAGTAACAGGGTATTTCGTGGGGATTTCCCGAGTTCATTACGGTCGTTATTACTATAGCATATGGACCATACAAAGACTATGTGTAGTAGTTTAACCAGGTATTGCATGTTTGTATTGTTAATTCTCCCTAAACAAAAACTCGGACGCCTGTTGTTTAACAGAAGACTGGAACCTAATTAGAGATCTTTTCATTTACCCTTTATAACTCAAACTCGATACTAGAAATAGGTTAACCCTTTCCAACATGCTTACAAACTGCAGTAGACGTCTTTGATAACATTGATTAAAAAACATGGACTGTTTCTATCAATGAAACAACACTTTAAGTTACATGTACTTACACTGTGACAAAAGTGAATACAGTTGAATACATTGTGTTAAAAGTAGTCCGCTGCAGATTCGTTAAAAAGCGTCTGTATGTTGGAAAAGGCTTAACTTTAAATTTACGTCTTTCACCTATTACTGTGTGTAATCTAACATTTAGACCAAACGTATTTGATAAGAGTACATGTAGATAGATAACATAATGAATATAAACATTGATGTGTCATACTGTTACAAACGGTATCTCTCGGGCATTTACGGAAAAAGGCTTTGTTTTACGGAAAAAATAGAAAGAACCTCTCAATAACGTTATTTCTCAATGTCACAACTTAAGAAACATTGTTTTCATGAGTCGATTCTTTTCGTGTGTTTCAGGACTGATTACTACGATTAATAATACAAGAGGAGCTATTAGATTGTTAACGATCAGAGCCGAATAGATACGAATGAGGCATTCAATCACATGATCAACCTCGGTTTGTCACATACACAAATACGCCCCCTGATTTTCGGAGGAGAAAAAAGAATTGTTTTATTTCGATTACTAGCTATTAGACAAGGTATTGTTATCTACTTTTATACATAATACGTTTTATATATTTGGAAATATCTTTTATTTTTTACAAATTGTCAATATTCTAGCATAAAAAAGATAAGTTCGAATTTTAAGTCTGAAACTAAATTATGCCGTGGGTTAGTTGGACATTGACTGCATGAAGTTTCCATAACGAACAGTTGTCAACTTTATATACACTCCTAAATATTAAGTATTTCGTTTTACTGGATTTACGCCGCCTTCAGCGAATGTTCAGTTGCATACTTCCCTCCTTAAATTCCTTGGGAGCAATATGTACGTTTCTTTTAAAACTGATGTAGTCTTCATAATGCTTTCCCCACAACGTTGATTGTAAGTTAGGAAAGGCAGTAATCGTCCATGTTTAACACTTTGGAGTTACCCTATACGAATCCTTATTCCTCTCGAGTTAATGCAAAAAGCCAAAACTGATGTTTCATTGATAACATTATCCACATAACGATGATCGTGCAATACAGAAAGTCATTTGGTATTACCCTACACGAACCCTTATTTCCATCTCGTTAATGCAGAAAGAGCAATATGTACGTTTAAACTGATGTATCAATCATAATGTTATCCACAGAACGATGAACGTGAATTAGGGAAAAGCAGAAATCGTCCATTATAAACCCTTTGGTATTACCCAGCACGAACCATATTTACTGCGGAAGGCCACAACTACCATTTCCAAAATTATTTGATAAAAACTAACTGGAGATAAACCCTTGATCGAACCCTGGATTCCTTCACTCGCGATCGAGGTCCACCACTGCATCCCTGAGTCAATCCGTTCTATAAATAAACGATAATGTGTATTATTCTAACAATCCACCCCAACCTACGTGATTACAGGTCTACACTTATAGAACAGATAAAATACTTTTTAATCGAAGCGCCATAGGCAAATCGACCGTTAGAGTTTTAAAGTTGGAAACAATGCAGTTTGTGTTATAGATTCCTATGTTAAACCTCACACTAAATGATGCAATAGTGCTTCAATGAAAGTATAAATAGTGAACAATCGACCTCAACCTTCGTGATTCCGGATCTACAATAATAGAACATAAAGAATACTGTTTATATTAAGCCATTTATGTTGAGAACAATTCAGTTTGTGTTACAGATTGTTCTACACTGATATCAAATATTGAATACTGTTTAATCAAAGAACTCCTCACTCGAGACCGACGGAAAACTGTTTAATAGAAGCGCCATTGGAAAATCGAACTTTAGATTTTTGATGTTGAGAACTATGCAGTTTGTGTTATTGATTCGTCTGTTAAACATAACCTTACATCAAATGATGCAATAATGCTTCAATGACTGTATAAATAGTGACCGTTGAATACTCAGATAAAATTGTTCTGACAGAACTAAATATGGCCGATCGCTGATCGTAATGACCTGACAATCGATTATCACATGACGGATTTCATTTTATAGTTTTTTTTTCTGGTTAGTGGTCAAGCTCACAAGTATCAAATCTAGATAGGATTTAATAGTATATATAAAGCCCTCTCTGGGAACTTTCATGTACATTCTTTCAAAAAGACCCCATCAATCACTTTATGTGATAAATAGAATATCTCATTTGTGTTTATTTATTATCACCTTTAATACATTGGTTAACTAAGCTAATTATGACGCTCACCAAGGCCTGCAGCATATCATCTAAGTAAACTCGTTTATTACTTAAACAACCTTATACCAATAACTATATATATAATGGAGATATGTTCCATGACTCCCCCCCCCCCCCCCCCCCCCCTCGAGTTTCATCGAGGCGACAAGTTCATATATCAATGTGCTACTGCTTTCTTTCGTTTGTTTTATTCTGTTACGCTCTGATTTTATGCCGTTTTTAACATTATTTCAGTTACATCATGACGACCGTTACTAATGCATGATCGCTGAGAAATAAAACCTGTACTTGGCTAGGAAATATGCCTTGCCCATTGACACTCCACCAATGACCGCTGGGACTGGGGATCAAATTGTTAATTGCATAACACAAACATGATTATGTTTATAGCAAGATAATGTACAAAATAGAATATACAATCATCGTTCTAATTACAGAATGACAGACCAATTACATGACAACAATGAAAGGATGTCCGAAGAATGTAATAAAGAGACTGACGTCAACGATGTCCTCCTTTGTGATCCATGTAAAGATGAGGGCCTACAGATAAAAGCTGCACGATTCTGTGTTAACTGTAACGATTATCTATGTACAGAGTGTCATCAGGCACACACACGAAACAAGCTAAGTAGAAACCATGTTCTTACAAATACAGACAACATACCCAAATCAAAGCCAAAGAACCAGAGAAAGCCAGAACAATGTCAAGAGCACCATAATGAACCGATTAAGTGGTACTGTAAGTCCCATGATAAATGTATATGTGATATTTGTAAACAGGTAAACCACAGAAACTGTACGAACGTAAAACCCATAGCAGACGTCAGTCAGAACTTTCTGTCGTCCAACCAACTTAAGAAAGTCAAAGATCGACTAATGCAATTACTGAAGGCATTTGATCAAAAGCTACTTAGAATAACAGAGTACACTGAATCAGTCAAAAGTTGTTATGCGACTGCCATTGAAGAGGTGATAAGACATATTTCTAAAATGAGAAATGAAGATTTGGAAAGAATGAAAGCACTTGAAGTGACCTGCGACACTACTATGCAGACGATACGATCCGTGTTGAATGAGATAGAAACACTGCAACAAAATGACGTAGAAGATCAGGCGTTTGTTGCTACAACAAAAGCGGAATGGCAGTTACAAGACTTTGATGAGAGACTTGAGTCAGTAGAAAACGACAACAAAATCACGAGGTACACATATGTTTGTGAACCTTTGAGCAAGGCAGACGAAATAATAGGGAAAATGTTTGCATTTAAAGATAGACGTGCCTTAAATATTAATAACTTTGACATGAAACATCAACTGACATATCAGTCTGTACCATTACAGGTATGGAGAGACTGTCTGATAACAGACTTGTTATCGCTGAATTCCACAATCGAAAGATAAAACTAGTTGATATGACACGTGAGACTGTTTTATCAGAATTAAACTTAGACTGGAGACCCTGGGACCTGACACAGATTGATGATAACAAGATTGCGGTTACAGCCTTTGACAATAAGAAGATTCTATTTGTGTCTCTATCTGACACACTAACAGTTCAGAATATTATAGACAACAGTGAATTTATATACTGTCAAGGTATATTATGTAGTAACAATACACTGATTGTATCCTTTAATGAACCAAATCAAATACAAATACTGAACATGGATGAAACTGTTAAACAGGTCATAGAGGACAAAGACCCACACGGTACTGTTAGGTTTGGGGATGTACGATACCTGTCACAAGGTGCCGATACTAACATTCTCTACTTATCTGATTATACAAGTAACAAAGTATCAAGTATGACACTGGACGGTCAGGTTATATCAAGTTTTACACACGAAGACTTGAGGTATCCAAGAGGTATCACTGTGGGTAGAGATGGTCGAATATTTGTTTGTAGCTTTAGTACACACAAGATATTTGAGATAGCATCTGACCTGTCTGGGGGTCAAGTCATACTGGATGAAAAAGACGGGATTGCAAAACCATGCAGCATAATATATGACGGATGTAAACTGTATATTGGTAGTAAAAACAAGAACTTAATACAAGTATTTATAATATAAGTATGTAACAAGCATTGAAACAATGCATCTTGTGTGTATTTAGCTGGGACGAAAGAGCTGTTCGTGTTTATGATACGACTATTCAACCCAGTGTCCAGCTGACACTTTCTGCTTCCTTTCTCTCGATATTTCTGAGTTGCTTTATTTTATTCTATATTTTTTTCTTTATTTTTTCAGTTATTCTAGGATAAGTAAGCACTGTTAGAACTAAAGCTATGAAAGTACCTACACACTAATTAAATATTAACTCATCCTTAACAGTAATTAACATGAATGTAAAGGTTGATATTGTTCTGTCTAAAAGGTCGGTCTTCTGGCAGTTACTCAAGATAGCGGGCGAGATTCTATTAAGTCGTGGTTCGAGTTCTTCTTGACGCTAAGCGAGTAAATATAAACAAACTAAATTTCTGATCATTATTATGCAATAAGTAATACTGTTAATGTACTGAAAATGTACTATGTAAAACACAAGTAAATTATTTAACAGAAATCATGTGAAACGCGTTGAACAATATAAAATCAGTCAAGGTGAACTTTCCAACTTCTATCCCGAACTAAACTTATTAAAGACTGATTTAGTTTTCAAACACAGGGGCATTTCGTTACACATGGTAAATGCTACTAACATAACATTTATTCATAAGCATTAAAGACGCCTGTGTTTACTAGACTGGCACACAGTATAAATCATGATTAGGTTGTTAGGAGAAACATGCTTATAGGTTACAATACACCAAAACAAATCCTTCTTTGTTTTCATGTAAATCGACCAGTTTCAGTCGTCAATTGTCACACTTTCTAAGCGTTTCTCATGTAGAACACCATATATCATTGAAAAAAGTTTCCTCCTACCTTTTGGCTACGAAAGAATGTTGTGCAAGTACTGGTGTGGGAAAGCCAGGAAAACATGGGTAGGCGCACTGACCGCCGTGATATGACAAAAGCTGTTGAAAGCGGCGTTAAACTCCAAACAAACAAACCTCCTACCTTTAAAACAACCCATAGAAAATGTGGGGTCATGCATTATGTAAGAAAGAACTCACCAGGCGAAAATGGTAACCGTCATTTTGGACCAAATCGGTCCCGGACAAAACCGGTGTTTAGCATTCTCTACTTTCACTTTTAAACAAGGTCAAAATACTTAAAGTAATCTATCAATCATTTCCAGTGCATCCTATATAGGGACAATACACATTTCGAACGCGTGAACATCTGCGGACGCCCGCAAATGGGTCTATGCCCGAGTGCGAAGGGCGTCCGCAGATGTCCAAGACCGAGAAAATGTGTAGTTTTGCTATTATTGCATAACATAAGAGCAAACATCCAATATATAATCCGCTGTAATGTTTAGATTTACAATAACCGCCGATGAACATGACCCGATAACGATTGACACATTCGACGTTATAAAATAAACAATTTATGTTTTACATATCTACGAACCAGTCCTACATCAACGTAACGTCAATACGTCATAACGCTGAGCCAGTTCAAGCTCATGTCTGAAGACTTTCATGAAAGTTTCCTCCATCCTCGAGCGTATGAGATACTTCGGAACTGGCCAATCTTTTACTATTTCTATCACACTGTGATTAATACAATACCTGACATAAATCGCAGACTTTCGGCCAGTAGCCGGGAGATGCAGCGTCCATGGTTTTTTTACTTACGGTGCCCGGGTATGCATATGAAAAACATCTAACCGGTCTGAAACGGCACGTGCGCGCGAGGATCGCCTTGTTTATACACGTTTTCTCGCCGTTTATGCCCGGGTTTTGCAATGTTTCCGTATCGCTTAAGCGGGCGTAAAACATAGATTGTATGCAATAATACACATTCACAATGCATTGAAACTCAATATCATATATTCAATACATTCTGGTGATGGTATACACTCATTTCTACGCAAACAAAGTTTTGTTTAGGGACTATAGTACTGCAGATCAGCAAGTCAGCGGATGTATTTAGCGTAATTTGACCTAAATCGGTCTAGTATGATCTCCTATTCTCGAAGGTCTGTTTAAGTGTGGCCTGACTCATTTTGAAAATATATGCATTTTAACATATGAAATGTTTTCTCCTGCATGTTGAATATATATATATATAGATAGATAGATATATAGTGTATAGTATAAATCATTTCCTGTTCTGTCTTTTATGTAAAGTGAAAACCAGTAAAACGGGAAACATTTTAAACAAGAACATGCTTAATTGTATATGTAAGCAATAGAAGAGATCACAGGGGCGAGATTGTGTGGATATCATTGTAACTCATCAATCGGTATGACGAAACATGATTCCAAGAATACCAGTCATTAAACCAGGAAACTGTTGAGAGCGGTGCATATTAAAATGAAATAATTCAATTAAAACTTGCCACCTTAAATCACAGACTGTTAAATCAAGGACTTACATGTATAATTCAAAAGGATGGGTGTTTTGTGAAAAACAGATTTATAAATACATGTACTTCTCTCATTTTTACGTTTATTTAAGATTTAAATAAAAGTTAGCCAATTGCTAAGACACATTTAATGTTTTCATGAAAGACAGTAAGGAAAGAAATATAGTGAGACAGCAAGAAAGTGAGAGGGAAGTATATATAGTGAGAAGAAAGTAAGCTGGCAAAGGAAAGAAATATTGTCATAAAGAAATATTGTAAAAAACAAAGTCTGTAAGACAGAAAGATAGTTAAAACGAAAGATGGTAAAAAAGGAATGGACAGCCAGAAGGAAAGAAAGAATTGTGCCTTATTTATACAGCTATTGCATTTAGATCTTTAAATGAAATTGGAAAATCAATACGATAACAAAACTTAAAAATATACGAAGAACCAAGTTTCAATTCAGCCTGTGCCTGCGAAGTCCCATAAGGAATCTAGGTGTCCGCTATATGCCGTAAAACCTGGTCAGACGGTGCTGTACTGGTAGCAAAGGTTTCACATATTCGGTCCAAGTCAAAGGGTTGTTGTGTAATATACAGGTTGAAGCAACCATCTGTACGATCAAAAACAATCTAGATCAGCCTGTGCCTGCGCAGCCCTCTAAGTACCCGAACTTTCCGCCATATGCTGTCAAACCTGGTCTGTCGGAGCTGTACTGGTGACAAAGGTTTAACACAATCGGTACCAGCAGTCAAAGGGTTGTTAAGTAAAATACAGGTTGAAAGAACCATCTGTACGATACATACTTCTAAATCAGCAAGCCCTACGCAGTCCGATAAGTACGCTAACTTTGACGAAAGCTCCACAAATCGGTACCAGCAGTCAAATGATTGTTGTGTAATATACAGTTACAGGAACCATCTGTACGATACATACTTCTATGTCAGCAAATCCTACCCAGTCCGATAAGTACGCTAACCCCGACGAAGGCTCCACAAATCGGTACCAGCAGTCAAAGGGTTGCTGTGTAATATACAGGATGAAGGAACCATATATAAATAAATAATTTCTTGATCAGCAGGTCCTGTGAAGTCCGATAAGTACCCTAACTGTTCGCTACATCAGTGCAATAAAACCTGGTCAAGTGATTGTTGTGTAAAAAACAGGCTGAAGCAACCATCTGTAGGATTGATTGATTGGTTGATTGATTGGTTGGGGTTTAACGCCGTTTTTAACAATTTCTTAGTCATATCACGGCGGCCAGTTCACCTACTCATATGTTTACTGGCTTTCGCACACCAGTACTCAACACAACAATCTTCCCAAGCAACTGGCTGCTTTTCCACATAGACTTAGCCCATTGGTGGAAGACGAATGACGCATGTCGCAATGACTTTTGTCAAACGTCGGAAAGAAAGTTGGCCGAGTCGGGATCCGAACTCACAACCGCTGGATTGACAGCCCGCGTCGTTACCGACTGAGCTACCGGGACTCGACCCATCTGTTTGTGTAAAAAACAGGTTAAAGCAACCATCTGTAGGATGAGGAGTGGGCATCTGTCCTATTATCACGACTTGTTTTATCTTTCCACTGCATTTATATTATTATTTGATGTATCATGAGGATTTGGAACCGACCACCCTTCCAAACTGACCCCTTTCCCACATACAGCAAATCTAGCGTCGAGGATTTGGAACCGACCACCCTTCAAAACTGACCCCTTTCCCACATACAGCAAATCTAGCGTCGAGGATTTGGAACCGACCACCCTTCCAAACTGAACCCTTTCCCACATACAGCAAATCTAGCGTCGAGGATTTGGAACCGACCACCCTTCAAAACTGACCCCTTTCCCACATACAGCAAATCTAGCGTCGAGGATTTGGAACCGACCACCCTTCCAAACTGAACCCTTTCCCACATACAGCAAATCTAGCGTCGAGGATTTGTAACCGACCACCCTTCCAAACTGAACCCTTTCCCACATACAGCAAATCTAGCGTCGAGGATTTGGAACCGACCACCCTTCAAAACTGACCCCTTTCCCACATACAGCAAATCTAGTGTCGAGGATTTGGAACCGACCACCCTTTCAAACTGAACCCTTTCCCACATACAGCAAATCTAGCGTCGAGGATTTGGAACCGACCACCCTTCAAAACTGACCCCTTTCCCACATACAGCAAATCTAGCGTCGAGGATTTGGAACCGACCACCCTTCCAAACTGAACCCTTTCCCACATACAGCAAATCTAGCGTCGAGGATTTGGAACCGACCACTCTTCAAAACTGAACCCTTTCCCACATACAGCAAATCTAGGGTCACGGATTTAGAACCGACCACCCTTCCAAACTGAACCCTTTACCACATACAGCAAATCTAGCGTCACGGATTTGGAACCGACCACCCTTCAAAACTGAACCCTTTGCCACATACAGCAAATCTAGCGTCACGGATTTAGAACCGGCCACTCTTCCAAACTGAACCCTTTCCCACATACAGCAAATCTAGCGTCGAGGATTTGGAACCCACCACTCTTCCAAACTGAACCCTTTCCCACATACAGCAAATCTAGCGTCGAGGATTTGGAACCGACCACCCTTCTAAACTGAACCCTTTCCCACATACAGCAAATCTAGCGTCGACGATTTGGTACCGACCACCCTTCTAAACTTAACCCTTTCCCACATACAGCAAATCTAGCGTCACGGATTTGGAACCGACCACCCTTCAAAACTGAACCCTTTCCCACATACAGCAAATCTAGCGTCGAGGATTTGGAACCGACCACCCTTCAAAACTGAACCCTTTCCCACATACAGCAAATCTAGCGTCGAGGATTTGGAACCGACCACCCTTCAAAACTGAACCCTTTCCCACATACAGCAAATCTAGCGTCAAGGATTTGGAACCGACCACCCTTCAAAACTGAACCCTTTCACACATACAGCAAATCTAGCGTCACGGATTTAGAACCGACCACCCTTCAAAACTGAACCCTTTCCCACATACAGCAAATCTAGCGTCACGGATTTAGAACCGACCACCCTTCAAAACTGAACCCTTTCCCACATACAGCAAATATAGCGTCAAGGATTTGGAACCGACCACCCTTCCAAACTGAACCCTTTACCACATACAGCAAATCTAGCGTCGAGGATTTGGAACCGACCACCCTTCAAAACTGAACCCTTTCCCACAGCAAATCTAGCGTCACGGATTTGGAACCGACCACTCTTCAAAACTGAACCCTTTCCCACATACAGCAAATCTAGCGTCGAGGATTTGGAACCGACCACTCTTCAAAACTGAACCCTTTCCCACATACAGCAAATCTTGCGTCGAGGATTTGGAACCGACCACTCTTCAAAACTGAACCCTTTCCCACATACAGCAAATCTAGCGTCGAGGGTTTGGAACCGACCACTCTTCAAAACTGAACCCTTTCCCACATACAGCAAATCTAGCGTCGAGGATTTGGAACCGACCACTCTTCAAAACTGAACCCTTTCCCACATACAGCAAATCTAGCGTCGAGGATTTGGAACCGACCACTCTTCAAAACTGAACCCTTTCCCACATACAGCAAATCTAGCGTCGAGGATTTGGAACCGACCACTCTTCAAAACTGATCCCTTTCCCACATACAGCAAATCTTGCGTCCAGGATTTGGAACCGACCACTCTTCAAAACTGAACCCTTTCCCACATACAGCAAATCTAGCGTCGAGGATTTGGAACCGACCACCCTTCAAAACTGAACCCTTTCCCACATACAGCAAATCTAGCGTCGAGGATTTGGAACCGACCAGTCTTCAAAACTGAACCCTTTCCCACATACAGCAAATCTAGCGTCGAGGATTTGAAACCGACCACTCTTCAAAACTGAACCCTTTCCCACATACAGCAAATCTAGCGTCGAGGATTTGGAACCGACCACTCTTCAAAACTGAACCCTTTCCCACATACAGCAAATCTAGCGTCGAGGATTTGGAACCGACCACCCTTCAAAACTTAACCCTTTCCCACATACAGCAAATCTAGCGTCGAGGATTTGGAACCGACCACCCTTCTAAACTTAACCCTTTCCCACATACAGCAAATCTAGCGTCGAGGATTTGGAACCGATCACTCTTCAAAACTGAACCCTTTCCCACATACAGCAAATCTAGCGTCGAGGATTTGGAACCGACCACTCTTCAAAACTGAACCCTTTCCCACATACAGCAAATCTAGCGTCGAGGATTTGAAACCGACCACTCTTCAAAACTGAACCCTTTCCCACATACAGCAAATCTAGCGTCGAGGATTTGGAACCGACCACTCTTCAAAACTGAACCCTTTCCCACATACAGCAAATCTAGCGTCGAGGATTTGGAACCGACCACCCTTTAAAACTTAACCCTTTCCCACATACAGCAAATCTAGCGTCGAGGATTTGGAACCGACCACCCTTCCAAACTGAACCCTGTCCCACATACAGCAAATCTGCATCAGACGACTAAGACAACATTTTGGCAAAAGACATGAAAAACAATTTGATATAGTTGTAAACATTGTTGCAAAAGGAAAACTGTTCCTAAATTTATTTTGCCCCAATGTCTTTAAAAAATCTCGTCTGCTGCAGATGCGTGATAAACGTCTATATGAGAGAAAGGGTTAAACAGTTTAATCGATCTTTAATATAGACAACTTCGGATACCCCTGCTCTAGCAAACAACCTTTGAAAACATTGTGGCAAAATGTGAAATTGTTCATAATTGCCCGACGTAAAATCAGAATCGGTGACGGTGATATTTCGGCTAAACTCGCTAATCCGATATGCTTTCGTAACTAGCCGATTGAGCCCGTCTTAACATCGGAATATGGGACGTTCACAGTTCGGCTAAACCCGTTAATCCGATCTGCTTTCGTAAATAGCCGATTCAGCCCGTCTTAAAATCGGAATCGGGGACCTTGACAGTTCGATTAAACTCGTATTCCAGATCTGCTTTCGTAAATAGCCGATTGAGCCCGACTTTAAAATCGGAATTGTTCGCCTTTGACATTATTAACAAGCATGGGTCAATCCGAGTTTTGCACTGCTACCCGTTAGAATAATTGTCATTACTAACAGACCTACTGCGACACCGCTTGATATCTTACCTCTAACTGTGGATATTATAGATTCTATTTTATTCTATAATTCCCATTGCTTACCCGTTGTAAGCTAATTAGGCGAAAAGGGTGACCAATGCTTCCCCTTGTTGTCATATAACTTTGTTTATGTCCTTATTTCACAGTCATTATTTTTTAAAAATGTAAACTTTGATAGAAAAAATCGTTAGAATAGCTCCAGGTAAACCAACCTTAACGCAAATAAGATTGATTGATTGATTGATTGGAGCTTAACGCCGTTTTTAACAATTTCTCAGTTATATCACGGCGGCCAGTTCACCTTCTCATGCATTTCCTTGTTTTCTAACACCAGTACTCCACACAACAGTCTTCCCAAGCAACTGGCTGCTTTTCCATATAGACTTAGCTCATTGGTGGAAGACGAATGACGCATTGAATTTTGTCAATCGTCGGAAAGAAAGTTGGCCGAGCTGAGATTCGAACTCCTGGATTGACAGCTCTGGTCACTACTAACAGAGCTACAGGCGCTCGGCACACAAATAAGAAACCTTTAAACAAATAACTTTTATGCTATCGGCATTATAGATTCAGATTTTTCTAAAATATAAACTTTGATAGAAGAAATCGTTAGAATAGAGTAACATGCTTCAGAGGTGCTCCAGGTAAACCAACCTTTACACAAACAAGACAACTTTAACCTTTTCCCATATTCAACAATTCCGCAGCAGACGACTTTGAAAGCATCTAGACAAAAATGTAGAAAATCTCTATAAATCATATTTTAATAGAGTTGAAAAAATTGTGGCAAAAGGAAAAAATACTAATTTTTGCAACATTTTTTTCAAAAGTCGTCTGCTGCAGGGGCGTCAGAAACCGTCTATATGTGGAAAAGGTTTAAACAAATAACTGCCATGCTATCTGGTCAAAATAGACACTACTTTTCAGACTGGATATACGGTGGTTGCAAAAGCCTTAACCATTTCCCTCATACAGACGCATTTTTACGCCTCTGCAGCAGACGTCTTTTGAAAACAATGTAACAAGACGAGTAATTTCTCATATTTAGGAATTTCTTCTTTTGCCGCGATGTTTTCAATTATATACAATTACTGTACTTTCGTTTACAAAAATATGTTCAAGTTTCGTCTAGATGTCTTCTAATTCATCTGCTGCAAATTTGTTGTCAATTTGATTGCTTCTCGTGTTATGCCCCTTTAAACAATTCTCCAGTTATATCACGGCGTTTCCTGAGTAAGTTAGCATTACCACTGGTCCATTTATCCTGACACCAGCCATTCAGACGTAATGCTAACCCCACAAACTGAGCGCCAAGGAGCGCAAACATTGCTACTGCTTGTTTGAAGTATATGGTGTGACCCTGTCGGTGATCGAAACGGCGACATCCCGCACCCAAGGCGGACGCTCTAACAATATACCACGATTAAATCCCCCCCCCCCCCACCGTTGTATAACAACACTGAATCAATCCCCCCCCCCCCCCACACACACACATAAACACTTAAATATAACATCTCGGGGGCTTGGCTTGAAACGGTTGTAACTAAAATGTGTATTATTTTACCAAGGTTGATCACCTCGCCATAAAGTTTGTATAAGCATTAGATGATTTTTCTTGGTAAACAATGGAAATTTAGGTGCCATTGCTCGTTCTGAGCAATGGCACCTAAATTTGCATAGTTTACAAAGGGATTAAAATTGCCCCTAAACCAGGGTTTTCAAAACAGGTTTTTGGTTACAACCATTTCACGCCAAGCCCTCGATCCGTACGTACTACATGTAGATTATTATGAATGTATTCATGAACTCCAGAATGTTATGTGTAAAGGGTAAACCCAATGGGTGCTATTCTTTGTGTCAATGAATACTTCTCAGACGGTTACATACGAAGGCGGACATTGAACATAACGAGTAATTTCCTCTTTTGCAATACTGTTTTCAATACTTACACATGTTAATATGGTTGCCTTTATGCTGTATATTCGTTCTAAGTTTGAAAGGGTAAAAGTAACATTTTAATCGTTAAACGTATGGTGCTATTCACCTATGTTTTCCCAATTAATTATTCTAAGACGGTTACATGCCAAGACGGACAATGAAGGATTTGGTGAGACTGTGCTTAACATTCCATAGATTTTGATCTGATATTATTAATTCGCCGATTGATCCCTAGCTACACATGTCATAACTACGCCCATTATAAATAATTTATCTATATATAAAAAAATAAGAGATACCATTTTATGACTGACAATGGTCATATATCACGGGTTTAACAATAGGAAAGCACTGTCGCTGTTATATCTGCAGGATATCTTTCAAGAAGGACACACGCGCTAAAAATAGATAAGTTATTAACCGACTTCTCCTTCAGAACAGCTGGTAAAATCTTTAAATAATTTCACATATATGTTGAACAAGAGTTGCTGGAAGATGCAGCAAGTCGATGTTAGCGCGGGAATCACTTAATAATAATCAGAAATCAAAGCACTGCAGTGCTGACGGTCTGGGGGCTGCAGGAAGGTTGGAGAAGTAGGTAAAATGTGAAAGGAAATAACAATTGCAGCTTATGTTTTAGGTATTCATTGTTAAGAAGTTGAAATATCATATAAAAAAAAAGTAAATATTATGAAACTGTCAATTTGAAAACAGGAGGACCTTGTTAGCACTACATCGCTCACTTGAGAGCAAGAGCTCACAAGTATACACATTTTAAACATGAAGAATCAAAGGAAAATTTGACAGCAGGTTAAGACAGAATATTTTGAAGTTTCTGCCTCATTATCTTGAGAAATATGTCAATGTTAAATCACATTCCATCAAGTAGAAATAATTCTCTAAACCATGTACTAGACTGGGAGAAAGTGTTTGAAAAATGCAAAACTCATCAAGACAATTATTCTGACAAAGATTCAAAGTGCAACATCTAGTGTTTTATCAAGAATTTCCTTCATTTGGCCTAGTGACCTATTTTTGTTTACCTGATATGACCCATATTCGAATTTGGCCTAGATATCATTAAGATAAGCATTCTGACCAAATTTTAAAAATAATGTGGCTTATACAGTGTTGACCAGATTTTCCTTCAAATTGGCCTAGTGACCTAGCTTTTTAACAGACATGACCAATATTCAAATTTGGCCTACATATCATCAAGAAAAACATTCTGATACAGTTTCAACATGCTCAAGTTAATGCAGCCTCCAGAATGTTAATAAGACTTCCCTTCAATTTGGCCTAGTGACCTAGTTTCTGACCCAATATGACCCATATTCGAACTTGACTTAGATATCATTAAGACAAACGTTCTTACGAGAATGCCGTTGATACCTCCACAGCGCTTTTCGGGTGCCTGCACAGTGCGATCAGGTCGCCCGTTTGAGGGAGTATGTTAAGTTTGCACGCTAACGCTACAACTTAGTTATTGGTGCATTGTTGGCTGAAAAGGAGAGACATGATCTCATTCACTTTACTGCCACTCTCTCTCTCTCTCTCTCTCTCTCTCTCGTCTCTCCTCTCCCTCTCTCTCTCTCTCTTTCTCTGTCTGTCTCTCTATGTCTCTCTCTCTATATGTCTCTCTCTCTGTCTGTCTGTCTCTCTCTCTCTCTCTCTCTCTCTCTCTCTCTCTCTCTCTCTCCCTCTCTCTCTCTCTCTCTCTGTCTCTCTCTCTCTCCCTCTCCCTCTCTCTCACTCTCACTTTCTCTCTCTCACGCTCTCCTTCAGTTCTCCCTTTTTTTCTAGGGAATATTGTAGAACTGTTAATCTGACACTTCTGTGATAAACTGAGTGTTAAAGTACAACCTTCAGTGAAGAGCACGTGTGGATAATCTGATGAATGATGCGATGAGTCGGCTTTTATAACCTGCGAGCCACAGTGGGTGGTCGGCCAGACGCCGGCCTGTCCCCGGTCAATGTCTGAGCGCCGAATTTGGGGGGGGGGGGGGGGGGGGGGGTGATCCGGCACGGCCCCCGCTAAATCCGCCACTACATTTGACACTCTACTTCTTTGTTAACTATTAATTTTTCGTCGCTCGGGCACTTCGGCCCCCCGGTTAATCCGCCACTGAATATGTCACGCGACTTCTTTGTACTTTTCCTATCTTCTTCGCGAATGTTAATAATGTTAATAAGCTTCCATATTTGACCTCTCGGCGCATTAATTTCTAAAGCATTTTTTTAAATTAATATTGGAGTATTCACGCCTAAAGTTTTTCACTGATGATCGAACAACATTGTAATGATATTTTTTAGGGAGATCTTAACCTTTTAAATGCAGTTTTGATGAATCCATGATGAACTATTTTTCTACTACAATTACCAGGGGCTAAATTGCCCCAGGCCAAAAACAGATATTTTATTATACGAAAAAACCTGAAATGAAACTGAAAAAAATCCAAGGTGGCCGCCATTTTGGATATGTATAAAAAGCAGACGTAAAACACAGATTGAAAATTATTGTCGGCTTTTTAATCATTTTTTTTTAAATCGGTATTTTGGGTATGTATAAAATGAGCAGAAAAACACGGATTGAAAATTATTGTCGTCTTTTTAATCAATTGTTTTAAAATCGATATTTAAGATCATTAAAGTGCTGGAATTAACATTTGTACGAAAATTTAAAAATAAATGGAAATCTATAAGAAATATGTTTTCCTGTTCATCAAAAAAACGACAGCATTAGCCTTCTACGCCCGAAACTAAATTTTGACTGTATCGTAGCCAAAGAAGGACGTGACGTCATTTCCGTTACACTTCATCTTGGAGTAACGTCAATGGAGCGACGTCGTTTCCCGCAAAAAAGTGGTATCAACATGAAAGACGCCAAATTTCTATACATGAGCTATTGACTCAATCATTCAAAGTATAATTATTTATCAAACATTGTGGCAAAAGGATAACTTTCTCATAAGGAGCAATTGTTCTTGTTGCGACAATCTTTTCCTAAATCATAGGCCTCAGAAACCGTCTCTAATAGGGAAAGGGTTTAGCAGAAATGTGACCCCTTATGACTGCTTGAAAAAGGCAGTCGCCAGGTGGCATCAGAAAAGGGCTGATAAATTTGCTTCTTTACCATAATGCAGGTGATCGATTAAGCAATCAAGTAAGGATCATCTTGGCCCTCATGTTTTAACCGCGTTCATTATAAATGTATTCCTTGATTTTCTGAAAGTCTTTACTTTATTATTTTCTGTTCGTAATAATAGACGACAGCAATAAGAATTGCAAATATGTTTTGATAATGCAAGACACATGCCATTAACATTATTATTGTCTAGTCAATTACTTATAAATCCTTATTTATGGCCAAAGTATGCTCTTAAATTTTTGTTTATAATTATCTTGCGTTTTTTCGTAAATAGGTAGCACCTATAGATATATTATTACTAGAACCAATTATGTATATATGGTACCTTCGTAAATAATAATAAGCGAATACATGAATACATTATTCGAACCAAATATGTATATATGGTACCTTCGTTAATAATCATAAGCGGACACTTTAATTCATTAGTAGGACCACATATGTATATAGTGTACCTTCGTTAATAATCATTATCGGACACTTGAATACATTATTCAAACCAAATATGTATATATGGTACCTTCGTTAATAATCATAAGCGGACACTTGAATACATTATAAAAAACAAATATGTATATAGTGTACCTTCGTTAATAATCATTATCGGACACTTGAATACATTATTCGAACCAAATATGTATATACATGTATGGTACTTTCGTTAATAATCATTAGCGGACACTTAAATACATTATTCAAACCAAATATGTATAAACATTGATTGTACCTTCGTTAATAATTATAAACGGACACTTGAATACACTATTCGAACCAAATATGTATATATGGTACATTCATTTATGATCATAAGATGACAGTTGAACACAATTCAAACCAAATATGTATATATGGTACATTCATTAATAGTTATAAGCGGACACTTGAATACACTATTCGAACCAAATATGTATATATGGTACATTCATTAATGATCATAAGATGACAGTTGAACACAATTCAAACCAAATATGTATATATGGTACCATCGTTAATAATCATTAGCGGACACTTAAATACATTATTCGTTCAAATATGTATATACATGTATGGTACATTCGTTAATAATCATTAGCAGAAACTTAGATACATTATTCGTTCAAATATGTATAATTATATGGTACATTCGTTAATAATCATTAGCGGACACTTAAATACATTATTCATTCAAATATGTATATACATATATGGTACATTCGTTAATAATCATTAGCGGACACTTAAATACATTATTCGTTCAAATATGTATATACATGTTTGGTACCTTCGTTAATAATCATTAGCGGAAACTTAGATACATTATTCGTTCAAATATGTATATATGGTACATTCGTTAATAATCATTAGCGGACACTTAAATACATTATTCGTTCAAATATGTATATATGGTACCTTCGTTAATAATCATTAGCGAACTCATAGATACATTAGTATGACTAAATATGTATATATGGTATCTTCGTTAATAATCATGAGCGGACACTTGAATACATTATTATGACTAAATATGTATATATGGTATCTTCGTTCATAATCATATGCGGATACTGGAATACATTATTCGAACCAAATATGTATGTAGGATACCTTCTGTGGCTTGAAATATCCTGAATACGGATGAGTAGGCTTGTCTGAGCCTGATCTGAACCTGAACCTGATCTGTAAATCAGCCTAAAATGAGTTTCTTTGATAAATGACTCAGACTAGTGTTGCTATATATTAAACTACTCTTATCTATATTATCGATCCGTTTTCCCCATATGTATGATTATATTTTTTGAAGCGGGTTGAACAAAAACCGAACCTCGGAGGTTATGACATTAATTTCAATTGCTAGCAAAGTCCTGAAGGTCCGTGTTCACATCGGTAGTTATGACATAAATGCGATCAAATTGAACATTTGTGTTATCATGTTTGGTCATATTGATATATTTACTTATGATCATTAATGAAAGTACCATATATACATATTTGATTTGTATAATGCATTCAAGTTTACCTAACTTGGAGGCTCTTTTTATCTCAACCCATTACCTAATAAACTCGTTTATTTACTATTAGATGGCGGACAGGGAAGATCCTGAACAGACTGTACGGCTGGTAGTAAAGTCCTGAAGGTCAGTGTAATGACGTGGTGGCCCTTTTATCTCAACCCATATCTTAATTAACTTGTTTATTACTCGTTTATTTACGGCTAATTGGCGAACAAGGAAGATACTGATCAAACCGTACGGATGCCCTGACTAATCTGGTTCTTCATTTTGAGCAAAGTCTTGAAGGTCAGCGTTCACGTGATATCTCTTTCATTTTTGTTTAGCATTACGTGATCTAGTCCAAATAATACAGACCTTTGATTGCTCGTTTTATCATCTAATATTCGGTTTATCTAAAATACGCAATAGAGATTTTACGGAGTAATGGGCGAACAAATTTCGCAACGGATATCTCTGCATTGGCGAAATTGAGAATTCTAGTATAGATTCAGCGAAATTAATCATTCTGCTTATCGAAAGCTAGCTATATTTGGGAATAAATGTTGCGAAATGGTATATTTTGCATTATATTTTGCGAAATGGATTAGTCTGATTATCGAAAACTAGCTATATTGGGGAATTAATGAAATGTCAACTAAATGTTGCGAAATATGGAGTTTAATCAAATATCCCCCACCAGTTTATGTCATATATCTCCATAAAGTTTTCAACGAACGTATTTTCATATTTCTATTGAAAGCAATGTTATTTAAAGGTGATTATTTATTTTCACATGTACATAATTTATGTAAGTTTAGAGTAGATGTCGCTTTATCACAAACATTATTTAAGCCAGTAACTAGGATGTTTTTTATAAATTTAAAATTTGAAACTGTCCATATCTTGATGATGATAATGGAAACAAAAAATGTTTAGGACAAAATACCTTTTAATTATCCAAGCATTGATGATTTGCAATTAAGCGGGATACACTATGCTTTGATATTCAGTTTTTGACACGAATGTCTTCTTTCAAAACAGAAAGAGTTATTAATGTTATTGAATAAAGTTGAAAGCATTATGACAAATGGAGAACATGCTCACTATGAGCAATTTCTCCTTTTGTCACAATGTTTTCAAATGTCGTCTGTTGTAAAGGCTTCAATATGCGCATAAATCTCGGAAAAGGTTAAAGAAAAATCTCATTATAATTTTTCTATTCCTTCACATGTATTTAATAAGTCAATTAGAGGGATAAGATGAAACACTCCCCCTTTCAATTTCCTTTTCATTATCCCTTATTTGTACTGTACTGTGAGAGATCCGTTTTCATAGGGTTAGCGTGATTTTCGTACAAAACTCAAACTCTAGAAAATCAGGGATTTGTTTACGTTACGCACATTATTATAATCTGATTTCTCAATCAGGTATAGTTTTAGAGAAAGAATATTTTATTGCACAAAACAGCATGTTATATTTACAAACATACATATATAAACATAGAGAAATCAGTGAATTTATATTTGTTTGGAAGTCATTTATTCCGTTCCAGTATGGTAATTTTGTTTAACAATACAAACAAGCTGGGGAAAAAGAGTAATCAGTGAAGACATAAACGAAAAAAACAATCATACATTTAGTATGAATAAGAAAGACAAAGTGAAATCAAAGTACTGAAAGTAATGAAGGTAGAATCGTGATCTGTTAAGAGGAGATGCAGAAGTACATATAGAAATATGTATTTAAAACAAATCCCCACCATGACAGACAAGTAATGATGCATCAGGCCAGAATGAAATATTTCCAAGATCATAATTCTTGTTGGTCTTGTGAAAATTAATTGACCTCATCTCCGAATATATCATTCGGTCCACATAATTATTTTATACTTATCATATTACCCAACAGCTCTACAGAAATACCACAAGTATCATTCATGACAGTACAGTGCCTGTTTGTTGACTGTACTGAACCAACTGATGCGTTCAGAGTATGCAATCTATTAATACGATCTATCAATATTTGCATCTCCAAAACAAAGAGCAAGCATGTAGTATGTGTAATTTTTTTATATCGGAGAAAATGTAAACAAGAGCGTGAATGAAACTACTTGGATTGGACACTGTAAATTGAGCAATAAAGGACATGTTCTATGATGTTAAATATTTGAACAGTGTGTAAGTGGACCACCAAAGTATCATTCCCGTGAAGTTTGGTTGATATCAGTCAAATGGCTTGGGAGGAGATTGTATTTAAAGCTAAAAGTTCATTTGATCCCTATTCTGATGCTGCATGTCAGCTATGTTTTTAAACCGATCAATATGGCTTGAACAAATTACAAATGTATCCTGAAATCAGATAGGAACAAGAATAGAAAAGGTACAATTAAATTTTGTATTTTTGCCCACTTGTTGACTGCCATGTTTTTCAACCAATCAATACGACTTGGGCAAAATCTTGTAGATGGTCACTCAATAAACATCTATACTAAATGTATCCTGAAATCAGATAGGAACAAGAATAGAAAAGGTACAATTAAATTTTTGATAAACGTCACGTGGTTAAAATGGATGAGGTCGAAATTTTGTAGCTCTATCAAAATTTAATTTATTACACAATCTAGTGAAGTAATAGTGATATTTTTTTACATGTAGTTGCAATGTAAATGATTAACAATGGATTAGTGTAAACATATGATTGATATAAAGTGAGGATAACATTATATTTAAGGATATTTGGAATTTCCTTTGTTCGAGTGAGTAATGGTCACAGTACTTTTTTCTTTTCTATTATTAGATCTTAGCTAGTGTAGAGAGCTGGTATTGTACTGGGATCGCAAGATTTGATATTTATATTACTCTACATAACTGTATTGAACTGTAGTATCACGTGTAAACGTTTATAAATAATAAACATGGGCGGAAAAGGAGCTGGTCAAAAAACGACAAGAGCAAAACCACAAAGGAAAACTGCAATAATGGATCATTCGCAGATTTTGGACCAGTCCCTCTTAGACATCACTATGGACAATAATACAGATATGGGCAATTTTCAGAAACAGTTTGAAAGAATGGCATCAGATTTAAGTGATATCAAATCGGATCTGAAGGACATTATGCAGAAAAGTGACATAGAAAGTCTCATTACTACAACAGTCAAAGACATTATAACAACCCTAGAAGACAAAATCAAAAAAGGCGTAGAAACCAAAATTAAGGAGAATTGTGAGCAATTACAGGATAAAATTGACTCTTAAACATTTGAAAACGATCTGCTAAAAAACAATCTGAAGAAGAAAGAAGAGATGATAGAACAGAATAAAAGCGACTTGAAAACAATGTCAGAAAGCTCCTCAAGTAGAATAAATGATGCCGTTAGAATGGCTAATTATAACGAGCAATACTCGAGAAAAAACAATGTAAAAATTATGGACGTGAAGCAAGAACAAAACGAAAGTATAGAAATGTTAACAGAAAACGTTTGTGAGATCCTAAAAGCCCGAGGTGTAGACCTACATAGACAGGACATCCTGGCCATACATCGACTACCTTCGAAAAAAACTGGGCCTAAACCTGTTATTATAAAGACGATGACCAATAACATTAAATCGAACATCATGAGACAAAGACAGTCAATGAAAACGGCAGGATTTAGACTAGCAGACGACGTTACCAAACTTAACACTGGCCTGATCAGTAGATTATTTCTCCATGCAGAAATAAAAAGTGCCTGGTTTTTCAATGGCTCGGTATACGGACAGACACACCAGGATGAACGTGTTAAAGTTGATATTTATGATGAAATTTCAAGGGTTATAGAGGACTCTATATCAAAACATAAAAAATGGTAATTTGTATCTTTTTGGCATATTTTCTGAAATGACGGGAGTGGAATGGGGTTATACGACTGTAAAGTCTTCACCCTTCCCAATCACGATATCCCAGATACATTAAATGCAACGCATTTTTATAACACATTATAAATTAGCACTGAACTAGCATATATAATGACAAATACTTTTTTTTTTCTTCTTTTCTCATTGATTGTGGGTAAAACATGACTGAGTACGCCTGATAATCGAATGCTTCAATAAACATATCAGTAGTGATACACTACTCTCACTCATATGCAACTTTATGTTTTCTAGTTCATAAAAATGTATCATAAAAGGTTCATAATAAGGATATATTGGACTAGCCTTTTGATCGATCATTGACAGCAATGTGAAAGAGGGTAAGGTTACTCATTGATGGAAATTCCTCCTTTCCGCACATTGTTCCCAAAATAATTAACTGCATGATACGTCAAAAGTCGTATGCCAATATTGGGTAATTATATAATTGATTTTACGTTATACAAAAACTCGTTGCAATTAATATACTAGTGATTTAGAGAATAATAAAAAAAAAAGTTGATGTAACAGTAGTACTAAGAAAGTATATTATTCTTTTGTAGGAGTTTAACCAATTTAATGATGGGCATAGTTGAGAGCATTATGTGAAAATGTGAAATTGCTCAACGAGTACTTGAAACGCTTTTCATAACAGAAAAACATCTACAAATTGCGTAAAATATTGTCTGTATCGGAGAAAGGGTCAACTCATATTTGCTCGATGTTTTATTACATGTAACAACTTGTTCAAATTATCATGTAAAGTTGAGGATTTTTTTATACTTCCCATCTGCATGGGAGTAAGGGTTAAATAATATGTGAACGATATTTATCACGTGTAACAACTTGTTCATGTGGAGTTGAGATGATCCGTTATACTTATACATTTGATGATAACCTGAGGAATACTCAGCGGTGTTCACTGGCGTCCCAGTGTAAATCTTGTATTGCTTTACTTAATTTAGACCGTATTGGACCAACACATTCCTTGAAGGATAAGCAGTGAAGGTCCTTGTGGCGTCCCAAGGTAACCGAAAGGTCATTTTCTTTATTTAATCTGATTTATTACACAAATTATTATCAGAATTTTCTGATTTTTACATCATTTGCTATACAAATATAATTGTTTAAACCTTAATGCTTTGTCGTTTAAAATTAGACTATTCAATCGACAAAAGTGTATAAAACAATACAATGATTATTGTCCCGCCCACTTTCAACAGTGTGTTATGACAATTTGTTTAATGCCTACATTGTCACGCCCTCTTATACGCAATATATCTGTCAACCAATCAATATTTTGCTTCTTTAATTGCAATGACCAATGAAAAAATGGCCTGTGACGGCTAATGATTTTGGTAAAAAGTGACAGTTATCTGATTGGACAACTTTTATTTTTTAACGCTTTACCTCATAGACGGTTCTAAAATAATAAATACAAAACTGGGCAATTGGAAATAGGGTCTTGTTATCAGGGGAAATAATTAAGAGTGAAGGTGGACTTGCCCAGTGACACTATTTAACATATACATGCAACAAAGTGCCCATAATTTGACAAAGATGAGAGATTTCACCTTCTCACACAATGATTTCAAAAATCATATGTTACATGGGACTTAGAATGAATTCTGTTTGGGGGACTGAAATAAACTCCAATCGATACATGTTGGGGTAAGATGATAATCGAATAGCATATTTCTTAAGCTCACGTTGAGTAAAGGTTTTTCAGATACAATCTCACAATAATCTGACATGTAATCATAAGTACACACAGAAGTGTAATAAATTATTTCATTTTTGAGATATCTCATTCACCAAAAATGCGTTTTTACATTTTTCTTAACAAAATTGTTCCAATGAGTGTGTATAGACGACAGTGTGCTGCTATTAATTGTGGAATGTGTCCATTTTCAGTTAGCAAGTATTCAGTAACGATTTTTCTACATAAACTACCAAGTGGATAATCTTAAGATTCACTCGTACAATTGCCGTGGTCTAAACAACAGTAAGAAGCGCCAAGATTTGTTCAACTTATTCAAAGAAAAAAATACGGATATTCTATGCCTACAAGAAACTCACTTCACTGAATGCATTGAAAAAAATATATACGCTGAGTGGAATGGAAGCTGTTTCTTTAGCCATGGTACATCCAACTCAAAATGTGTTGCAATACTACTTAAAAAGCAGCTAGACATTAAAATTCTCAATTGTAAAAAAGACGAAAATGGAAATTTTTTAATTTTGGAAATAATTTTTTGCGATACTACGTTTAAACTTATCACTTTGTATGCACCTAATATTGATGATCCAAACTTTTTTACAATTATTTTCAGTGAAATTGACTCCCTTTCAAATACGGAAAATTATATTATATGCGGAGACTTTAACTTAGTACTTGATCCCAATTTAGACTATGAAAATTACAAATCGTGTAATCATAATAAAAAAGCAAGGAAAGTAGTTCAAAGTAATATGAATGATAGAAATCTCGTAGATCCTTTTAGGGAGTTACAGGGAAACTCAAGAAAGTACACGTGGAAACGGCTCACACCTTTACAAAAAGGCAGGCTTGACTTTTATTTAATAACTAGCGACATGAAACAATTCTTAAGGAATTGTGATATCGACTTAAGCTATAAATCTGATCACTCAATTACTGTGCTAGAATTACAGTTTTCGGATGTTAAACACGGAAAAGGTTTATGGAAATTCAACAATTCATTACTTCATGATATTGATTATATAAATTGCATAAATGAAAAAATCGATGAAATCATACGTCAATACTGCTTGCCTGTTTATGACACTGATTATGTCTTAAATATGGATAGGTCACAAATACAATTAGTCATTAATGATCAACTTTTCTTGGAAACCCTTTTAATGGAGATACGTGGAAAGACTATCTCATTTTCTAGCTACAGAGCCAAAGAAAGAAATAAGTATGAGAAGTCACTTTTATCCGAAATTCTAAATATAGAAACTTGCTTAGATGAAAATAATAAAAAAAGACTTCTTCAACTTCAATCTGAATTACAAGAATTAAGACAACAACAACTTAAGGGGTACTTTGTACGGTCACGGTCAAAATGGATTGATGATGGCGAAAAGGTAACGAACTATTTTTGTAACCTTGAAAAACAACACAATTCATCAAAATCCATAAAGTTTATCGAAAAACAAGACGGAACAAAAATCTTTAGTCAAGATGAAATACTGAATGAAACAAAAATATTTTATGAAAACTTATATAGCGAACAAGATACCTCAAAAGAGTTTAATTTGGAAGAGTTTTTGCAAAATTCAAGAGTAAATAAGTTAAACGATACCAAAGCAAAACAATTGGAGGGTCTTTTAAATTACCAAGAAGTAACTTATACTTTAAAAAATATGTATAATGACAAAAGTCCCGGATGTGATGGATTTACGGCAAATTTTTATAAAGTATTCTGGTCCAAAATTGGTCATTTTGTTGTAAGATGTCTAAACTATGCATATATTAACGACTCATTTTCAAGTAATATCAAATCCGGAATAATTACATGTATCCCTAAAGATAATAAACCTAAACAGTTCTTAAAAAATTGGAGACCTATAACCCTATTAAATGTATTGTACAAATTAGCTTCGGGAACAATAGCAAACAGACTAAAAACAGTACTGGACGAGTTAATCTCAAATGACCAAACTGGTTTTCTAAAAGGGCGTTTTATAGGAGAAAATACTCGATTGGTCTATGATGTGATGAAATATTGTGAAGACAATAATATTCCAGGACTTCTGATGCTAATCGATTTTGAAAAAGCCTTCGATTCTGTTTCTTTTGATTTTATCTCAAAAACTCTTGATTACTTTAAATTTGGTCCTATGTTCAAAAAGTGGATACAATCATTGTTATACAATACGCAGGTAAGCGTTCAGTTAAATGGCTTCCTGTCGGATTTCTTTACTGTTAAAAGGGGCTGTCGCCAAGGGGACCCCGTTTCGGTTTATATCTTCATCCTGTGCTCGGAGATTTTAAGTATCAAAATAAAACAATGCAAAGACATTAAAGGTATACAAATAAAGGAAACGGAATATCTCATTAGTCAATTTGCTGATGACACCACTTTGCTCTTAGACGGGACAGAAAATTCATTGAAAAGTGTTTTAAAAGTTCTGAATACATTCTCTATTATATCAGGATTAAAATGTAATTTCGATAAAACAAAGCTTATCTGGATTGGATCGCGCAAATATAGTATACACTCAATAAAAACAAAGTGGAAATTAACCTGGGGAGAAACGCAGTTTAAGTTACTGGGCATTATTTTTGACGTGAACCTTAACAAAATGAATGATTTAAATTTTGAGCCAAAACTTAAAAGCCTTTCTAAATGTATATCGTATTGGAAAAGAAGGAAATTAACACCTATTGGTAGAATAACAGTCGTAAAATCACTCCTTATTCCAATTTTAACACATTTATTTATTAGCCTTCCGTCTCCAAAAGCAGACATTATAAAAAACTTAAATGAAACGCTGTATAGATTCGTTTGGGATGGGAGAGCTAAAATAAAACAAACAATTTTCATTAAAGGTTATGAGGAAGGGGGTTTAAATATGATAGATATCAAAAGTTTTATCTCTACCATGAAATTAAAATGGCTAAAGAACTTAATAACTTCTAAATATAACAAATGCTATGAAATGATATACAATTTATTTGACGTAAGAAAAATAATTAATTTAGGAAAAATATTTTGTGAACTTACTTCAAAAACCGTGAAAAACGATTTTTGGATTGACGTATTAAAATCGTACATAGAATACATAAACAAAATTAAAATCAACTCTTGGGATAAGATATTAAACATGCCTTTGTTCTACAATGAACATTTTAAAATCAATTCGAAAGTTATATATATCAAAGAATTGTATGATAGAGGATTTAGAATGGTGAGAGATCTAATGTATAACAATGGGAAATGTATCAGCTTAGAAAATATTGAGGCCATTTTAAGTAAAACATTTAACTTTTTAGTGTATTATGGTTTATTGAAAACAGTTCAAACATTTATAGGAAAAGAAAACACCAGCGGCACTGACGGTCTTGTATTGACATATAATAACCCTGGTATAAATACATATTTAAAGGAAATTCTTAATAATAAAGATACAAATAAATTAATTTATAAAACACTTACTAGTAACGAGGAAACTCCTACTAGTAAAACAAAATGGGAATCTCTTTACCCTAATATACACTTTAATTGGAGAGAGATATACGGGAACACGTTTAAATGTACTAAAGATTGATATATTCAATGGATGCAAACGAAAATTGTTCATAGATTTTTCCCCACTAATTCCCTCCTACAAAAAATGAATCTTAAGCCAAGTAACATATGCTCTTTTTGTAATAAAAGAGAAGAAACGCTACTCCATTTATTTTATGAATGTATAAAGGTTAAACCAATGCTACAACATTTAATATCACTGGTAAGAGAAATAGACCCACTAATACAAATAAATAGCGCTAAAGTTCTTATAGGTGCATGTAATTCTGATTATAAAGTAGATACGATGTTGTTAAATTTCAAAAGATATATAGTTTCTTGCAAATCAAAATCAAATATTCCATCAATTGTAGGCCTTAAGAACAGCTTCCATTTAGCATGGTATATATACAAAGAGACCAAAACAAAAGATTCTGAATTAGAACGGTTCGCAATTGTAAAACATGTCATTCAAGTCCACTCTTAATAGGAAGTACACTGGGTTATATACACACCTCATTATTTTCTCTCTCTCTCTCTCTCTCTCTCTCTCTCTCTCTCTCTCTCTCTCTCTCTCTCTCTCTCTTTTTTTACATTTTTATGTTCATTTCCTCTTTACATTTTTGTATAATTTTATTACATAGATATAATTAGTATATAATAATGAATTACTAACACAAAATAGTGTAAGGTTGAAAGGGGGATGGCCACGACCTCACTTCAACCTATGTACGTGGCAAATAAAATTATACAAAAAAAAAAAAAAAAAAAATGTATTTTTGCCCACTTGTTGATGCCGTCTGACTGCCATGTTTTTCAACCAATCAATACGACTTGGGCAAAATCTTGTAGATGGTCACTCAAGAAACATCTATACTAAATAATCTTGGAATCTGACAAGCGGATTTAGAGAAGAAGAATTTTACAGTTTAGGTATTTAACAAAAGATGACAACCGAAGGTACATTCCTGAAGTTTTGTTGAAATCATTTGAAGCTAAATGTTCAATATACCCATTTGCTGATGCCACATGTTAACTATGTCTCTCAACCAATCAATATGGCTTAAAGAATTATGAACAAATGAAAACTGAGGGAACAAATAAGACCTTTCATAACAAGTAGAGTTTTAAAATGTTATCATTTCGACATTTTCTGATGCCACCTCCCTCCTCTGTTTTCAGACAACTGATAAGTCTCGAATTGTTTTTGCAGAGAGTCTCTGAAGGAACATTTCTACTAAATAACTGGAATCGGACAATCATTTTAAATATTGGACATTTTACTCCCTTTCTCAGATACCGCACACCACAAGAGTTCTACACATATCTTTGAACATAATTAAGAAAGGGACTGGCAAAAGAATATTCATTGGTGTTTTGTCCGGTGGATAAGGATGAGATGTTATTTGAAGCTAAACGTTCAAGTTACCCCTGTTGAGATGCCGCCTGGTTGCTACTACTTTCAACCCATCAATAAGACTTAAAACATGAGGGTCACTGAATAAACAGTTTAGCTAAATTATCTTGAAATCAGGCAAGCACTTTCATAAGAATATAGTTTTTAAATATTGTAATTTTGCACCCTTTCTTATACCGTCTGGTTGCCGAGTTTAACAACCAATCAATATGATTATATTTGTAGAGAGTTATACAATGATAACATTATACCACACTATATTTGTATCCGATAAGCTAATTCGGAGGAGAATATTCTTAACAAATGAGAAAATTTCACCAATTCTTATGCCGCAGTATCACAAGCATCATCCACAAGGGGGTTAATTAATTAGGAAATGGATCACACAACCTAAATTACCACGACAATTTGAACATCTCCCTATCAGTGCACACAATTTAACAAACGGAAATGTTTTAACAATATTTATATATTCAATCTTAAAATAGAATAATAAAACAATCTGTTAACAAGCAGACTCTCTTCCCCGTTCTTAGAATTCCAGCTGGCATATATAATATATATCTATATAATTTCATTTATCTTTTAATCAATTAAGTATTTTATATATCATTTCATATTGATAACTGTAACTTTCAAATACATTATCGGGAAATAGCAAAATTTGTTTCCAATTTTTGGTAGATCTGCTTATCAAGGCTACCACAGTTACACGTGATATTTTGAAGTCACGTGATGTAAATGACTTTTGCTTATTTTTGCATTCGTAATTCAGTCTAGAATTGTTTGCACTATTCGTTTTGCGTTCTAATATGATAGAAACGGTGTTCTCAGTTATTTACATCACGTGACTTTAAAAGTTCACGTGTAACTATGGTAGCCTTGATATGCAGATTTCACGCCCCGAGTAGACAATACGAAGCCAAATATCGCTACTGTAACATAGATATGTTGATAAGACTGCGAGAGTGAAGACCGGAGTGTTTTTTCACTGGCCGGAAAGTCCCATATATTGGTTAAAGTTTGTCCATATTTACCTTTGGTCCATGGTTGTCGTACAGAGCCAAGTTCCAGAAAAATACACATTTCGACCAAGACCTAGTCCGGACAATTATTATGTTTCTGGTGTCAAAGGTAAAAATGTCGTTAAAATTACCATTGTCCCAAGTAAAAAGTACATAGAGTTATATATCATAAATCGGAACTTTTCGGTTAAAGCCTTGAGCTAAATGTATACATTTGGACGACGTTCAAGAATACACACAAAATAAAGCAGAAGTGAGTCGGTTTCCGGTTAAGTGATTCGGTTAACAGTAATCCCTTATTGAAGTGGGTGTCAACCGAAACAGACTGCATTAACTATTTTCATTCGGAGTGTTCTTGAACCGGACCTACTTTTGTCTTTATTGGGTCGTTAAAATGGCCATTCTCCTTTGTAATGAGTCGATAGGAAGAGAATGCAAGATGGCATGCTTTTATTTCCGAAGTATTTCTTAGAACTAGCCAAGTGGCGCCAGATTGGCAAATTATCATATACGTGCTACAATTGGACCTCTTCGGCTATTTCCCTCGGGATTAAATACACTCCAATTTATTTACGAAATGAGAGCAGAATATGACGTAGTTCTGGTTCCATTCCAAATAGTATCCATTATTATTTAAATACTAATTACATATATCAATTAAAATAGTAGTTGTCAGCTTGAATGAAAAGACAACGGACATGGACCACGTATCTTCGAAGAAAGTATGTCTTGGTACTTTAGATCAAATTTCTTAATATATTTAACACTATTGACACTTACCAAGGTTAGGCCCCGGATGTTTGTTATGAAATGTTTCAGGTGCGCCATGGCGACCAGAATATCCATGCCAGGCTACTCCGGCGATGTACTGATAGATGGTGCGTGCAAATCGGAAGTACATGCAAGAAAAGCAACGTTAATGAAAGATAAATTTCGGAAACATGCCTACGATTGCCTTTTTGATAAGCGATGTAAATCTTAGTAGATTATATTGAGCGTGTTATACGGAAGATTTCTACGAAAACACATGTTTCCATTTCTTTCTATTTTAGTTTTACCAAAATCACAGCAAGTACAGCGGTTCCGGCTGTGATGGGCCTCTTTTTATAGCTCAAAATGTAAAAAAAAGCTAACGGTGTTAGTTTACTATGTGACGTATATAGTCAGTCAATATTTGTTTACCCCGCAACCCTAAACGCCAAGGAGGGCAGCCATTTCTTCCATTTTAAAAGTCTTTAGTATTACCAGGTCGGGGATCTAACTTTCGTCTTCCTGCACCCGAAACGGACGCTCTACCACTACACCACCAAGGCGGTACACAATTGGTAGAAGTCATTTTGATTGTTTGAAAGACTAAGCGATTTTTCAGCTTTAGATATGAGGTTAAATGAACTAAAAGCTTCAATTTAAATCTACTCCTAATCCGCTCAATTATTCAAGCGATCTTGATATGTTGAAACTCATGGCAGTCATGGTAGAAGCTATATTGCTTGGACAAAAAAAATAACAATCTGGCGGCATCAGAAAAGAGGTCAATTGAACTTTAAATGTCATCTTCTCCTAATCCATCAAACAATTACAATGTTGTCGATTTAGGACCATTTTTATCCACTTGTGTATTATCATATCAAGATGATTAACCCTTATCCACCTACAACAAATCTGTTACATACGACTTTGAAAACAACTTGGCAAGGAGATAACATATCTATAAATGAAAGAATAAATATTGATCGGGCATTGTGGCAAAAGGATACATAGCTCATAATGAGCAATTGTTCCTTTGGTCGCAACCATTTCCTACGTCGTATAGAGGCTTAAGAAACCGACTGTATTAGGGAAAGGGTTGAGGTGAAATTTGACCTCCATAAATGTGTTGCAGCCATATTGAATCCCCTGATATAATCAGTTACACATTTGCTTCTATACCGTCATTCAGATGACCAATTAAGGGTCATCTTGACCCTTTTATTAAAAAGTAGTCATTATTAATTCATCATAAATTTTCTGAAAATCTTTACTATATTATTTTCTGTCCGTATTAATAGTCGACAGTAATACGAATTTCAAACATGTCATGATCTTGCAAAACACATGACATGAAGATTTTCATCGGCTAGTCAATTACTTTTTAAATATTTTCTGAGGGCCAAATTGTTTTTGTTTACAATTTTTTTTTTTTTTTTTCGTAAATAGATATATTATATTTTAAACTCACCTGTATAAGGAATCTATTCCAAATAAGACTTTAAATCCTTTAATTAAACACTTTTAAGGCCTCAACAAATATGCACATTCTCGGTCCATTTATAGACCAATATTACATAGTTAGGAGTGATCTCCCTTTATTACTGCCGACGTTTTATATCCCCGTTATTAAATGTAGCAGACAGCATTGTGTGCAAGGATTCCCGACCACGTCTCCCCTGTTCGGACGTCCATTTTCGGATAGTACGAGGATCCTTGCACACATATGTATATTTATCTTCGCCAATATATGGGCGATATCTGAGTCATTTACGAAGGATATCCTCCCCGACATGTTCTGTTTAGGGTGCGCGTGGGTAGTGATACAAGTGTGTAGTGGGGCATCTCTACTGAATCCCTTCTTCAGTACAAGACAGTGTTTTGCCTAGGGCTTTAGCCCCTGGTCATAGTAGAAATACCAATTGTTCGGAGATTGCTGTTAACACCCAAGAACGCATTTTAGAGTGTGACTGCGCGAGAAAAAGTTAAGATCCCCCCAAAAAAATAATTATAATGTTGTTGGAACATCAGAGAAAAACATAAGGCGTGAGTACTCCAATATAAGTTTAAGAAATGTTTTAGAAATTAATACGCCGAGAGGTCAATTATGGAAGCTTATTAACATTCGCGAAGTGGAACGGAAAAGTATAAAGAAGTCATGCGACAAATGAAGTGGCAGATTAACACCGGGGGCCGTATGACCCGTGCGACAAAAACTTAATGGTAAACAAAGAAGTCGCGTGAAAAATGCAATTGCGGATTAAGCGGGGGCCCATAAGGCCCCGCACCCCCCTCTCCCCCCGACGTTCCCAGCTATACTATTTATTTATTTTGCTTTTGTTATATTATCCAAAGAAAACCATCACATGCCGATGCAATTTATTAAATTTAATTTTACTTTTCCCGCCAGTTGATATAGCACTTAACGACGAGTCTGTAAACTTTATAAAGAAAGACCTGCCATCGGACGATGTACTCCAGGTGTAAATCGAGTGCTGGGGGAATAAATGGAGTGGTGTATCACCCTTATCTTACCGACCAGTCTACGATTGACGACTTGATTAAGGAAGTCAAGCAATCTGAATGTCCACACAATTAGTTTGTTGACAAGTTGCGAGTTCGAAGAAAGAATTTCAACTATTGGCCTCGTGAAGTCCGAAGGAAGATCTTCAATGGCGAAGAAAATGCTTACAGGAATGTGCCTTATGTCTGCACATAGAGATATGGATATCAACCTTCATGTTTTCAAAAGTCTTCTACTGCAGATTTATATTGTTTTCAAAAGCATATTTATGAACTAAAAATGCAGCCTACCTAGTATCACTTGAATTCCAGTCACAAAAGGTTTGCGAGTAGTTTGCGGCGGATGTTTTGGCATTTTCGGCAGGAATCCTTGCGGGCATCGAGTTACTTTTAACTCGGACTTAAGATCGCATCGCACATTAATCGGCTGATGCCTGGCCGATGTCCGGCCGGGCATCACACATATCGGGCAAGCGCCGGGCCTAATTATGGACTAGTCAGACAATCCAGACGCCGCTCAGAGCCTGGCCAGAAATTGGGCAGACATTGACCGTGGACAGGCCGGTGTCTGGCCGACCACCCACTTTGGCTCGCAGGTTATGAAGGCCCCATATATTGGTTAAAGTTTGTCCATATTTACCTTTGGTCCATGGTTGTCGTACAGAGCCAAGTTCCAGAAAAAGACACATTTCGACCAAGACCTAGTCCGGACAATTATTATGTTTCTGGTGTCAAAGGTAAAAATGTCGTTAAAATTACCATTGTCCCAAGTAAAAAGTACATAGAGTTATATATCATAAATCGGAACTTTTCGGTTTAAGCCTTGAGCTAAATGTATACATTTGGACGACGTTCAAGAATACACACAAAATAAAGCAGAAGTGAGTCGGTTTCCGGTTAAGTGATTCGGTTAACAGTAATCCCTTATTGAAGTGGGTGTCAACCGAAACAGACTGCATTAACTATTTTCATTCGGAGTGTTCTTGAACCGGACCTACTTTTGTCTTTATTGGGTCGTTAAAATGGCCATTCTCCTTTGTAATGAGTCGATAGGAAGAGAATGCAAGATGGCATGCTTTTATTTCCGAAGTATTTCTTAGAACTAGCCAAGTGGCGCCAGATTGGCAAATTATCATATACGTGCTACAATTGGACCTCTTCGGCTATTTCCCTCGGGATTAAATACACTCCAATTTATTTACGAAATGAGAGCAGAATATGACGTAGTTCTGGTTCCATTCCAAATAGTATCCATTATTATTTAAATACTAATTACATATATCAATTAAAATAGTAGTTGTCAGCTTGAATGAAAAGACAACGGACATGGACCACGTATCTTCGAAGAAAGTATGTCTTGGTACTTTAGATCAAATTTCTTAATATATTTAACACTATTGACACTTACCAAGGTTAGGCCCCGGATGTTTGTTATGAAATGTTTCAGGTGCGCCATGGCGACCAGAATATCCATGCCAGGCTACTCCGGCGATGTACTGATAGATGGTGCGTGCAAATCGGAAGTACATGCAAGAAAAGCAACGTTAATGAAAGATAAATTTCGGAAACAAGCCTACGATTGCCTTTTTGATAAGCGATGTAAATCTTAGTAGATTATATTGAGCGTGTTATACGGAAGATTTCTACGAAAACACATGTTTCCATTTCTTTCTATTTTAGTTTCACCAAAATCACAGCAAGTACAGCGGTTCCGGCTGTGATGGGCCTCTTTTTATAGCTCAAAATGTAAAAAAAAGCTAACGGTGTTAGTTTACTATGTGACGTATATAGTCAGTCAATATTTGTTTACCCCGCAACCCTAAACGCCAAGGAGGGCAGCCATTTCTTCCATTTTAAAAGTCTTTAGTATTACCAGGTCGGGGATCTAACTTTCGTCTTCCTGCACCGAAACGGACGCTCTACCACTACACCATCAAGGCGGTACACAATTGGTAGAAGTCAGTTTGATTGTCTGAAAGACTAAGCGATTTTTCAGCTTTAGATATGAGGTTAAATGAACTAAAAGCTTCAATTTAAATCTACTCTTAATCCGCTCAATTATTCAAGCGATCTTGATATGTTGAAACTCATGGCAGTCATGGTAGAAGCTATATTGCTTGGACGAAAAAAATAACAATCTGGCGGCATCAGAAAAGAGGTCAATTGAACTTTAAATGTCATCTTCTCCTTATCCACCTAACCAATTACAATGTGGTAGATTTAGGACCATTTTTATCGACTTGTTTATTATCATATAAAGATGATGACCCACCTACAACAAATCTGTTACATACGACTTTGAAAACAACCTGGCAAGGAGATAACATATCTATAAATGAAAGAATAAATATTGATAGGGCATTGTGGCAAAAGGATACATAGCTCATAATGAGGAATTGTTCATTTGGTCGCAACCATTTTCTACGTCGTATAGAGGCTTAAGAAACCGACTGTATTAGGGAAAGGGTTGAGGAGAAATTTGACCTCCATAAATGTGTTGCAGCCATATTGAATCCCCTGATATAATCAGTTACACATTTGCTTCTATACCATCATTCAGATGACCAATTAAGGGTCATCTTGACCCTTTTATTAAAAATAAGTCATTATAAATTCATTATAAATTTTCTGAAAATCTTTACTATATTATTTTCTGTCCGTATTAATAGTCGACAGTAATACGAATTTCAAACATGTCATGATCTTGCAAAACACATGACATGAAGATTTTCATCGGCTAGTCAATAACTTTTTAAATATTTTCTGAGGGCCAAATTGTTTTTGTTTACAATTATTTTATGTTTTTTTCGTAAATAGATATATTATATTTTAAACTCACCTGTATAAGGAATATATTCCAAATAAGACTTTAAATCCTTTAATTAAACACTTTTAAGGTCTCAACAAATATGCACATTCTCGGTCCATTTATAGACCAATATTACATAGTTAGGAGTGATCTCCCTTTATTACTGCCGACGTTTTATATCCCCGTTATTAAATGTAGCAGACAGCATTGTGTGCAAGGATTCCCGACAACGTCTCCGCTGTTCGGAGGTCCATTTTCGGATAGTACGAGGATCCTTGCACACATATGTACATTTATCTTCGCCAATTTCTTTTAAAAAACATGCCTGGTATAGCTGGGCTCGGGTCCGCCTCCTGTTATATGAAGGACAATCTCTGTTGGATTAATTGCTTTAAATCTGATTTGAGGCAATCATCATTGTAAGGCATGCCTTTCATTGCGTGTCGGGGGGGGGGGGAGGGGGTGGGGGTGGCGATATCTGAGTCATTTACGAAGGATATCCTCCCCGACATGTTCTGTTTGGGGTGCGCGTGGGTAGCGATACAAGTGTGTAGTGGGGCATCTCTACTGAATCCCTTCTTCAGTACAAGACAGTGTTTTGCCTAGGGCTTTAGCCCCTGGTCATAGTAGAAATACCAATTGTTCGGAGATTGCTGTTAACACCAAAGAACGCATTTTAGAGTGTGACTGCGCGAGAAAAATTTAAGATCCCCCCCCCCAAAAAAAAAACCTATAATGTTGTTGGAACATCAGAGAAAAACATAAGGCGTGAGTACTCCAATATAAGTTTAAGAAATGTTTTAGAAATTAATACGCCGAGAGGTCAACTATGGAAGCTTATTAACATTCGCGAAGTGGAACGGAAAAGTATAAAGAAGTCGTGCGACAAATGCAGTGGCAGATTAACACCGGGGGCCGTATGACCCTTGCGACAAAAACTTAATGGTAAACAAAGAAGTCGCGTGAAAAATGCAATTGCGGATTAAGCGGGGGCCCATAAGGCCCCGCACCCCCCCCCCCCCCCCTCCCCCCGACGTTCCCAGCTATACTATTTATTTATTTTGCTTTTGTTATATTATCCAAAGAAAACCATCACATGCCGATGCAATTTATTAAATTTAATTTTACTTTTCCCGCCAGTTGATATAGCACTTAACGACGAGTCTGTAAACTTTATAAAGAAAGAACTGCCATCGGACGATGTACTCCAGGTGTAAATCGAGTGCTGGAGGAATAAATGGAGTGGTGTATCACCCTTATTTTACCGACCAGTCTACGATTGACGACTTGATTAAGGAAGTCAAGCAATCTGAATGTCCACACAATTAGTTTGGTGACAAGTTGCGAGTTCGAAGAAAGAATTTCAACTATTGGCCTCGTGAAGTCCGAAGGAAGATCATCAATGGCGACGAAAATGCTTACAGGAATGTGCCTTATGTCTGCACATAGAGATATGGATATCAACCTTCATGTTTTCAAAAGTCTTCTACTGCAGATTTATATTGTTTTCAAAAGCATATTTATGAACTAAAAATGCAGCCTACCTAGTATCACTTAAATTCCAGTCACAAAAGGTTTGCGAGTAGTTTGCGGCGGATTTCTTGGCATTTTCGGCAGGAATCCTTGCGGGCATCGATTTACTTTTAACTCGGACTTAAGATCGCATCGCACATTAATCGGCTGATGCCTGGCCGATGTCCGGCCGGGCATCACACATATCGGGCAAGCGCCGGGCCTAATTATGGACTAGTCAGACAATCCAGACGCCGCTCAGAGCCCGGCCGGAAATTGGGCTTACATTGACCGGGGACAGGCCGGTGTCTGGCCGACCACCTACTTTGGCTCGCAGGTTATGAAAGCCGGCTCATCGCATCATTCATTAGATCATCCAGTCGCACTCTTCACAGAAGGCAACAAGTTAACACACAGTTTATCACAAAAGGGTCAGAATAACAGTACTACAAGATGTCCTAGAAAAGATTGAATGAGTGAAGAAGTAGGAGAGTGCAGAACCCACAAGACAGGGAGCGAGGTAGTGAAGTGAATGGGACCATGCCTTTCCTCTTCAGCCACCAATGCACCACTAACTAAGTTGCTTCGGTAGAAGGCAAACGCCAACCTCTCCCTCAACCGGGCGACCGTATTGCGCTGTGCAGGTGCCCGCAAGCGCTCTAGAGGTATCAACGGCATTCTCGTTAGAATGTTTGTCTTAATGCTATCTAAGTAAAGTTCGAATATTGGTCATTTTGGTCAGAAACTAGGTCACTTGGCCAAATCGACGGGAAATCTTGTTAACACTCTGGAGACCGCATTTTTAATTTGAGTATGTTTAAACTGTATCGGAATGTTTGTCTTTTATGATATGTAGGCCAAGTTAGAATATTGATCAGGTTTGTTCAAAAACTAGGTCACTAGACCAAATTGAAAGAAAATCTCGTTAACACTGTACAAGCCGCATGTTCTGCTTCAGCAATTTAAAATTAAGTCAGAATGTTGATCTTAATGATTTCTAGGCCAAGATCGAATATTAGTCATGCCGGGTCAAAAACGAGGTCACTGGGCCAAATTCGTGTCTGAATGTATTAGGTCAAGTTAGACTAATGGTCATATTGGGTCAGAAACTAAGTCACTACGCCAAATTGAAGGGTAATCTTGTTAACACTCTGGATGTTGCATTTTATACTTGAGCATGTTGGAACTGTTTCAGAATGTTTGTCTTGATGATAAGTAGGCCAAGTTTGAATGGTCATGTCTGTACAACAACTAGGTCACTATGCCAAATTGAAGGATAATCATGTAAACACTGTAGAAGCCACATTTATTAAATTTTGGTCAGAATGTTTATCTAAATGATATCTAGGCCAAGTTCGAATATGGGTCATATCGGGTTAAAATGCCAGCTTAAAAACGAGATCACTAGGCCACATTGAATAAAAATCTTGTTAATAGGCTGGAGGCCGCATTCTTTGCTTCAGCAGTTTGAAATGTTTGTATTGATAGTATCTAGTTCAATTATGAATACGGGTCATATCAAGTAAAAGAAAATATAGGTCAAAATGAAGGAAGATCTTGATAACACTCTGGAGGTTGCATTTCGAATCTTTGCTAGAATAAATGTCTTGATGAGTTTTGCATTGCTGAATCACTTTCTCCCAGTGTAGTACATGGTTTAGAGAATTATTTCTAATGGATGGAAGTTGATTTAATATTGACCTATTTCTCAATATAATAAGGCAGAAACTTCAAAATATTCTGCCTAAACCTGCTGTCAAATTTTCCTTTGATTCTTCATGTCTTAAATGTGTATAATTGTGAGCTCTTGCACTCAGGTGAGCGAAATATTGCCAATAAGGTCCTCCTGTTTTCAAATTGGCAGTTTCATAATATTTACCATTTTAGAAACAATCTTTCAACTTCTTAACAATGAATACCTAAAACATAAGCTGCAATTGTTATTTCCTTTTACAGTTTCCCTACCTCTTCAACCTTCATGCAGCCCCTTGGCCGTCAGCATGTCAGTGCTTTGATTGTATTCGCAAACAAACGTAATATTTCCACAATCATACTTATTATCATCGATAACTTAAATCATCATTATTTATAAGACTTACCATATATTTTTAGATGGTATATTCTTAATGGGCTGGTACTCTGTCGTCTTTGGAAATAAGCATTATCAATTAAAAGCACCCAACAATAACTGAACACAATCGGAACTCTCCGGCTTCACTCGATTATGTCCTCGGTCGTCGTACCGAATCAATCTGACAAAATTATAGTTGCTAATTTTAAACTTTAATGGATTTATCAAACCTTGCATTTGGAAGGTTCCATAGCAAATATAAAGAATATCAATATTCAAAATGTTGATTCGAGCAGTCAACACTATAGAGGCAGGTCAGACAGCGGTCTGGCTCTTTACTGGTGAAACAGGCTCCACAGATTCGGTTCCAGCAGTCAAAGCATTTAAAGATATCCGTCATCTATAGACGTGAGCTGTTGTCCAAACAAGCCCGAAAGGCCCGCAACAATTCGGATAAGACTTGGAACGGAAGTACGTCACTAAATATTTAGATACGTCATAAAAATGACTCGGTTTATTCCGATAATATTTCAGCCAATAGAAATGAAATCCTCCAGGGTACCAATCTATACATGGACGACTTGAGTCACCAGTTATAAAGTCGAGAATTTCTGAACCCTTTCCCACATGCAGACACACATTGACGCATACATATACAGCAGATGATTTTTGAAAACATTGTGGCAAAAGGTGAAATTGCTAGATATGAACAGTTTCTCCTTTTGACACAATGCTTTTATTTATTTTCATTTTCTGTATGTTTGCATAGATAAGTCATGTGCTGCATATTTGTTGTTGTCGTGTGAAAGGGAAATGGGAAAAACAAAACATGAAACCACACCATTTAAAATGTAAAAGATTATACAGATTATTTGCATATATATTGTCTTGAAGCAAGTGTATCAAATTAAATACCATAAGTTCAACAATGTTTTTAGTGAGGAAAGGAAATCCGCTGTTGTCAAGTGGTTAGCGTCGGAGATTTGAAACCGATGTCCCGGTTCGATCCCCAGTCGCGGCACTACGGTCATGGTGGAGTGCCCTGTGGCAAGGCACATTTACTAGCCTAGTACTGGTTCGTTTACCCAGGGATCATGAATAAGTGAACTGTCGCCGTAATATAACTGAAATAATGTTGAAAGCGGCGTAAAACCCCAATAAAATAAATAGTGAGGAAAAGCAAATAACCAGTGGGCATCCATTATTTGAGATACTAGATGCTATCCAATAATGGCCTTTTTATTGAAGTCTACGCGTATGCATTGTAATCCTTCACAGTTTTTAACGATAAATTAAAAATGCATACTCAAATTCCACTTTCAGACACATTTTTACCAATCTGAAGTAAACGACTTTTAAAAAGGTTGTGGGAAAAAGAAACATTGATTGCTCGTAATGAGTAATTTCTCCTTTTTATAGAGAGTTTCGATAGTTTTTGCCTAGATTTCATCTGTTGCAGATTTGTCGCACGTTAATTAAACATGGCACGTTGCTGGTCACACACAAACACAGAAGAAATAATTCAAAGCGTAGACTAATCATATATATAATTGTGCCAAGAGAGTTAATTGCTCGAAAGCTTTATGCCATAACAGATCATTGACTTGTGGTCTTTAGTGTTGCCTATTACAGTTTTGCCATTCACCACATAGTCTTCGTAATTCTGTTCGTACAATTTTTCAAACTTCAAATTTTCAAATATCTTCTTAGAAAAAATTGAAGATCCTTCCGCTTTTACGTAAATCGGATCAATCTCTAGATTTCGGACAAACTCCAGCGCGATCTCCACTAGCTTGGTTCCTATGCCACGCCCCCTGTATTTTTCAGACACGCCCAATCCAAGGAAATGAACTGCTACGTCAGTGTTAAAATGTTTGAAAAAATGTGCTTGGTCATCACAATATTGCATAAAATCAAATAATTTCTTCAATTTGTCATCAGACAATCTATCCGCATCAAAACGTTCGAGTTCCCTCGCAATCCGGATTGTGTGCATGCCCATAACCTCGCTACCTGATTGGTCCAACATTAAGAGTGACATGTTATAACAGAACGAGGCTTTCCAAATATCCTCGGCGTCTTCCGAAAAGTCAACGTTCAATGCTTTACTTAAAGGCTCGTCCTTGCAGAAACTTTGTTCACAGAACTTCAAAGCTTTGCCGTAAAGATCCTCCATCACAAGCATCAGTTTCCCATCATTGAGGTCCGCCCATTCTTGAGTCTTTTTGAATGCCTGAAAGTTGCAATAAGAATTAATTGACATATTATTAAATCATGTGACATTTATCCGCAGAAGACTGATTTGAAAAGCATCTAGATAAGATAATAATTAACTCTTTCAGCGCCAAATAATAAATTACGGCGACAGAACTCTTACTGATGGTCCATGGGTAAACAGTAAAATACATGTAAATGGGCGTTGCCAAAGGGACATCATGACCACCGTGTGTGGGGATTGAACATGAGACGCTCGGTTCCAAATCCCAAACGGTCAAATCGATTCCTCTGTGAAGTAATACAATTTGCGCAATCACTGGCTATCTGCCTTTCAGATAATTTGCCCGATTTCAGTTGTATTCAATAAAGTTGATTTCCCTTTGAAGAAAGAAATTACAAAATCACTAGTTGTATGCGTACATGTCTTTTCACATAATTTGCCCCAATTTCAGCTGTATGTGATATAAATAAATTGAATCAAATTAAACGAGGAAATAAAAGATCTCTGATGTAAATAAGTAATGTAATCTTTAAAGATTCAATTTAATCACATTGAAAATAACCCTTTCCCACATAAAAACAGATCTCAACAGACGACTTTGAAAGATAACATCTATGCTAAAATAAGGAACGTATACCTATAAGTATTGAATAGTTTTAAGACCATTGTGAAATAAGAAGAAATTGCACATTATAAGCAATTTCTCCTTGTGCTTTTAAATGTTTTCAAAACTCTTTAGCAGCAGATAAGTCAAAATTCGTCCGAATGCAGGAAAGGGTTAAGATAGTTTCAACGGAATACAAAGAGTGATTGTGTTCTGCTATTCCTTTCTTTGATACAGAAAACATTTTACTTCTCGTCTACAGACAGCAGACGACTGTAGAAAACATTCATAGAAATGGAGAAATTGCTCAAAGCGAGATCCTTGTTCAGCTTAATAGCAATGTTTCCGAATGTCAATCTAAATAATCATTTATTAGGGAAATGGCGGTTGAATTCCAGATAAAGGTTCTTGTATGGTATACAAATGGCATACTGGCAGAACAAAGTTCTCTTAGGGAAACGAGATAACATAATGGCAGAACAAAGTTTTCATAGGGTGGCGAGATTAAATAATAACAACAATGTATTCATATTTTATAGAGATGGCATACTGGAAGAACACGATTTTCGTATGGTATAGAAACGGCATACAGGCAGAACAAGGCTCTCGTATAGAGATAGTATAATGGCAGAACATTGTGCTCGTAGGGTAACGAGATTACATAATGGCAGACCAAGGTTCTCGCATGGTATAGAAATGGCAGACTGGCATAACAAGGTTCTCGTATAGTATAGCTATGGTATAATGACAGAACGAGGTTCTCGTAGGGTACGAGATTACATAATGGCAGACCAAGATTCTCGCATAGTATATAAATAGTATACTGGCATATCAAGGTTCTAGTATAGTATGGATATGGTATAATGACAGAACAGGGTTTTCGTAGGGTAACGAGATTACATAATGGCAGAACAAGGTTTTCATAGGGTAACGAGATTACATAATGGCAGGACAACATTCTCGCATGGTATAGAAATGGCTTACTGGCAGAACAACATTATCGTATATATAGTATATAGATGGTATAAGGACAGAACAAGGTTCTCATAGGGTAACGAGATTACATAACTAAAGAACAAGGATCTCGAATGGAAAAGAAACGGCATACTAGCAGAACAAGGTTTTTTGTTTAGTATAGAAATGGCTTACTGGCAGAACAAGATTCTCGTATAGTATAGAGATGGTATAATGACAGAACAAGGTTTTTGTGTAGTATAGAGATGGTATAATGACAGAACAAGGTTCCCGTAGGTTATCGAGATTATATAATGGCAGGATAAGGTTCTCACATAGTACAGAAATGGCAGACTGGCAGACCAAGATTCTCGTATAGTATAGAGATGGTATAATGACAGATCAAGGTTGTCGTAGGGTAATGATATTACATAATGCAAGAACAAGGTTCTCGTATGGTATTGAAATGACATACTTGCAGAAAAAGGTTTTCGTATAGTATAAAGATGGTAAAATGACAAAACAAGGTTGTCGTAAGGTAACTATATTGCATAATGGCAGAACAAGGTTCTCTTATGGTTTTGAAATGGTACAATTGCAGAACAAGGTTCTCGTATGGTATAGAAATGACATACTTGCAGAAGAAGGCTTTCGTATAGTATAGAGATGGTATAATGACAGATCAAGGTTGTCGTAGGGTAATGATATTACATAATGCAAGAACAAGGTTCTCGTATGGTATTGAAATGACATACTTGCAGAAGAAGGCTTTCGTATAGTATAAAGATGGTAAAATGACAAAACAAGGTTGTCGTAAGGTAACTATATCACATAATGGCAGAACAAGGTTCTCTTATGGTTTTGACAAGGTACAATGGCAGAACAAGGTTCTCGTATGGTATAGAAATGATACAATTACAGAACAAGGTTCTCGTATGGTATAAAAATTACACACTGGCAACAAACCGTTCCCATATGGTTTAGAGATGGAGTCACGACGGAACAATATTCTCGAAGGGTAAACACCTTTCAATACAACGTACAATTTATGTAATTAGTACAGGTATATTTAATCTAATCAGGTGGAAGCTAACGTGTTTGTTTTCATTCCCATAGAACACATGAGTACACGTGTACTCAGTCCGACTAAACATATAGTGTTTATGATTATGCAGATCGATTTAAATAAATCAGGGGTTTCATAATCGTTCAGTAAATGTATATTTTAAATATGCAGCAGACGACTTTTAAAAACAACATGACAAAAGCAGAAATTACTCATAATGAGCAATTTCTCCTTTTGTAACATTGTTTTCAACTCTTTTCACTAGTTTGACTTTTATTTATAGAGATTTTTCATATTTTTGCCAAGATGTTTTCGAAGTCGTCTGCTACATATTTGTATCATGTTGTAGAGGGTTAATGAATATTTTAAATATAGAGACGTCTGGATAGTTCACGTGTAGACATCGATCGTTTCTGTAGGAATTAATTCCTGTGACCAGTATATATCTATAGACGGTGACTAAAACAGATGTTAACCGTTTCACGAGGATCGGTTCTGTAGGAATTAATTCCTGTGACCAGTATATATCTATAGACGGTGACTAAAACAGAGTTAAGCGGTTTCCCAAGGATCGGTTCTGTAGGAATTCATTCCTGTGACCAGTATATATCTATAGACGGTGACTAAAACAGAGTTTAGCGGTTTTCCGAGGATCGGTTCTGTAGGAATTCATTCCTGTGACCAGTATATATCTTTAGACGGTGACTGAAACAGATGTTAACCTTTTCCCGAGGATCGGTTCTGTAGGAATTCATTCCTGTGATCAGTATATATCTATAGACGGGGACTAAAACAGATGTTAACCGTTTCCCGAGGATCGGTTATGTAGGAATTCATTCCTGTGATCAGTATATATCTATAGACGGGGACTAAAACAGATGTTAACCGTTTCCCGAGGATCGGTTCTGTAGGAATTCATTCCTGTAACCAGTATATATCTACAGGCGGGGACTTAAACAGATGTTAACCTTTTCCCGAGGGTCGGTTCTGTAGGAATTCATTCCTGTGATCAGTATATATCTATAGACGGTGACAAAAACAGATGTTAACCGTTACCCGAGGATCGTTTCTGTAGGAATTCATTCCTGTGACCAGTGTATATCTACAGACGTTAACTAAATCAGATGTTAACCGTTTCCCGAGGACGACAATTACGCAATAGACGAATTTGAAAACATCTGGACAAAAACATGGAAAATCGCCATTTATGAAAGTAACATACAATAGAATTGAAAACGCTGTGGCGAAATGAGAAATCTACTCCCTTTAGAATATGCTTGTTTAATTCGGCTTTAACCGGTTTTCAACATTATTAAGTTATATCAAGGCGTATACGGATCGTCTTTACACACCGAATTGTGCTAGGCGTATCAACTAATCAAACAACAGCGTTTGACTTACACTCGTCGAGCACACTGAATACACCCTGTTCTACGATATACAATTTACTCTGCACAAAGACACTCCACCGTGATTAGTTTGACTTACACTCGTCGAGCACACTGAATACACCTGGTTCTACGATATACAATTTACTCTGCACAAAGGCACTCCACCATGATTAGTTTGACTTACACTCGTCGAGCACACTGAATACACCTGGTTCTACGATATACAATTTACTCTGCACAAAGGCACTCCACCATCATTGGTTGATTGATCTCGTCGTCAAGTTCGTCTTTCCATGCGTTTCCTTGTTTTCTAACATCATTACTCCACGCCACACAACCTGCATAAGCAACTGGCTTGTTATCCACGTAGACTATTAGCATAAAGGTAGAAGACGAATGACGCTTGTCGCTTTGACTTTTGCCAAACGTGACCGATCTACGAGGGCTCTCGGTTGAATCCACTATAACCCCGCCAAGAAAATAAGAACAATGCTACTTCAATTTAGCTTCAAAAATCAGAAAGGTAAGGGTTAATTAACATGTTCACACCTGCAAAACTGTTTTAACGCACACTGCGCAGACAACCTTTGAAAACATTGTGGCTAAAGGTAAGGGTTAATTAACATTTTCCAACCTGGAAAAATGTTTTAACGCACACTGCGCAGACAACCTTTGAAAACATTGTGGCTAAAGGAGAAATTGCTCATCACGAGCAATTTCTCCTTTCGCCACAGCGTTTTCAATGCTACACAAATACATATATACATGTTACTTTCATTATTGGTGATTTTCCATGCTTTTGTCCAGACGTTTTCAAAGTCGTCTGTTGCGTAATTGTCGTGCTCGGGAAACGGTTAACATTTGTTTTAGTCACCGTTTATAGATATATACTGGCCACAGGAATGCATTACTACAGAACCGATCCTCGGGAAATGGTTAACATCTGTTTTATTCACCGTTTATAGATATATACTGGTCACAGGAATGAATTCCTACAGAAAAGATCCTCGGAAAACGGTTAACATCTGTTTTAGTCACCGTCTATAGATATATACTGGTCAGGGGAATGAATTCCACAGAAAGGATCCTCGGGAAATGATTAACATCTGTTTTAGTCACCGTCTATAGATATATACTGGTCACAGGAATGAATTACTACATAACAGATCCTCGGGAAACGATAAACATCTGTTTTAGTCACCGTCTATAGATATATACTGGTCACAGGAATGAATTACTACATAACAGATCCTCGGGAAACGATAAACATCTGTTTTAGTCACCGTCTATAGATATATACTGGTCACAGGAATTAATTCCTACACAAACGATCGATATTATCACCACGTGAACTATCAAGACGTCTCCATATTTAAAATATTCATTAACCCTCTTCAACATAATACAAATCTGCAGCAGACGACTTCGAAAACATCTTGGCAAAAAAATAAAAAATCTCTATAAATAAAAGTCAAAATAGTGAAAAGAATTGAAAACAGTGTTACAATAGGAGACATTGCTCATTATAAGCCGGGTGAAGTTTTCCAACAAACTTTGTATTATGTTTTATTATATGTTATACACATGTCTCTTTAATAAAATATTTACTTACTTACTTACTTACTTATAGACGCATTGCGACGCATCTGCAGCAGACGATTTTTGAAAAACATTGTGACAGAAGGAGTTTAGGATCACGAAATGATGGTGGGCAATTTCTCCTTTATCTACACTTGTTTTAATATTATCAAATAATTATACTTTCGTTTATTGAGTTTTTCCCAATTGTCTACCGTCGTCTGCTGGAGATTTGTTGTATGTCTGTAAAAGTGTTAACACATATACTTCGGCGACACCGTAAACTGCAATGAATCAGTCTCACCAGAGTCCTCACTGTCCACATACAACAAATACGCAGCTGGTGACTTTGAAAGCATTTAGTCAAACTTTGAGAAACTCTCTATACATGAAATAACAATTGATTAATAAAGTTGAAAACATTGTGGCAAAAGGAGAAATTACTCATAATGAGCAATTTCTCCTTCTGCCACAATGTTTTCGAAATGCGTCTGAAAGCATATGTGTGTGAGAAAGGGTTAATGCAACTTCTAGCAAAAACCCAGAAGTGTATCCCAGCTTGTACACGTCTTCGCACTGTTACGATTCTTCCTTCCAACCCTCCTCCCTCTCAATCATTTCTTCTTCTAAAACGAACTACATAGACAATTCAAAATTCACAATTGTATTGTATTGCAAAGAACGTGCCCATATTAATGCATATGGACTATATGGCTATAATAACTTCATCCGATCATGCATCATGAAAAAAAAACATTGAAATATTTCTAAGTATTGCTTTATAAGTTCTTGTCATTAGTGTGTAAAACTGATTTATTTGGATGCATGTTAAGGGATATATTCGAGGCGCAATTCTTTTTAAGGAGAAAAACTCCCAACTATGCCTAAACATGTTTTGATTGGGATTTTTTTTCAGTTGGAAATGTTTCAAAATAAATACACTTACTTTAATGTGGTAATTACATGTTGTCAAAGAGATAAAACAGAATCTTAAATTAAAACACGTGATGCAACCACTGTAATCGATATGTTGTGTTAACCCTTTCCCATATACGACAAATCCGCATCAGGCGACCTTTGTTTGCCTGGTGATTTTATACTGCTTTCAACAATTTGTCATTTATATCGCGGCGTTTTCTGGGTAAGTTACCAGTGCTACTGGTCCATTTATTCTGTCAGTCGTAATGCATTACCCCCTATTCATTGTCAAAAATCGTTTGCAGGAGTTAAATCAAAATGCGTTTCCAAGTTGGAGAAGGCCGAAAACATAATTTTTTTGAATAACTTGTATTAATGGGGGAATTTACCAATTAAGTCTGTATTGGCGTTTGCAGCAATTTCCGATCACATTCAACTACATGTACCCTATGTTTCACCGATTTCCGGTCACATTCCCCTACATGTACCCTATGTTTCACCGATTTCCGGTCACATTCACCTACATGTACGCTATGTTTCACCGATTTCCGGTCACATTCACCTACATGTACCCTATGTTTCACCGATTTCCGGTCACATTCACCTACATGTACCCTATGTTTCACCGATTTCTGGTCACATTCACCGACATGTACCCTATGCTTCACCGATTTCTGGTCACATTCACCTACATGTACCCTATGTTTCACCGATTTCCGGTCACATTCACCGACATGTACCCTATGTTTCACCGATTTCCGATCACATTCACCTACATGTACCCTATGTTTCACCGATTTCCGGTCATATTCACCTACATGTACACTATGTTTCACCGATTTCCGATCACATTCACCTACATGTAACCTATGTTTCACCGGTTTCCGGTCACATTCACCTATATGTACCCTATGTTTCACCGATTTCCGGTCACATTCACCTACATGTACCCTATGTTTCACCGATTTCCGGTCACATTCACCTATATGTACCCTATGTTTCACCGATATCCGGTCACATTCACCTACATGTACCCTATGTTTCACCGATTTCCGGTCACATTCACCTACATGTACCCTATGTTTCACCGATTTCCGGTCACATCGTTACTCTTGATTAAGTTCTTTCCTGGTAACTGGTTATATTCACACAATTAGACAATTCTGCAGCAGACGACTTTGAACATATTTTGTCAAAAAGTAGAAAATCTCTATAATTGAATGAATAACCTATGTCTAAAAGTGGAAAACATTGTGGCATCAGGAGAAATTGCTCGTTTTGAGCAATTTCTTCTTTTGTCGCTATGTTTTCAAAAAGCCGTCTGCTCTGCAGGCGACAGAAAGGGTCTATATAAGGGAAAGGGTTACAACCCTTTTTCCACATATAGTCTAGTGACTCATAAGCTAATGTATGGCTGGATAATACGCCCAATATGTACAATGATTACTAACAACTGTGAATGTTGTACTGTTGTATTATTATATTGTATGTATAACTTGTATTACGTGTCACTTAAATAACATAAAAGAGCGTACGAAGTGAGTCCTTAGTCTCTGCAGCGATACTACTCTCTAAACGTTAAGAAAAATCTAACTATTTCCTTGTTGTTGTTGTTTGGCGTTGTTTACCCTCGCGCTCGGCTAACTATTTCATCACAGTCCCTTGTGCAAGAAAAAGCTTTAACACACTTCAAACAGGTTTTATTCAGGTATAAAGCATGACAATTAAAGTACGGCATTGAACATATGTGCATTGCATTGTTATAAATGTTTAACATAAATAGATATTACATTTATATTGGTGTGTGATTGCCATGAGCTATATCCACTAATGAAAAAGATAAACATTTTTAAAATAAAGGGACGTAATTTGACAAAGAACGAGTAAATTGAATCAAAGTTTTGAACTCGTTTAAACAATCATTGTCAATTGAAACTTTCATTTTCTACTTGAAACCAGAGACATATGTGTTTATATGTCTCTGTTGAAACGTAGCTGAACACGATCCGAGCATGCGAAGCGTCATATTCATTCCATCAATTATTTTGCGGCGATTAATGGTAACTGTTTTTGAAATGGAAGAAAGTTACAAAATTGTAAGCATTCCAGAAATTGTGGTAATTGTTGCCAATGATATCGAGTTTCCTACATTTACAAATTGAAGGAAGTTTGACAATTGAAGGCTGATACCTTTCTGACGAAATAAACACTTTCCGCTCTGTATTATTTTCGTTAACCTTTTGTGTCGAATTGTACATGTACGCATTGGCGTATGCCTGTAATAAATGCATGATATAGATATGATGAAAGTACCGTGATAAAATAACACAATAACATGATACTATAAAGAAGAGGATATGAGAGAGTTACGGAGACTAACGCACTAATAGGATATATTCGTCTTATACTATTTCAGTTATATTTACGCATTCCCGAAGGACTGCGTTCAACAAAACACAAGAGCGTACGAAGTGAGTCCTTAGTCTCTGCAGCGATACTACTCTCTAAACGTTAAGAAAAATCTAACTTATTCATTACAGTCCCGTGTATAAGAAAAAAGCTTTAACAAACTTCAAACATGTTTTATTCAGGTATAAAGCATGACAATTAAAGTACGGCATTGAACTCATATGTGCATTGCATTGTTATACATTTTTAACATACATAGATATTACATTTCTATTGGTATGTGTTTTGCATGAGCTATAACAACTAATGAAAAGAGAAATATTTTTAAAATAAAGGGCCGTAATTTGACAAATAACGAATCAATTGAATCAAACTTTTGAACTCGTTTAAACAATCATTGTCAATTGAAACTTTCATTTTCTACTTGAAACGTAGCTGAACACGATCCGATCATGCTAAGGGTCATGTTCGTTCCATTAATTATTTTGCGGCGATTAATGGTAACTGTTTTTGAAAAGGAAGAAAGTTATAAAATTGTAAGCATTCCAGAAATTGTGGTAATTGTTGCCAATGATATCGAGTTACCTACATTTACAAAATGAAGAAAGTTTGACAATTAAAGGCTGGTACCTTTCGGACGAAATAAATACTTTCCGCTCTGTATTATTTTCGTTAACCTTTTGTGTCGAATTGTACATGTATGCATTGGCGTATGCCTGTAATAAATGCATGATATATATATGATGAAAGTACCGTGATAAAATAACACAATGACATGATACTATAAAGAAGAGGATATGAGAGAGTTACGGAGAAGAACTCACTAATAGAATATATTCGTCTTATACTATTTCAGTTATATGTACGCATTCCCGAAGGACTGCGCTCAACAAAACACAAGAGCGTACGAAGTGAGTCCTTAGTCTCTGCAGCGATACTACTCTCTAAACGTTAAGAAAAATCTAACTTATTCATTACAATCCCGTGTATAAGAAAAAGCTTTAACAAACTTCAAACATGTATTATTCATGTATAAAGCATGACAATTAAAGTGCGGCATTGAAGTCATTTGTGCATTGCATTGTTATAAATGTTTAACATAAATAGATATTACATTGCTATTGGTGTGTGATTGCCATGAGCTATATCCACTAATGAAAAAGAGAAACATTTTTGAAATAAAGGGCTGTAATTTGACAAATAACGAGTCAATTGAATCAAACTTTTGAACTGGTTTAAACAATCGTCAATTGAAACTTTCATTTTCTACTTAAAACGTAGCTGAACAGGATCCGAGCATGCTAAGGGTCATGTTCGTTCCATCAATTATTTTGCGGCGATTAATGGTAACTGTTTTTGAAAAGGAAGAAAGTTACAAAATTGTAAGCATTCCAGAAATTGTGGTAATTGTTGCCAATAATATTGAGTTACCTACATTAACAAAATGAAGGAAGTTTGACAATTGAAGGCTGATACCTTTCGGACGAAATAAACACTTTCCGCTCTGTATTATTTTCGTTAAACTTTGTGTCGAATTGTACATGTATGCATTGGCGTATGCCTGTAATAAATGCATGATATATTTATGATGAAAGTACCGTGATAAAATAACACAATGACATGATACTATAAAGAAGAGGATATGAGAGAGTTACGGAGAAGAACGCACTAATAGAATATATTCGTCTGAAACTATTTCAGTTATATTTACGCATTCCCGAAGGACTGCGCTCAACAAAACACAAGAGCGTACGAAGTGAGTCCTTAGTCTCTGCAGCGATACTACTCTCTAAACGTTAAGAAATATCTAACTTATTCATTACAATCCCGTGTATAAGAAAAAGCTTTAACAAACTTCAAACATGTATTATTCAGGTATAAAGCATGACAATTAAAGTGCGGCATTGAAGTCATTTGTGCATTGTATTGTTATAAATGTTTAACATAAATAGATATTACATTTATATTGGTGTGTCATTGCCATGAGCTATATCCACTAATAAAAAAGAGAAACATTTTTAAAATAAAGGGCTGTAATTTGACAAATAACGAGTCAATTGAATCAAACTTTTAAACTGGTTTAAACAATCGTCAATTGAAACTTTCATTTTCTACTTGAAACGTAGCTGAACAGGATCCGAGCATGCTAAGGGTCATGTTCGTTCCATCAATTATTTTGCGGCGATTAATGGTAACTGATTTTGAAAAGGAAGAAAGTTACAAAATTGTAAGCATTCCAGAAATTGTGGTAATTGTTGCCAATGATATTGAGTTACCTACATTAACAACATGAAGGATGTTTGACAATTGAAGGCTGATACCTTTCGGACGAAATAAACACTTTCCGCTCTGTATTATTTCCGTTAACCTTTTGTGTCGAATTGTACATGTATGCATTGGCGTATGCCTGTACTAAATGCATGATATATTTATGATGAAAGTACCGTGATAAAATAACACAATGACATGATACTATAAAGAAGAGGATATGAGAGAATTACGGAGAATAACGCTCTAATAGGATATATTCGTCTTATACTATTCCAGTTATATTTACGCATTCCCGAAGGACTGCGCTCAACAAAACACAAGAGCGTACGAAGTGAGTCCTTAGTCTCTGCAGCGATACTACTCTCTAAACGTTAAGAAAAATCTAACTTATTCATTACAGTCCCGTGTATAAGAGAAAAACTTTAACAAACTTCAAACATATTTTATTCAGGTATAAAGCATGACAATTAAAGTACGGCATTGAACTCATATGTGCATTGCATTGTTATACATTTTTAACATACATAGATATTACATTTATATTGGTGTGTGATTGCCATGAGCTATATCCACTAATGAAAAAGAGAAACATTTTTAAAATAAAGGGCTGTAATTTGACAAATAACGAGTCAATTGAATCAAACTTTTGGACTGGTTTAAACAATCGTCAATTGAAACTTTCATTTTCTACTTGAAACGTAGCTGAACAGGATCCGAGCATGCTAAGGTTCATGTTCGTTCCATCAATTATTATGCGGCGATTAATGGTAACTGTTTTTGAAAAGGAAGAAAGTTACAAAATTGTAAGCATTCCAGAAATTGTGGTAATTGTTGCCAATGATATCGAGTTACCTACATTTACAAAATGAAGGAAGTTTGACAATTGAAGGCTGATACCTTTCGGACGAAATAAACACTTTCCGCTCTGTATTATTTTCGTTAACCTTTTGTGTAGAATTGTACATGTATGCATTGGCGTATGCCTGTAATAAATGCATGATACATTTATGATGAAAGTACCGTGATAAAATAACACAATGACATGAAACTATAAAGAAGAGGATATGAGAGAGTTACGGAGAATAACGCACTAATAGGATATATTCGTCTTATACTATTCCAGTTATATTTACGCATTCCCGAAGGACTGCGCTCAACAAAACACAAGAGCGTTCGAAGTGAGTCCTTAGTCTCTGCAGCGATACTACTCTCTAAACGTTAAGAAAAATCTAACTTATTCATTACAATCCCGTGTATAAGAAAAAGCTTTAACAAACTTCAAACATTTTTTATTCAGGTATAAAGCATGACAATTAAAGTGCGGCATTGAACTCATTTGTGCATTGCATTGTTATAAATGTTTAATATAAATAGATATTACATTTATATTGGTGTGTGTTTGCTATGAGCTATATCCACTAATGAAAAAGAGAAACATTTTTGAAATAAAGGGCCGTAATTCGACAAATAACGAGTCAATTGAATCAAACTTTTGAACTGGTTTTGATAATCATTGTTAATTGAAACTTTAATTTTCTATTTGAAACGTAGCTGAACACGATCCGAGGGTGCTAGGGGGCATGTCCGTTCCATCAATTATTTTGCGGCGATAAATGGTAACTGTTTTTGAAAAGGTAGACAGTTACAAAATTGAAAGCATTCCATAAACTGTGTTAATTGTTGTCAATGATATCGAGTTACCTACATTACAACATGAAGGAAGTTTGACAATTGAAGGCTGATACCTTTCGGACGAAATAAACACTTTCCACTCTGTATTATTTTCGTTAACATTTTGTGTCGAATTGTAAATGCATGCATTGGCGAATGCCTGTAACAAATGCATGATATATTTATGATGAAAGTACCGTAATAACACAATACCATGATACTATAAAGAAGAGGATATGAGAGAGTTACGGAGAATAACGCACTAATAGGATATATTCGTCTTATACTATTTCAGTTATATTTACGCATTTCCGTAGGACTGCGCTCAACAAAACACAAGAGCGTACGAAGTGAGTCCTTTGTCTCTGCAGCGATACTACTCCTTAAACGTTAAGAAAAATCTAACTTATTCATTACAGTCCCGTCTATAAGAAAAAAGCTTTAACAAACTTCAAACATGTTTTATTCAGGTATAAAGCATGACAATTAAAGTACGGCATTGAACTCATATGTGCATTGCATTGTTATACATTTTTAAAATACATAGATATTACATTTCTATTGGTGTGTGTTTTGCATGAGCTATAACAACTAATGAAAAGAGAAACATTTTTAAAATAAAGTTCCGTAATTTGTCAAAGAACGAGTCAATTGAATAAAACTTTTGAACTCGTTTAAACAATCATTGTCAATTGAAACTTTAATTTTCTACTTGAAACGTAGCTGAACACGATCCGAGCATGCTAAGGGTCATGTTCGTTCCATTAATTATTTTGCGGCGATTAATGGTAACTGTTTTTGAAAAGGAAGACAGTTACAAAATTGAAAGCATTCCAGAAATTGTGGTAATTGTTGTCAATGATATCGAGTTACCTACATTACAAAATGAAGGAAGTTTGACAATTGAAGGCTGATACCTTTCGGACGAAATAAACACTTTCCACTCTGTATTATTTTCGTTAACCTTTTGTGTCGAATTGTACATGTATGCATTGGCAAATGCCTGTAATAAATGCATGATATAGATATAATGAAAGTACCGTGATAAAATAACACAATACCATGATACTATAAAGAAGAGGATATGAGAGAGTTACGGAGAATAACGCACTCATAGGATATATTCGTCTTATACTATTTCAGTTATATTTACGCATTCCCGAAGGACTGCGCTTAACAAAACACAAGAGCGTACGAAGTGAGTCCTTAGTCTCTGCAGCGATACTACTCTCTAAACGTTAAGAAAAATCTAACTATTTCATCACAGTCCCGGGTATAAGAAAAAGCTTTAACACACTTCAAACAGGTTTTATTCAGGTATAAAGCATGACAATTAAAGTACGGCATTGAACATTTGTCCATTACATTGTTATAAATGTTTAACATAAATATATATTACATTTATATTGGTGTGTGATTGCCATGAGCTATAACAACTAATGAAAAGAGAAACATTTTTGAAATAAAGGGACGTAATTTGACAAAGAACGAGTAAATTGAAACAAACATTTGAACTGGTTTAAATAATCTTTGTCAATTGAAACTTTCATTTTCTACTTGAAACGTAGCTGAACACCACCCTAGCATGCTAATGGTCATGTCAGTTGCATTAATTATTTCGCGGCGATTAATGGTAACTGTTTTTGAAAAGGAAGACAGTTACAAAATTGAAAGCATTCCAGAAATTGTGGTAATTGTTGTCAATGATATCGAGTTACCTACATTACAAAATGAAGGAAGTTTGACAATTGAAGGCTGATACCTTTCGGACGAAATAAACACTTTCCACTCTGTATTATTTTCGTTAACCTTTTGTGTCGAATTGTACATGTATGCATTGGCAAATGCCTGTAATAAATGCATGATATAGATATAATGAAAGTACCGTGATAAAATAACACAATACCATGATACTATAAAGAAGAGGATATGAGAGAGTTACGGAGAATAACGCACTCATAGGATATATTCGTCTTATACTATTTCAGTTATATTTACGCATTCCCGAAGGACTGCGCTTAACAAAACACAAGAGCGTACGAAGTGAGTCCTTAGTCTCTGCAGCGATACTACTCTCTAAACGTTAAGAAAAATCTAACTTATTCATTACAATCCCGTGTATAAGAAAAAGCTTTAACACACTTCAAACATGTATTATTCAGGTATAAAGCATGACAATTAAAGTGCGGCATTGAACTCATTTGTGCATTACATTGTTATAAATGTTTAACATAAATATATATTACATTTATATTGGTGTGTGATTGCCATGAGCTATAACAACTAATGAAAAGAGAAACATTTTTGAAATAAAGGGACGTAATTTGACAAAGAACGAGTAAATTGAAACAAACATTTGAACTGGTTTAAATAATCTTTGTCAATTGAAACTTTCATTTTCTACTTGAAACGTAGCTGAACACCACCCTAGCATGCTAATGGTCATGTCAGTTGCATTAATTATTTCGCGGCGATTAATAGTAACTGTTTTTGAAATGGAAGACAGTTACACAATTGTAAGCATTCCAGAAATTGTGGTAATTGTTGTTAATGATATCGAGTTACCTACATTTACAAAATGTAGGAAGTTTGACAATTAAAGGCTGATACCTTTCGGACGAAATAAACACTTTCCGCTCTGTATTATTTTCGGTAACCTTTTGTGTCGAATTGTACATGTATGCATTGGCGTATGCCTGTAATAAATGCATGATATAGTTATGATGAAAGTACCGTGATAAAATAACACAATAACATGATACTATAAAGAAGAGGATATGAGAGAGTTACGGAGAATAACGCACTCATAGGATATATTCGTCTTATACTATTTCAGTTATATTTACGCATTCCCGAAGGACTGCGCTCAACAAAACACAAGAGCGTACGAAGTGAGTCCTTAGTCTCTGCAGCGATACTACTCTCTAAACGTTAAGACAAATCTAACTTATTCATTAAAATCCCGTGTATAAGACAATTGAAGTGCGGCATTGAACTCATTTGTTCATTACATTGTTATAAATGTTTAATATAAATAGAAATTACATTTCTATTGGTGTGTGTTAGCCATGAGCTATATCCACTAATGAAAAAGAGAAACATTTTTGAAATAAAAGGTCGTAATTGGACAAATAACGAGTCAATTGAATCAAACTTTTGAACTGGTTTTGATAATCATTGTTAATTGAAACTTTAATTTTCTATTTGAAACGTAGCTGAACACGATCCGAGGATGCTAAGGGTCATGTCCGTTCCATCAATTATTTTGCGGCGATTAATGGTAACTGTTTTTGAAAAGGTAGACAGTTACAAAATTGAAAGCATTCCAGAAACTGTGTTAATTGATGTCAATGATATCGAGTTACCTACATTACAAAATGAAGGAAGTTTGACAATAGAAGGCTGATACCTTTCGGACGAAATAAACACTTTCCACTCTGTATTATTTTCGTTAACCTTTTGTGTCGAATTGTACATGCATGCATGACAAATGCCTGTAACAAATGCATGATATAGATATGATGAAAGTACCGTAATAACACAATACCATGATACTATAAAGAAGAGGATATGAGAGAGTTACGGAGAATAACGCACTATTAGGATATTTACGCATTCCCGAAGGACTGCGCGTAACAAAACACAAGAGCGTACGAAGTGAGTCCTTAGTCTCTGCAGCGATACTACTCTCTAAACATTAAGAAAAATCTAACTATTTTTACACAGTCCCGTGTATGAGAAAAAGCTTTAACACACTTCAAACATGTTTTATTCAGGTATAAAGCATGACAATTAAAGTACGGCATTGAACATATGTGCATTGCATTGTTATAAATGTTTAACATAAATATATATTACATTTCTATTGGTGTGTGATTGCCATGAGCTATAACAACTAATGAAAAGAGAAACATTTTTGAAATAAAGGGACGTAATTTGACAAAGAACGAGTAAATTGAATCAAACTTTTGAACTGGTTTAAATAATCTTTGTCAATTGAAACTTTCATTTTCTACTTGAAACGTAGCTGAACACCACCCTAGCATGCTAATGGTCATGTCAGTTCCATTAATTATTTCGCGGCGATTAATGGTAACTGTTTTCGAAAAGGAAGACAGTTACAAAATTGTAAGCATTCCAGAAATTGTGGTAATTGTTGTCAATGATATCGAGTTACCTACATTTACAAAATGTAGGAAGTTTGACAATTGAAGGCTGATACCTTTCGGACGAAATAAACACTTTCCGCTCTGTATTATTTTCGGTAACCTTTTGTGTCGAATTGTACATGTATGCATTGGCGTATGCCTGTAATAAATGCATGATATAGATATGATGAAAATACCGTGATAAAATAACACAATAACATGATACTATAAAGAAGAGGATATGAGAGAGTTACGGAGAATAACGCACTAATAGGATATATTCGTCTTATACTATTTCAGTTATATTTACGCATTCCCGAAGGACTGCGCTCAACAAAACACAAGAGCGTACGAAGTGAGTCCTTAGTCTCTGCAGCGATACTACTCTCTAAACGTTAAGAACAATCTAACTTATTCATTACAGTCCCGTGTTTAAGAAAAAAGCTTTAACAAACTTCAAATATGTTTTATTCAGGTATAAAGCATGACAATTAAAGTACGGCATTGAACTCATATGTGCATTACATTGTTATACATTTTTAACATACATAGATATTACATTTCTATTGGTGTGTGTTTTGCATGAGCTATAACAACTAATGAAAAGAGAAACATTTGTAAAACAAGACGAATGTTTGACGCAAAGCGTCAAAGAGAAACCGCAATTTTTCGTTGTTCATGTAGAAATAAGAAAAAAGAACATTTAAATCCACAAACAACTGTAGACGGTAATATGCTGACATATTTATCCCTTTGAAGACTGTTGGATACTTTAAATTACCTCCCTTTAAACAATACAATGATATTTACCTTGTGATTCGTACGATTAAGATTAATATACATTAAAATTATATGAACGAAAACTATTATTTAAATTAGTAACAACATCAAAATCAAATTTAAGCCAAGTTAAATGTGTACACATTTCATTAATTGTTTGTAGATACCCTAATGTATAGGTATGAATATAAAATGTATAGTGTTATAAACAAATTTCATTTCAACGTACCAAGTATGTGAATCTCACAGAAACACCCATTTCAATATACCAACATGTTAAAGTAAATTAAAGAATGAACCGTTTTTGTATGTACTGAAACTAGAAACGTCCGTTTGTGTAAAAGTATATTTCCAATATTTGCAATTTTATATTGCGACTAGCTATCCCGGCACGACGTAAACTTTCCTCTACCAAATTAGTTGTTGTATGTGGGAAACGGTTAGCTGCTGAACATGTATTTAAATGTTTAGCTGTGTTAAATATTTGTATTCCCTTTAAATTGTTTATTTAAATCCTCATACATGTGTATTATTAGACAAAGGTGTCAGACCAAATGGGAACTTAGTTAAATTGTGCGTATATACTAGAAATTACCTCCCTTTAAGTACTACCACGATTTTTTCTTGTGATTCGTATGAATAAATTCGATAAACATTTACATTTCAACTAGACGGCAACATTTATTGTGAAACAGATATTTCTCTGGTTTATATATGTTCATGTCTGCACTTCTTCATCTAGAATTACTGCGTAATATATGATAGCATGTAAGGAACGGAAGGGCATTACTGCCGAGCGCAAGGGTAAACAACGCCAAACAACAACAACAAGAAACAGATTACATTTACTGCGTGCCTTCTCTTGTTCACTGTTCAAGATACAGTATGAATTTCGCTTAAATAAATGATTAACTGTGTTAAATATTTGTATTCCCTTTAAATTGTTTATTTAAATTGTCATACATGTGTATTATTAGACAAAGGTGTCAGACCAAATGGGAACTTAATTAAAGTGTGCGTATATACTTCAAATTACCTCCCTTTAAGTACTACTAGGATTTTTTTTATTGTAATTCGTATGAATAAGTTTGATAAACATTAACATTTCAACTAGACGGCAACATTTATTGTGAAACAGATATTTTGTTGTTATTGTCTGCACTTCTTCATCTAGAATTACTGCGTAATATATTATAGCATGTAAGGAACGGAATGGCATTAATGCCGAGCGCGATGGTAAACAACGCCAAACAACAACAACAAGAAACAGATTACATTTACTGCGTACCTTCTTTTGTTCGTGGTTCCCTGTTTAACATACTATCGAAATAAAAAAAGTGTATGAGGCAGGTAACCAATTCAGTTTACTGTTTAGACAAGATACAGTATGAATTTCGCTTAAATAAAAATGTACATACATTCAATTAATATACTGGCCTTTGTCTTTTGTTTTTAATTTGTAAAACTCACACATGTATATAGAGTGTAAAAGGGATGTTTTAAAAGTTATTACCTTAAATTAATGTACTTAGAAAGGACAAAGAGAAATCAAGATATGTGGTCACGCTGGCAGGTCTAAATATTCTCCTTGACCGAAAATTAAAAGCATCCCTACAGGAAGCCGCCTCCTAGCGGCTTCCAATAAAACTAAAAAAAAAAAAATAGACGCATTTTTGGCACCTTTACAGCAGACGACAACACTTTCCGACAAAAGAATTTTTTTTCTCATGAGGCTCTTTTCAAAAAATATATATTCATTCATAGAGATGTTCCATATATTTGCCTAGATGTTTCCAAAGTTGTCTGCTGCATATCTGTTGTATGTGAAAAAGGGTTAGAGAACATTGTGGAAAAGGTAGGGATATAAGTCTTATCTAAAAAACACAACGGTCGTTTCCAATGAAACAGTTTAAAGCGAATTAATAATTTATGATTTCAAGTTTATTAACTGTGTTAAACGCATTACGTATAGAGAAAAAATTCATGATGAGCAATATCTCTTTTGTCATCAATGTTTTTAATAAGCGTTTGCTTATAAAGATGTTACATACGGCAGAATAAACGAACGAAGCTTTTATTTGTTATGTATGTAGGTCAAGATTAAGTCTATTGTAATCATTCAGGACTTTTCAACCCTTTCCCTCATATAGACGCTTTCTGACGCCTACAGAGCAGACGGATTTTTGAAAACATAGTGAGAAAAGAGTTTTGAGCAATTTCTCCTTTTGCCACAATGTTTTCCACTTTTAGTCATAGATTATCCATTCAATTATAGATATTTTCTATTTTTGGATAAAATATGTTCAAAGTCGTCTGCTGCAGAGATGTCGTATGAGGGAAAGGGTTAAATAGAGTCATAAGATGCTCTTGACCTTTTCCCACGTACAACACATATGTAAATGAGGCCTATAACCACTGGATAGACTTGAACACATTGTGGCTGTGACAAAATGAGAGAGTGCACTTTTTAAGCAATTCCTCCATATGTAAATGAGGCCTATAACCACTAGATAGAGTTGAACACATTGTGGCTGTGACAAAATGAGAGAGTACTCTTTATAAGCAATTCCTCTTTATGCCGCACGGTCTGTTTTAGAGGCTCGTCTGCTGCGGAGACGTCTGAAAGCGTCAACAGCAAATTTGCAGCAGAACACTTTGAAAATGAGTACTAAAAATATAGAGATAGGGGGAGAGAGAGGGGGAGAGAGAGAGAGGGGGAGAGAGAATGAGAGAGAGGGGAAAGAGAGAGAGAGAGACATACAGAGAGAGATAGAGAAAGAGAGAGAGAGAGAGAGAGAGTGTGGGAGAGAGAGAGAGAGAAAAAGAGACAGAGAGAAGAAAGAGATAAAGAGAGAGAAGAGAGAGAGAGAAGAGAGAGAGAGAGGGAGAGAGAGAAAAAAAAGAGAGAGATAGAGAGAGAGAGACACACAGACAGACAGACAGACAGAGACAGAGACAGAGACAGAAAGAGAGACGAATGTACATTCCCCATTATTGACTAACCAATATTATGCTAGGAAAAGTGCCTTTCCAAGCGCGGCACACATTAGGCAGATTTCTAAACGATCAGATTTACTACGCATAATCATGTGTTTGTATGGTGCTTAACATCGCTTTCAACAGTATCTATTTCAGTCATATCACTACGTTTTCCGGGTAAATTACAAGTACTGCTGTTAAGCTTATGCTGACAACAGCGCAGCAGTCGTATTTGCTTTTTACGGAACACGGAGCGCCAAGGAGGTTCATGAAAGTCACTAGTACCCTTTTTGGTTTGACTCCACTTGGGCTCGAATTTCCTCTCGAACCAGACGATCAACCACCGAAACTTGAAGAAATAATTGTGCCATTCCACGAGAAAACCAACATTATGGACTCTGCGGAATGTATCGACCTAGATCAGCCTGCGCAGTCCACGCAGGCTAATCTGTGCCGACACGTTGTGTCTCAGGGGGGTATAGGTATAGAGGAATGATGCATGAAACAGAAAATCTACAGGAGGTGAAAAATGCCTGTCCGGGTTAGCCTGCGCGGCATGCTTAGGCTGATTCCGACCGAGTCCACAATGTTGGTTCTCTCGTGGAACGGCTTAATTATGTCTGTATACGCCTACATATAATTATAGTGCATATAGTGGTTCTTATCCGATATTTCATTCGAAGACATTTAGCCCTTTCTAAGATAAAATAGATCTACAGCAGACGACCTGCAAAAACGATCAAGAATGAAATATGGAAAAGCTGCATACAAGTATATGAAACAATACATAATGAACAGAACTGAACACTTTTTGACGAAAGGAGAAGTTGCTCATTTTGAGTAATTTCTTCTTTTTGTTAAAATGTTTACAAAAGTCGTCTGCAGCGGATGCGTCAACATGCATAATCCTTTCCCACATACGAAAATGCTGCAGCAGACGACTTTGAACATATTTTGTAAAATAATAGAAAATCTCTATAATTGAATGGTTAACCTATATGACTAAAAGTGGAAAACATTGTTTCAAAAGGAGAAATTGCTCGTTTTGAGCAATTTCTTTTTTTGTCACTATGTTTTCAAAAAGTCGTCTGCTGCAGAGGCGTCAGAAAGCGTCTATATGAGGGAAATGGTTTACTGTACATTGTTTATTTGATCCAAAGTTAGATTATCCAATGTCCACTTTTCTTCCGCGATATTCTCCGGAAGTTGATCGTCCGCCATCTTTGTTTTTTTTCTCGATAGTTTCAACACGTGAGGTTAACCTTAGGTTATAAGCTCCCTCCTTCTAGAACAATGGTTCACACAATAATAATGTGTAGATTTACCATCATATGTAACAGTCAAGGCAACGATAAACTGTACTCCAACGCTATCTGAGAGGGCTGCTTCGTTCACATCGAGTGTTACTTCAGTTTTCTGAAATAGATACAATGAGTCGGTCCGTGAAAAAAGGCACAAGTTGGCATTTCTGATCATTTAGAGGTTCAGTTGCTCATGCCACATGTCGAAGTTCATTACAGTTGAATTTGAACAGTGTTTAAAATTTCTAACAACTAAGAAGTACAAGACGGGCCAAAATGGATAAGGTTTATAAGTAAAACAGTGTGTTTTGTTTTCTTGGGGGTTTATTTCAGTTATGCAATGGCGACAGTTCACTTATTCATGATCTCTGGGTAAACAAACCAGTGCTAGACTAGGAAAAGTGCCTTGCTTAAGAGCACTCCACCATGACTACAGCGTCGCGACTAGGGACAAAATCGCTATACTTTGACACACTATTTATCTGTTTATCTTAACTGCAATGTATGTAAGCCTATGACATTCAATCTATCATAACCTACACACGTTTATAGAAGCTTCCAATACACTATTGTAAGTAATAGGATAGTAGAACAGTGTAGATAATTGGTCAGACTGTCTGAATACACAAGCTAATCTGGATCTACACTGTTCACAAAAAGATAACTTTTACATTTTCCCATAGTGTTGCTAAAAGGACCGTGTATTTCAATATTATCTGTTTTGTATTCGTTTGAATTGTGTATTTCAATATTAACTGTTTTTTTATTCGTTTTAATTGTGTATTTCAATATTAACTGTTTTTTTTCGTTTGAATTGTGTATTTCAATATTAACTGCTTTTTATTCGTTTGAATTGTGTATTTCAATATTAACTGTTTTCTATTCTTTGAATTGTGTATTTCAATATTAACTGTTTTTTATTCGTTTGAATTGTGTATTTCAATATTTACTGTTTTTTATTCGTTTGAATTGTGTATTTCAATATTAACTGTTTTGAATTGTATTTGACGCCGCTTTCAACAGTATTACGGTTACTTCAAGGCGTTCAATGGATAACTTGCTGCTAGTTCAGTTTTATTCGCTTGAGCTGATCTATTGGGGTTTAACGCCGTTTTCATCAATTTGGCAGTGATATGACGGCGTCCCGTAAACCTTCCCACGTGTTTTCTGGTTTTCTCACAACAGTACTCGATATAACAGCCTTTCCAAACAACTGACTGTTTTTCTTTGGTATGACCCGGCTTGGGATTGAACTAGCGAACTCACGCTACCGAAGCGGACGTTCTACCACTAAATACACGTTACTGCTTTTATAACATCTGAGATGAGAATTTAACATGTGGGAGTGTTTATATGCTTCATTTTACATTTTTCTGCAAACATTGTGAGTAAAGGACCCCCTTCCCCCCGTCCCCTAAAGGGCTCACTGATTTCGATTAAGTTTTTAAAAAGTATTCTGCTGTAGCGTACATACGTCCAGAAGTTATATGTACAACCCAAATCCCAAAAGAAACCCAACAACTAAACAACAAAAACAACCACCGTCATTAAATATAATGAAGTAATGTAGGTTTTTATCACATTACATAAATATTCTCATCAACTTGGATCATTATCGTTCTTAAGAGACACAGAACCATGTCATGCGTAAAATAGACATTCGTAATTTAGCAACCAGAGAACGAGAGAAGATCCTGATCAGCATGCGCTTCCATGATGAGGAACATTTATGTTTGTCATCCAGTCGTCTAGTCAGACTAGACAAGCATCCACGAGGCCTATGAAGAGCACGTATGACTAAAACACATCTGAATACTAGTGGCTCGTCTTATAATCATTTGATTCAATATATTTAACTATTTCAGCGCCAAATTGTCTAAAATAGACATGTTTAAAATCGGGCTTGTAATACGAGTTTTGGAATAGTTTTATGACTAAAGGGCAAACAATGCTGATTGCAGGTGAGACAGCTCGTTACGAGCTGACTCACATGAATCTGTATTGTTTGCAACAACCTCAATATTGCCATTGGCGCTGAAAAAATTAAACTGTCTAAAGGTCGCTCTTAACGGGTAAGATAATGATTAATAAATGGTGAACAGGGAAGATCAGTACCAAAGTAGATATACTCCTTATTTAGATCAGTACCAAAGTAGATATACTCCTTATTTAGATCAGGACCAAAGTAGATATAATCCTTAATTAGATCAAATAGACAGTCGTCTTCTAGGCTTAAAGTAAGTAAGGGCATTTGATAAATTGGCCAATTAAAATATGTTACATATTCTCAGTCATTTATTGAGTTTGTTTTTATGATGTTCTACGCTTTTAAGTTTTTTAAACGTTTTAACAATTGTTCAGTTCATCACAGCGTTTCCTCGGTAAGTTTCCTATACCGCTGGTCCATATCCTGACATCAGTCATGTTTGTTTGAACATAGCCTCTCTTCAAATGTTCATTCAGGTACCACTGTTGAGGATGACTTAGAAAATATTTTGGTGAACATGTGGATTTTTCCTTCCAATTAAAATGTGGTTATTGAATCGAATTTAAAACATCTTGATAAAGCTATAGGTTGCTATTCTTTCATTTGTCACACTATTTTTAAAAGTTGTTTGCTGTTGTTGCGTCAAAATGCGTCTACATGTGGGAAAGGGTTAATGTGAAAATATTTAATCCGTGCACAGGTCTAAGTTTCTGATGAGATCATCAGGAATTATTAAGCGACATTTATGTTTTAAAAAATCCGGCCTACGTTAGAACTGTTCGAATCTATTATGATTGAATGTTTCGTATACTAACCAAATTTATCCTGGTCATTGATTGAATGTTTCGTATTACTATACAAAATTAACATTGGCACTATTTGTTATGGTGTAACAGAACCGTTAACCAATTCACCACCGATATTTATGGTATATTCACCGCATCGGTGGTGTAGTCGTAGAGCGTCCGCCTCTGGTGCGGGAGGTCGCGAGTTCGATCCCCGGTCTTTAAAAAATGGTAGTAATGGCTGCCCTCCTTGGCGCTTAGGGTTGCTGGGTAAGAATTACGACTGTCCGGCTGGTGTGAGGATAAATTGATCAGTAGTACTGGTAACTAACACAGGAAACTCCGTGATATAACTGAACATTTGTTAAGAGCGGTGTAAAGCACCAAACAATCAATCCAATCAATCAATCAACAACATCTGAGGTTTAAAGCGAGTTTAAGCGTTTAGCTAAGATGCTTCGATTATAAAGACACACTTGCTATACAGGATCTATCGACATAGAAGCTGGTGCATATTCAGTCAAAAACCCAAGAGGTATGCGGTATCGTCAGATCCAATCTACGTTCAGTATTTTTATTTATTTTTTTTATAAAATTAAGTTGAACCATTCCTTGTGTTCAGAATCGTTTTAAATATAAAATGCTTATTCTAAATTAGCAAAGGAAACACAATTTCAGATTGGCTGTATCAAACCATTATATTTTGAAATGGAGAATTTTCTTTTAATTTAGAATTTTAAATAATTCTATCAGAATAATATTGGTGAATTAAAATAACTTTTTTAACTACATGTGGATAATATCAAAACATATAACAGAAATGGTTATTGCATATAAATGGGAAATATTATGTTTTAGACTTGAAACTTCGGCGGATTTCTGTCGAATCAACTCGCCTACCGCACTATTTCCCTTTATGGTCAAATTACGCAAAATACATCCGCGGTCCTGCTGATCTAGAGCCAAATAGTCCCTAACCAAAATGCATTGATGATATGACATATCTCATTGTAAATGTGTATAAGATGCACTAGAAATGATTGATTTGTATGTTTTATGTATATTAACTTTGTTTGAAAGTGAAAGTGAAGAATGTGAAACACCGGTTTTGTCCGGGCCCGATTTGGTCCGAAATGACGGTAACCATTTTCGCCTGGTTAATTCTTTCTTGCATTATGAATGAATAACCCCCCCCCCCCCCCCCCCCCCCCCCCCCCCCCCCCATTTTTCTTTTGATTGTCTTTAAGCTTAGAGGCAACTCTTTTAAATGATATGTGGTGTTATACATGAGAAAAGATTAGAATGTTTGACAATTGAGGGCTGAAACTTGTCGATTTACATGGCAACAAAAAAGGTTTTTTTTCGTGTATTTGTGACCTAATCTCGCAATTCCCTATACCATGGGGAAAAAAACCACCTACAATTGTCGTTCCAAGGGTGTTACTACTAAATACTGATTTTTTTGAGAGTCCGTTACGGAGGAACCAGTAAGACCTCCAAAAAGCCAGGCTTATCTCATATAATTGGATCTTTGTAACCCGTTTGGAAACATTCGGAGAAGCTCTTGATTACATTTGCATATTACGAACCGTGCTCTAGGAAACCTAATTTAACTCGTACTTATTGAAACCCTTCCAACATACAGACGTTTCTTGGCGCCTCTGCGACAGACAACTTTTGAAAACATTGTGGTAAAAGAATAAATTGCTTATCCTGAGTAATTTCACCTTTTTCCCAATGTTTTAAACTATATTAAATGATTAATCTTTCATTTAAAGAGATTTTCTATATGTATGCGTAGATGCTATAAAACTCGTCTGCTGCAGAGTTGTTATATCTGTGAAAAGTGTTTATGTGGATTTTTCCTTCCAGTTAAAATGTGGTTATTGAATCGAATTTAAAACATTTTGAAAAAAGGAATATGTTGCTCTATTTTTTTTCATTTGTCAAACTGTTTTTAAAAGTTGTTTGCTGTTGTTGCGTCAAAATTCGTCTACATGCGGGACAGATGATATACAACTCGTCAGCTGCATAGTTGTTACATGTGTGAAAAGGACTATAGATCTGTATAGAACCGGTCATTGTATTCAATAATCGTTTGTAACCCTTTCCCACATACAACAAATCTGCAGCAGATTACTTTGAAAACATAGTGACACAAACCTGAACAATCTCCATTAAAGATAGCTTAATTGTTAAGTAAAGGTGAAAACATTATGGCCATGGGGGAAAATTGCTCATCATAAAATGCTTTAAAGATTGGGGGCAATGGAGGTCAGCGAGGGCTCCCAACTAGAAATTGTCACCGTGGATGTGTACGACTTAACTCTTTCAGCGCCGAATTGTTTAAAGTAGACTCGTCCATGTTTAAAATTGAGCGTTCCATTTCTCATGTAATAAAGGTTTTGGACTATTTTGATGAATAAAAGCCAAACAATTCTCATTTCAGGTGAGACAGCTCGTTACAAAAAAGAGCCAAAAAAAGTATCTCTGTGGATAAAGATCAAAAGAGGTCAAAATAAAGCTGATTTTATTATCTATTATTAATTGTCCAAAATATCAATAGTGTCACTCCTAAATAATAATTTACTACAGTAAGCCGAGTACCAGACTTCCCGAATGCGCCTCTGTGTGTAGTTCGGTTTTCTAGTGAAGAGGATCACCATTGAACACATTTCATGAATATTCATGGTCTTTGTGATATACATACAAATTAAATCAAGCAGTGCTCTTGGGCATCTCTTTATTAAATCACTGTCTCTAACTCGCTTAAGGAGCATTCACTATTGAAATATATAATTTAATGAATATGCATGACCAATGTGATATGCATAACAAAGAAATCCAGTAGATCTGATCACCATCGGCGTAAAATGTTCTTTTTTCTTACCTTTCCTATTTAAAATGACGGAAACTTTTCAAATTGTTGCGAATTATAATAAGAAAAATTAATAGTCGCCACAATTTATTGAACAGTTGTTTACAGAAAACCAATTATTAGTTCACACACGTGAGGAACGGTCTGACATGTATAGTATTTTAATGTCGATTCTATGATCTTGTTCTAAATTTAGTTGATTATTTGATTGATTGATTTGGGTTTGACGTCATTCTCATCTAGTTTCGGTAAAATAAACATCAGTCAGTTCACAAACCCACGTGCCTCCTTGTTCTTGCTCTTACACAAGTACTCCCCTTAACAATCTTTCCAAGCAACTGGCTGCTTTCCACATATAATGTTAGCCCATAAGTGGAAGATGACTGACACGTGTCGCATTGCCCTTTGTCAAACGTCAGAAATAATATAGGCGGTGCTTTGGTTCGAACTCACAACCCGTGAAAATACCGCCCGTTTCACGAACGACAGTGCTACCGTTTGGCAACATGATTTGAACAATCTTGAATGAACATTTTTGGAAAACTTAAAGACTATCTATAGCAAAAAATAAGATGACACGGGTGCGCCTTCAGTTTTAAGTCTTGCATGGAATACAAATAAAATAGTATTCCTTGTTGTTGAATACATTTAAATGACTTTTATCATTTTATCCACATTTATTTCTTCAAATGTCTGAATATCTTTAAATCATGCATTGAGTTTTCTTTTCAAATTTAACAATCAGATAGTATGCACATGATTGCATATTGAAGTAGGTTAATAGTGCATTTAATTTATACCATTTAGGATGTAGACGTACAAGGTTACGTGTTTCAGGCTTTGTAAAAAGAGTTTACTATGTGAGATATAACTTGTGATCTCTTAAAACATGGAATTTTACTTTTGTGATAACAAAGTTGATCGAGTGACAGTAACTGTGTGCGCGACACTATCAAAAAGCTTAGGCAGTTCTAGAATGGGTATTCTTTAGATTATCGGGACGTAACGGCGGCGATCCGTCTACGTTTTATGTCAGATTTGAGCTTATAAGAAAAGGCAATGTGCAAGGGTCTATGAAACGCTTTTAAAATAATTTGACTTGGTCTTATTTACGGAAATGTTGTGACTTATCCTTTGCACAGTATTGCCACCGAATAACGGTGGCAATACTGTTTCTATATATACATGTACACTGATATCTTTAACTTATCTATCTATAACATCGCTCCGTTTCTCCATATACATGTATGCACTGATATCTTTAACTTCTCTATCTATAACATCGCTCCGTTTCTCCATATACATGTATACCTTCTCTATCTATAACATCGCTCCGTTTCTCCATATACATGTATACACTGATATCTTTAACTTCTCTATCTATAACATCGCTCCGTTTCTCCATATACATGTATACACTGATATCTTTAACTTCTCTATCTATAACATCGCTCCGTTTCTCCATATACATGTATACACTGATATATTTAACTTCTCTATATATAACATCGCTCTGTTTCTCCATGTACATATACACTGATATCTTTAACGTCTCTATCTATAACATCGCTCCGTTTCTCCATATACATGTATACACTTATATATTTAACTTCTCTATCTATAACATCGCTCCGTTTCTCCATATACATGTACACTGATATCTTTAACTTCTCTATCTATAACATCGCTTCGTTTCTCCATATACATGTACACCGATATCTTTAACTTCTCTATCTATAACATCGCTCCGTTTCTCCATATACATGTATACACTAATATCTTTAACTTCTCTATCTATAACATCGCTCCGTTTCTCCATATACATGTACACTGATATCTTTAACTTCTCTATATATAACATCGCTCCGTTTCTCCATATACATGTACACTGATATCTTTAACTTCTCTATCTATAACATCGCTTCGTTTCGTCATATACATGTACACCGATGTCTTTAACTTCTCTATATATAACATTGCTCCGTTTCTCCATATATATGTAGACCGATATCTTTAACTTCTCTATCTATAACATCGCTCCGTTTCTCCATATACATGTATGCACTGATATCTTTAACTTCTCTATCTATAACATCGCTCCGTTTCTCCATATACATGTATACACTGATATATTTAACTTCTCCATCTATAACATCGCTCCGTTTCTCCATATACATGTATACACTGATATCTTTAACTTCTCTATCTATAACATCGCACCGTTTCTCCATATACATGTATACACTGATATCTTTAAATTCCCTAGCAATAACATCGCTCCGTTTCTTCATATACATGTAAACCGATATCTTTAACTTCTCTATCTATAACATCGTTCCGTTTCTCCATATACATGTATACACTGATATCTTTAACGTCTCTATCTATAACATCGCTCCGTTTCTCCATTTACATGTATACACTGATATCTATAACATCTCTCCGTTTCTCCATATGCATGTACCCTGATATCTTTAACTTCTCTATCTATAACATCGCTCCGTTTCTCCATATATATGTACACCGATATCTTTAACATCTCTATCTATAACATCGCTCCGTTTCTCCACATGTATGTACACTGATGTCTTTAACTTCTCTATCTATAACATCGCTCCGTTTCTCCATATACATGTACACTGATATCTTTAACTTCTCTATCTATAACATCGCTTCGTTTCTCCATATTCAAGTACACTGATATCTTTAACTTCTCTATATATAACATCGCTCCGTTTCTCCATATACATGTATACACTGATATCTTTAATTTCTCTATTTATAACATCGCTTCATTTCTCCATATATATGTACACCGATATCTTTAACTTCTCTATCTATAACATCGCTTCGTTTCTTCATATACAAGTACACTGATATTTTTAACATCTCTTTCTATAACATCGCTCCGTTTCTCCACATGTATGTACACTGATGTCTTTAACTTCTCTATCTATAACATCGCTCCGTTTCTCCATATACATGTACACTGATATCTTTAACTTCTCTATCTATAACATCGCTTCGTTTCTCCATATTCAAGTACACTGATATCTTTAACTTCTCTATATATAACATCGCTCCGTTTCTCCATATACATGTATACACTGATATCTTTAATTTCTCTATCTATAACATCTCTTCGTTTCTCAATATTCATGTACACTGATATCTTTAACTTCTCTATATATAACATCGCTCCATTTCTACATATTCATGTACACTGATATCTTTAACTTCTCTATATATAACATCGCTCCGTTTCTCCATATACATGTACACTGATATCTTTAATTTCTCTATCTATAATATCACACCGTTTCTCCATGTACATGTAAACTGATATCTTTAACTTCTCTATATAAAACATCGCTCCGTTTCTTCATACTCATGTACACTGATATCTTTAACTTCTCTATATATAACATCGCTCTGTTTCTCCATATACATGTACACTGATATATTTAACTTCTCTATCTATAATATCGCTTCGTTTCTCCATATTCATGTACACTGATATCTTTAACTTCTCTATCTATAACATCGCCCCGTTTCTACCTGTACATGTAAACTGATATCTTTAACTTCTCTATCTATAACATCGCTCCGTTTCTACCTGTACATGTAAACTGATATCTTTAACTTCTCTATATATAACATCGCTCTGTTTCTCCATATACATGTACACTGATATATTTAACTTCTCTATCTATAACATCGCTCCGTTTCTTCATAGTCATGTACACCGATTTCTTTAACTTCTCTATCTATAACATCGCTCCGTTTCTCCATATACTAGTACACCGATATCTTTAACTTCTTTATCTATAACATTGCTCCGTTTCTCTATATACATGTATACACTGATATCTTTAACTTCTCTATCTATAACATCGCTCCGTTTCTCCATATACATGTACACTGATATCTTTAACTTCTCTATATATAACATCGCTCCATTTCTCCATATACATGTATACACTGATATCTTTAACTTCTCTATCTATAACATCGCTCCGTTTCTCCATATACATGTATACACTGATTTATTTTATGATTAGTGATGAAATACCGTGTTCTATCAGTGAAATAAAAGCCATATTCCACACTGTGGAATATGAAAAAATGACGTCACAAAAACCGGAACTACTTTTTGACTTATCAAGGGAGGCTACTGTTCCAATAAACAGCATTTATCCATTATGAGTTGTCTCCCTTTGTTTCATTAAAAGTTCGTCTGCAAAATTGATGACAAAGGGTGAAATGGATAAAAACGCAAATGAATTTGATGAAATTGACGAGGAGTCACTTTTTGGGGAGTTTGCCCTCACTGATAATTTGAGCAAAAGAAAACACAAAGAACCAACAACTCAGGGCAGGTTTGGGGAGGTTTCGTCATTGGATGTGCTTTCCTTTTTAGAGAACAATGTTAACATTAACACTAAAAAAAAGACAAAAGGTGATATTGATTTGCTCATGTCGTTTTTGGAAACAAAAAATGAGAGCCGTAAACTTGAGTTTATACCCCCCAGTCAGCTTAATGACTATTTGTCTGCATTTCTCCTGGCAGTGAGGAAGAAAGATGGAGGCGAGTATGAACCATGTACTCTGCAGAGTTTCATTTCCTCAATTGATAGATATTTAAAAACAAATGGTTATAAAACCTCTTTAAGGGGCAGTATAGAGTTTTCAAGAACTATGGAGGTATTAAAAATGAAAACAAAACAGTTAAAAAGTTTGGGAAAAGGTAATAAACCTAAGGCTGCAGACCCACTTGAAGATACACACATCCAGAAAATGTTTGACAGCGGAACCCTAGGCGACAGTCGACCAAGTTCACTAATCCATTCCCTTTGGCTACTTTGCACAACCAACTTTGGGATGAGAACTGGTCAGGAAGTCCACAGTCTGAGATGGGGGGATGTACAGTGTAAGGAAGATGAAATTGGGGAATATCTGATATATGACACAGAGAGACAGACAAAAACAAGGACTGGTGCTAATGTCAGAGACACAAGGTAATTTCTGCTTCATTTTTGATAAGTTTTAAACTTGTAATCTCATAATTCATTGTGTCATTGGTATGTTAAGCTGAGCATTATTTCAATATCATTACAGAGACAGTTTAGTATGTTATTTGTGATTCCCTGGTAAACCATCCACTACAGTAAATTTGCCACTTGAATTTTTGTTATCAAATATCAATACAGTAAATGTGAAATAAATGTATCAACAAAATAGTGACTATCTTAAATAGACTACCAAGTCTGCATGCTGATCTTAGTTGCTACATCATGTAGACACAAAAAAAGGAGTGTTGTTTTGAATTTATAGTTGAACTATAAATATGGAGGATATTTGTGCATATCGAATGGATAAGGATAAGTGATAAAATTTTATATTTTAAAAAGCATGTAGTAAAATATTAAAATTGTATCACTTCTTGATGAAATATAATCTTTATCCACTTGATACAAACAAATTTTCTTTTAATTTTATGCTTAACAATGACTAAAGTAGGGAACTGTTTGTGTCTTTGTTCCTGTTACGTGTGTTATGTCATAACAAAGCGCGACATCATTTTTCATATAGTGTGGAATATGGATTTTATTTCACTGAAATTCTGATGAACATGGTATTTCATCACTTGGCATAATTTAATAAATATTTTTCTCCTTCAGATTAACAAAACCAAGGGCATATGCTGTTCCTGGTACAAATGATAAGGACCCAGTGCATATTTACAAAATATTTGCTGCAATGCGACCAGTTGAAATGTTGGACCCTGAAAGCCCTTTTTTTTTGTCTGTTGCCAACAAAACACCAAAGCCTGGACAGCCATGGTACAAAAAACAGTCAATGGGTATTAATAAGTTGTATGGAATAATGAAGGAAATGAAAGCTGATGCTGGGATTGAATGTGAAAAAAGAATTACGCCTTACAGGTATATAACTAATAATATTTATATGAAATTGTCTATAAATAAATGTTTTTTTTAATATGAAAGAGTTAAAAGTATTATGGTAAAATAAATGACCTGTTATTACTTGTTTTGACACAATATTTTTTTAAATGTGTCTGCTACAAGACTAACAAAAGGTTAATAGAACATAAAACAAGAGAAAAATATGTACTCACGCCATCAAACTGACTTCCACCGAGATTTCACTTCTTCTGTTTTCTATGTTCAGTTTGAGTGATGTTTTAAAACTAATCCGGCTAATTCATCAAATTTGTAGAGTGAAATAATGACAACACCACTACAAAAATGAATGAAAGCTAACTGGAAATAGTCTGTTTCAAATTCAATGTACTGATCTCCTTTCAAAAATGTTTCAATCTTTCATCCAGATTATTGTTGTAGATCTATTCCTTTTCAGTTGCTTGTGGTAGAGTATGTTCGTTTATTATCAGATGGATAAGTCTCAAATAATGACCTTTAGATCTACATATTTCATCGCATGCTACAATTAAAAAAATTACATCACATTCAGAGTACAGAAACCTGGACTAATCTGACAGCAAACAGTTATAAACGTCTAAATCCAAAATGTTTACTTGCAAAACATGAAAAGGCGTTTGTATTGGTATAATTCCAAATATCCCTGATATATACTTGCAATATTTAACCCTTTTCCTCATATAGACGCTTTCTGACGCCTCTGCAGCAGATGGCTTTATGAAAAAATAGTGATAAAATGACAAATTGCACAAAACATGCAATTTCTCCTTTTAACACTATGCTTGCAACTTTTTGTCATAGGTTATACATCCAATTATGGAGATTTTAAATGTATTGAAAAAATATGCTCCAAGTTGTCATGTGAGGGAAACGGTTAATTCTAATCATGATTTTGTCTTTTCAGTGCACGTAAACACCTAATACAGAAGTTAAATGATGAAGGAGTTCCACCTCATCAAATCGTACAGATATCAGGACACAAAAACATAAATTCTTTGAACAGTTATAGTAAACTGAACCCACATCAAAGCAAGGCAATATCCGACATGTTGTCAAAAAAAGACGAGAGTCAGACTTTAACAATACCAACCCTGCCCGTCCCACAACAATCTGCACAAAATAATGCTCCCGGCCTTTTTCCGAATTCTTATCCAATGTTCATGGGTGCAACTTTCAATGGACCTGTAAGCTTTCATTTTGAAAGTAAATCGCAGTCTGTAACTCATTCACAGACAGCGGTTTGTAACGAATCGTCATCACCGAGACGATTCAAGAGGATTAAGTACTTTTCAGATTCAGACAGTGAATAAATGCTTAATCCTCTTGAATCGTTGTTAAATGTAAGGCCACCTATTTGTCTTAACTGAAGGAGTCTCGACAAGGCAAAACATTCCGTTCGACCGTTTCACTTTTTTGTAGATATTAATTATTTCATGTGTTTTTCCTTATAAACTTACCTTGGCAAAATAAATATTCCAAAAGTAAAAGCTATCTAACTATTGTCATTAGCTGACATTGTGTATTAAACAAATAAATCCAATAATTGTGTTGTCCTGTTTTGACCTCGCTAGAAAATTTCAATATGGCGGTCAATGATAAAATTTGACAGCGTCATCCGCGACCTCCATCCGCGTGTAAACAGGCACGAAGACACAAACTAGTCCCTGACTTTAGTCATCTTTTATCATAAAATAAAAAGAAAATTTGTGCGTATCGAGTGGATAAGGATTATATTTCATCGATAAGTGATAAAATTTAAATATTTTCACTCGCGCTACGCGCTCGTGAAAATATAGAATTTTATCACTTATCGATGAAATATAATCCTTATCCACTCGATACGCACAAATATCCTCTATATATTTAACTTCTCACCGCTCCGTTTCTCCATATACATGTACACTGATATCTTTAACTTCTCTATCTATAACATCGCTCCGTTTCTCCATATACATGTATACACTGATATCTTTAACTTCTCTATCTATAACATCGTTCCGTGTCTCCATATACATGTACACTGATATCTTTAACTTCCCTAGCAATAACATCGCTCCGTTTCTTCATATACATGTATACACTGATATCTTTAACTTCTCTATCTATAACATCGTTCCGTTTCTCCATATACATGTATACACTGATATCTTTAACATCTCTATCTATAACATCGCTCCGTTTCTCCATATACATGTATACACTGATATCTTTAACTTCTCTATATATAACATCGCTCCGTTTCTCCATATACATGTACACTGATATCTTTAATTTCTCTATCTATAATATCACACCGTTTCTCCATGTACATGTAAACTGATATCTTTAACTTCTCTATATAAAACATCGCTCCGTTTCTTCATATTCATGTACACTGATATCTTTAACTTCTCTATATATAACATCGCTCTGTTTCTCCATATACATGTACACTGATATATTTAACTTCTCTATCTATAATATCGCTTCGTTTCTCCATATTCATGTACACTGATATCTTTAACTTCTCTATCTATAACATCGCTCCGTTTCTACCTGTACATGTAAACTGATATCTTTAACTTCTCTATATATAACATCGCTCTGTTTCTCCATATACATGTACACTGATATATTTAACTTCTCTATCTATAACATCGCTCCGTTTCTTCATAGTCATGTACACCGATTTCTTTAACTTCTCTATCTATAACATCGCTCCGTTTCTCCATATACTAGTACACCGATATCTTTAACTTCTTTATCTATAACATTGCTCCGTTTCTCTATATACATGTATACACTGATATCTTTAACTTCTCTATCTATAACATCGCTCCGTTTCTCTATATACATGTACACTGATATCTTTAACTTCTCTATCTATAACATCGCTCCGTTTCTCCATATACATGTATACACTGATATATTTAACTTCTCACCGCTCCGTTTCTCCATATACATGTACACTGATATCTTTAACTTCTCCATCTATAACATCGCTCCGTTTCTCCATATACATGTATACACTGATATCTTTAACTTCTCTATCTGTAACATCGTTCCGTGTCTCCATATACATGTACACTGATATCTTTAACTTCCCTAGCAATAACATCGCTCCGTTTCTTCATATACATGTATACACTGATATCTTTAACTTCTCTATCTATAACATCGTTCCGTTTCTCCATATACATGTATACACTGATATCTTTAACATCTCTATCTATAACATCGCTCCGTTTCTCCATATACATGTATACACTGATATCTTTAACTTCTCTATCTATAACATCGCTCCGTTTCTCCATATTCAAGTACACTGATATCTTTAACTTCTCTATATATAACATCGCTCCGTTTCTCCATATACATGTATACACTGATATCTTTAATTTCTCTATTTATAACATCGCTTCGTTTCTCCATATATATGTACACCGATATCTTTAACTTCTCTATCTATAACATCGCTTCGTTTCTTCATATACAAGTACACTGATATTTTTAACATCTCTTTCTATAACATCGCTCCGTTTCTCCACATGTATGTACACTGATGTCTTTAACTTCTCTATCTATAACATCGCTCCGTTTCTCCATATACATGTACACTGATATCTTTAACTTCTCTATCTATAACATCGCTTCGTTTCTCCATATTCAAGTACACTGATATCTTTAACTTCTCTATATATAACATCGCTCCGTTTCTCCATATACATGTATACACTGATATCTTTAATTTCTCTATCTATAACATCTCTTCGTTTCTCAATATACATGTACACTGATATCTTTAACTTCTCTATCTATAACATCGCTCCATTTCTACATATTCATGTACACTGATATCTTTAACTTCTCTATATATAACATCGCTCCGTTTCTCCATATACATGTACACTGATATCTTTAATTTCTCTATCTATAATATCACACCGTTTCTCCATGTACATGTAAACTGATATCTTTAACTTCTCTATATAAAACATCGCTCCGTTTCTTCATACTCATGTACACTGATATCTTTAACTTCTCTATATATAACATCGCTCTGTTTCTCCATATACATGTACACTGATATATTTAACTTCTCTATCTATAATATCGCTTCGTTTCTCCATATTCATGTACACTGATATCTTTAACTTCTCTATCTATAACATCGCCCCGTTTCTACCTGTACATGTAAACTGATATCTTTAACTTCTCTATCTATAACATCGCTCCGTTTCTACCTGTACATGTAAACTGATATCTTTAACTTCTCTATATATAACATCGCTCTGTTTCTCCATATACATGTACACTGATATATTTAACTTCTCTATCTATAACATCGCTCCGTTTCTTCATAGTCATGTACACCGATTTCTTTAACTTCTCTATCTATAACATCGCTCCGTTTCTCCATATACTAGTACACCGATATCTTTAACTTCTTTATCTATAACATTGCTCCGTTTCTCTATATACATGTATACACTGATATCTTTAACTTCTCTATCTATAACATCGCTCCGTTTCTCCATATACATGTACACTGATATCTTTAACTTCTCTATATATAACATCGCTCCATTTCTCCATATACATGTATACACTGATATCTTTAACTTCTCTATCTATAACATCGCTCCGTTTCTCCATATACATGTATACACTGATATATTTAACTTCTCACCGCTCCGTTTCTCCATATACATGTACACTGATATCTTTAACTTCTCTATCTATAACATCGCTCCGTTTCTCCATATACATGTATACACTGATATCTTTAACTTCTCTATCTATAACATCGTTCCGTGTCTCCATATACATGTACACTGATATCTTTAACTTCCCTAGCAATAACATCGCTCCGTTTCTTCATATACATGTATACACTGATATCTTTAACTTCTCTATCTATAACATCGTTCCGTTTCTCCATATACATGTATACACTGATATCTTTAACATCTCTATCTATAACATCGCTCCGTTTCTCCATATACATGTATACACTGATATCTTTAACTTCTCTATATATAACATCGCTCCGTTTCTCCATATACATGTACACTGATATCTTTAATTTCTCTATCTATAATATCACACCGTTTCTCCATGTACATGTAAACTGATATCTTTAACTTCTCTATATAAAACATCGCTCCGTTTCTTCATATTCATGTACACTGATATCTTTAACTTCTCTATATATAACATCGCTCTGTTTCTCCATATACATGTACACTGATATATTTAACTTCTCTATCTATAATATCGCTTCGTTTCTCCATATTCATGTACACTGATATCTTTAACTTCTCTATCTATAACATCGCTCCGTTTCTACCTGTACATGTAAACTGATATCTTTAACTTCTCTATATATAACATCGCTCTGTTTCTCCATATACATGTACACTGATATATTTAACTTCTCTATCTATAACATCGCTCCGTTTCTTCATAGTCATGTACACCGATTTCTTTAACGTCTCTATCTATAACATCGCTCCGTTTCTCCATATACTAGTACACCGATATCTTTAACTTCTTTATCTATAACATTGCTCCGTTTCTCTATATACATGTATACACTGATATCTTTAACTTCTCTATCTATAACATCGCTCCGTTTCTCTATATACATGTACACTGATATCTTTAACTTCTCTATATATAACATCGCTCCATTTCTCCATATACATGTATACACTGATATCTTTAACTTCTCTATCTATAACATCGCTCCGTTTCTCCATATACATGTATACACTGATATATTTAACTTCTCACCGCTCCGTTTCTCCATATACATGTACACTGATATCTTTAACTTCTCTATCTATAACATCGCTCCGTTTCTCCATATACATGTATACACTGATATCTTTAACTTCTCTATCTATAACATCGTTCCGTGTCTCCATATACATGTACACTGATATCTTTAACTTCCCTAGCAATAACATCGCTCCGTTTCTTCATATACATGTATACACTGATATCTTTAACTTCTCTATCTATAACATCGTTCCGTTTCTCCATATACATGTATACACTGATATCTTTAACATCTCTATCTATAACATCGCTCCGTTTCTCCATATACATGTATACACTGATATCTTTAACTTCTCTATCTATAACATCGCTCCGTTTCTCCATATACATGTACACTGATATCTTTAACTTCTCTATCTATAACATCGCTCAGTTTCTCCATATATATGTACACCGATATCTTTATCTTCTCTATCTATAACATCGCTCTGTTTCTCCATATACAAGTACACTGATATCGTTAACATCTCTATCTATAACATCGCTTTGTTTCTCCACATGCATGTACACTGATGTCTTTAACTTCTCTATCTATAACATCGCTCCGTTTCTTCATATACATGGACACTGATATCTTTAATTTCTCTATCTATAATATCGCTCCGTTTCTCCATATATATGTACACTGATATCTTTAACTTCTCTATTTATAATATCGCTCCGTTTCTCCATATACATGTATACACAAGACTCTAAATAAAAAAAATCATTATGCTATTTGATCGATAAATGTACTGTCTTTGACGGATTTGTGAATTATCCGAATGGAATTGGAGCCAAAACGTATACAATATTTGAAAATCAGCCTAAAATGAGTTTCTTTGATGATTGACTCAGAATAGTGTTGTTATATATTAAACTTTCTTATATTAACGTTTCCCCCATATGTATAATTAAAGTTTTTGATGCGGGTTGAATGAAAACCGAACCTCGGAGGTTATGACATTAATTTCAAAGATAGCAAAGTCCTGAAGGTCCGTGTTCACGTGACGTGGCGGCCCTTTTTATCTAATCCCAGTTACCTTATTACCTCGTGTATTTACTACTAGATGGTGAACAGGGAAGATCCTGATCAGACTGTACGGATGCCCTGACTGATCTTGACCTTCCCTGATAGTAAAGTCCTCAAGGTCCGTGTTCACGTGATATGGCGGCATTTTTTGTTTTATCTCAACCCAGTATCCAATTAACATTTATTATCTACAATTAGCGAACATAGAAAATTCTGATCAGACTGAACGGACGCCCTGAATGATCTAAACCTTCACTGGTAGCAAGTCCTGTTCACGTGACGTAGCAGCCCTATTTATCTCAACCCATTACCTAATTAACATTTATTAACTACAATTTAGCGAACATGGAAGATCCTGATCAGACTGAACGGGTGCCCTGACTAATCTAAACCTCCACTGGTAGCAAGTCCTGTTCACGTGACGTAGCAGCCCTATTTATCTCAACCCATTACCTAATTAACATTTATTAACTACAATTTAGCGAACATGTAAGATCCTGATCAGACTGAACGGATGCCTTGACTGATCTGAACCTTCACTGGTAGCAAGTCCTGTTCACGTGACGTGGCGGTCCTATTATCTTAACCCATTACCTAGTAAGCTCGTTTAATTGCGACTGTTTACGAAATCTTTGTAGACGTTGATGTTTCGAGTTTAGATAAGGTGGTCCTATTACTATATGCATAACTTTTAGAAATAAGACAGGGTGTCAGTCTATTAAACGTTTCATGAATGTGCATACAATTCTAAATCTAGACGTTGATATATAATGGGCTTATGATAACAGGACCTCACGTAAACTTAGAATAGTCCTACATAGGGGCACATTTACACTAACATCACGATTGACTGATCACTGATCTTAGTGGGCTCCTATACTTCTGTGGTTACTTTATCTATTATATATATTTGGACAAACCCGGTTAATGTTTGTAAAACAGCAACTTATCATGAGCATAGTGTACAGTATACATCATACTCATGTTATAACAATCGATACGTCTCGGAAGTTTACGGAAAAAACATTTTCTGGATTTTGGGAAATACGATATATCTTAAAATGTCAAATTAACTAAGTCCGTAGCAGACGATTTTGAAAACTTTATGAACTGTGTCAATTGTCTTCGTGTTTTACAGTAATGAAAACAGTGCAGCTGTCGGAATATATTTCATGTTTACGATTAAAGACGAGTAGACCCGAGTGACGTTTTATATCACGTACGCAACATGTAAATAGTTACACAAAACAAACCCCGTGTGTCAAAGGAGGAAGAAAATACGATCCATTTTGTTGACAGGTTAGGAGACGAGGTAATTAAGTTCTAGTTTTCATACTTTTCTGGCACTTTTCTATCTGTAATCTCTTTGACATTATGTTTATTATTGTTACTAATGAATTACAATTATGCATACAACATTACGCTTTAATTCTGTCTCTGGAATGGAATCGTTTAGTTAGTTCGGGTAGACTGGAACCGGTCCCTAAAGTTTAGGTAATACAGCTGTACTAATTTAATACGAGTACACTTTCTCTCTGACAGATGTCTATACATACATATTATTTATAGGTTTAATTGGCAGTAGAGTTCCTCACTAGTTACCGACCTTTATGGACTAAATACTAAATAGCAAGGCTTCTAGGATTTCATATACATTTGACGGACTGTATGAAAATACAGCTCGGTTCGAGGTTGTCGGTTTGAATTGTTCATAAATAACTATTGTCGACTTCAATTCCGTAAAATAAAACACACAACATGAGTGGCGTGTAATATCAGTCCTAACCAATAACGTGTATAGTATATATTCAAAATGTGTCTGCTTAGACATGACTAAACCTTATGTATTGTGTTAGAAGTGATTTAAGAAAATGAATGTTTCAGGTTTTGTTCAAATATGTTGTTTTTTCTATTTCATTAAATCAATATAAAAAATCGTTAAATTCAAAGCTACTGTCTTGGGCGGATTTATTTATTATCTTAGTGGAATAGGAACTAAACGTCGATTGATCATTCTATTCACACGATTTTTTTTTTTTTAAAGGTAGTTCAAGACTAGACTTTGCGTGTATTATCTAAATGATGTTGATCTACGTTGTCAGCAAAGAAGTTTTAAAGTCTTATACAATTCTTGACATATCTTAAATACGGATGATTAGGCTTGTCTTAGCCTGATCTGTAAATCAGCCTAAAATGAGTTACTTTTTTGTGTGCCTCAGACTAGTGTTGCTATATATTAATCTTCTCTTATCTTTATTATCGAGCCCCCGTTAGCTCAGTCGATAGCGACGCGGGCTGTCAATCCACGTGATGTGAGTTCGAATCCCGGCTCGGCAAACTTTCATTCCGACGATTGACAAAAGTCAATGCGACATGCGTCATTCGTCTTCCACCAATGGGCTAAGTCTATGTGGAAAAGCAGCCAGTTGCTTGGAAAGATTGTTGTGTAGACAGGAAATGCATGAGTAGGTGAACTGGCCACCGCCGTGATATAAGTCTGAGAAAGTGCATATATCTTAGGACTGCATGCAATATAAAGTACAAATATACGAAAAGATAGAATCAATATCAGGAAAGATAATATAATCAAAGTACTGAAAGTACTGGTAACGAATTATTTTGAAAATGCAAATAATAATTGCATTTGATCATGTTTTTGTTTGATTTAAACTTGCTTTAAAACTTAGTAGTTTTTTTAGCTCGACTATTCAAGGTCACTTGTGCGTCGGCGTTGGCGTTGCAACTTTGGTTAAATGTTGAAACTTCACTCACTTATTGGACATCATCAAATGACCTTGCAGGATACGTCAAATAACTCTATATCATAGTTTGACACAATTATGCGCCTTTTTCGAACTTAAAATTTTTAGTTAATTTTTTTTTTAGTTTGCATGCATGTTGACCTTCCTTATTGTTGGGTGATGGGCTTCCTGTAGTGATTCACTCTTTAATAATTATTTTAGGGAGAGAAAATATTTGACACAAGTAATTATCTGGAGCTCTGTATCACAGAGATGCCAACAGATTTGTGGAAGTATCGTTGTGCAATTTTATTTGTTTAATTTCGCAAGCGTATTGCCTCCATTTCGCCAGCTTATTACCTCCATTTCGCTACTACTTCTACTACTGTTTCAGAATTCTCAAAACGAGTTTTTTTCGTATGTATTTAAACAGTATGCTAATTGGTCCAGATCAAAGATACTGTCTTGGACGGATTTGTTAATTATCTTAACTCTTTTAGCGCCACAGGCAATATTGAGGTTTTTGTAAATAATGTAGATTCAGGTGAGTCAGCTCGTAACGAGCTGTCTCACCTGAAATCAGCATTATTTGCCTTTTATTTACCAAAATAGTCCAAAACTTTCATAAATTGAGAAATGGACACACCCGATTTGAACATGGAAGAGTCTACTTTAAACAATTCGGCGCTGAAAGAGTTAATGGAATCGGAGCCAAAACGTATTTAAGTCTAAAAATTTGAATGACTATCTTCATAAACACTTTCTAAAGATATCGTTAGAGACAAGAAAGGGTGCGTAGGGCCTATTAGGTTATTATCTACATTGTCAGCACAGATCCTTTAAAGTCTTATATGAAGCTAGGTAAATCTGTCTGTGCTTGCTCTGTAAATTAGTCTAAACATGTATGAAGCTATTGTTGCATATCTGTAACTTCTCTGTCTATAACATCGCTCCGTTTCTCCATATACATGTACACCGATATCTTTAACTTCTATATCTATAACATCGCTCCGTTTCTCCATATACATGTACACTGATATCTTTAACTTCTGTCTCTACAACATTGCTCCGTTTTTGCATATACATGTACACTGATATCTTTAACTTCTGTCTCTATAAAATCGCTCCGTTTCTCCATATACATGTACTTTGATATCCTTAACTTCTGTCTCTATAACATCGCTCCGTTTCTCCATATCCATGTACACTGATATCTTTAACTTCTCTATCTATAACATCACTCCGTTTCTCCATATGCATGTACACTGATATCTTTAATTTCTCTATCTATAACATCGCTCCGTTTCTCCATATAAATGTACACCGATATCTTTAACTTCTCTATCTATAACATTGCTCCGTTTCTCCATATACATGTACAGCGATATCTTTAACTTCTATATCTATAACATCGCTCCGTTTCTCCATACACATGTACACTGATATCTTTAACTTCTTTATCTATAACATCGCTCCGTTTCTCCATATACATGTACACCGATATCTTTAACTTCTCTATCTATAACATCGCTCCGTTTCTCCATATACATGTACACTGATATCTTTAACTTCTCTATCTATAACATCGCTCCGTTTCTCCATATACATGTACACCGATATCTTTAACTTCTCTATCTATAACATCGCTCCGTTTCTCCATATACATGTACTTTGATATCCTTAACTTCTGTCTGTAAACATCGCTCCGTTTCTCCATATACATGTACACCGATATCTTTAACTTCTCTATCTATAACATCGCTCCGTTTCTCCATATACATGTACACTGATATCTTTAACTTCTCTATCTATAACATCGCTCCGTTTCTCCATATACATGTACACCGATATCTTTAACTTCTCTATCTATAACATCGCTCCGTTTCTCCATATACATGTACTTTGATATCCTTAACTTCTGTCTGTAAACATCGCTCCGTTTCTCCATATACATGTACACCGATATCTTTAACTTCTATATCTATAACATCGCTCCGTTTCTCCATATACATGTACACTGATATCTTTAACTTCTGTCTCTACAACATTGCTCCGTTTTTGCATATACATGTACACTGATATCTTTAACTTCTGTCTCTATAAAATCGCTCCGTTTCTCCATATACATGTACTTTGATATCCTTAACTTCTGTCTCTATAACATCGCTCCGTTTCTCCATATCCATGTACACTGATATCTTTAACTTCTGTCTCTATAAAATCGCTCCGTTTCTCCATATACATGTACTTTGATATCCTTAACTTCTCTATCTATAACATCGCTCCGTTTCTCCATATCCATGTACACTGATATCTTTAACTTCTCTATCTATAACATCGCTCCGTTTCTCCATATACATGTACAATGATATCTTTAACCTCTCTATCTATAACATCGCTCTGTTTCTCCATATACATGTACAATGATATCTTTAACCTCTCTATCTATAACATCGCTCCGTTTCTCCATATCCATGTACACTGATATCTTTAACTTCTCTATCTATAACATCACTCCGTTTCTCCATATGCATGTACACTGATATCTTTAATTTCTCTATATATAACATCGCTCTGTTTCTCCATATGCATGTATACTGATATATTTAACGTCTCTATCTATAACATCGTTCCGTTTCTCCATATACATGTACACTGATATTATTTAGCCACGTTGAACAAAAACAGAATATTAGAGGTTATAACATTGATTTCAATTGCTAGTAAGTCCTGAATGTTAGTGCTACGTCACATGGCGGCACTTTTTATATCAATCCATCACCTGATAAACACGTTTATTTACTACTAAATGACGAACAGAGAAGATTCTGATCAGACTGTACGGACTAATCTGAACCTTCACTGGTATTAAAGTCCTGAAGGTCAGTGTTCAAGTGATCTGGCGACCCTTTTATCTCAACCCCTTACCTAATAAACTCGTGTATTAACTACTAGAAGGCGAACAGGGAAGATCCTGATCAGACTGTACGGATGCCCTGACTAATCTGAACCTTCACTGGTAGTAAAGTCCTGAAGGTCATTGTTCAAGTGATCTGGCGACCCTTTTATCTCAACCCCTTACCTAATAAACTCGTGTATTATCTACTAGAAGGCGAACAGGGAAGATCCTGATCAGACTGTACGGATGCCCTGACTAATCTGAACCTTCACTGGTAGTAAAGTCCTGAATGTCAGTGTTCAAGTGATCTGGCGACCCTTTTATCTCAACCGTTTAGCTAATAAACTCGTGTATTAACTACTAGAAGGCGAACAGGGAAGATCCTGATCAGACTGTACGGATGCCCTGAAGGTCAGTGTTCAAGTGACCTGGCGACCCTTGTAGCTCAACCCCATACCTAATAAACTCGTGTATTAACTACTAGAAGGTGAACAGGGATTATCCTGACCAGACTGTAAAGATGCCCTGACTAGTCTGAACCTTTACTGTTAGCAAAATCCTGAAGATCAGTGTTAACGTGATGTATCAATCCATTAATTGATAAACTCGTTTATTTACTTCAAGAAGACGAACACGGAATATACTGATCAGACTGTACGCATGTCCTGACTGATTTGTACCTTCACTTATAGCAAAGTCCTAAAGGTCAGTGCTTACGTGATGTGACGGCTTTTCTTTGGTCTCAATCAATTACTTAATAAAGTCGTTTATTAACTTCAAGAAGGCGAACCGTAAGATCCTGATCAGACTGTACGCATGCCCTGCCTGATCTGGACCTTCACTGATAGCAAAGTCGTAAAGGTCAGTGCTTACGTGATGTGATGGTTATTTTGTTTTTATCTCAACCAATTATTAAGCTCGTTTTAAATACGGCTATATACTAAATCGTAGATCATTTACAACTCAAACTCGACACCAGAAATAGGTTAACCCTTTCCAACTTGAACACACTCTGCAGTACACGACGCTGAAAACATTGACGCAAAAACACTCTATCAACAAAACAACACTTTAAGTTACTTACATTGTGACAAAAGTGAATACAGTTGAATACATACGGAATATTACGTTGCGGGAGCGATAAAAGGGTTTGTATTGCACGACAAGTAGCGTGGAAAAATCGATATCTTACGAGACCGAAGGTCGAGTAAGATATGGATTTTCCCACGCTACGAGTCGTGCAATACGTACCCATTTATCGCTCCCGCAACGTAATTTATTCCTTTTATTATATACCTACGATCTATGAAGAGCGAAAAAACTATTAAATATACAGATTCAATACATTGTTTATTGGGGATAACTCGCTGAAAGTATTCCGCGCACTGTCTGACGTCACAATCTTGTATTTACACCGCATGTAGATACGGAATTTTAATCTGTCGTTGTGTATTTGCGCATGTCAATCTGCATGTATTTCCACCGGAAAATGTACAGGCATATAATAAATTGTGGTAACAGTAGTCCGCTGCAGATTCGTTAAAAAGTGTCTGGGAAAGGCTTCAATTCAAATATACGACTTTAATAGTTTACTGTATGTAATGTAACAACCAGACCAAACGTTTTTGATAAGAGTACATGTAGATAGATAACATTCTAAATATAAACATTGATGTGTCATACTGTTACTGTATGTAATGTAATAACCAGACCAAACGTTTTTGATAAGAGTACATGTAGATAGATAACATTCTAAATATAAACATTGATGTGTCATACTGTTACAAACGGTATCTCACGGGCATTTACGGAAAAGGGATTCGGTTTTTTCGGAGAAAATAGAAAGAACCTCTCAAATAACTATATTTGTCAATGTCACAACTTAAGAAACAGTGTTTTCATGATTCGATTATTTTCCTTGGTTTCAGCACTGATTACTACGATTAATAATACAAGAGGAGCTATGAGACTATGTCATCTTAGCGATTAGGGCCGAAATGATACGAATGAGGCATTCAATCACATGATCAACCTCGACTTGTCGCATACACAAATACGCCCCCTGATTTCCGGAGGAGAAAAAAAGAATTGTTTTATTTCGATTACTAGCTATTAGACAAGGTAATGTTATCTCATTTTATACATAATACGTTTTATTTATTTGGAAATATCTTTTATATATATACAAATTGCTAATATTCGAGCATAGAAAAAATAAGTTCGAATTTCAAGACTTAAACTAAATTATGCCGTGGGTTAGTTGGACATTGACTGCTCGTATACACTCCTACATATTAAGTAGTTCGTTTGACTGGATTTACGCCGCCTTCAGCAAATCTTCAGTTACATACTTCCCTCCTTAAATTCCTTGGGAGGAATATTTACGTTTCTTTTAAAACTGATGTATTATTCATAATGCTTTCCCCACAATGTTGATTATAAGTTAGGAAAGGCAGAAATCGTCCATGTTTAACCCATTGGAGTTACCCTATACGAATCTTTATTTAATGCAAAAAGCCAAAACTGATGTTTCATTGGTAATACTATCTACATAACGATGATCGTGAAATACAGAAAATCATTTGGTATTACCCTACACGAACCCTTATTTCCATCTCGTTAATGCAGAAACAGCAATATTTACGTTTAAACTGATGTATCAATCATAATGTTATCCACATAACGATGAACATGAATTAGGGAAAGGCAGAAATCGTCCATTATAAACCCTTTGGTATTACCCAGCACGAACCCTACCCCAACCTTCGTGATTTCGGATCTACACCAACATAACAGATAGAATACTGTGTATATCAAGCCATTCGAAGATAGTCCTTTAGAGTTCTGATGTTGGAAACAATCCAGTTTGTGTTACATATTTTTCTACACTGATATAAAACATAGAATACTGTTTAATCAAACATTTCCTCACTCGAGGCCGACGGAAAACTGTTTAATAGAAGCGCCATTGGAAAATCGACCTTTAGAGTTTTAAAGTTGGGAACAATGCCATTAGTTTTATAGATTCGTTTGTTAAACCTTATATCAAATGATGCAACAGTGCGTCAATGAATGTATAAATAGTGACCGTTGAAAACGCAGTTAAAATTGTTCTAACAGAACTAAATATGGCCGATCGCTGGTCGTAATGACCTGATAGTCGATTATCGCATGATGGCTTTCATTTTATAGTTTTGTTTCTGGTTAGTTGTTCAATAGTCCACCTAGTTTAGATTGTATTGAGACAGCTAATGAAAAGGAATTTTTCATATATAAAGGAATACTATTCACTATTCCGCTCACAATTATCAAATCTAGATGGGGTTTAATAGTATTTATCATATAAAGCCCTCTCTGGGAGTTTCAAACGGGCAACTTTCATATGTATATTCTTTCGAAAAATGCCCCATAAATCACTTTATGTGATAAATAGAATATCTCATTAGTGTTTATTTATTACTAAGTAAACTCGTTTATTTTTTAAACAACCTTATACCAATTACATATCTAATGGAGATAATTTCAATGACTCTTCCCCCCACCCCCCATCGATTCTCATCGAGGCGACAAGTTCTTATATCAATGTGCTACTGCTTTCCTCCGTTTGGTTTTATCTTGTTACGCTCTGATTTTATGCCGTTTTTAACATTATTTCAGTTATATCGTGACGACAGTCACTAACGCATGATCGCCGAGAAATAAAACCAGTACTTAGCTAGGAAATATGTGTTGCCCATGGGCATTCCACCATGACCGCTGGGACTGAGGATCAAATTGTTAATTGCATAACACAAACATGATTATGTTTATAGCAAAATAATGTACAAACTAGAATATACAATCAGCGTTCTAATTACAGAATGGCAGACCAATTACATGACAACAATGCATGGATGTCCGAAGAATGTGATAAAGAGACTGAAGTCAACGATGTCCTCTATTGTGATCCGTGTAAAGATGAGGGCACACAGATAAAAGCTGCAGGATTCTGTGTTGACTGTAACGATTATCTCTGTACAGAGTGCCATCAGGCACACAAACGACACAAGCTAAGTAGACACCATGTTCTTAAAGATACAGACAATATTCCAAAATCCAAGCCAAGGAAAGAGAAGAAGTCAGAACAATGTCAAGAGCACCAGAATGAAGCGATTAAGTGGTACTGTAAGTCACATGATACATGTATATGTGATATTTGTAAACAGGTAAAACACAGAAACTGTTCGAACGTAAAACCCATAAAAGACGTCAGTCAGGACTTCCTGTCGTCTGACAAACTTAAAAAGGTCAAAGATCGACTAATGCAGTTACTGAAGGAATTTGATCAAAAGCTACTTAGAATAACAGAGAACACTGAATCAGTTAAAAGTTGTTATGCGACTGCCATTGAAGAGGTGATAAGAAATATTTCTAAAATGAGAAATGAAGATTTGGAAAGAATGAAAGCACTTGAAGTGACCTGCGACACTACTATGCAGACGATACGATCCGTGTTGAATGAGATAGAAACACTGCAACAAAATGACGTAGAAGATCAGGCGTTTGTCGCTACAAGAAAAGCGGAATCGCAGTTACAAGACTTTGATGAGAGACTTGAGTCAGTAGAAAACGACAACAAAATCACGAAGTACAGATATGTTTGTGAACCGATGAGCAAGGCAGACGGGATAATTGGGAAAATGTTTGCATGGAAAGATAGACGTGCCTTGAATATTGATAACTTTAACTTGAAAACATCAGCTGACACATCTGACTGTTACATTACAGGTATTGAGGGACTGCCTGATAACAGACTTGTTATCGCTGACTGGAGAAATGTTAAGATAAAACTATTTGACATGACAAGTCAGACTGTTATATCAGAGTTAAAGTTAGACGGGAGACCCTGGAACCTGACACAGATTGATGATAACACGATTGCTGTTACAACCTATGACAATAAGAAGATTCTATTTATGTCTATATCTGACACACTAACAGTTCAGAATACTATAGACAAAACTGAATTTACACACTGTCAGGGTATAGTATGTAGTAACAATACACTGATTGTATCTTTTAATGATCCAAATCAGATACAAATACTGAACATGGATGAAACTGTTAAAAAGGTAATAGAAGACAAAGACGCACACGGTACTGTTAGGTTTGGTGATGTACCTTACCTGACACAAGTTGCCGATACCAACATTATCTATTTATCTGATAGGTCAAGTCACAAAGTATCAAGTATGACACTGGATGATCAGGTTATATCAAGTTTTACACACGAAGACTTGAGACATCCAAAAGGTATCACTGTGGGTAGAGATGGTCGAATATTTGTTTGTAGCTATAGTACACACAAGATATTTGAGATATCATCTGACCTTTCTGAAGGTCATGTCATACTGGATGAAAAGGACGGGATTGCAAAACCATGCAGCATACTATACGACGAAAGTAAACTGTATATTGGTAATGAAATCAAGAACTTAATACAAGTATTTATAATATAAGTATGTACCAAGCATTGAAACAGTGCATCTCGTGTGTATTTAGCTGGGATGAAATAGCTGCTCTCGTGTTTATGATACGACTATTCAACCCAGTGCCCAGCTGACATTTTTTGCTGCCTTTCTCTCGATATTTCTGAGTTGCTTTGTTTTATTTTATATTTTTTTCATTATTTATTCAGTCATTCTAGGCATAATAAGCACTTTTAGAAGTAAAGCTATGAAAGTACCTACACAATAATTAAATATTAACTTAACAGTAATTAACAAGAATGTAAAGGTTGATATTGTGCTGACTAATAGGTCGCTCTTCTGGCAGTTAATCATTGATTGATTGATTGATTGATTGATTGATTGATTGAGGTTTAACGCCGTTTTTAACAAGTTCTCAGTTATATCACGGCGGCCAGTTCACCTATTCATGCATTTCCTGGTTTTCTCACACCAGTACTCCACACAACAATCTTCCCAAGCAACTGGCTGCTTTTCCACATAGACTTAGCCCATCGGTGGAAGACAAATGACGCATGTCGCATTGACTTTTGTCAATCCTCGGACAGAAAGTTGGCCGAGCCGGGATTCGAACTCACAACCCCTGGATTAACAGCAGTTACTCAAGATAACGGGCGAGATTATATTAGGTCGTGGTTCGATTCCTTCTTCACGCTTAGAGAATTAATATAAACAAACTACAGTATTGATCAGTATTATAAAATAAGTAATACTGTTAATATACTCAAAATGTAAAACACAAGTTAACAGACAGTTTAACTGATATCATGTGAAACGCGTTGAACAAAATAAAATCAGTCAAGGTAAACTTTCCAACCTCTATCCCGAACTAAACTAATTAAAGACTGATTTAGTTTTCAAACACAGGGGCATTTCGTTACACATGGTAAATGCCACTAACATAACATTTATTCATAAGCAATAAAGACGCCTGGGTTTACCAGACTGGCACACAGTATAAATCAGGATCAGGTTGTTAGGAGAAACAGGCTTATATCGGTCTAGTATGATCTCATATTCTCGAAGGTCTGTTTAAGTGTGGCCTGACTCGTTTTGAAAATAAATATGCATGAAATGTTTTGTCATTTTCTTCTCCATGTTGAATATATATATATAATGTATAGTATAACTCATTTCCTGTTCTGTCTTTCGTGTTAAGTGAAAACCAGTAAAAGGGGAAACATTTAAAACAAGAACATGCTTAATTGTATATGTAATAACTAAAAGAGATCACAGAGGCGGGATTGTGTGGATATCATTGTAACTCATCAAACGGTATGACGAAACTTGATTCCAAGAATACTAGTCATTTAACCAGGAAACTGTTGAAAGCAGTGCCTATTAAAATGAAATAATTCAATTCAAACTAACCACCTTAAATCACAGACTATTAAATCAAGGATTTACATGTATAATTCAAAAGGATGGTTGTTTTGTGAAAAACAGATTCATAAATAGATGTACTTCTCTCATTGTCACGTGTATTCAATATTTTAATAAAAGGTAGCCAATTGCTCAGACACATTTAATGTTTACATGAAAGACAGTATGTCAGCAAGTTCTACCCAGTCCGATAAGTACGCTAACTCTGACGAAGGCTCCACAAATCGGTACCAGCAGTCAAAGGGTTGCTGTGTAATATACAGGATGAACCAAGCATCTATAAATAAATAATTTTGAGATCAGCGAGAATTTCGTTTAACGCCGTTTTTAAACATTTCACGGCGGCCAGTTCCCCTTCTCATATGTTTCCTGGTTTTCTCACACCAGTACTCCACACAACAATCTTATCTTCCCAAGCAACTGGCTGCTTTTCCACATATTCTTAGCCCATTTGTGGAAGACGAATGACGCATGTCGCAATGACTTTTGTCAAACGTCGGAAAGAAAGTTTGCCGAGCCGGGATTCGAACTGACAACTCCTGGATTGACAGCCCGCGTCGTTACCGACTGAGCTTCCGGGACTCGACCCATCTGTTTATGTAAAAAACAGGTTGAAGCAACCATCTGTATGATGAGGAGTGGGTTTCTGGCCTATTATGACGACTTGATTTGTCTTTCTACAGCATTTATATTATTGTTAGATGTATCATGATGAATCCACCGTGATCGAGTGGTTAGCGTTGAGGATTTGGAACGGACCACCCTTCCAAACTGACCCCTTTCCCCCATACAGCAAATCTAGCGTCGAGGATTTAGAACCGACCACCCTTCCAAACTTAACACTTTCACACATACAGCAAATCTAGCGTTGAGGATTTGGAACCGACCACCCTTCCAAACTGAACCCTTTCCCACATACAGCAAATCTAGCCTCAAGGATTTGGAACCGACCACCCTTCCAAACTGAACCCTTTCCCACATACAGCAAATCTGCATCAGACAACTAAGACAACATTTTGGCAAAAACATGAAAAACAATTTGATATATTTGAAAACATTGTTGCAAAAGGAAAACTGTTCCTAATTAACAATTTTTCATTTTGTCCCAATGTCTTTAAAAAACTCGTCTGCTGCAGATGTGTGAAAAGCGTCAATATGAGGGAAAGGGTTAAACAGTTTAATCGTTCTTTAATATAGACACTTCGGATACCCCTGCTGCAGCAAACAACTTTTGAAAACATTCTGGCAAAATGTGAAATTGTTCATAATTGCCCGACGTAAAATCTGAATCGTTGACGGTGACATTTCGGCTAAACTCGTTAATCCGATATGCTTTCGTAACTAGCCGATTGAGCCCGTATTAAGATCGGAATTGGAGACGTTCACAGTTCGGCTAAACCCGTTAATCCGATCTGCTTTCATAAATAGCCGATTGAGCCCGTCTTAAAATCGGAATCGGTGACGTTGACAGTTCGATTAAACTCAGGTGAGCGATATAGTGCCAATAAAGTCCTCCTGTTTTCAAATTGGCAGTTTCATAATATTTACTATTTGTTATATGATCTTCCATCTTCTTAACAATAAATACATAAACATAGGCTGCAATTGTTATTTCCTTTCACATTTTCCCTACTTTTCCAACCTTCCTGCAGCCGCCTGGCCGCCAGCACTTCAGTGCTTTGATTGTCTTCTCAAACGTAAACAAACGTAATATTTCCACAATCATCCTTGTTATCATCGATAACTTAAATCAACATTATTGATAAGACTTACCATATATTTTTGATGATATATTCTTAATGGGCTGGTACTGTGTCGTCTTTGGAAATATTCATTATCAATTTAAAGCCCCCAACGATAACCGAACACAATCGGAACTCTCCGGCTTCACTCCTGACTCGATTTAGTCTTCGGTCGTCTTACCGAATAAGACAACATAGTGGAGTGAATCGGTTACTAGTTGCTAATTACAGTTAACTTTGTATAATGGATTTATCAAGCTTTGTATTTGGAAGGGTCCATAGCAATTATAAGGAATATCAATATTCAAGATGTTGATTCGAGCAGTCAACACTATAGAGGCTGGTCAGACAGCGGTCTGGCTCTTTACTGGTGAAACAGGCTCCACAGATTCGGTTCCAGCAGTCAAAGCATTTAAAGATGTCCGTCATCTATAGACGTGAGCTGTTGTCCAAAGAAGCCCGAAAGGCCCGCAACAATTCGGATAAGACTTGGAACGGAAATGCGTCACTAAATATTAAGATACGTCATCAAAATGACTCGGTTTATTCCGGCAATATTTTTGCAAATAGAAATGCAATCCTTCAGGGTACCAATCTATACATGGACGACTTGAGTCACCAGTTAAGTCGAAAATGTCTGAACACTTTCCCACATTGAGACACACATTGGCGCATGCATATACAGCAGATGATGTTTGAAAACATTGTGCCGAAAGGTGTTTTTGCCACGATGCTTTTATCTTTTTTCATTTCCTGTATGTTTGCATAGATAAGTCGTGTGCTGCATATTTGTTGTTGTCGTGTGAAAGGGAAGTGGGAAAAACAAAACATGAAACGACACCATTTTAAAGTAAAAGATTATACAGATTATTTGCATATATATTGTCTTGAAGCAAGTGTAACAAATTAAACACCATAAGTACAACCATGTTTTTAGTGAGGAAAAGCAAATAACCAGTGTGCATCCTTTGTTTGAGGTACTAGATGCTATACAATAATGGCCTTCGCGTTCTGAACTACTGTATGCATTGTACTCATTTACATTTATTAACGATCAATTAAAAAGGCATAGTCAGATTCCACTTTCAGACACATTTTGACCAATCTGAGGTAAACGACTTTTAAAAACGTTGTGGAAAAAAGAGACATTGATTGGTCTTAATGAGTAATGTCTCCTTTTTACTGAGAGTTTCGATAGTCTTTGCCTATATTTCGTCTGTTGCAGATTTGTCGCACGTGAATTAAACATGGCATGCTGCTGGTCACACACAAACACAGAATAAATAATTCAAAGCGTAGACTAATCATATATATCATTGTGCCAAGAGAGTTAATTACTCGAAAGCTTTATGCCATAACAAATCATTGACTTGTGGTCTTTAGTGTTGCCTATTACAGTTTTGCCATTCACCACATAGTCTTCATAATTCTGTTCGTACACTTTTTCAAACTTCAATTTTTCAAATATCTTCTTAGAAAAAGTTGAAGATCCTTCCGCTTTTACGCAAATCGGATCAATTTCTAGATTTCGGACAAACTCCAGCGCGATCTCAACTAGCTTGGTTCCTATGCCACGCCCCCTGTATTTTTCGGACACGCCCAATCCAAGGAAATGAACTGCTACGTCAGTGTTAAAATGTTTGAAAAAATGTGCTTGGTCATCACAATATTGCATAAAATCAAATAATGTCTTCAGTTTTTCATCAGACAATCTATCCGCATCAAAACCTTCGAGTTCCCTCGCAATCCTGATTGTGCGCATTCCCATAACCTCGCTACCTGATTGGTCCAACATTAAGAGTGACATGTTATAACAGAACGAGGCTTTCCAAATGTCCTCGGCGTCTTCCGTAAAGTCAACGTTCAATGCTTTACTTAAAGGCTCGTCCTTGCAGAAACTTTGTTCACAGAACTTCAAAGCTTTGCCGTAAAGATCCTCCGTGACAAGCATCAGTTTCCCATCCTTGAGGTCCGCCCATTCCTGAGTCTTTTTGAATGCCTGAAAGTTACAGTAAGAATTAATTGACATATTATTAAATAATGTGACATTTATCCGCAGAAGACTGATTTGAAAGCATCTAGATAAGATAATAATTAACTCTTAAATTAAGTCGACAGAACTCTTACTGATGATCCAGTGGTAAATACTCCAATAATATACATGTAAATGGGCGTTGTCAAAGGGCCACCATGACCACCGTGTGTGGGGATCGAACATGAGACGCTCGGTTCCAAATCCCAAACGGTCAAATCGATTCCTCTGTGAAGTAAAACAAATTGAGCAATCACTGGCTATCTGCCTTTCACTTAATTTGCCCGATTTCAATTGTATTCAATAAAGTTGATTTCCCTTTGAAGAAAGAAATTACAAAATCATTAGTTGTATGCGTGCATGCCTTTTCACGTAATTTGCCCCAATTTCAGCTGTATGTGATATAAATAAATCTAATCAAATTAAACGAGGAAATAGAAGATCTCTTGGCACTTTAAAGCATGTAAATAAGTGATGTTATCTTCAAAGATTCAATTTAATCACATTGAAAATAACCCTTTCCCACAGTAAAACATATCAACAGACGACTTTATTAGATAACATCTATGCTAAAATAAGGAACGTATACTTATAAGTATTGAATAGTTTTAAAAACGTTGTGACATAAGGAGACATTGCACACTATAAGCAATTTCTCCTTGTGCTTTTCTAATGTTTTCAAAACTCTTTTGCAGCAGATAAGTCAAAATTCGTTTGAATGCAGGAAAGGGTTAAGATAGTTTCAACAGAATACAAAGAGTGATTGTGTTCTGCTATTCCTTTCTTTGATACAGAAATCATTTGAGCCGTCCCGCGAGAAAACAAACACAATGGACTCTGCGTAAAGTATCGACCCGGATCAGCCTTAGCATGCCGCGCAGGCTTACCCGGATAGAAACTTCTCGCCTCCTGTGGATTTTCTGTTTCAGGAATCAGTGTTCTATACCTCTATACCCCTGAGACGGAATGTGTCTGCGCGGACTGCGCAGGCTGATCTGGATCGATACATTACGCAGATGCCATAATGTTGGTTTTCTCGCAGGACGGCTCATATATAGAGTGATTGTGTACTGCTATTCCTTTCATTGATACAGAAATTTTTTTACTTCTCGTCTACAGACAGCAGACGATTGTAGAAAACATTCATAGAAATGGAGTAATTGCTCAAAGCGAGATCCTTGTTCAGCTATGTAGCAATATTTCCGAATATCAATCTAAATAATCATTTATTAGGGAAATGGCCATTGAATACCAGATCAAGGTTCTTGTATGGTATAACAATGGCATACTGGCAGAACAATGTTCTCCTAGGGAAACGAGATAGCATAATGGCAGAACAAAGTTATCATATGGTAGCGAGATTAAATAATGACAGAACAATTTATTCATATGGTATAGAGATGGCATAATGGAAGAACACGGCTTGCGTATGGTATAGAAACGGCATCCAGGCACAACAAGGCTCTTGTATGGTATAGAAACGGCATGCAGGCAGAACAAGTCTCTCGTATGGTAATGGAACGGCATACAGGCAGAACAAAGCTCTCGTATAGAGATAGTATAAAGGCAGAACAATGAGCTCGTAGGGTAACGAGATTGCATAAAGACAGACAAAGGTTCTCGCATGGTATAGAAATAGTATACTGGCATAACACAGTTCTCGTATAGTATGGATATGGTAAAATGACAGAACAAGGTTCTCATAGGGTAACGAGATTACATAATGACAGAACAAGGTTCTCGCATAGTATATAAGCAGTATACTGGCATAACACAGTTCTCGTATAGTATCGATTAGGGTATACTGACAGCACAAGGTTCTCATAGGGTAACGAGATTACATAATGGCAGGACAACATTCTCGCATGGTATAGAAATGGCTGATTGGCAGAACAAGGTTCTCGTATAGTATATAGATGGTATAAGGACAGAACAAGGTTTTCCTAGGGTAACGAGGTTACAAGAAATGGCATATTAGCAGAACAAGATGTTTGTGTAGTATAGAGATGGTATAATGACAGAACAAGGTTCCCGTAGGTTAGCGAGAGTATATAATGTCAGGAAAAGGTTCTCGCATAGTATGAAATGGCAGACTGGCAGAACAAGATTCTCGTATAGTATAGAGATAGTATAATGACAGATCAAGGTTGCGGTAACGATATTACAAAATGGCAGAACAATGTTCTCTTATAGTATTGAAATGGCATAATGGCATAATTAGGTTCTCGTATAGTATAGAAATGGTACAATGGCAGAACAAAGTTCTCGTATGGTACAATTATGACACACTGGCAGAAAAAAGGTTCCCATGTGGTTTAGAGATGGCGTAATGACGGAACAATATTCTCGAAGGGTAAACGCCTGACAATACAACGTACAATTTATGTAATTAGTACAGGTATATTTAATCTAATCAGGTGGAAGCTAACGTGTTTGTTTTCATTCCCATTGAACACACACGAGTACACGTGTACTCAGTCCGACTGAACATATAGTGTGTATGATTATGCAGATCGATTTAAATAAATCAGGGGTTTCATAATCGTTGGGTTAATGAATATTTTAAATATGCAGCAGACGACTTTTGAAAACAACGTGACAAAAGGAGAAATCTCCTTTTGTAACATTGTTTTCAACTCTTTTCACTAGTTTGACAGTTATTTATAGAGATTTCTCATACTTTTGCCGAGATGTTTTCGAAGTCGTCTGCTACAGATTTGTATTATGTTGTAGAGGGTTAATTACTTTTTTAAATATAGAGATGTCTGGATAGTTTACGTGGAGACATCTATCATTTCTGTAGGAATTCATTCCTGTGACCAGTATTTATCTATAAACGGTGACTAAAACAGATGTTAACCGTTTCCCGAGGGTCGTTTCTGTAGGAATTCATTCCTGTGATCAGTATTTATCTATAGACGGTGACTAAAACAGATGTTAACCGTTTCCCGAGGATCGTTTCTGTAGGAATTCATTCCTGTGACCAGTATATATCTATAGACGGTGACTAAAACAGATGTTAACCGTTTCCCGAGGATCGTTTCTGTAAGAATGCATTCATGTAACCAGTATATATCTATAGACGGTGACTAAAACAGATGTTAACCGTTTCCCGAGGATCGTTTCTGTAGGAATTCATTCCTGTGACCAGTATATATCTATAGACGGTGACTAAAACAGATTTTAGCCGTTTCCCGAGGATCGGTTCTGTAGGAATTCATTCCTGTGACCAGTATATATATATAAACGGTGACTAAAACAGATTTTATCCGTTTCCCGAGGATCGGTTCTGTAGGAATTCATTCCTGTGACCAGTATATATATATATAAACGGTGACTAAAACAGATTTTATCCGTTTCCCGAGGATCGGTTCTGTAGGAATTCATTCCTGTGACCAGTATATATATATATATATAAACGGTGACTAAAACAGATTTTATCCGTTTCCCAAGGATCGGTTCTGTAGGAATTCATTCCTGTGACCAGTATATATATATAAACGGTGACTTAAACAGATATTATCCGTTTCCCGAGGATCGGTTCTGTAGGAATTCATTCCTGTGACCAGTATATATATATATATAAACGGTGACTAAAACAGATTTTATCCGTTTCCCGAGGATCGGTTCTGTAGGAATTCATTCCTGTGACCAGTATATATATATAAACGGTGACTAAAACAGATTTTATCCGTTTCCCCGAGGACGACAATTACGCAACAGATGACTTCGAAAACATCTAGAAAAAAAAATGGAAAATCGCCATTAATGAAAGTACATACAATAGAATTGAAAATGCTGTGGCGAAATGAGAAATCCACTCCCTTTAGAATATGCTTGTTTAATTCGGCTTTAACCGGTTTTCAACATTATTTAGTTATATCAAGGCGTATACGGATCGTCCTAACACACCGAATTATGCTAGGCGAATCAACTTATCTAACAACAGCGTTTGACTTACACTCGTCGAGCACACTGAATACACCTGGTTCTACGATATGCAATTTCCTCTGCGCAACGACACTCCACCACGATTAGTTGATTTTTCTCGTCGTCAAGTTCACCATTCCATGCGTTTCCTGGAATCCTAACACCATTTAGTAATTACTCCACATCACATAACCTTCATAAGCAACTGGCTGTTTATTCACGTATACTTTTAGCATAAAGGTAGAAGACGAATGACGCTTGTTCCTTTGACTTTTGCCAAACGTCGGAAAACATGTTGGCCGAGCTAGGGATCGAACTCACAACCTTGACTGCCGAATGAGCTACCGGGGTTCTCGGCTCACTCCTCTTTGACCCCGCCCAAAAAGTAAGAACGAGGATACTTCAATGTAGCTTCAACATTGTGGCGTAAAGGAAAATTGTTCATTAAGCAAATATGCAGCAGACGACTTCGAAAACATCTCGGCAAAAATATGAAAAATCTCTATAAATAAAAGTCAAGATAGTGAAAAGAGTTGAAAACAGTGTTACAATAGGAGGAATTGCTCATTATAAGCCGAGTGTTTTTCCAACAAACTTTGTATTATGTTTTATTATATGTTATACACATGTCTCTTTAATAAAATGTTTACTTACTGACTTACTTATAGACGTTTTGCGACGCATATGCAGCAGACGATTTTTTTGTAAAACATTGTGACAGAAGGAGTTTAGAATCACGAAATAATGGTGGGCAATTTCTTCTTTATCTACACTTGTTTTAATGTTATCAAATAATTATACTTTCGTTTATTGAGTTTTTCCCAATTTTGTGCAGAGATGTTCTTAATGTCGTCGGCTGAAGATTGGTTGTATGTCTGTAAAAGTGTTAACACATATAGTTCGGCGACACCGTGAACCGCAATGGCACAGTCTCACCAGAGTCTTCACTGTCCGTCTTTACAATGTAAAACTCTTAACTCTAACCCATATACAACAAATATGCAGCAATTTTTAACATTTCTATTTAGGCGAAACCGTGAACCGCAATGGCACAGTCTCACCAGAGTGTTCACTGTCCGTCTTTACAATGTAAATCTCTCAACTCTAATCCATATACAACAAATATGCAGCTGGTGACTTTTAACATTTCTATTTCGGCGACAACGTGAACCGCAATGGCACAGTCTCACCAGAGTGTTCACTGTCCGTCGTTACAATGTAAATCTCTCAACTCTAACCCATATACAACAAATACGCAGCTGGTGACTTTTAACATTTCTATTTCGGCTAAACCGTGAACCGCAATGGCACAGTCTCACCAGAGTGTTCACTGTCCGTCTTTACAATGTAAATCTCTCAACTCTAATCCATATACAACAAATACGCAGCTGGTGACTTTTAACATTTCTATTACGGCGACACCGTGAACCGCAATGGCACAGTCTCACCAGAGTACACTGCCCGTCTTTACAATGTAAATCTCTCAACTCTAATCCATATACAACAAATACGCAGCTGGTGACTTTTACCATTTCTATTTCGGCTAAACCGTGAACCGCAATGAGACAGTCTCACCAGAGTGTTCACTGTCCGTCTTTACAATGTAAATCTCTCAACTCTAATCCATATACAACACATATGCAGCTGGTGACTTTTACCATTTCTATTTCGGCTAAACCGTGAACCGCAATGGCACAGTCTCACCAGAGTCTTCACTGTCCGTCTTTACAATGTAAATCTCTCAACTCTAACCCATATACAACAAATATGCAGCTGGTGACTTTTAACATTTTTATTTCGGCTAAACCGTGAACCGCAATGGCACAGTCTCACCAGAGTCTTCACTGTCCGTCTTTACAATGTAAATCTCTCAACTCTAATCCATATACAACAAATACGCAGCTGGTGACTTTTAACATTTCTATTTCGGCTAAACCGTGAACCGCAATGGCACAGTCTCACCAGAGTCTTCACTGTCCGTCTTTACAATGTAAATCTCTCAACTCTAACCCATATACAACAAATATGCAGCTGGTGACTTTTACCATTTCTATTTCGGCTAAACCGTGAACCGCAATGGCACAGTCTCACCAGAGTCTTCACTGTCCGTCTTTACAATGTAAATCTCTCAACTCTAACCCATATACAACAAATATGCAGCTGGTGACTTTTAACATTTCTATTTCGGCTAAACCGTGAACCGCAATGGCACAGTCTCACCAGAGTCTTCACTGTCCGTCTTTACAATGTAAATCTCTCAACTCTAATCCATATACAACAAATACGCAGCTGGTGACTTTTACCATTTCTATTTCGGCTAAACCGTGAACCGCAATGGCACAGTCTCACCAGAGTCTTCACTGTCCGTCATTACAATGTAAATCTCTCAACTCTAACCCATATACAACAAATACGCAGCTGGTGACTTTTACCATTTCTATTTCGGCTAAACCGTGAACCGCAATGGCACAGTCTCACCAGAGTACACTGCCCGTCATTACAATGTAAATCTCTCAACTCTAATCCATATACAACAAATATGCAGCTGGTGACTTTGAAATAATTTATTAAAACTATGGAAACTCTCTATACATAAAGTAACAATTAATTAATAAAGTTTAAAACATTGTGGGAAAAGGAGAAATTGCTCATAATAAGCAATTTCTCCTTTTGCCACAATGTCTTCTAAATGCGTCTGAAAGCATATGTGTGTGGAAAAGGGTTAATGCAACTTCTAGCAAAATGCTTTTACTCGTACTCACACAGTTACGATTCTTCCTTCCAAACCTCTCTCCCTCTCAAGCAGTCGTCTTTCTAAAACGAACTACATAGACAATTCATAATCCACAATTGTATTGTATTGTAAAGAACGTGCCCATATTAATACATATGAACTATATGGCAATCATAACTTAATTCGATCATGCATCATAAATAATAAACGTTGAAATATTTCTAAGTATTGCTTTATAAGTACTTGTCATTAGTGTGTAAAACTGATTTATTTGGACGCATGTTAAGGGATATATTCGAGGTGCAATTCTTTTTTAAGGAGAAGAAGTCCCAACTATGCCTAAACATGTTTCGATTGTTGTTTTTTTGCAGTTGGAAATGTTTCAAAATAAAACTCTTACTTTAAAGTGGTAATTACATGTTGTCAAAGAGATAAAACAGAATCTAAAATTAAAACACGTGATGCAACCACCGTAATCGATATGTTGTGTTAACCCTTTCCCACATACGACAAATCCGCAGCAGGCGACCTTTGTTTGCCTGGTGATTTTATACTGCTTTCAACAATTTGTCATTTATATCGCGGCGTTTTCTGGGTAAGTTACCAGTGCTACTGGTCCATTTATCCTGTCAGTCGTAATGCATTACCCCCTATTCATGAGCGCCAATGAGAGCAGCCATTACTTACATCTTTAAAGTAGATTATATTTGCTATGACTCGAACCCGCGATCACTCGTATCCAAGGCGGACGCTATACCACTTCACCACCGATTCGGTCAGCTGGCGACTTTGTGAACATTTACACATAAATATGAAAACCCTCCATAAATGAGAGAATAAGTATTGTTCAGAGTATAGAGTTGAGAGCATTATGACAATAACAGAAATTGATCATCGTCAGCAAATTTGTCCTGTTATCATAATATTGTCAAAAATCGTTTGCAGGAGTTACATCAACATGCGTTTCCAAGTTGAAAAAGGCCTAAAACATAATTTTTTTGAATAACTTGTATTAATGGGGGAACTTAACAACTAAGTCTTTATTGGCGTTTGCAACAATTTCCGGTCACATTCAACTACATGTACCCTATGTTTCACCGATTTCCGGTCACATTCACCTACATGTACCCTATGTTTCAACGATTTCCGGTCACATTCACCTACATGTACAGTTAAGAACATCTTGAAATTGACAAATTTACCGTTCACGCTCCGCTCCGTTCCGTTCCGTTCCGCTCCGCTCACGTTCCAATCCGCTCTCAAAGCGTTCACTCATTCATAACATTGTGATTGCTTTTTTCCGTTCCGTTCAGATTGAGCGCTTTTTTACGCTCACTCGGAACGCTTTTTTTCGATCAAAATCCGTTCAACGATTTGATTGGCTTAAATTAATTTCGTTTCGTTTATTCTTTTTTTACTTAACCCTAAATATCAACAACAAATCGTATTACGAAAACGATCATATTAATAATATTTGTTACATTCTAATTCAATCGGATACTTGAGTGTCTTATAAAACAAAAGTTTAGTATACAAATATGACTATTAACCCTTCACCGGATATAAACGCTTTCATCCAGATCTCAATATAAACGATTTTCGAAAACCCTAATCGATTTCAATATAAACGGTTTTCGACGCCTTTGGAGTTTGAATGCTTCAAAAGTATATTTATCGTGTGAATAGGTCCTCCAAAAGTGTATCACCATACAATTTGTTTATTTACAAAGGGATCTCATACTTTAAATCATAGTGTTACTATATAAAGTTTGTAAGTAAAAAGCGTCCAAACATGTATAGTGTTTAACAATTCAGTACCCAGGTTGAATGAAATGCGTCGGGAAATGATAAGCTTGAAAATACCTTGTTCCTATGAAAAATATCCATATCATAATATCCGTTTCCATTTGTAATTGTAAATTTTAATTATTTCACAAGGGTTTCTAAAATTACCATTATGCACCATATACAGATTGAGTCGCGACACATACAAATAGGCAATCAGTTTTGTTCCAAATCTTATAACAGCTGGTATCAATTGATATAATTGTAATGCCGGCGTTTGATCATAACTGTTCTCCAAAGACTTCGATAATTGTTATGTGACGATTTACGAACAGTGATGATCCTAATCAGTCTGAACAGAAGAGCATATTGATCTGAATATTCCCAACTATCGGAAGGCGGGTTTTCATTTGACACGGTATTATTATGTGTAAACCACGTGCAACCCAGATCAAATGGAAAATTACTGACGCATGCAGTAAACATGACCTTGACAACACTGCTTCATTTCTCCCTTTCTTCATATTAAAAAATCTGGAGCAGACGACATTTAAAACCAGAAAAAAATGCTCACAATGTTATGATCCCATGCAAACACAATGAAGCAACCCTGTATAAATCTATTCTTCTGCTGTAGAAATTGTCTATACGTGAGAAAGGGTTAAATAGTTTGAATTTTTTGTCAAGATGTTTTTAATTTCGTCGGCATAATTGTTGAAAGAGGAAAGGGTTTACTCACACGTGCAAAGTCGGTTCTTTGTTTGACCGATCACATTTCCGGTGTATACCAGTTTTGACAATCAAGTAAGCTACTGGGAAATACCTCTTTCACAGATGTAGATTCATATTGACGCAACTAAAGCTGACGAGTAAACATTGCAGCAAAAGGAGAAAGCCTAAATGCATTAAATTTAATAGATAACTTTTGCCACAATGATTTGAATTAATTCAATAATTATCCTTTCCCTTTTTATAGATTTTCTTTATTTTTGTCTCGACATTTTCACAATCGTTTGCTTAGATTTGTTGTAATGGAGAAAGGGATGAACAGCTGACATAAGTGGTTATTGTTTTCATCTACACAATACCGGCGGGTCTTTGATTGATTGATCTAGTAAATCAGAAGGGCAATACAATGGGTCATTTACGGGTGCAGTTATGACACTTCCGCAAAACTGAAGCTGTATTTTTTTTGTTGGCTTTACCCCGTCATTCAATCAGATATTTCTGATCTGGAAGTTGTTTCCGATGATTGTTCTTCTTCCGACAACAATCTTTTCTCTATAGGAGCTTGGAATAATGAGTTTCAACAACCAAGGGTAAGTAAACAAAGAACTAAATCGTCCTTGAGAATACGGGAAAATACGCAAACATGTGTTTACATTCGACTTTTTTTGGGTTAACAATTTTCTATTGCCGATCTATTTCTTCAAAAAGGAAATAGTTAGAAATGAAAACGTAAGGACATTAGACATTCAAAATATTTATATGGGATGGTTTTTACATTTATTCTCGTGAAATCGACTTTGAATCATGACAGGAAGATGGGTCATTTCTCCATTAAGTTTTACTAATTTTACTCCTGCATGTCACAGAGTTGACTTTTGAAAACTTCGTATAAATTAAGACATATTTCCCTTACGGAGTATCTGGTTTTAAAAAATTAAACTTGAAATTGCTGTTGTTATATTCTGGAGTAATTTCACTTGTTTCTTTTTTCCGCAATAACAATATTTGAAAAGGTAGACATGAGCAAAATACATTCATCATTTTCAAGAAAAAATAAAAAATAAAATTGCCCTGCTTTCGTCTCCTGTTTTGCTTCAGTTCTTTTCATGCTGAAATAGTGTATTTTACACCAATGTAAAGGTAATTTAATTTCCCACAATGTTTATACGGACATATAAAAGGTAGTTACAATATGTTATACAGATAGTAGGGTTTAATTAGGACAGGTGTCAAATTCTTATGATTTTCCCAATACCCTGTATGGAGATAGTGTACAGGCTTTTATCAGTAGTTTATTGACTATTGGTTTATCGGATAAATGCCTATATATGGAGATAAAATAGGTAAATGGGCAGTTGGGCTATCCAGTAAAGGGTTAATAAAATAATTTCGTAAAATAATTATCGGATAGTTGTTGCAACCGTTCAATGAGCGAATGATTGGATTTTTGCAATCATTATGATTGTTTCGTTCAGAGCGCAAAATTCCGTTCCACTCATAAAGCGTTCCAACTTCGTTCCAATCACGCTCACGATCCAATCACGTTCCGCTCAGATTGTCAATTTCATGATGTTCTTAACTGTACCCTATGTTACACCGATTTCCGGTCACATTCACCTACATGTACCCTATGTTACACCGATTTCCGGTCACATTCACCTACATGTACCCTATGTTACACCGATTTCCGGTCACATTCACCTACATGTACCCTATGTTTCATCGATTTCTGGTCACATTCACCTACATGTACCCTATGTTACACCGATTTCCGGTCACATTCACCTACATGTACCCTATGTTTCACCGATTTCCGGTCACATTCACCTACATGTACCCTATGTTACACCGATTTCCGGTCACATTCACCTACATGTACCCTATGTTACACCGATTTCCGGTCACATTCACCTACATGTACCCTATGTTACACCGATTTCCGGTCACATTCACCTACATGTACCCTATGTTTCAACGATTTCCGGTCATATTCACCTACATGTACCCTATGTTACACCGATTTCCGGTCACATTCACCTACATGTACCCTATGTTACACCGATTTCCGGTCACATTCACCTACATGTACCCTATGTTTCAACGATTTCCGGTCACATTCACCTACATGTACCCTATGTTACACCGATTTCCGGTCACATTCACCTACATGTACCCTATGTTACACCGATTTCCGGTCACATTCACCTACATGTACCCTATGTTTCACCGATTTCCGGTCACATTCACCTACATGTACCCTATGTTTCACCGATTTCTTGTCACATTCACCTACATGTACCCTATGTTTCACTGATTTCCGGTCACATTCACCTACCCCTGTGTTTCACCGATTTCCGGTCACATCGTTACTCTTGATTATGTTCTTTCCTGGTAACTGGTTATATTCACACAATACGACAATTCTGCAGCAGACGACTTTGAACATATTTTGTCAAAAAGTAGAAAATCTCTATAATTGAATGAATAACCTATGTCTAAAAGTGGAAAACATTGTGGCATCAGGAGAAATTGCTCATTTTGAGCAATTTCTTCTTTTGTCACTATGTTTTCAAAAAACCGTCTGCTCTGCAGGCGACAGAAAGGGTCTATATGAGGGAAAGGGTTACAACCCTTTTTCCACATATAGTCTAGTGACTCATAAGCCATTGTATGACTGGATAATACGCCCAATATGTACAATTATTACTAACAAATGTGAATGTTGTACTGTTGTATTATTATATTGTATGTATAACTTGTATTACGTGTCACTTAAATAACATAAAAGAGCGTACGAAGTGAGTCCTTAGTCTCTGCAGCGATACTACTCTCTAAACGTTAAGAAACAATCTAACTATTTCATCACAGTCCCGTGTATAAGAAAAAGCTTTAACACACTTCAAACATGTATTATTCAGGTATAAAGCATGACAATTAAAGTGCGGCATTGAAGTCATTTGTGCATTACATTGTTATAAATATTTAACATAAATAGATATTACATTTATAATGGTGTGTGATTGCCATGAGCTATAACAACTAATGAAAAAGAGAAACATTTTTGAAATAAAGGGACGTAATTTGACAAAGAACGAGTAAATTGAATCAAACTTTGGAACTCGTTTAAACAATCATTGTCAATTGAAACTTTCATTTTCTACTTGAAATGTAGCTGAACACGATCCGAGCATGCTAAGCGTCATATTAGTTCCATCAATTATTTTGCGGCGATTAATGGTAACTGTTTTTGAAAAGGAAGAAAGTTACAAAATTGTAAGCATTCCAGAAATTGTGGTAATTGTTGCCAATGATATCGAGTTACCTACATTTACAAAATAAAGGAAGTTTGACAATTGAAGGCTGATACCTTTCAGACGAAATAAACACTTTCCGCTCTGTATTATTTTCGTTAACCTTTTGTGTCGAATTGTACATGTACGCATTGGCGTATGCCTGTAATAAATGCATGATATAGATATGATGAAAGTACCGTGATAAAATAACACAATGACATGATACTATAAAGAAGAGGATATGAGAGAGTTACGGAGAAGAACGCACTAATAGAATATATTCGTCTTAAACTATTTCAGTTATATTTACGCATTCCCGAAGGACTGCGCTCAACAAAACACAAGAGTGTACGAAGTGAGTCCTTAGTCTCTGCAGCGATACTACTCTCTAAACGTTAAGAAAAATCTAACTTATTCATTACAATCCCGTGTATAAGAAAAAGATTTAACAAACTTCAAACATGTATTATTCAGGTATAAAGCATGACAATTAAAGTGCGGCATTGAAGTCATATGTGCATTGCATTGTTATAAATGTGTAACATAAATAGATATTACATTTCTATTGGTGTGTGATTGCCATGAGCTATATCCACTAATGAAAAAGAGAAACATTTTTTAAATAAAGGGCTGTAATTTGACAAATAACGAGTCAATTGAATCAAACTTTTGAACTGGTTTAAACAATCGTCAATTGAAACTTTCATTTTCTACTTGAAACGTAGCTGAACAGGATCCGAGCATGCTAAGGGTCATGTTCGTTCCATCAATTATTTTGCGGCGATTAATGGTAACTGATTTTGAAAAGGAAGAAAGTTACAAAATTGTAAGCATTCCAGAAATTGTGGTAATTGTTGCCAATGATATTGAGTTACCTACATTAACAACATGAAGGATGTTTGACAATTGAAGGCTGATACCTTTCGGACGAAATAAACACTTTCCGCTCTGTATTATTTCCGTTAACCTTTTGTGTCGAATTGTACATGTATGCATTGGCGTATGCCTGTACTAAATGCATGATATATTTATGATGAAAGTACCGTGATAAAATAACACAATGACATGATACTATAAAGAAGAGGATATGAGAGAATTACGGAGAATAAGGCTCTAATAGGATATATTCGTCTTATACTATTCCAGTTATATTTACGCATTCCCGAAGGACTGCGCTCAACAAAACACAAGAGCGTACGAAGTGAGTCCTTAGTCTCTGCAGCGATACTACTCTCTAAACGTTAAGAAAAATCTAACTTGTTCATTACAGTCCCGTGTATAAGAGAAAAACTTTAACAAACTTCAAACATGTTTTATTCAGGTATAAAGCATGACAATTAAAGTACGGCATTGAACTCATTTGTGCATTGCATTGTTATAAATGTTTAACATAAATAGATATTACATTTCTATTGGTGTGTGATTGCCATGAGCTATATCCACTAATGAAACAGAGAAACATTTTTAAAATAAAGGGCTGTAATTTGACAAATAACGAGTCAATTGAATCAAACTTTTGGACTGGTTTAAACAATCGTCAATTGAAACTTTCATTTTCTACTTGAAACGTAGCTGAACAGGATCCGAGCATGATAAGGTTCATGTTCGTTCCATCAATTATTATGCGGCGATTAATGGTAACTGTTTTTGAAAAGGAAGAAAGTTACAAAATTGTAAGCATTCCAGAAATTGTGGTAATTGTTGCCAATGATATCGAGTTACCTACATTTACAAAATGAAGGAAGTTTGACAATTGAAGGCTGATACCTTTCGGACGAAATAAACACTTTCCGCTCTGTATTATTTTCGTTAACCTTTAGTGTCGAATTGTACATATATGCATTGGCGTATGCCTGTAATAAATGCATGATATATTTCTGATGAAAGTACCGTGATAAGATAACACAATGACATGATACTATAAAGAAGAGGATATGAGAGAGTTACGGAGAAGAACGCACTAATAGAATATATTCGTCTTAAACTATTTCAGTTATATTTACGCATTCCCGAAGGACTGCGCTCAACAAAACACAAGACTGTACGAAGTGAGTCCTTAGTCTCTGCAGCGATACTACTCTCTAAACGTTAAGAAAAATCTAACTTATTCATTACAATCCCGTGTATAAGAAAAAGCTTTAACAAACTTCAAACATTTTTTATTCAGGTATAAAGCATGACAATTAAAGTGCGGCATTGAACTCATTTGTGCATTGCATTGTTATAAATGTTTAATATAAATAGATATTACATTTCTATTGGTGTGTGTTTGCTATGAGCTATATCCACTAATGAAAAAGAGAAACATTTTTGAAATAAAGGGCCGTAATTCGACAAATAACGAGTCAATTGAATCAAACTTTTGAACTGGTTTTGATAATCATTGTTAATTGAAACTTTAATTTTCTATTTGAAACGTAGCTGAACACGATCCGAGGGTGCTAGGGGGCATGTCCGTTCCATCAATTATTTTGCGGCGATAAATGGTAACTGTTTTTGAAAAGGTAGACAGTTACAAAATTGAAAGCATTCCATAAACTGTGTTAATTGTTGTCAATGATATCGAGTTACCTACATTACAACATGAAGGAAGTTTGACAATTGAAGGCTGATACCTTTCGGACGAAATAAACACTTTCCACTCTGTATTATTTTCGTTAACATTTTGTGTCGAATTGTAAATGCATGCATTGGCGAATGCCTGTAACAAATGCATGATATATTTATGATGAAAGTACCGTAATAACACAATACCATGATACTATAAAGAAGAGGATATGAGAGAGTTACGGAGAATAACGCACTAATAGGATATATTCGTCTTATACTATTTCAGTTATATTTACGCATTTCCGAAGGACTGCGCTCAACAAAACACAAGAGCGTACGAAGTGAGTCCTTTGTCTCTGCAGCGATACTACTCCTTAAACGTTAAGAAAAATCTAACTTATTCATTACAGTCCCGTCTATAAGAAAAAAGCTTTAACAAACTTCAAACATGTTTTATTCAGGTATAAAGCATGACAATTAAAGTACGGCATTGAACTCATATGTGCATTGCATTGTTATACATTTTTAACATACATAGATATTACATTTCTATTGGTGTGTGTTTTGCATGAGCTATAACAACTAATGAAAAGAGAAACATTTTTAAAATAAAGTGCCGTAATTTGTCAAAGAACGAGTCAATTGAATAAAACTTTTGAACTCGTTTAAACAATCATTGTCAATTGAAACTTTAATTTTCTACTTGAAACGTAGCTGAACACGATCCGAGCATGCTAAGGGTCATGTTCGTTCCATTAATTATTTTGCGGCGATTAATGGTAACTGTTTTTGAAAAGGAAGACAGTTACAAAATTGAAAGCATTCCAGAAATTGTGGTAATTGTTGTCAATGATATCGAGTTACCTACATTACAAAATGAAGGAAGTTTGACAATTGAAGGCTGATACCTTTCGGACGAAATAAACACTTTCCACTCTGTATTATTTTCGTTAACCTTTTGTGTCGAATTGTACATGTATGCATTGGCAAATGCCTGTAATAAATGCATGATATAGATATAATGAAAGTACCGTGATAAAATAACACAATACCATGATACTATAAAGAAGAGGATATGAGAGAGTTACGGAGAATAACGCACTAATAGGATATATTCGTCTTATACTATTTCAGTTATATTTACGCATACCCGAAGGACTGCGCTTAACAAAACACAAGAGCGTACGAAGTGAGTCCTTAGTCTCTGCAGCGATACTACTCTCTAAACGTTAAGAAAAATCTAACTATTTCATCACAGTCCCGGGTATAAGAAAAAGCTTTAACACACTTCAAACAGGTTTTATTCAGGTATAAAGCATGACAATTAAAGTACGGCATTGAACATTTGTCCATTACATTGTTATAAATGTTTAACATACATATATATTACATTTCTATTGGTGTGTGATTGCCATGAGCTATAACAACTAATGAAAAGAGAAACATTTTTGAAATAAAGGGACGTAATTTGACAAAGAACGAGTAAATTAAAACAAACATTTGAACTGGTTTAAATAATCTTTGTCAATTGAAACTTTCATTTTCTACTTGAAACGTAGCTGAACACCACCCTAGCATGCTAATGGTCATGTCAGTTGCATTAATTATTTCGCGGCGATTAATAGTAACTGTTTTTGAAATGGAAGACAGTTACACAATTGTAAGCATTCCAGAAATTGTGGTAATTGTTGTTAATGATATCGAGTTACCTACATTTACAAAATGTAGGAAGTTTGACAATTGAAGGCTGATACCTTTCGGACGAAATAAACACTTTCCGCTCTGTATTATTTTCGGTAACCTTTTGTGTCGAATTGTACATGTATGCATTGGCGTATGCCTGTAATAAATGCATGATATAGTTATGATGGAAGTACCGTGATAAAATAACACAATAACATGATACTATAAAGAAGAGGATATGAGAGAGTTACGGAGAATAACGCACTAATAGGATATATTCGTCTTATACTATTTCAGTTATATTTACGCATTCCCGAAGGACTGCGCTCAACAAAACACAAGAGCGTACGAAGTGAGTCCTTAGTCTCTGCAGCGATACTACTCTCTAAACGTTAAGAAAAATCTAACTTATTCATTAAAATCCCGTGTATAAGACAATTGAAGTGCGGCATTGAACTCATTTGTTCATTGCATTGTTATAAATGTTTAATATAAATAGAAATTACATTTCTATTGGTGTGTGTTTGCCATGAGCTATATCCACTAATGAAAAAGAGAAACATTTTTGAAATAAAGGGTCGTAATTGGACAAATAACGAGTCAATTGAATCAAACTTTTGAACTGGTTTTGATAATCATTGTTAATTGAAACTTTAATTTTCTATTTGAAACGTAGCTGAACACGATCCGAGGATGCTAAGGGTCATGTCCGTTCCATCAATTATTTTGCGGCGATTAATGGTAACTGTTTTTGAAAAGGTAGACAGTTACAAAATTGAAAGCATTCCAGAAACTGTGTTAATTGATGTCAATGATATCGAGTTACCTACATTACAAAATGAAGGAAGTTTGACAATAGAAGGCTGATACCTTTCGGACGAAATAAACACTTTCCACTCTGTATTATTTTCGTTAACCTTTTGTGTCGAATTGTACATGCATGCATGGCGAATGCCTGTAACAAATGCATGATATAGATATGATGAAAGTACCGTAATAACACAATACCATGATACTATAAAGAAGAGGATATGAGAGAGTTACGGAGAATAACGCACTATTAGGATATATTCGTCTTATACTATTTCAGTTATATTAACGCATTCCCGAAGGACTGCGCGTAACAAAACACAAGAGCGTACGAAGTGAGTCCTTATACCCCTATCTCACCATCGCAGGATCGCTCGCGGAGACTCGCGGTATGAGCAGACGCGGTGCACCGCCAGTTTTGTTGACATTGCATGACGTAACAAATTTTTCACGGTGTCTACACGGTGTGTGTACGGAGTCACTACGGTGCGTGGCGGTGTGACTACGGAGTGTGGCGGATCGCTGCGGTTTGATGCGGACTGACTGGAATTTCCTCAATAGCTGCGCATAGCCACGGTGTCACTGCGGAAGGGGCGGTGTGACTACGGAAAGCGGCGGTGTGACTACGGAATGTCGCGGTGGAAGTACGGATTGGGGCGGTGGCAGTACGGCTACTGCGGAACGCTGCGGTGCAACCACGGCAATAGTACGGTGCGTACGGCAAGAATACGGTGCGTACGAGAAGCGCGTTGTCGATACGGTTGGAGCGGCGGGTGGGGGCGGATTCGGTACCGCGGACTCCGCAGGGGAACTCAGAGGAGGTAGGACTGGCTGGTGCTTCTTCATGTTCATCAGATGTAGGAGGAGAAGGCTTCCTCTTGTTGGACTTTCCTCTCGCTCCTCCTCTCCCTCTTCCTTTTGGCATCTTGCACTGTAAAAGTTCCAAGGCAAGTTAAAGTTCATATGAGGTGAAGTTGTGATGATGTGATATTATGAAATGAGATGCGATGAGATGCTGCAAGGAGGTGTTGTTCTGCCAATGGTCTGATGTGAAATGATGCGACAAACAAGGCGGCCGCCTTTTATATTCCGCCAGGCAACGAACACTCCGTACTGACACCGTGCGGACACCGTGTTGGCACCGAAGACTCCGCCCTGGCACCGTATACTCCGTGGTGGCTCCGCTGGCACCGTCGACTCCGTAGTGGCACCGTACACACACCGCCAGTAGCTCCGTACTCAACGTACTGCAACCGTGTATCCAACGCCAGCAACGCAGGAGCAAATGAGTACGGATCGCTGCGGAGTCAGTACGGAGCGTACGGTGCCACTACGGAGCGTACGGTGCCTACACGGTGTTCACGGTGTCTGTACGGTTCAAAGCGCTCCGCAGAAAACCTGCGAAAAAATTGAACATGTTTGCTAATTTCGCAGCTTCTCGCGGTGCCTCGCGATGCGTACGGTTTGCGGCGGAAGGTGGCGGAGCGTCGGCGGTGTCTACACGGTCCCCAGCGGTTCGCTGCGGTTCTCACACCGCGAGTCTCCGCGAGCGATCCTGCGATGGTGAGATAGGGGTATAAGTCTCTGCAGCGATACTACTCTCTAAACATTAAAATAAATCTAACTATTTTTACACAGTCCCGTGTATAAGAAAAAGGTTTAACACACTTCAAACAGGTTTTATTCAGGTATAAAGCATGACAATTAAAGTACGGCATTGAACATATGTGCATTACATTGTTATAAATGTTTAACATACATAGATATTACATTTCTATTGGTGTGTGATTGCCATGAGCTATAACAACTAATGAAAAGAGAAACATTTTTGAAATAAAGGGACGTAATTTGACAAAGAACGAGTAAATTGATTCAAACTTTTGAACTGGTTTAAATAATCTTTGTCAATTGAAACTTTCATTTTCTACTTGAAACGTTGCTGAACACCACCCTAGCATGCTAATGGTCATGTCAGTTCCATTAATTATTTCGCGGCGATTAATGGTAACTGTTTTTGAAAAGGAAGACAGTTACAAAATTGTAAGCATTCCAGAAATTGTGGTAATTGTTGTCAATGATATCGAGTTACCTACATTTACAAAATGTAGGAAGTTTGACAATTGAAGGCTGATACCTTTCGGACGAAATAAACACTTTCCGCTCTGTATTATTTTCGGTAACCTTTTGTGTCGAATTGTACATGTATGCATTGGCGTATGCCTGTAATAAAAGCATGATATAGATATGATGAAAGTACCGTGATAAAATAACACAATAACATGATACTATAAAGAAGAGGATATGAGAGAGTTACGGAGAATAACGCACTAATAGGATATATTCGTCTTATACTATTTCAGTTATATTTACGCATTCCCGAAGGACTGCGCTCAACAAAACACAAGAGCGTACGAAGTGAGTCCTTAGTCTCTGCAGCGATACTACTCTCTAAACGTTAAGAACAATCTAACTTATTCATTACAGTCCCGTGTTTAAGAAAAAAGCTTTAACAAACTTCAAATATGTTTTATTCAGGTATAAAGCATGACAATTAAAGTACGGCATTGAACTCATATGTGCATTGCATTGTTATACATTTTTAACATACATAGATATTACATTTCTATTGGTGTGTGTTTTGCATGAGCTATAACAACTAATGAAAAGAGAAACATTTGTAAAACAAGACGAATGTTTGACGCAAAGCGTCAAAGAGAAGCCGCAATTTTTCGTTGTTCATGTAGAAATAAGAAAAAAGAACATTTAAATCCACAAACAACTGTAGACGGTAACATGCTGACATATTTATCCCTTTGAAGACTGTTGGATACTTTAAATTACCTCCCTTTAAACAATACAATGATATTTACCTTGTGATTCGTACGATTAAGATTAATATACATTAAAATTATATGAACGAAAACTATTATTTAAATTAGTAACAACATCAAAATCAAATTTAAGCCAAGTTAAATGTGTACACATTTCATTAATTGTTTGTAGATACCCTAATGTATAGGTATGAATATAAAATGTATAGTGTTATAAACAAATTTCATTTCAACGTACCAAGTATGTGAATCTCACAGAAACACCCATTTCAATATACCAACATGTTAAAGTAAATTAAAGAATGAACCGTTTTTGTATGTACTGAAACTAGAAACGTCCGTTTGTGTAAAAGTATATTTCCAATATTTGCAATTTTATATTGCGACTAGCTATCCCGGCACGACGTAAACTTTCCTCTACCAAATTGGTTGTTGTATGTGGGAAACGGTTAGCTGCTGAACATGTATTTAAATGTTTAGCTGTGTTAAATATTTGTATTCCCTTTAAATTGTTTATTTAAATCCTCATACATGTGTATTATTAGACAAAGGTGTCAGACCAAATGGGAACTTAGTTAAATTGTGCGTATATACTAGAAATTACCTCCCTTTAATTACTACCACGATTTTTTCTTGTGATTCGTATGAATAAATTTGATAAACATTTACATTTCAACTAGACGGCAACATTTATTGTGAAACAGATATTTCTCTGGTTTATATATGTTCATGTCTGCACTTCTTCATCTAGAATTACTGCGTAATATATGATAGCATGTAAGGAACGGAAAGGCATTACTGCCGAGCGCAAGGGTAAACAACGCCAAACAACAACAACAAGAAACAGATTACATTTACTGCGTGCCTTCTCTTGTTCACTGTTCAAGATACAGTATGAATTTCGCTTAAATAAATGATTAACTGTGTTAAATATTTGTATTCCCTTTAAATTGTTTATTTAAATTGTCATACATGTGTATTATTAGACAAAGGTGTCAGACCAAATGGGAACTTAATTAAAGTGTGCGTATATACTTCAAATTACCTCCCTTTAAGTACTACTAGGATTTTTTTTATTGTAATTCATATGAATAAGTTTGATAAACATTAACATTTCAACTAGACGGCAACATTTATTGTGAAACAGATATTTTGTTGTTATTGTCTGCACTTCTTCATCTAGAATTACTGCGTAATATATTATAGCATGTAAGGAACGGAATGGCATTAATGCCGAGCGCGATGGTAAACAACGCCAAACAACAACAACAAGAAACAGATTACATTTACTGCGTACCTTCTTTTGTTCGTGGTTCCCTGTTTAACATACTATCGAAATAAAAAAAGTGTATGAGGCAGGTAACCAATTCAGTTTACTGTTTAGACAAGATACAGTATGAATTTCGCTTAAATAAAAATGTACATACATTCAATTAATATACTGGCCTTTGTCTTTTGTTTTTAATTTGTAAAACTCACACATGTATATAGAGTGTAAAAGGGATGTTTTAAAAGTCATTACCTTAAATTAATGTACTTAGAAAGGACAAAGAGAAATCAAGATATGTGGTCACGCTGGCAGGTCTAAATATTCTCCTTGACCGAAAATTAAAAGCATCCCTACAGGAAGCCGCCTCCTAGCGGAAGCCGCCTCCTAGCGGCTTCCAATAAAACTAAAAAAAAAAAAAATAGACGCATTTTTGGCACCTTTACAGCAGACGACAACACTTTCCGACAAAAGATTTTTTTTTCTCTTTTTCTCATGAGGCTCTTTTCAAAAAATATATATTCATTCATAGAGATGTTCCATATATTTGCCTAGATGTTTCCAAAGTTGTCTGCTGCATATCTGTTGTATGTGAAAAAGGGTTAGAGAACATTGTGGAAAAGGTAGGGATATAAGTCTTATCTAAAAAACACAACGGTCGTTTCCAATGAAACAGTTTAAAGCGAATTAATAATTTATGATTTCAAGTTTATTAACTGTGTTAAACGCATTACGTATAGAGAAAAAATTCATGATGAGCAATATCTCTTTTGTCATCAATGTTTTTAATAAGCGTTTGCTTATAAAGATGTTACATACGGCAGAATAAACGAACGAAGCTTTTATTTGTTATGTATGTAGGTCAAGATTAAGTCTATTGTAATCATTCAGGACTTTTCAACCCTTTCCCTCATATAGACGCTTTCTGACGCCTACAGAGCAGACGGATTTTTGAAAACATAGTGAGAAAAGAGTTTTGAGCAATTTCTCCTTTTGCCACAATGTTTTCCACTTTTAGTCATAGATTATCCATTCAATTATAGATATTTTCTATTTTTGGATAAAATATGTTCAAAGTCGTCTGCTGCAGAGATGTCGTATGAGGGAAAGGGTTAAATAGAGTCATAAGATGCTCTTGACCTTTTCCCACGTACAACACATATGTAAATGAGGCCTATAACCACTGGATAGACTTGAACACATTGTGGCTGTGACAAAATGAGAGAGTACACTTTTTAAGCAATTCCTCCATATGTAAATGAGGCCTATAACCACTAGATAGAGTTGAACACATTGTGGCTGTGACAAACTGAGAGAGTACTCTTTATAAGCAATTCCTCTTTATGCCGCACGGTCTGTTTTAGAGGCTCGTCTGCTGCGGAGACGTCTGAAAGCGTCAACAGCAAATTTGCAGCAGAACACTTTGAAAATGAGTACTAAAAATATAGAGATAGGGGGAGAGAGAGGGGGAGAGAGAATGAGAGAGAGGGGAAAGAGAGAGAGAGAGACATACAGAGAGAGATAGAGAAAGAGAGAGAGAGAGAGAGAGTGTGGGAGAGAGAGAGAGAGAAAAAGAGACAGAGAGAAGAAAGAGATAAAGAGAGAAAAGAGAGAGAGAGAGAGAAGAGAGAGAGAGAGGGAGAGAGAGAGAAAAAAAGAGAGAGATAGAGAGAGAGAGAGACACAGACAGACAGACAGACAGAGACAGAGACAGAGACAGAAAGAGAGACGAATGTACATTCCCCATTATTGACTAACCAATATTATGCTAGGAAAAGTGCCTTTCCAAGCGCGGCACACATTAGGCAGATTTCTAAACGATCAGATTTACTACGCATAATCATGTGTTTGTATGGTGCTTAACATCGCTTTCAACAGTATCTATTTCAGTCATATCACTACGTTTTCCGGGTAAATTACAAGTACTGCTGTTAAGCTTATGCTGACAACAGCGCAGCAGTCGTATTTGCTTTTTACGGAACACGGAGCGCCAAGGAGGTTCATGAAAGTCACTAGTACCCTTTTTGGTTTGACTCCACTTGGGCTCGAATTTCCTCTCGAACCAGACGATCAACCACCGAAACTTGAAGAAATAATTGTGCCATTCCACGAGAAAACCAACATTATGGACTCTGCGGAATGTATCGACCTAGATCAGCCTGCGCAGTCCACGCAGGCTAATCTGTGCCGACACGTTCTGTCTCAGGGGGGTATAGGTATAGAGGAATGATGCATGAAACAGAAAATCTACAGGAGGTGAAAAATGCCTGTCCGGGTTAGCCTGCGCGGCATGCTTAGGCTGATTCCGACCGAGTCCACAATGTTGGTTCTCTCGTGGAACGGCTTAATTATGTCTGTATACGCCTACATATAATTATAGTGCATATAGTGGTTCTTATCCGATATTTCATTCGAAGACATTTAGCCCTTTCAAAGATTACAATAGATCTACAGCAGACGACCTGCAAAAACGATCAAGAATGAAATATGGAAAATCTGCATACATGTATATGAAACAATACATAATGAATAGAACTGAACACTTTTTGACGAAAGGAGAAGTTGCTCATTTTGAGTAATTTCTTCTTTTTGTTAAAATGTTTACAAAAGTCGTCTGCAGCGGATGCGTCAACATGCATAATCCTTTCCCACATACGAAAATTCTGCAGCAGACGACTTTGAACATATTTTGTAAAATAATAGAAAATCTCTATAATTGAATGGTTAACCTATATGACTAAAAGTGGAAAACATTGTTTCAAAAGGAGAAATTGCTCGTTTTGAGCAATTTCTTTTTTTGTCACTATGTTTTCAGAAAGTCGTCTGCTGCAGAGTCGTCAAAAAGCGTCTATATGAGGGAAATGGTTTACTGTACATTGTTTATTTGATCCAAAGTTAGATTATCCAATGTCCACTTTTCTTCCGCGATATTCTCCGGAAGTTGATCGTCCGCCATCTTTGTTTTTTCTCGATAGTTTCAACACGTTAGGTTAACCTTAAGTTATAAGCTCCCTCCTTCTAGAACAATGGTTTACACAATAATAGTGTATATATCTATCATCATATGTAACAGTCAAGGCAACGATAAACTGTACTCCAACGCTATCTGAAGAGGGCTGCTTCGTTCACATCGAGTGTTACTTCAGTTTTCTGAAATAGATACAATGAGTGGGTCCGTGCACAAAGACACAAGTTGGCATTTCTGATCATTTAGAGGTTCAGTTGCTCATGTCACATGTCGAAATTCATTCCAGTCGAAATTCATTACATTCGAATTTGAACAGTGTTCAAAATTTCTAACAACTACGCAGTACAAGACAAGCCAAAATGGATAAGGTTTATAAGTCAACAAGTGTGTTTTCTTTTCTTGGGGTTTAACGTCGTTTTTAACAATATTTCAGTTATGTCATGGCGACAGTTCACTTATTCATGATCTCTGGGTAAACAAACCAGTACTAAACTAGGAAATGTGCCTTGCCCAAGAGCACTCCACCATGATTACAGCGTCGCGACAAGGGACAAAATCGCTATACTTTTACAATATTTATCTGTTTATCTTAACTGCAATGTATTAAACCCCATTCAACTCATCATAACCTACACACGTTTATAGAAGCTTCTAATAAACTAATGTAAGTAATAGGATAGTAGAACAGTGTAGATAATTGCTGCTGGTTCAGTTTTATACTGACACCAGCACATGAGTCGCACGGTTATCACCGCGATCCTGATTTCAAGTTTTAAACCGACCAAATATAGATCCCAGGTCTCCAACTCGCGAGACGAACGCTCAAATCACTTCGCCACCGATGGGACAAGATCAGTTTACGTTTTTTTTTTTATTTTGGGCTAATCATATTATGCATTTATCACGTGATATTTCAAAATCAGACCTATATAGAAGCTACATATAATATGAGGGGTAATTTACCACTTTTGACCGTGTAGCTTAAGTGCATTAATTGTATTTCTAATTTTATTAATAAAAGTTTTAGAAGAATGGCTATGCTTTGTTATTGATACTAGTTACATGTATATTAAAACTAGCAATGATATGTATTGGACAATTTTTAGTCATAGGGTGGTGATCCATACAACTATAGAAATTTTCTATTTTTTGACACCTTATGTTATTTCCCTGGAAGCGATGTGTCTTGTGAAACATCTATTTTAATTGAACGTTCTTGAAAAAATAATTATGTTTATCATGTTATCAAAGTACTAAAAGTACTAAATGGGTGAGTTAAAACCGGCAAGAATGTGAACCGCAATGGTAAAACTAACCAGTTCCATACAGCACATTTCAACTCCCCGCTTTACTCTGGATTAGTTGATAATTACTAAATAGATCGCGATTGTGAATTGATAGCTCGCTAGAAAGCCTTGTGTACATTTAAATTAAATGTATGAGCATGACAATCCTTTCGAAATTTAGGCGAAGCTAAGAATATGTGTTGACCATTTCATCAAGCAGAGAATATGAAGTATCTGTTACCAATAGTAAGAGTTTGACCGATATTGGAAGAAATTGACCGATTTCGGCCGTCCAGCTTTGACTCGCATTACTACCTCCTCTTCGTACACAATTTTACGATTGTTTACGATTCCAACATACAACATATCTACAGATGATGATTTTGAAAACTATTTGACAAAAAGGTGTCTCTTTTTGACACAGTAAAACGACTGTATTTGTATTTTGAAAACATTTTTGTAAACATGTAGTTGGCGTTTCTGAACAGTATACGTTCAGATCAGCCTGTCCAGGTAAGTTAGATGTTTCTGCTTTGAAAACATCTGTGAAAATATGTAAATATATTGTAATTCAGTTCTAATACAAATTGAAAAAAACCAGTGTGACAAAAAGACAAATGGATCATTTTTTCTCCTCCTTTTTATAACTTGGTTTTCAAAAGTTCTGTCAGCCACCGTCTTGGTCATGGAAAGGATTGAAAATAACGAAAGAGACATTCATTCATAAGAATAGTTCAATGTTTGCACGAAATTATTTGCTTGTTGCATTAATGTTTGGAAAGTCGTAGTAATTGAATTATTGGGTTTTAACGCCGTTTTCATCAATTTGGCAGATATATGACGGCGTCCAGTTCACCTTTCCACGTGTTTTCTTGTTTTCTCAAAACAGTACTCCATACAACAGACTTTCGATACAGCTAAAAGCTTTTCTTTGGAATGACCCGGCTGGGGATCGAACCAGCGAACTCACGCTACCGAAGTGGACGTTCTACCACTACATACACCTGTCTGCTGTTATAACATCTGAGATGAGAATTTAACATGTGGGAGTGTTTATATGCTTCATTTTACATTGTTTTGCAAACAATGTGAGTAAAGGACCCCCTCCCCCCCCCCCCCCCCCCCCCGCCCTCAAAAGGGCTCACTGTTTCCTATTAAGCTTTTAAAAATATTCTGCTGTAGCCTACATACGTCAAGAAGTTATATGTACGATCTCAATCCCCAAAGAAACCCAACAACAAAACAACAACAGTAACCCCCCCGTAATTAAATATAATGAAGTAATGTAGGTTTTTATCACATTACATACATATTCTCATCAACTTGTATCATTATCAAGAGAGACAGAACCATGTCATGCGTAAAATCGACATTCGCGCATAGCAACCGGAGAACGAGAGAAGATCCTGATCAGCATGCGCTTCCATGATGAGGAACATTTCTGTTTGTCATCAAGTCGTCTAGTCGTCTAGTCAGACTAGACAAGCGTCCACGAGATCTATGGAGAGCACTTATGAAAACAACACATTCTGAATACAAGTGATTCGTCCTATGATCCTTTGATTCAATATATTTAACTCTTTCAGCGCCAAATTGTCTAAAGTAGACATGTTCAAAATCGGGCGATTCCATTTGTCTTGTAATACGAGTTTTTGGAATATTTTTATGACTAAAAGGCAAACAATGCTGATTGCAGGTGAGTCAGCTCGTTGCGTGTAACGTAATGATTAATAAATGGTGAACAGGGAAGATCAGTACCAAAGTAGATATACTCCTTATTTAGATCAGGACCAAAGTAGATATAATCCTTATTTAGATCAAATAGACATTCGTCTTCTAGGCTTAAAGTAAGTAAGGGCATTTGATAAATTGGCCAATTAAAATATGTTACATATTCTCAGTCATTTATTGAGTTTGTTTTTATGATGTTCTACGCTTTTAAGTTTTTTAAAGGTTTTAACAATTGTTCAGTCCATCACAGAGTTTCCTCGGTAAGTTTCCTATACCGCTGGTCCATATCCTGACATCAGCTATGTTCGTTTCAAATATTCATTCAGGTACCACTGTTGAAGATGACTTAACAAATATCTCGGTGAACATGTGGATTTTTCCTTCCAATTAAAATGAGGTTATTGAATCGAATTTAAAACATCTTGATAAAGGAATACGTTGCTCTTTTGTTTTCATTTGTCACGCTGTTTTTAAAAGTTGTTTTCTGTCGTTGCGTCAAAATGCGTCTACATGTGGGAAAGGTTTAATGTGAAAATATTTAATCCGTGCACAGGTCTAAGTTCTTGATGAGATCATCAGGAATTATCAAGCGGTGTAGTCGTAGAGCTTCGGCCTCGGGTGCGGGAGGTCGCGGGTTCGATCCCCGGTCAGGTCATACCAAAGACTTTAAAAATGGTAGTAATGGCTGCCCTCCATGGCGCTTAGGATTGCGGGGTAAGAATTACGACTGTCAGGCTGGTGTGAGGATAAATTGACCAGTAGTACTGGTAACTAACACAGGAAACTTCGTGATATAACTGAACATTTCTTAATAGCGGTGTAAAGCATTAAACAATCAATCAATCAATCAATAACATTTGAGGTTTAAAGCGAGTTTAAGCGTTTAGCTAAGATGCCTCGATTATAAAGACACACTTGTTATACAAGATCTATCGACATAGAAGCTGAGGGAAATTATTTGTCAAAAACACGAGAGTGGTTGTCCTTCGGGTGTTACTACAGTAATGTAGGTGTGTAGTTCCGTTATGGAGACCGTATAAGAGGGGATGTCCTACGGGTGTTACTACATTAATGTAGGTATGTAGTTCCGTTATGGTGATCGTATAAGAGGGGTTGTCCTACGGGTGTTACTACATTAATGTAGGTGTGTAGTTCCGTTATGGAGATCGTATAAGAGGGGTTGTCCTACGTTGTTACAACATAAGTGTAGGTGTGTAGTTCCGTTATGGAGATCGTATAAGAGGGGTCGTCCAACGGGTGTTACTACAGTATTGTAGGTGTGTAGTTCCGTTATGGAGATCAAATAAGACCACCTTTTATGCGGTGTCATCAGATCCAATCTACGTCCAGTATTTTGATCTGTTTTGTTTATGAAATTATGTTGAACCCTTCCTTGTGTTCACAATTGTTCTAAATATGAAATGCGTATTCTAAATTAGCAAAGGAAACACAATTTCAGATTGGCTATATCAAACGATTTATATTTTGAAATGGAGAATTTTCTTTTAATTTAGAATTTTAAATAATTCTATCAGAATAATTGGGGAATTAAAATAACTTTGTTAACTACATGTGGATAATATCAAAACATACAACAGAAATGGTTATTGCATATAAATGTGAAATATTATGTTTTAGACTTGAAACTTCGGCGGAGTTCTGCCGAATCAACTCGCCCAACGCACTATTTCCCTTTATGGTTAAATTACGCAAAATACATCCGCGGTCCTGCTGATCTAGAGCCAAATAGTCCCTAAACAAACTTTGTTTGCGTAGAAATGAGTGTACACCATCACCAGAATGCATTGATTATGACATTGCGTTTAATTTCATTGTAAATGTGTATAAGATGCACTAGATATGATTGATTTGATGGTTTTTACTATATTAACCTTGTTTGAAAGTGAAAGTGAAGAATGTGAAACTCCGGTTTTGTCCGGGCCCGATTTGGTCCAAAATGACGGTAACCATTTCCGCCTGGTGAATTTGTTCTTGCATAATGCATGACACCCCGCCCCCACCCCCATCCCCCATTTTTTCTTTTTATTGTCTTTAAGCTTAGAGGTAACTCTTTTCAATGATATTGGTGTTCTACATGAGACACGCTTAGAAAGTGGGACAATTGAGGGCTGAAACTGGACGATTTACATGGAAACATAGAAGGAATTTATTTGGTGTTTTGTGACCTTATCACGCAATATCCTATACAACGGAACTTCTGGAAATGATAGTCCCAAGGGTGTTACTACTAAATACTGATTGTGTGAGTCCGTTGCGGAGAACCAGTAAGATATCAGAATAGCCAGACTTATCTCATATAATTGGATCTTTGTAACCCGTTTGGTAACATTCAGAGAAGTTCTTGATTACATTTGCATATTACGAACGGTGCTCTAGGAAACCTTATTTCACTCGTACTTATTGAAACCCTTCCAACATACTGACGTTTCCTGGCGCCTCTGCGACATTCTTATTCCCTAATAAGCAAAGGCACCTACTGATAGGTTGATGATAGTTATATAAAAGTTTCCATGATCATTTCCTTTTTATTTTGTTTCGAAAAAGGGAAAACTAATTAAACATGGAACATCAAGAGAAACAAGCTTATACAGGCCAGCTTTAATTTATACCACGGGAATATAAACCTGGTTTATATGTACGTGTTATATATATATATATATATATATGAATATTAAAACATGCTTCTATCTTAAATTATGTACTTTAATTCTTTCTTTTTCACATTTTTTTCTTTTTCTCTTATTCTAAATGTTTTTCTGATATTGTTTTCATCATAACGCGTTTGGTTGCCCTCTGATCACTAATATATAAGTTATAGCAAATAGAAAACATTCTCAAATTGAGTCTTTTTTTTATTCTTTTCCTAAAAATATTAAAAGTAATGTCTCCTGCATAGTTTTCTAAATTCCGTTCTATTGTGAACATTTCTACTGTTAAATTTACCGTGCAGAAAATCTCCAACTTCAAACCCCAATCTCCCACTTTGAGATCATGAAACTCCCCCTTAAGGATGAGAAAAAGTTGGTAAGCATGGGTATTGGTTAAATCATACTGTATATGGTTAGACATGCGGACTTTTCTTCAAGTTTAAAATAAGAGATGAATTTAGTCAGAGCGGATGTTGAATACGGAACCAGTTCAACAAGATAACACCCAATCGGAAATGTAGACTGATCTGGGTCTACGTTGGTAGTCAAGTCCAGAATGCTTGTTTTCGTATGACCTGGCACTGCAAGTTTAAAGAGTCAAACAAATAAAATTTGAATATCAAATATATAGTACTTAAATAATAATGTAAGAACAAACAAAATAATCATGAAATGATTAAAGTATTTTTTTTTTATACTCTCACGGAAATTGCCGAGTGAAAAATGGACAATAATACAGACTTCCGATTAATATACTCAAATAACATCGATTGCGAAACAAGCTTTCAGCTTATATTGATCAGGCTCGATGTTTGCTACCTTGAGACATAAGCACTAAACGTGTCGTTTGTGTAAACAAATATAATTCCGGGCAAAAGCCGCTCTTCACCGGATTCCAACCAGGGGCCTTTTGTACGAGATGTCGACGCTTTCCCCCTGCACGACAGACGACCATGAGTGTGTATACTGTTAAACAAATACGAAATTTAAAACCAAGTTTCTTTTATTTCGAATTTCGACGACCAGAGAAAAGTGAAGTCTAAAATAGCAGAAGATCTGCAGCGTGGTCAGTTAACAGTTACCTAAACTAACTATAATCCCTACTAAACCAAATTACAGCTACATAAAAGTAACTGTAATTTGATTGGTTGTTTTTTTACAATTAGTTTAGCTAATGGAATGGTTGTTTTTTACAATTAGTTTAGCTAACGGAATGGTTGTTTTTTACAATTAGTTTAGCTAACGGAATGGTTGTTTTTTACAATTAGTTTAGCTAACGGAATGGTTGTTTTTTACAATTAGTTTAGCTAACGGAATGGTTGTTTTTTACAATTAGTTTAGCTGAATGCTTGTATGGAGTTACCCGCCCTTACCATTACATTATCGGGTCGGGCCTTTTTGTGGACCAAACCGGTTAAACTGTCAGACTTCGACAGAAGTTGGCTGCATTATCCATGCATTGATTCCCATTAACAAGTTGTATTGGTCTGCTGTAGTGTCAATGTCTATTTACAAATTTACTTTAATATGCGATAGTAATACATAACGTGAGGTAACCAAATCGTTTGTTCATGCCAGATGTACTAACTGACTATATTACGCCGGGTACCAAACTGCACTGCAAGCCGACAATGTTAAGTCATGTCAGATGTACTAACAGACTATAGTACGTCGGGTACCAAACTGCACTGCAAGCCGACAATTTTAAGTCATGCCAGATGTACTAACTGACTATGGTACGTCGGGTACCAAACTACACTGCAAGCCGACAATGTTGGGTCATGACAGGTGTACTAACTGACTATAGTACGCCGGGTACCAAACAACACTGCAAGCCGACCAAGTTAAGTCATGCCAGATGTACTAACTGACTATAGTACGCCGGGTACCAAACTACACTGTAAGCCGAAAATGTTAAGTCATGCCAGATGAACTAACTGACTATAGAAAGCCGGGTACCAAACTGCACTGCAAGCTGACAATGTTGGGTCATGACAGATAGTGTGTAACACCACCACAGAATGACTTCCGAATTGTATTAACCTAAACCCTTTCCCTCATATAGACGCTTTCTGATGCCTCTACAGCAGACGGCTTTTTGAAAACATAGTGACAAAAAAAGACATTGCCTAAAACGAGCAATTTCTCCTTTTGACACAATGTTTTCCACTTTTAATCATAGGTTATCCATTCAATTATAGAGATTTTCTATTTTTTGACAAAATATGTTCAAATTTGTCTACTGCAGAACTGTCGTATGAGAGAACTGGTTAAATAGTCACTTTTGACTTTTTTGAAGTAGAACTTCTCTTGCACTGTTTCATTGAGAGGAGAAGTCAGAGAGGTATGATATTTTGATTTGTGCTCTTATATGCATTGATTTGTATATATTGCAGGACTATGTTGTGCTGCCGGATGCCTAAAATATTGGGGGCAATGGAGGTCAGCGAAGGCTTCCAACTAGACATTAACACCGTGGATGTGTACGACTTAACTCTTTCAGCACATAATTGTTTAAGGTAGACTCTTCCATGTTTAAAATCGAGCGATTCCATTTCTCATGTAATAAAGGTTTAGGATTATTTTGATGAATAAAAGCCAAACAATACTGATTTCAGGTAAGACATCTCGCTACGAGCTGACTCTCCTGAATCTGTATTGTTTGCAAAAACCTCAATATTGCCTTCGACGCTGAAAGAGTTAAAACAGCGAAAACATTATGCACTATTTATGTGACTTAGTTTGCCTAATTTTGACAAGAGTAAATGACTTTACCAAAGAAGAGCCAGAAAAAGGTCCGTCTGTGGATAAAGATCAATAGAGATCAAAATAAAGCTGACTTTATTATCTATTATTAATTTTCCAAAATATCAAAAGTGTCACTCCTAAATACTAATTTACTACAATAAGCCGAGTACCAAACTTCCCGAATGCGCCGCTGTTTGTAGTTCTAGTGAAGAGGTTCACCATTGAACACATTTCATGAATATGCATGGCCTTTGTGATATAAACATACAAATTAAATCAAGCAGTGCTCTTCGGCATCTCTTTATATAATCACTACCTCTAACTCGCTTAAGGAGCATTCACTATTTTATCGAACCAGTATAGATATTTTGAGAAATAATGAGAGAATAAAAGTTGGGGTGTCTCAGGAAAAAAAAATCAGCTTCCAACTGTGTTATGCCGCCTTATCATTGACTCTCCCATACTTACAATGATGACAAACCGGTGTAACGTGAGATTATGTATGTCTGTGAGATTTTGCATGTATTGTACAAATGCGAATGCGCACCGGAAGTACAGCACAGCGAGCATGAAAGCCGTGAAATTTACAAGACAGGAGAACATTGAGTAAATTATAGTGGTAAACAAAGCTCTAAAACTATAAAGGTATAATTTTAGATATAATAGAGAAAATATTTGGAGTATTATATTATTAGGGTGTATTTTGTTAGGGGTGTCAATCAATTACCCCGACCACACTGATTTAAATGTTTAAGATTTAATGGTCTCATTTGCCAAAAATGTATCGAAAGTATTTTGGAAAAAGATGCAGCCCTATTAAGAAGTTGGAAAAATGTCAGAACATAATTCATTCCAGTCCAATATCATTTTACCTCGACCGCCCAGTTTCAGTGACGTATGTAATTTCTTTTTCGAAACCATAGGTAACAATGTGTATGTTTGACAGGGAAAGCAGTAATTTCAATGACCTATTTTTGTCAACATATGCAAGTCAGTGACCAATTGTTTTTATGCATAATAGATAAGCGTTTATAAACATATCTCGCCTATAAAAAGTTCTCCTGTCTGATACAAACCTGTCATGATTTTATAGGTGTGCAGTGCACATATCTTAGGACTGCATGCACTATAAAGTACAACTATACGAAAAGATATTATCAATATCAGGAAAGATAATTTAAAAATGTCATTAGCGACGCGGGCTGTCAATCGCGGGTTGTCAATCCAGGGGTTGTGAGTTCAAATCCCGGCCAACTTTCTTTCCGACATTTGACAAAAGTCAATGCGACATGCGTCATTCGTCTTCCACCAATGGGCAAGGTCTATGTGGGAAAGCAGCCAGTTGCTTGGGAAGTTTGTTGTGTGGAGTACTGGTGTGAGAAAACCAGGAAATGCGTGTGTAGGTGAACTGGCCGCCGTGATATGACTGAGAAATTGTTTAAAACGGCGTTAAACCCCAATCAATCAACGATACCAGAAATAGGCTAACCCTTTCCCACTTGAACACACTCTGCAGTAAACCACTTTGATAACATTGACTCAAAAACACTTTCTATCAACAAAGCAACACTTTAAGTTACATGTACGTACATTGTGATACAAGTGAATACAGTTGAATACATTGTGTTAAAAGTAGTCCGCTGCAGATTCGTTAAAAGGCGTCTGTATTTGGGAAAAGGCTTAACTTTAAATTTACGTCTTTGACCTATTACTGTGTGTAATCTAACAACCAGACCAAACGTTTATGATAAGAGTACATGTGGATAGATAACATTCTAAATATATACATTGGTGTGTCATACTGTTGCAATCGGTAACTCTAGGGCATTTACGGAAAAGGGCTTCGTTTTTCGATGTTAGGCCCTATTTCCAACGTGCAAGCTATTTATGATGTTTCTGTCGACCTTTGAATACATTGTGAGAAATACAGAACAAGCTCAACTCGGTATTCAAACCCGTGACCTATTGTACGCGAGACCGACTCTCATACAATCATGCAAGCATCCTCGGACCTGCTTTCGAGAACGTTTATGTCCAAAATAATATTATAGAATAATGCATTTAACCCTTAACCACTTATAGACGCATTTCAACTCATCTGCAGCAGACATATTTTGAAATCATATTTGTATATATGTGTGTGTTTCTATATTTCAACCTTTTCTATTTAATGGCACTCGCAATTAATCGTAAACAATACACGTTCGTAAAACAAATGTATAAGTTGACTTTTGTGTGTAGTGTAGAACCACATCAGTCTGTTAATCTGTACAGCCTGCTCAAGATATATACTGATCGAATTTTATTTACACAAGATTGATTGAAGCGTACGTCATCATGTGTGGATTCTGATAAGACGAAGCAGAAGTACATGCTGATCTGAACATACACTGTTCGGATATGTAAATGTGTACCTTTTCAGTTGGACGGGATCGTTTTACATTAGCTTATAGTATTACCGCATATATTAGATTTATCCACGATCAAATTTAAACATATCATGAAGGAAAAAAAAATGATGAAACAAATTGCAAAAACGTCAATCAGATTAGAAAGGGAAATATTGTTCATTAACAACAGTACATGTCATAGGTCGTCTGCTTCAGCGATCACACAACTCAGTTCTGTAACAATATTTCAAACATTGTCGGAAAAGAACTCTCTAAATAAAAAATACTTCTTCAGATTTTCTCCAAAGGATTTTTGTTTAATTTATTCAAACATTATGCTATTTGGTCCAGATTAAAGGTACTGTCTTGGACGGATTTGTGAATTATTTTAATGGAATTGGAGCTAAAACGTATACAATATTTGAAAATCAGCCTAAAATGAGTTTGTTTGATGAATGACTCAGACTAGTGTTGCTATATATATAAAACTTCTCTTATCTATACTATCGATCCGTTTCCCCCATATGTATAATTATAGTTTTTGAAGCGAGTTGAATAAAAACCGAACCTCGTTGGTTGTGACATTAATTTCAATTGCTAGCAAAGTCCTGAAGGTCCTTGTTCATGTGACGTGGCGGCCCTCGTCTATTTACTACTAGATGGCGAACAGGGAAGATCCTGATCATACTGTACGGATGCCCTGACTGATCTTGACCTTCACTGGTAGTAAAGTCCTCAAGGTCCGTGTTCACTTCATATGGCGGCCCTCTTTGTTTTTATCTCAACCCATTATCCAATTAACATTTATTTACTACAATTTAGCGAACATGGAAGATCCTGATCAGACTGAACGGATGCCCTGACTGATCTAAGCCTTCACTGGTAGCAATCCTGATCACGTGCCGTGGCGGCCCTATTTATCTCAATCCATTACCTAATTAACGTTTATTAACTACAAGACAGCGAAAGTGGAAGATCCTGATCTGACTGAACGGATGCTGTCTGATCTTAGCCTTCTCTGGTATCATAGTCCTGTTCACGTGACGTGGCCGCCCTATTTATCTCAACCTATTACCTAGTAAGCTCGTTTAATTACGACTATTTACGAAATCTGTGTAGACGTTGATGTTTCAAGTTTAAATAAGGTGATCCTATTACTATATGCATAACTTTTCGAAATCAGACAGCGTGTCAGTCTAACGTTTCATGATTGTGCATACAATTCTAAATTTAGACGTTGATATATAATGGGCTCAGGATAACAGGACCCAACGTAAACTTGGAATAATCCTACATAGGGCACATTTACACTAACGTCACGATTGATTGATCACTTATCTAAGCGGGATCCCATACTTCTGTGGTTACTTTACCTATCATATATATTTGGACAGACCAGGTCAATGTGTGTAAAACAGCAACTTATCATGAGCATAGTGCACACAGTATACAGCATACTCATGTTATAACAATCGATACGTCTCGGAAATTTACGGAAAAAACATTTTCTGGATTTTGGGAAATAGGATATATATCTCAAAATGTCAAATTAACTGAATCCGTAGCAGACGATTTTTAAAACTTTATGAACTGTGTCAATTGTCTACGTGCTTTGCAGTAATGAAAAAAGTGCAGCTGTCGGAATATATGCTATGTTTACGATTAAAGACGAGTAGATCCGAGTGACGTGTTATATCATGTACGCAACATGTAAATAGTTACACAAAACAAACCCCGTGTGTCAAAGGAGGAAGAAAATACGATCCATTACGTTGACAAGTTAGGAGACGAGGTAATTTAGTACTAGTTTTCATACTTTTCTGGCACTTTTCTATCTGTAATCTCCTTGACATTATGTTTATTATTGTTGCTAATGAATTACAATTATGCATACAACATTACGTTTTAATTATGTCTCTGGAATGGAATAGTTTAGTTATAGTTCGGGTAGACTGGAACCGGTCCCTAAAGTTTAGGTAATACAACTTTACTGAATTAGTGAATATTAGTACACTTTCTCTCTCTGACAGATGTCTATACATATCCTTTATAAGTTTAATTGTCAGTAGAGTTCCTCACTAGTTACTGACCCTTATGGACTAAATACTAAATAGCAAGGCTTCTAGGATTTCATATACATTTGACGGACTGTATGAAATATACAGCTCGGTACGAGGTTGTCGGTTTGAATTGTTCATAAATAAACTATTGTCGACTTCAATTCCGTAAAATAAAACACACAACATGAGTGGCGTGTAATATAAGTCCTAACCAATAACGTGTATAGTATAGATATATATTCAAAATGTGTCTGCTTAGACATGACAAAACCTTATGTATTGTGTAAGAAGTAATTTAAGAAAATGAATGTTTCAGGTTTTGTTCAAATACGTTCTTTTTTCTATTTCATTAAATCAATATAAAAACTCGTTGAAATCAAAGTTATTGTCTTGGGCGGATTTATTTATTTTCTTAGTGGAATAGGAACTAAACGTATATTCTATTTACACAATTTTTTTTTTAAAGGTAGTTCAAGACTAGATTTTGCGTGTATTATCTACATGCTGTTGATCTACATTGTCAGCAAACAAGTTTTAAAGTCTTATATAATTCTTGACATATCTTAAATACAGATGAGTAGGCTTGTCTGGGCCTGATCTGTAAATCACCCTAAAATGGGTTTCTTTTTTGTGTGACTCAGACTAGTGTTGCTATATATTAAACTTCTCTTATCTTTATTATCAAGCCCCAGGTAGCTCAGTCGATAGCGACGCGGGCTGTCAATCCACGGGCTGTGAGATCGAATCCCGGCTCGGCCTACTTTCTTTCCGACGATTGACAAAAGTCAATGCGACATGCGTCATTCGTCTTCCAGCAATGGGCTAAGTCTATGTGGAAAAGCAGCCAGTTGCTTGGGAAGATTGTTGTTTAGACAGGAAATGCATGAGTAGGTGAACTGGCCGCCGCCGTGATATAACTGAGAAATTATTAAAATGGCGTTAATTCCCAATCAATCAATCAATCAATATCTTTATTATCGATCCGTTTTCCTCATATGCACAATTATATATTTTGAATCGGATTGAACGAAAACCGAACGTCGGAGGTTGTGACATTAATGCGATTAAATTAAATATTTGTGTAATCAGAGATGTTTGGTCATATTAATATATTTACTATTATATGGCAAACAGTGAAGATTCTGATCTGACTGTATGAATGCACTGACAGATTTGGACCTTCACTGGTAGTAAAGTACTCAAGGTCCGTGTTCACGTGACGTGGCGACCATTTTTTAAATATTATCCCTAGTTACCTCATTTATTTACTACTAGGTGCCAACTATTGAGGATCCTGATCCGGCTGTATGGATGCCCTGACTGATTTGGACCTTCACTGATAGCAATGTCCTGAAGGTCCATGATCACTTGACGTGGCGACCCTTTTCATCTCAACCCAATAACTAATTACCTCGTTTATTTACGACTAGATAGCGAACAGTGAATATTCTGATCAGACTGTACTGATGCCATGACTGATCTTGACCTTCACTGGTAGTTAAGTCTTGAAGGTCGGTGTTCACCTGACGTGACGGCCCTTTTCGTCTCAACCCATAATCTAAATCGCTCGATTAACCACAGGCGTCCGAATTTCTATCACAGCAAAAATGCGGAAAAATACACAATACCTCGTTAAAAAACTCAAAAAGTCTCTCTATATTGTCTATACGCTATGATAAAAATGATCGTAATAATACGGGGAATCCCGCACGTTTTACTATAAATAGCGACTCTTTACGTCCGTATAGTGTAATAATAATGACAAGGTAGTCTATTTAACTGTAACTGTATTACTGTATTTTAATTTATGCCAAACCTGTCATGATTGCATAGGTGTGCAGTGCATATATCTTCGGACTGCATGCAACATAAAGTACAAATATACGAAAAGATAGAATCAATATCAGGAAAGATAATATAATCAAAGTACTGAAAGTACTAGTAACGAATTATTTTTAAAATGCAATTAATAATTGCATTTGATCATGTTTTTGTTTGTTTTAAACTTGCTTTAAAACTTCGTAGTTTTTTTAGCTCGACTATTCGAAGAATATGAGAGTTATGACAGTCACTTGTGCGTCGGCGTTGCAACTTTGGTTACATTTTGAAACTCACGTATTGGACATCATCAAATGACCTTGCAGGACAAGTCCCATAACTCTATATCATATTTTGACACAATTATGCGCCTTTTTCGAACTTAAATTTTTTAGTTGAAGATTTTTAGCTCTACTGGCCAAAGGCCAAAAGGGCTTTATGTCGTGGCGATTTGTTCGTCGTGCGTGCGTGCGTGCGTGCGTGCGTGCGTGCGTGCGTGCGTGCGTGCGTGCGTGCGTGCGTGCGTGCGTGCGTGCGTCCGTCCGTAAACAATTTCTTGTTAACACGATACAGTCTTCACTTTTGATTGTATCTCAACTAAACTTATACAGTAGTTAGATATCTATGAGAGCTCGGCTCCTTTCGAAAGCCAGCCAGATCCGCCCATGCATGACTGGATTATGGCCCTTGAAATGGTCAAAATTGCTATAAAAGAGCTTGTTAAAACGATACAGTCTTCTTTTTTGCTTGTATCTCAATCAAACTTATACAGTAGTTAGATATCCATGAGAGCTCGGTTCCTTTTGAAAACCAGCCAGATCTGCCCATGCATGACTGGAGTATGGCCCTTGAAATGGTCAAAATTGCTATAAAAGAGCTTGTTTACACGATACATTCTTCACTTTTGATTGTATCTAAACTAAACTGATACAGTAGTTAGATATCCATGAGAGCTCAGTTCCTTTCGTAAACCACCCAGATCCGCCAATGCAAGACTGGATTATGGCCCTTGAAATTGTCTAAATTGCTATAATTGAGCATGTGAACACAATAGAGGCTCCATTTACTATCTGATCTTCACCAAACTTAGATAGTAGTTAAATATTGATGAGAGCTTGGTTCCTTTTGAAAATCAGCCAGATCCGCCCATGCAAGACTGGATTATGGTCCATGAAATTGTAAAAATTGCTATAATACAGCTTGTGAACACAAAAGAGCCTCCATTTACTATCCGATCTTCACCATACATACATGCTCTGGATTGAAAATGACCAAAGAACCATACCAGTAGAGCATAGGCCCTCATGGGCCTCTTGTTTAGTTTGCATGCATGTTGACCTTCCTTATTGTGTGGTGATGGGCTTCCTGCAGTGATTCACTCTTTAATAATTATTTTAGGGAGTGAAAATATTTGACACAAGTAATTATCTGGAGCTCTGTATCACAGAGATGCCAACAGATTTGTGGAAGTATCGTTGTGCAATTTTATTTGTTTAATTTCGCAAGCGTATTGCCTCCATTTCGCCAGCTTATTACCTCCATTTCGCTATTACTACTACTACTGTTTCAGAATTCTCAAAACGAGTTTTTTTCGTATGTATTTAAACAGTATGCTAATTGGTCCAGATCAAAGATACTGTCTTGGACGGATTTGTTAATTATCTTAACTCTTTCAGCGCCACAGGCAATATTGAGGTTTTTGTAAACAATGCAGATTCAGGTGAGTCAGCTCGTAACGAGCTGTCTCACCTGAAATCAGCATTATTTGCCTTTTATTTACCAAAATAGTCCAAAACTTTCATAAATTGAGAAATGGACACACCCGATTTGAACATGGAAGAGTCTACTTTAAACAATTCGGCGCTGAAAGAATTAATGGAATCGGAGCCAAAACGTATTTAAGTCTAAAAATTTGAATGACTATCTTCATAAACACTTTCTAAATATATAGTTAGAGACAAGAAAGGGTGCGTAGGGCCTATTAGGTTTTTAGCTCGACTATTCGAAGAATATGAGAGCTTTACTACTCGCCCCAGCGTCGGCGTCGGCGTCGGCGTCGGCGTCCGGTTAAAGTTTTAGGGCAAGTTGGCATTTTCATTCATAATTATTTGTGCTAGGGCTTTTATATTTGAAATATAGTTACATCTTATACCTTTCTTCACATTGAATGCTGAAGATGCTGAGTTTGACCTTCTTTTTGGGGTAAAAAACATGATTTTGTGTGGTTAAAGTTTTAGGGCAAGTTGGAATTTTATTTTAATTTTTAATTTTTCTCAATAAGTTCTTGTGCTAGGGCTTTCATATTTGGAATATAATTACATATAATACCTTTCTTCACATTGAATGCTGAAGATGCTGAGTTTGACCTTCTTTTTGGGGTAAAAAACATGATTTTGGGTGGTTAAAGTTTTAGGGCAAGTTGGAATTTTATTTTAATTTTTAATTTTTCTCAATAAGAACTTGTGCTAGGGCTTTCATATTTGGAATATAATTACATATAATACCTTTCTTCACATTGAATGCTGAAGATGCTGAGTTTGACCTTCTTTTTGGGGTAAAAAACATGATTTTGGGTGGTTAAAGTTTTAGGGCAAGTTGGAATTTTATTTTAATTTTTAATTTTTCTCAATAAGTACTTGTGCTAGGGCTTTCATATTTGGAATATAATTACATATAATACCTTTCTTCACATTGAATGCTGAAGATGCTGAGTTTGACCCTCTTTTTGGGATAAAAAACATGATTTTGGGTGGTTAAAGTTTTAGGACAAGTTGGAATTTTATTTTAATTTTTAATTTTTCTCAATAAGTACTTGTGCTAGGGCTTTCATATTTGGAATATAATTACATATAATACCTTTCTTCACATTGAATGCTGAAGATGTTGAGTTTGACCTTTTTTGGGGGGTAAAAAACATGATTTTTGATGGTTAAAGTTTTAGGGCAAGTTGGAATTTTATTTTAATTTTTAATTTTTCTCAATAAGTACTTGTGCTAGGGCTTTCATATTTGGAATATATTTACATATAATACCTTTCTTCACATTGAATGCTGAAGATGTTGAGTTTGACCTTCTTTTTGGGATAAAAAACATTATTTTGGATGGTTAAAGTTTTAGGGCAAGTTGGAATTTTATTTTAATTTTTATTTTTTCTCAATAAGTACTTGTGCTAGGGCTTTCATATTTGGAATTTAATTACATATAATACCTTTCTTCACATTGAATGCTGAAGACGCTGAGTATGACCTTCTTTTTGGGGTAAAACACATGATTTTGGGTAGTTAAAGTTTTAGGGCAAGTTGGAATTTTATTTTAATTTTTAATTTTTCTCAATAAGTACTTGTGCTAGGGCTTTCATATTTGGAATATAATTACATATAATACATTTTTTCACATTGAATGCTGAAGATGTTGAGTTTGACCTTCTTTTTGGGATAAAAAACATTATTTTGGATGGTTAAAGTTTTAGGGCAAGTTGGAATTTTATTTTAATTTTAATTTTTCTCAATAAGTACTTGTGCTAGGGCTTTCATATTTGGAATTTAATTACATATAATACCTTTTTTCACATTGAATACTGAAGATGCTGAGTATGACCTTCTTTTTGGGGTAAAAAACATGATTTTGGGTGGTTAAAGTTTTAGGGCAAGTTGGAATTTTATTTTAATTTTTAATTTTTCTCAATAAGTACTTGTGCTAGAGCTTTCATATTTGGAATATAATTACATATAATACCTTTCTTCACATTGTATGCTGAGGATGTTGAGTTTGACCTTCTTTTTGGGATAAAAAACATTATTTTGGATGTTTAAAGTTTTAGGGCAAGTTGGAATTTTATTTTAATTTTTAATTTTTCTCAATAAGTACTTGTGCTAGGGCTTTCATATTTGGAATTTAATTACATATAATACCTTTCTTCACATTGAATGCTGAAGATGCTGAGTATGACCTTCTTTTTGGGGTAAAAAACATGATTTTGGGTGGTTAAAGTTTTAGGGCAAGTTGGAATTTTATTTTAATTTTTAATTTTTCTCAATAAGTACTTGTGCTAGGGCTTTCATATTTGGAATATAATTACATCTAATACCTTTCATTTATGATTTTTAACTTTAATATGGAGTTGTTGCCCTTGATTGATTTTTAAATGTATGTATCTATTCAGTTGCTTTTACATATAGAGTATATATAATTTAAAAGTACTTAAGTGCAATATAATGAAATAGTCCTTTATGTGAATAAGAGGCATATAGTCGAGCGCGCTGTCCTCCGACAGCTCTTGTTATCTACATTGTCAGCACAGATCCTTTAAAGTCTTATATAAAGCTAGGTAAATCTTAGATACGGATGAGTAGGTCTGTCTGTGCTTGCTCTGTAAATTAGTCTAAACATGTATGAAGCTATTGTTGCGATATCTGTAACTTCTCTGTCTATAACATCGCTCCGTTTCTCCATATACATGTACACCGATATCTTTAACTTCTATATCTATAACATCGCTCCGTTTCTCCATATACATGTACACTGATATCTTTAACTTCTATATCTATAACATCGCTCCGTTTCTCCATATACATGTACACTGATATCTTTAACGTCTGTCTCTACAACATCGCTCCATTTTTGCATATACATGTACACTGATATCTTTAACTTCTGTCTCTATTAAATCGCTCCGTTTCTCCATATACATGTACTTTGATATCCTTAACTTCTGTCTCTATAATATCGCTCTGTTTCTCCATATCCATGTACACTGATATCTTTAACTTCTCTATCTATAACATCACTCCGTTTCTCCATATGCATGTACACTGATATCTTTAATTATTTCTCTATCTATAACATCGCTCCGTTTCTCCATATACATGTACTTTGATATCCTTATCTTCTGTCTCTATAACATCGCTCCGTTTCTCCATATCCATGTACACTGATATCTTTAACTTCTCTATCTATAACATCACTCCGTTTCTCCATATGCATGTACACTGATATCTTTAACTTCTCTATCTATAACATCGCTCGGTTTCTCCATATCCATGTACACTGATATCTTTAACTTCTCTATATATAACATCGCTCCGTTTCTCCATACACATGTACACTGATATCTTTAACTTCTGTCTTTATAACATCGCTCCGTTTCTCCATATACATGTACACTGATATCTTTAATTTCTCTATCTATAACATCGCTCCGTTTCTCCATATACATGTACACCGATATCTTTAACTTCTCTATCTATAACATCGCTCCGTTTCTGCATATACATGTACACCGATATCTTTAACTTCTCTATCTATAACATCGCTCCGTTTCTCCATATACATGTACACCGATATCTTTAACTTCTCTAATCTGAACCTTCACTGGTAGTAAAGTCCTGAAGGTCAGTGTTCAATTGACCTGGCGACCCTTTTATCTCAACCGTTTAGCTAATAAACTCGTGTATTAACTACTAGAAGGTGAACAGGGAAGATCCCGATCAAACTGTACGGATGCCCTAACTAATCTGAACCTTCACTGGTATTAAAGTCCTGAAGGTCAGTGTTCAAGTGACCTGGCGACCCTTTTATCTAAACCCCTTACCTAATAAACTCGTGTATTAACTACTAGATGATGAACAGGGATTATCCTGTCCAGACTGTATGGATGCCCTGACTCATCTGAACCTTCACTGGTAGTAAAGTCCTGAAGGTCAGTGTTCACGTGACCTGGCGACCCTTTTATCTCAACCGTTTAGCTAATAAACTCGTGTATTAACTACTAGAAGGTGAACAGGGAAGATCCTGATCAGACTGTACGGATGCCCTGACTAATCTGAACCTTCACTGGTATTAAAGTCCTGAAGGTCAGTGTTCAAGTGACCTGGCGACCCTTTTATCTAAACCCTTACCTAATAAACTCGCGTATTAACTACTAGATGACAAACAGGGAAGATTCTGACCAGACTGTACGGATGCCCTGACTAATCTGAACCTTCACTGGTAGTAAAGTCCTGAAGGTCAGTGTTCAAGTGACCTGGCGACCCTTGTAGCTCAACCCTTTACCTAATAAACTCGTGTATTAACTACTAGAAGGTGAACAGGGATTATCCTGACCAGACTGTACGGATGCCCTGACTAGTCTGAACCTTCACTGGTAGTAAAGTCCTGAAGGTCAGTGTTAACGTGATGTATCAATCCATTAATTGATAAACTCGTTTATTTACTTCAAGAAGGCGAACACGGAATATACTGATCAGACTGTACGCATGTCCTGACTGATCTGTACCTTCACTTATAGCAAAGTCCTAAAGGTCAGTGATTACGTGATGTGACGGCTTTTCTTTGGTCTCAATCAATTACTTAATAAAGTCGTTTATTAACTTCAAGAAGGCGAACCGTAAAATCCTGATCAGACTGTACGCATGCCCTGCCTGATCTGGACCTTCACACTGATAGCAAAGTCCTAAAGGTCAGTGCTTACGTGATGTGATGGTTATTTTGTTTTTATCTCGACCAATTATTAAGCTCGTTTTAAATACGGCTATATACTAAATCGTAGATCATTTACAACTCAAACTCTATACCAGAAATAGGTTAACCCTTTCCAACTTGAACACACTCTGCCGTACACGACGCTGAAAACATTGACGCAAAAACACTCTATCAACAAAACAACACTTTAAGTTACTTACATTGTGACAAAAGTGAATACAGTTGAATACATTGTGGTAAAAAAGTAGTCCGCTGCAGATTCGTTAAAAGGTGTCTGGGAAAGGCTTCAATTCAAATATACGACTTTAATAGTTTACTGTATGTAATGTAACAACCAGACCAAACGTTTTAGATACGAGTACATGTAGATAGATAACATTCTAAATATATACATTGATGTGTCATACTGTGTGTTATCTAACATTAAGACCAAACGTTTTTGATACGAGTACATGTAGATAGATAACATTCTAAATATAAAAATTGATGTGTCATACTGTTACAAACGGTATCTCTCAGGCATTAACGGAAAAGGGTTTCGTTTTTCGGAGAAAATAGAAAGAACCTCTCAAATAACGTTATTTGTCAATGTCACAACTTAAAAAACATTGTTTTCCTGGGTTTCAGCACTGATTACTACGATTAATAATACAAGAGGAGCTATGAGACTGTGTCATCTTAGCGATTAGGGCCGAAATGATACGAATGAGGCATTCTATCACATGATCAACCTCGACTTGTCGCATACACAAATACGCCCCCTGATTTCCGGAGGAGAAAAAAAGAATTGTTTTATTTCGATTACTAGCTATTAGACAAGGTAATGTTATCTCATTTTATACATAATACGTTTTATTTATTTGGAAATATCTTTTATATATATACAAATTGCTAATATTCGAGCATAGAAAAAATAAGTTCGAATTTCAAGTCTTAAACTAAATTATGCCGTGGGTTAGTTGGACATTGACTGCTCGTATACACTCCTACATATTAAGTAGTTCGTTTGACTGGATTTACGCCGCCTTCAGCAAATCTTCAGTTACATACTTCCCTCCTTAAATTCCTTGGGAGGAATATTTACGTTTCCTTTAAAACTGATGTATTATTCATAATGCTTTCCCCACAATGTTGATTATAAGTTAGGAAAGGCAGAAATCGTCCATGTTTAACCCATTGGAGTTACCCTATACGAATCTTTATTTCTCTCGGGTTAATGCAAAAAGCCAAAACTGATGATTCATTGGTAATACTATCTACATAACGATGATCGTGAAATACAGAAAATCATTTGGTATTACCCTACACGAAGCCTTATTTCCATCTCGTTAATGCAGAAACAGCAATATTTACGTTTAAACTGATGTATCAATCATAATGTTATCCACATAACGATGAACATGAATTAGGGAAAGGCAGAAATCGTCCATTATAAACCCTTTGGTATTACCCAGCACGAACCCTACCCCAACCTTCGTGATTTCGGATCTACACTAATATAACAGATAGAATACTGTTTATATCAAGCCATTCGAAGATAGTCCTTTAGAGTTCTGATGTTGGGAACAATCCAGTTTGTGTTACAGATTTTTCTACACTGATATAAAACATAGAATACTGTTTAATCAAACATTTCCTCACTCGAGGCCGACGGAAAACTGTTTAATAGAAGCGCCATTGGAAAATCGACCTTTAGAGTTTTAAAGTTGGGAACAATGCCATTAGTTTTATAGATTCGTTTGTTAAACCTTACATCAAATGATGCAACAGTGCTTCAGTGAATGTATAAATAGTGACCGTTGAAAACGCAGTTAAAATTGTTCTAACAGAACTAAATATGGCCGATCGCTGGTCGTAATGACCTGATAGTCGATTATTGCATGATGGCTTTCATTTTATAGTTTTGTTTCTGGTTAGTTGTTCAATAGTCCACCTAGTTTAGATTGTATTGAGACAGCTAATGAAAAGGAATTTGTCATATATAAAGGAATACTATTCACTGTTCCGCTCACAATTATCAAATCTAGATGGGGTTTAATAGTATTTATCATATAAAGCCCTCTCTGGGAGTTTCAAACGGGCAACTTTCATATGTATATTCTTTCGAAAAATGCCCAATAAATCACCTTATGTGATAAATAGAATATCTCATTAGTTTTTATTTATTACTAAGTAAACTCGTTTATTTTTTAAACAACCTTATACCAATTACATATCTAATGGAGATAATTTCAATGACTCTTCCCCCCACCCCCCATCGATTTTCATCGAGGCGACAAGTTCTTATATCAATGTGCTACTGCTTTCCTCCGTTTGGTTTTATCTTGTTACGCTCTGATTTTATGCCGTTTTTAACATTATTTCAGTTATATCGTGACGACAGTCACTAACGCATGATCGCCGAGAAATAAAACCAGAACTTGGCTAGGAAATATGTGTTGCCCATGGGCATTCCACCATGACCGCTGGGACTGAGGATCAAATTGTTAATTGCATAACACAAACATGATTATGTTTATAGCAAAATAATGTACAAACTAGAATATACAATCAGCGTTCTAATTACAGAATGGCAGACCAATTACATGACAACAATGCAAGGATGTCCGAAGAATGTGATAAAGAGACTGACGTCAACGATGTCCTCTATTGTGATCCGTGTAAAGATGAGGGCACACAGATACAAGCTGCAGGATTCTGTGTTGACTGTAACGATTATCTCTGTACAGAGTGCCATCAGGCACACAAACGACACAAGCTAAGTAGACACCATGTTCTTAAAGATACAGACAACATTCCAAAATCCAAGCCAAAGAAAGAGAAGAAGTCAGAACAATGTCAAGAGCACCAGAATGAAGCGATTAAGTGGTACTGTAAGTCACATGATACATGTATATGTGATATTTGTAAACAGGTAAACCACAGAAACTGTTCGAACGTAAAACCCATAAAAGACGTCAGTCAGGACTTCCTGTCGTCTGACAAACTTAAGAAAGTCAAAGATCGACTAATGCAGTTACTGAAGGCATTTGATCAAAAGCTACTTAGAATAAAAGAGAACACTGAATCAGTCAAAAGTTGTTATGCGACTGCCATTGAAGAGGTGATAAGAAATATTTCTAAAATGAGAAATGAAGATTTGGAAAGAATGAAAGCACTTGAAGTGACCTGCGACACTACTATGCAGACGATACGATCCGTGTTTAATCAGATAGAAACACTGCAACAAAATGACGTAGAAGATCAGGCGTTTGTCGCTACAAGAAAAGCGGAATCGCAGTTACAAGACTTTGATGATAGACTTGAGTCAGTAGAAAACGACAACAAAATCACGAAGTACAGATATGTTTGTGAACCTATGAGCAAGGCAGACGGGATAATAGGGAAAATGTTTGCATGGAAAGATAGACGTGCCTTAAGTATTGATGACTTTAACTTAAAAACATCAGCTGACACATCTGACTGTTGGATTACAGGTATGGAGGGACTGCCTGATAACAGACTTGTTATCGCTGACTGGAGCAATGTTAAGATAAAACTATTTGACATGACAAGTCAGACTGTTATATCAGAGTTAAAGTTAGACTGGGAACCCTGGAACCTGACACAGATTAATGGTAACACGATTGCTGTTACAATCTATGGCAATAAGAAGATTATATTTGTGTCTATATCTGACAAACTAACAGTTCAGAATACTATAGACAAAACTGAATTTACTTACTGTCAGGGTATAGTATGTAGTAACAATACACTGATTGTGTCCTATCATGATCCAGATCAGATACAAATACTGAACATGGATGGAACTGTTAAAAAGGTAATAGAAGACAAAGACGCACACGGTACTGTCAGGTTTGGTGATGTAGTTCACATGTCACAAGATGCCGATACTAACAACCTCTACTTATCTGATCATTCAAGTAACAAAGTATCAAGTATGACACTGGATGGTCAGGTTATATCAAGTTTTACACACGAACACATGATATCTCCAAGAGGTATCACTGTGGGTAGAGATGGTCGAATATTTGTTTGTAGCTATAATACACACAAGATATTTGAGATATCGTCTGACCTTTCTGAAGGTCAAGTCATACTGGATGAAAAGGACGGGATTACAAACCCATGGAGCATACTATACGACGCATATAAACTATATGTTGGTAGTTCAAACAATAACTTAATACAAGTATTTATAATATAAATATGTTACAAGCATTGAAACAATGGATCTCGTGTGTATTTAGCTGGGATGAAAGAGCTGTTCGTGTTTATGATACGACTATTCAACCCAGTGTCCTGCTGACACTTTTTGCTTCCTTTCTCTCGATATTTCTGAGCTGCTTTGTTTTATTTTATATTTGTTTCTTTATTTATTCAGTTATTCTAGGTATAGTAAGCACTGTTAGAACTAAAGCTATGTAAGCACCTACACGATAATTAAATATTACCTCATCCTTAACAGTAATTAAAATAAATGTAAAGGTTGATATTGTTCTGTCTAATAGGTCGCTCTTCTGACAGTTACTCAAGATAGCGGGCGAGATTCTATTAGATCGTGGTTTGATTCCTTTTTGACGCTAAGAGAATCAATGTAAACAAACTACATTTCTGATCAGTATTACACAATAAGTAATACTGTTAATGTACTGAAAAAGTACTATGCAAAACACAAGTTAATTATTTAACTGAAATCTTGTCAAACGCGTTGAATAATATAAAATCAGTCAATGTGAACTTTCCAACTTCTATCCCGAATAAACTAATTAAAGACTGATTTAGTTTTTAAACACAGCGGTATTTCGTTACACATGATAAATGCTACTAACATGACATTTAATCATAAGCATTAAAGACGCCTGTGTTTACTAGACAGTATAAATCAGGATCAGGTTGTTAGGAGAAACAGGCTTATATCGGTCTAGTATGATCTCATATTCTCGAAGGTCTGTTTAAGTGTGGACTGACTCATTTTGAAAATAAATATGCATTTTTAACATATGAAATGTTTTGTCATGTTCTCCTCCATGTTGAATAGATATATATATATATATAATGTATAGTATAAATCATTTCCTGTTCTGTCTTTCATGTTAAGTGAAAACCAGTAAAAGCGGAAACATTTAAAACAAGAACATGCTTAATTGTATATGTAATAACTAGAAGAGATCACAGAGGCGGGATTGTGTGGATATTATTGTAACTTATCAATCGGTATGAGGAAACATGCTTCCAAGAGTACCAGTCATTTAACCAGGAAACTGTTGAGAGCGGTGCATATTAAAATGAAATAATTCAATTCAAACTAGCCACCTTAAATCACAGACTGTTAAATCAAGGACTTACATGTATAATTCAAAAGGATGGTTGTTTTGTGAAAAACAGATTTATAAATAATACATGTACTTCTCTCATTTTCACGTTTATTCAACATTTTAATAAGAGGTAGCCAATTGCTCAGACGCATTTAATGTTTTCATGAAAAGACAGTTAGGAAAGGAATATAGTGAGACAGAAAGAAAGTGAGAGGGAAGTATATATAGTGAGAAGAAAGTAAGCTGGTAAGGAAAGAAATATTGTCATAAAGGAATATTGTAAAAACAAAGTCTGTAAGACAGAAAGATAGTTAAAACGAAATATTGTAAAGAAGGAATGGGCAGACAGAAGGAAAGAAAGAAGTGTGCCTTATTGATACAGCTATTGCATTTATATCTTCAAATGAAATTAGAAAATCAATACGATAACAAGTCTTAAGAATATACGAAGAACCAAGTTTCAATTCAGCCTGTTCCTGCGAAGTCCCATAAGTACTCTAAGTGTCCGCTATATGCCGTAAAACCTGGTCAGACGGCGCTGTACTGGTGTAAGTTATATGCCGTAAAACCTGGTCAGACGGCGCTGTACTGGTGTATGTTATATGCCGTAAAACCTGGTCAGATAGCGCTGTACTGGTGACAAAGGTTTCACACAATCGGTGAAGATGTCAAATGGTTATTGTGTAATATACAGGTTGAAGTAACCATCTTTACGATAACAAAATCTATTTTAAGCTGTGCCTGCGCAACCCTTTAAGTACAATAACTGTCCGCTATATGCCGTAACACCTGGTCAGACGGCTCTGTACTGGCGCGCCACATATTCGGTACAAAGTCAAAGGGTTGTTGTTTAATATACAGGTTGAAGCAACCATCTGTACGATCAAAAACAATCTAGATCAGTCTGTGCCTGCGCTGCCTCCTATGTACAATAACTGTCCGCTATATACCGTAAAACCTGGTCAGACGGCCCTGTAATGACGCTTCACATATTCGGTCCAAGTCAAAGGGTAGTTGTGTAATATACTGGTTAAAGAAACCATATGTACGATACATAAGTTATAGGTCAGCCTGACGGCGCAGTCCTATAAGTACCCTAACTGTCCGCCATATGCAGTAAAACCTGATCAGTCGGTGCGGTGACAAAGGTTTAACACAATTGGTACCAGCAGTCAAAGGGTTGTTGTGTAATATACAGGTTGAAGCAACCATATGTACGATACATACTTCTAGGTCAGCAAGTTCTACCCAGTCCGATAAGTACGCTAACTCTGACGAAGGCTCCACAAATCGGTACCAGCAGTCAAAGGGTTGCTGTGTAATATACAGGATGAAGCAAGCATCTATAAATAAATAATTTCGAGATCAGCAGGTATTGTGAAGTCCGATAAGTACCTTATCTGTCCGCTTCATCAGTGCAATAAAACCTGGTCAAATGATTGTTGTGTAAAAAAACAACAGGCTGAAGCAACCATCTGTAGGCGTGATAGATTGATTGATTGGTGTTTAACGCCGTTTTTAAAAATGTCACGGCGGCCAGTTCCCCTTCTCATATGTTTCCTGGTTTTCTCACACCAGTACTCCACACAACAATCTTATCTTCCCAAGCAACTGGCTGCTTTTCCACATATTCTTAGCCCATTGGTGGAAGACGAATGACGCATGTCGCAATGACTTTTGTCAAACGTCGGAAAGAAAGTTGGCCGAGCCGGGATTCGAACTCACAACCCCTGGATTGACAGCCCGCGTCGTTACCGACTGAGCTACCGGGACTCGACCCATCTGTTTGTGTAAAAAACAGGTTGAAGCAACCATCTGTACGATGAGGATTGGGTTTTTGGCCTATTATGACGACTAGTTGTTGTCTTTCCACTGCATTTATATTATTGTTACATGTATCATGGGGTATCCAGCGTGATCGAGTGGTTAGCGTCGAGGATTTGTAACCGACCAACCTTCCAAACTGAACCCTTTCACACATACAGTGGGCCTCTCGCCTGATATCACGATATACAGCAAACCGTGACCGAGTAACTAGCGTCGAGGATTTGTAACCGACCACCCTTCCAAACTGAACCCTTTCCCACATACAGTGGGCCTCTCGCCTGATATCACGATATACAGCAAACCGTGACCGAGTAACTAGCGTCGAGGATTTGTAACCGACCACCCTTCCAAACTGAACCCTTTCCCACATACAGTGGGCCTCTCGCCTGATATCACGATATACAGCAAACCGTGATCGAGTGGCTAGCGTCGAGGATTTGTAACCGACCACCCTTTCAAACTGAACCCTTTCACACATACAGTGGGCCTCTCGCCTGATATCACGATATACAGCAAACCGTGACCGAGTAGCTAGCGTCGAGGATTTGTAACCGACCACCCTTCCAAACTGAACCCTTTCACACATACAGTGGGCCTCTCGCCTGATATCACGATATACAGCAAACCGTGACCGAGTAACTAGCGTCGAGGATTTGTAACAGACCACCCTTCCAAACTGAACCCTTTCACACATACAGTGGGCCTCTCGCCTGATATCACGATATACAGCAAACCGTGACCGAGTAACTAGCGTCGAGGATTTGTAACCGACCACCCTTCCAAACTGAACCCTTTCACACATACAGTGGGCCTCTCGCCTGATATCACGATATACAGCAAACCGTGACCGAGTAACTAGCGTCGAGGATTTGTAACCGACCACCCTTCCAAACTGAACCCTTTCCCACATACAGTGGGCCTCTCGCCTGATATCACGATATACAGCAAACCGTGATCGAGTGGCTAGCGTCGAGGATTTGTAACCGACCACCCTTCCAAACTGAACCCTTTCACACATACAGTGGGCCTCTCGCCTGATATCACGATATACAGCAAACCGTGACCGAGTAGCTAGCGTCGAGGATTTGTAACCGACCACCCTTCCAAACTGAACCCTTTCACACATGCAGAAATCGGCATGAGACAACTATGACAACATTTTGGCAAAAACATGAAAAACAATTTGATATAGTTGAAAACATTGTTGCAAAAGGAAAACTGTTCCTAATTAACAATTTTTCATTTTGTTCCAATGTCTTTAAAAAAAATGCATTTAAAGCGTCAATTTGAGGGAAAGGGTTAAACAGTTTAATTGTTCTTTAGTATAGACAACTTCGGATACCCCTGCTGCAGCAAACCACTTTTGAAAACATTGTGGCAAAATGTGAAATTGTTCAAAATTGCCCAACGTAAAATCAGAATCGGTGACGATGACATTTCGGCTAAACTCGTTAATCCGATATACTTTCGTAACTAGCCGATTGAGCCCGTCTTAAAATCGGAATTGGAGACGTACACAGTTCGGTTAAACCCGTTAATCAGATCTGCTTTTGTAAATAGCCGATTGAGCCCGGCTTAAAATCGGAATCGGTGACGATGAAAGTTCGATTAAACTCGTAATCCCGATCTGTTTTCGTAAATAGCCGATTGAGCCCGACTTTAAAATCGGAATTGTTCGCCTATGACATTATTAACAAGCATGGGTCATTGCGAGTCTTGCACTACTACCCGTTAGAATGAATGACATTAATAACAGAAAATACTGCGACACCGCTTGATATCTCACCTCTAACTGTGGATATCATAGATTCTGTTTTATTCTATAATTCCCATTGTTTACCCGTGGCAAGCTAATTAGGCGAAAAGGGTGACCAATGCTTCTCCTTGTTGTCATATAACTTGGTTTATGTTCTTGTTTCACATTCATTAATATTCAAAAATATAAACTTTGATAGAATAAATCGTTAGAATAGCTCCAGGTAAACCAACCTTAACACAAATAAGATTGATTGATTGATTGAAGTTTAACGCCGTTTTTAACAATTTCTCAGTTATATCACGGCGGCCAGTTCACCTACTCATGCATTTCCTGGTTTGCCAGTACTCCACACAACAATCTTCCCAAGCAACTGGCTGCTTTTCCATATAGACTTAGCCCATTGGTGGAAAACGCATGTCGCATTGACTTTTTTTTTCATTTGGCCTAGTGACCTATTTTTGTTTACCCGATATGACCCATATTCAAACATGGCCTAGATATCATTAAGATAAGCATTCTGACCAAATTTTAAACAATGCGGCCTCTACAGTGTTGACAATATTTTCCTTCAACTTGGCCTAGTGACCTAGTTTTTTAACAGACATGACCAATATTCAAATTTGGCCTACATATCATCAAGAAAAACATTTATACAGTTTCAACATGCTCAAGTTAATGCAGCTTCCAGAATGTTAACAAGACGTCACTTCAATTTGTCCTAGTGATCTAGTTTCTAACCCAATATGATCCATATTCGAGGGGGGGGGGGGGGGGGGGGGAGTCGGCTACGGCCCCCGCTAAATCCGCAACTGCATTTGACACATGACCCAAACATTCGATCCGAATGTCCACACAATTCGTTGGATAGCGATCCCATTTTTGGTAACAAGTTGCGAGTTTGAAGAATTAATTTCAACTAATGGCCTCGTGAAGTTCGACTGCAGATCATTAATGGGGAAGAAAATGCTTACAGGAATGTGCCTTATGTCTGCACATAGAGATATGTATTTAAACCTTCATGTTTTCAAAAGTCTTCTGCTGCAGATTTATATTGTTTTCAATAGCATATTTATGAACTAAAAATGTAGCCTACCTAGTATCACTTAAACCCCAGTCACAATTACCTTGCAATAGGTTTGTGATTAGTTTGCGGCGGATTTCTAGGCATTTTCGGCCGGAATCCTTCGGGACTCCTTGCGGGCATCGAGTTACTTTTAACTCGGACTTAAGATCTCATCGCACTATAATCGGCTGATGCCTGGCCGATGTCCGACCGGGCATCACACATATCGGGCGAGCGCCAGGCCAAATTATGGACTACCCAGACAATCCAGACGCCGCTCAGAGCCCGGCCGGAAATCAGGCAGACATTGACCGGGGACAAGTCTGGCAGATCACCAACTGTGGCTCGAAGGTTATGAAAGCCGGCTCGTCGCTTCAATTATCAGATCATCCAATCGCGCTCTTCACAGAAGGCAACAAGTAAACACAGAGTTTCTCAAAACAGTGTCAGAATAACAGTACTACAAGATGCCCTAGAAAATATGGGAAGACTGAAGATGAAGAAGAGTGCAGAACACACAAGAGTGGGAGAGTGACAGTGACGTGAATGAGACCAAGCCTTTCCTCGTCAGCCACCAATGCAGCACTAACTAAGTTGCAGCGGTAAGGTGCAAACGCCAATCTCTCCCTCAACCGGTTGGCCCTGTTGCGCTGTGCAGGTGCCCGCAAGCAATGTGGAGGTATCAACGGGATTCTCGTTAGAATGTTTGTCTTAATGCTATCTAAATCAAGTTCAAATATGAGTCATTTTGGGTCAGAAACTAGGTCACTTGAACAAATTGAAGGGAAATCTTGTTAACACTCTTGTGGCTGCATTTTTAATTTGAGCATGTAAAAACTGTATCAGAATGTTTGTCTAGATGAAATGTGGGCCAAGTTAAAATATTGGTTTAAAAACTAGGTCACTAGACCAAATGAAGGAATATCTGGATAACACTCTGGAGGTTGCATTTTGAATCTTTGTCAGAATAATTGTCCTGATGAGTTTTGCATTGCTAAAACACTTTCTCCCAGTCAAGTACATGGTTTAGAGAATTATTTCTACTTAATGGAATGTGATTTGACATTGACCTATTTCTCAATATAATCAGGCAGAAACTTCAAAATATTCTGCCTAAACCTGCTGTCAAATTTTCCTTTGATTCGTCATGTCTTAAATGTGTATAAGTGTGAGCTCTTGCGCTCAGGTGAGCGATATAGTGCCAATAAAGTCCTCCTGTTTTCAAATTGGCAGTTTCATAATAGTTACTATTTGTTATATGATCTTACATCTTCTTAACAATAAATACATAAACATAAGCTGCAATTTTTATTTCCTTTCACATTTTCCCTACTTTTTCAACCTTCCTGCAGCCCCCTGGCCGCAAACGGAAACAAACGTAGTATTTCCACAATCATCCTTATTATCATCGATAAATTAATTCATCATTATTGATAAGACTTACCATATATTTTTAGATGATATATTCTTAATGGGCTGGTACTTTTTCGTCTTTGGAAATAATCATTATCAATTTAAAGCCCCCAACGATAACCGAACACAATCGGAACTCTCCGGCTTCACTCCTGACTCGATTTAGTCCTCGGTCGTCTTACCGAATGAGACAAAATAGTGGAGTGAATCAGTTACTAGTTGCTAATTGTTAACTTTGTATAATGGATTTATCAAGCCTTGCATTTGGAAGGGTCCATAGCAAATATAAGGAATATCAATATTCAAAATGTTGATTCGAGCAGTCAACACTATAGAGGCTGTTCAGACAGCGGTCTGGCTCTTTACTGGTGAAACAGGCTCCACAGATTCGGTTCCAGCAGTCAAAGCATTTAAGGATATCCGTCATCTATAGACGTGAGCTGTTGCCCAAACAAGCCCGAAAGGACCGCAACAATTTGGATTAGACTTGGAACGGAAATGCGCCACTAAGTATTTAGATACGTCATCAACATGACTCGGTTTATTCCGATAATATTTCAGCAAATAGAAATGCAATCCTCCAGGGTACCAATCTATACATGGACGACTTGAGTCACCAGTTAAGTCGAGAATGTCTGAACTCTGACACACATTGACGGATGCATATACTGTAGATGATTTTTGAAAACATTGTGCCAAAAGGTGTTTTCGCAACGATTCTTTTATCTCTTTTGATTTTTGTATTTTTGCATAGATAAGTCGTGTGCTACATATTTGTTGTTGCCACAATGCTTTTATCTCTTTTCATTGTCTGTATGTTTGCATAGATAAGTCGTGTGCTGCATATTTGTTGTTGCCACAATGCTTTTATCTCTTTTCATTTCCTGTATGTTTGCATAGATAAGTCGTGTGCTGCATATTTGTTGTTGCCGTGTGAAAGTGAAATGGGAAAAACAAAACATGAAACGACACCATTTTAAAGTAAAAGATTATACAGATTATTTGCATATATATTGTCTTGAAGCAAGTGTATCAAATTAAACACCATAAGTACAACAATGTTTTTAGTGAGGAAAAGCAAATATCCAGTGTGCATCCTTTATTTGAGATACTAGATTCTAGCCGAAAATGGCCTTTCTCAAAGTCAATTGTTCTGAACTTCGTTAATTCTTTACAGTTTTTAACGATAAATTAAAAAAACATAGTCAGATTCCACTTTCAGACACATTTTGACCAATCTGAAGTAAACGACTTTTAAAAAGGTTGTGGAAAAAAGAGACATTGATTGCTCTTAATTAGTAATGTCTCCTTTTTATAGAGAGTTTCGATAGGTTTTGCCTAGATTTCGTCTGTTGCAGATTTGTCGCACGTGAATTAAACATGGCATGCTGCTGGTCACACACAAACACAGAAGAACTAATTCATAGCGTATACTAATCATATATATAAGTGTGCCAAGAGAGTTAATTACTCGAAAGCTTTATGCCATAACAAATCATTGACTTGTGGTATTTAGTGTTGCCTATTACAGTTTTGCCATTCACAACATAGTCTTCATAATTCTGTTCGTACAATTTTTCAAACTTCAATTTTTCAAATATCTTCTTAGAGAAATTTGAAGATCCTTCTGCTTTTACGTAAATCGGATCAATCTCTAGATTTCGGACAAACTCCAGCGCAATTTCAACTAGCTTGGTTCCTATGCCACGCCCCCTGTATTTTCCGGACACGCCCAATCCAAGGAAATGAACTGCTACGTCAGTGTTAAAATGTTTGAAAAAATGTGCTTGGTCATCACAATATTGCATAAAATCAAATAATTTCTTCAATTTGTCATCAGACAATCTATCCGCATTAAAACGTTCGAGTTCCCTCGCAATCCGGATTGTGCGCATGCCCATAACCTCGCTACCTGATTGGTCCAACATTAAGAGAGACATGTTATAACAGAACGAGGCTTTCCAAATGTCCTCGGCGTCTTCCGAAAAGTCAACGTTCAATGCTTTACTTAAAGGCTCGTCCTTGCAGAAACTTTGTTCACAGAACTTCAAAGCTTTGCCGTAAAGATCCTCCGTGACAAGCATCAGTTTCCCATCCTTGAGGTCCGCCCATTCCTGAGTCTTTTTGAATGCCTGAAAGTTGCAATAAGAATTAATTGACATATTATTAAATCATGTGACATTTATCCGCAGAAGACTGATTTGAAAGCATCTAGATAAGATAATAATTAACTCTTTCAGCGCCGAATATTAAATTACGGTGACATAACTCTTACTGATGATCCATGGGTAAACACACCAGTAATATACATGTAAATGGGCGTTGTCAAAGGGCCACCATGGCCACCGTGTGTGGGGATCGAACATAAGACGCTCGGTTCCAAATCCCAAAAGATCACTTCTAGTTTACGGCGGGTTCCTCTAGAAGTAAAACAAATTGCGCAATCACTGGCTATCTGCCTTTCACATAGTTTGCCCGATCTGAATTGTATTCAATAAAGTTGATTTCTTTTTGAAGAAAGAAATTACAATATCATAAGTTGTATCCGTGCATGCCTTTTCACATAATTTGCCCCAATTTCAGCTGTATTTGATATACATAAATTTAATCAAATTAAACGAGGAAATAGAAAATCTCTGATGTAAATAAGTAATGTAATCTTCAAAGATTCAATTTAATCACATTGAAAATAACCCTTTCCCACATAAAAACACATCTCAACAGACGACTTTAAAAGAAAACCACTATGCGAAAATAGGTAACTTATACTTATAAGTATTGAATAGTTTTAAAAACGTTGTGACATAAGGAGAAATTGCACATTATAAGCAATTTCTCTTTGTGCTTTTCTAATGTTTTTTAAAACACTTTTGCAGCGGATAAGTCAACATTCGTCTGAATGCAGGAAAGGGTTAAGATAGTTTCAACAGAATATAAAGAGTGATTGTGTTCTGCTATTCCTTTCTTTGATACAGAAAACATTTGAGCCGTCCCGCGAGAAAACCAACAGTATGGACTCTGCGTAAAGTATCGACCCGGATCAGCCTTAGCATGCCGCGCAGGCTTACCCGGATAGACACTTCTCGCCTCCTGTGGAATTTTTGTTTCAGGAATCAGTGTTCTATACCTCTATTCTAGTGAGACGGAATGTGTCGTCCCGGACGGCGCAGGCTGAGCTGGTCGATACATTACGCAGAGGCTATAATGTTGGTTTTCTCGCAGGACGGCTCATACAAATGTATATAGAGTGATTGTGTTCTTCTATTCCTTTCTTTGATACCAAAACATTTTACTTCTCGTCTTCAGACAGCAGACGATTGTAGAAAACATTTTACTTCTCGTCTACAGACAGCAGACGATTGTAGAAAACATTCATAGAATTGGAGAAATTCCTCAAAGCGAAATCCTTGTTCAGCTTAATAGCAATTTTTCCGAAAATCAATCTTAAGAATAATTTATTAGGGAAATGGAATACCAGATCAAGGTTTTTGTAGGGTATAGAAATGGCATACTGGCAGAACAAAGTTCTCCTAGGGAAATGAGATAACATAATGGCAGAACTAAGTTCTCATAGGGTAGCGAGATCAAATAATGACAGAACAATTTATTCATATGGTATAGAGATGGCATAATGGAAGAACACGGTTTTCGTATGGTATATAAACGGCATACAGGCAGAACAAGGCTCTCGTGTAGAGATAGTATAATGGCAGAACAATGTGCTCGTAAGGTAACGAGATTACATAATGGCAGACCAAGGTTCTCGCATGGTATATAAATAGTATACTGGCATAACTAGGTTCTCGTATAGTATGGATATGGTATAATAACAAAAAAGGGTCTCAGAGGGTAACGAGATTACATAATGACAGAACAATGTTCTCATAGGGTAACGAGATTACATAATGACAGAACAATGATCTCATAGGGTAACGAGATTACATAATGACAGAACAAGGTTCTCATAGGGTAACGAGATTACATAATGACAGAACAATGTTCTCATAGGGTAACGAGATTACATAATGACAGAACAATGATCTCATAGGGTAACGAGATTACATAATGACAGAACAAGGTCCTCGTATGGTATAGAAATAGTATACTGGCATAATACAATTCTCGTATAGTATGGATATGGTATAATAACAAAAAAGGGTCTCAGAGGGTAACGAGATTACATAATGGCAGGACAACATTCTCGTATTATAAAGAAATGGCATACTAGCAGAACAAGGTGTTTGTGTAGTATAGAGATGGTATAATGACAGAACAAGGTTCACGTAGGTTAACGAGAGTATAACTTATTAATGTCAGGATAATTTTCTCGCATAGTATAGAAATGGCGGACAGGCAGAACAAGATTCTCTTATGGTATAGAGATGGTATAATGACAGATCAAGGTTGCGGTAACGATATTACATAATGCAAGAGCAATAGCATACTTCAAGTCTTGTAGAAGAAGGTTCTCGTACAGTATAGAGATGGTAACATGACAGAACAAGGTAATTTATGTAATTAGTACAGGTATATTTAATCTTATCAGGTGGAAGTTAACGTTCTTGTTTTCATTCCCATTGAACACATGAGTACACGTGTACTCAGTCCGACTAGAAATGTAGTGTTTATGATTATGCAGATCGATTGAAATAAATGAGGGGGTTCATAATCGTTGGGTTAATGAATATTTTAAATATGAAGACGTCTGGAGAGTTCACGTGGAAACATCGATCGTTTCTGTAGGAATTCAATCTTGTGACCAGTATATATCTATAAACGGTGACTAAAACAGATGTTAACCGTTTCCCGAGGAAAGGATCCTTGGGAAACGGTTAACATATCTGTTTTAATCACCGTTTATAGATATATACTGATCACAGGAATGAATTCCTACAGAAGCGATCCTTGGGAAACGGTTAACATTTGTTTTAGTCACCGTTTATAGATATATACCGGTCATACATGGATAACATAAATTGATAAGAATACATGAACTTACGTACATAGACATTACCTTTATTGTGTATAGTCACATATAGGCCGACGGGGCCGGTGTTTTTCCAACAACTTTGTATTATGTTTTATTACATGTCTCTTTAATAAAATATTTTATTACTTACTTATAGACGCATTGCGACGCATCTGCAGCAGACGATTTTTGAAAACATTGTGACAGACGGAGTTAATGCTCATCAAATGATGGTGGGCAATTTCTCCTTTATCTACAATGTTTTCAATGTTATCAAATAATTATACTTTCATTTATTGAGTTTTTCCCAATATTTAGCCGATACATGTATGTTTTTAATGTCGTCTGTTGGAGATATATTGTATGTCAAATAAAGGGTTAACACATATAGTTCGGCGACACCGTCAACCTCAATGGCACAGTCTCACCAGAGTGTTCACTGTCTGTCTTTACAATGTAAATCTCTCAATTGTAATCCATATACAACAACAACACAGCAGGTGACTTTTAACATTTCTATTTCGGCGAAACCGTAAACCGCAATGGCACAGTCTCACCAGAGTGTTCACTGTCTGTCTTTACAATGTAAATCTCTCAACTCTAACCCATATACAACAAATATGCAGCTGGTGACTTTTAACATTACTATTTCGGCGACACCGTGAACCGCAATGGCACAGTCTCACCAGGGTGTCCACTGTCTGTCTTTACAATGTAAATCTCTCAACTCTAACAACAAATATATCCAGCTGGTGACTTTGAAATCATTTATTAAAACTTTGGAAACTCTCTATACAAGAAATAACAATTGATTAATAAAGTTTAAAACATTGTGGCAAAAGGAGAAATTGCTCATAATGAGCAATTTCTCCTTTTGCCACAATGTCTTCGAAATGCGTCTGAAGGTATATCTGTGTTGGGAAGGGTTAACGCAACTTCTAGCAAAATGCTAGAAGTGTATCCCAGCTTTTACTCGTATTCACACAGTTACGATTCTTCCTTCTAAGTCTCTCTCCCTCTCAATCATTTCTTCTTCTAAAACGAACTACATGGACAATTCATAATGCACAATGGTATTGTATTGCAAAGAACGTGCCCATATTAACACATATGGACTATTTCTAAGTATTGCTTTATAAGTACTTGTCATTAGTGTGTAAAAATGATTTATTTGGATGCATGTTAAGGGATATATTCGAGGCGCAATTCTTCTTAAGGAGAAGAATGCCCAACTATGCCTAAACATGTTTTGATTGTGTGTTTTTTTGCAGTTGGAAATGTTTCAAAATAAAACTCTTACTTTAAAGTGGTAATTACATGTTGTCAAAGAGATAAAACAGAATCTCAAATTAAAACACGTGATGCAACCACTGTAATCGATATGTTGTGTTAACCCTTTCCTATATACGACAAATCCGCAACAGGCGACCTTTGTTTGCGTGGTGATTTTTATACTGCTTTCAACAATTTGTCATTTATATCGCGGCGTTTCCTGGGTAAGTTGCCGCTGCTACGTGTTTATTTGCCCTAACACCAGCGAGTCAGGCGTTTTGCCTTACACCTCAAGGTTGAGCGCAAAAGAGAGAAACCATTACTACCATTTTTAAAGTAGACTCTATTTGGTATGGGTCGAACGGTGATCGAACCTTCTATCACTCGCATCCGAGGCGGACGCTATACCACTTCACCACCGAGGTGGTCAGCAGAAGACTTTGTAAACATTTACACATAAATATGAAAACCCTCCATAAATTATAGAGTATAATTATTGTTTATAATACAGAGTTGAAATCATTATGGCAATAGGAGAAATTGATCATCGTCAGCAAGTTTGTCCTTTTGTCATAATATTCACAAAAATCGTTTGCAGGACTTAAATCAAAATGCGTCTCCAAGTTGGAGAAGGCTTAATAACTTTTTTGAATAACTTGTATTGATGGGGGAATTTACCAACTAAGTCTTTATTGGCGTTTGCAACAATTTCCGGTCATATTCACCAACATGTACCCTATGCTTCACCGATTTCGCACATCAATTCTCTTGATTATGTTCTTTCCTGGCAACTGGCTATATTAACACAATACACTTACAACCCTTTTTTCACATATAGTCTAGTGACTCATAAGCCATCGTATGGCTGGATAATACGCCCAATATGTACAATTATTACAAATGTGAATGTTGTACTGTTGTATTCTTATATTGTATGTATAACTTGTATTACGTGCCACTTAAATAACATATAAAACTAAAAGAAAAAATAATAGACGCATTATTGGTACATTTACAGCAGACGACAGCACTTTCCGACAAAAGAAGAATTTTTCTCATGAGGCTCTTTTCAAAAAATATATATTCATTCATAGAGATGTTCCATATATTTGCCTAGATGTTTCCAAAGTTGTCTGCTGCATATCTGTTGTATGTGAGAAAGGGTTAGAGAACATTGTGGAAAAGGTAGGGATACACACTGGTGACAAGAGAATAAGTATTATCTAAAAAACACAACGGTCGTTTCCAATGAAACAGTTTTAAGCGAATTAATAATTTATGATAACAAGTTTATTAACTGAGTTAAACGCATTACGTATAGAGAAAAAAATCATGATGTGAGCAATATCTCTTTTGTCATCAATGTTTTAAAGAAGCGTTTGCTTATAAAGATGTTACAGACGGCAGAATACACGAACGAAGCTTTTATTTGTTATGTATGTAGGTCAAGATTAAGTATATTGCAATCATTCATGACTATTCAACCCTTTCCCTCATATGGACGCTTTCTGACGCCTGCAGAGCAGACGGCTTTTTGAAAACATAGTGACAAAAGAAGAAATTGCTCAAAACGAGCAATTTCTCCTTTTGCCACAATGTTTTCCACTTTTAGTCATAGATTATCCATTCAATTATAGATATTTTCTATTTTTGGACAAAAATATGTTCAAAGTCGTCTGCTGCAGAGATGTCGTATAAGGGAAAGGGTTAATGAGAGTCATAAGATGCTCTTGACCTTTTCCCACGTACAACACATCTGTAAATGCGCTACCACTAGATAGAGTTGAACACATTGTGGCTGTGACAAAATGAGAGAGTTCTCTTTTTTTAGCAATTCCTCCTTATGCACTGTCTGTTTTAGAGATCTCTGCTGCTAAAAGTGTCTGTATGTGAAATAAAGTTAGCTCTTTCTCAAATACAAGAAAATCTGCAGGCAGAAGACATTAAAAAATGTCTACTAAAAAATATCGAGTAGTTACTGAATAGAGTTAAAAAGAACTGTGGCAAAAGGAGAAGTTGCACGTTTACAGCAATTTCTCCTTTTGTCTTGATGTTTTCAAAAGTCGTTTGCTGCAGATGCGTCAGAATGCGTATATAGGTGGGAAAGGATAAATGATTTCATAAGATACTTCTTAACAATCACCAACATGAATAACCTTCGGTCAATGGCTCTTAAACATTTTCTCCTTCTGCACCCTTTCTCAAACGCAATTTTTACGCGGACGACTTTTTTAAAAGGGGAGATTTCTCGTCGTTTCTCCCCCAAAGTGTTCTTTCTAGAATTGAATTGATTTTTCCTTTCTAATGTGTCAGATGTTTACGAAAAGGAGAATGTTTAAGATAAGGAGAGAGATGAGAGAAGGAGAGAGAGAGATAGAGATGAGAGAGAGAGGAGAGAGAGAGGAGAGAGAGAGAGGAAGAAGAGAGATATAGAGAGAGAGAGAGAGATGAGAAGAGAGATGAGAGAGAGAGAGAGAGAGTGAGAGAAGAGAGAGAGAGAGAGAAAGAGAGAGAGAGAGAGATGAGAGAGAGAGGATGAGAGAGAGAGAGAGAGAGAGAGAAGAGAGAGAGAGAGAGAGAGAGAGAGAGAGAGAAAGAGAGAGAGAGAGAGTCCCTATTATTGACTCACCATTATTATGCTAGGAAAAGTGCCTTCCAAGCGCGGTACAACAATCATAAGCGATTAGGCATATTTCTAGACGATCAGATTTTACCACGCATAGTCACGTGTTTTGTAATGGTGCTTAACCAACCGCTTTCTACAGTATGTATTTCAGTCATATCACTACGTTTTCCAAATACTGCTGTTAAGCTTATCCCGACAAACCAGCGCAGCAGTCATTTATCGGAAAACTGAGCGCCAAGGAGGTTCATGTAAGTTACTAGTACCCTTTTTGGTTTGACTCCACTTGGGATCGAATTTCCTCTCGAGCCAGACGATCAAACCCACCGAAAGCTTTAAGAAATAATTGTGCCGTTCCACGATAAAACCAACATTATGTACTCTGCGAAATGTATCGACCTAGATCAGTCTTGCGCAGTCCACGCAGGCTAATCTGAGCCGACACATTCCGTCTCCAGGGGGATATATGGTATA